>CM059231.1:5945000-6557500 GCA_030347435.1 Clarias fuscus | reverse complement strand
AGTTCCTCGGCTTCCTAAAGTGATGTCTTATCTGCGTACCATTTTTACCTGTCCCCTTTTTTCTACACTGGGCATCTAATTGCTTTTTTTTTTTTTTTTTTTAATTTGATAAGCATCAGGGTATTACCCACCCCAATTAAGAGTCTCATTTTATAGTATGGCTGGCACAGTGGCTTAGTGGTTAGCACTGTCGCCTTGCACCTCCAGGTTCCAAGCTCAGGTCTGTGTGCATGGAGTTAAGTAAAGTAAAGCCTTTATTTTGTCACATATACATTACAGCACAGTGAAATTCCTTCTTCGCATATCCCAGCGTAACTGAGGTCAGAGCGCAGGGTGAGCCATGGTACAGCGCCCCTGGAGCAGATAGGGTTAAGGGCCTTGCTCAAGGGCCCAACAATGGCAACCTGGCTGAGCTGGGAATCGAACCGCCGATCTTCCGATCAGTAACTCAGTGCAAAGTAGATGTACGCTTGATCCCTGCTTCTCCCTGTAGTATGGCTTCCAGTGAGGAGACCTGAAGTGATGTCCACATCTTCCCCATGTCACCCAACTGAGTAGGAGGCCTTCTTAGACCAGTACCCTGCTTCTCTCACGAACTAGAATCGGGGTGCCAACGAGGTTAATTGACCCACATGTAGACTTGTTCATATCGTCCATATCTAAATACACCACAGGATTAAATCTGTTTAAGACCGCAGCCGTATGCTGTATATACTGTATATTAATACATGTGTATTTTTGAGGCCACTGAGACATACTCCCCAATCAAACACTTCTTGTAATATTTGGCAAGGTTCTCCTTTTGTGTGCACAAATCAATATAATATATGCTCAGAGGAGGAACCCCAGGCTGCAAACAGAAGAAACAATTTAATGTCATGATGATATCTCTATTTACGTGTACCGGAGAAAACCCACCAAGCACGGCGAGAACATGCTAAACTCCATGCACACAGACCTGAGCTAGGAATCGAACCCTGACACTGCTTAAAGAAACAACGTTAAGAAAGAAAGTGGGGCATTCATTTTTGTTATCATGTTTGTGAACATTTATCATAATGAAGAGAAAAAGACTACACTTGCACTCTTAACTCCACCTCTACCCTCCATGTTGGGTGCAGCAGGCTAACAATTTATCCACTTGGCTGAACTAGGCATGTCTGAGTCCAGAGAAGTGAAACTGAGACGAATTTGCCACCGAGCTCGATATGAAACCAGTTCCAAATTTGTCGTGGTCTAACAATTGTACATGTTCTGGTGCACAAACACACACACACACACTAACAGAAACACTGCCCTGTCTGGAAACTTCTTTAACAAAGAACCTCTCTAATGCACACACACTAATGGAACCTTTACTTTGTGGCAGAGAGAGACTCTGGATCTTTAACAAGGAACCTCTTGCTTTTGCTTTACGCGCCCGCACGCACACGCGCATGGTAATAATGTTATATTAAACAGTACATACCTGCACAGTCGACTATACAAGTGACGCATGCGAACTGACACTGAGCATAGGAGACGATTACCCATAATCCTGTAGCGCACAAGAGAGAAGAACCAAGCACCATTGGCTCAGAACCAAGCACCATCAAGCCCTCACTTGTTAATTAAGTTCAAATTTATGTTGCTCATCTTGCAGATCGCTAGCAGACCAAGTTACTTGCAATACATATGTATAAGTACTGTACACATAAATATACACAACATCCAGTGGCTGAACAAAATGCCGCAAATTATAGTACCCAACTGTTAGAAGCAGAAGCCGTAAAATCTCACTGGATGAGCGATAAATAAACATGTGGCTATATGGTCCAGGATGTGGTCATAGATTTTTTTTTTTAATATTTTAGATTAATCGTGTTTATACGGTGGTTTGAGAGCGGTTAACTCTGTCTCTCCTGCAGACTGCCTTATCTGATTTAAGGAACATATTTAGGGTTTCCAGCAGCAGTGGGTTTGGAGATGGTACCAATTATACTATATAATTTGTTGCAGTTTTGTTGTTGCTGAGATGATCTTTTACATGGCAGGTCTTAAGTTGGTTAAGAGTCTGTTTCTTAAAATCAGCACAATAGATGTAGTTCAGGTCGGCCAACTTGGCATATGGTGCAGCCTACGATACAGTACAGTGTGGATGTTGATATCAACTAATTACAGTGTGTTTACCCCATAAGTCTCATCTCTCTTTTCCAACCAATAACTTCTTATTTGCATGGATGAGAAAAGCACCAAGTGTTGCTCCATGTAGGCCTAGAGAGATCACAAGGTCACAAGCAAATGTGTGTGCACTTGGTGCTCTGCAGTGATTAATTAAGCCTTTGTCTGCATTGACTTTGAATAAAATCCCTAATAAAGCCATTATAAACCCTTTATAAAAGTCTCATAACCGCATTTCATGACATATAGTAATCTCAAGTTCCATTTTATTTTATAAGGCTGTCTGGTTGTTCCTCAGTAGGGAATCCACCACCTTAATTGAATATCTAAGTGATAATGTAATTTAGCAGAGAAATACATTTTAATACCAGTTTATTTTGTCTAAGACCTTCATCGTCTAAGATTTAAAACACATTTTATTTTGTTTTTGCATACATTTTCTTTTCCTACAGTTTACATATTTAGGGATTAAGGATGCATTTTTATGGCGCAGTGGTAAAGCGCTCGCCCCATCATCCGGAGATCGCGAGTTCGAATCCCGGGTGGTGCTGTAACCTCTCGCAGCCGGAGGTCTAGAGAGAGCTGATTGGCCGAGCTCTCTCAGAGGGGAGGGACGAGAGGTACTTAGTGCTCCCACATTAATCACGGCTCTACAGCCAGTCAGGGCCGTCTGTGAGCTCGCGCAACGGAGGGAGCGGATAGCGCTGTCCTCCGAGTGTGTTACGCCGCTTCCAACGGTGCGCGAGCGAGCAGTTCGAAAAGATGCGGTCGGCTGGCGTCACGTGGTTCGGAGGAAACACGTGATAGTCTTCGGCCCTCCCGGCTGAGTGGTAGTAGTAGCCTTAATGTGGGAGCCCCCTAGTGACGGGGAGGAATTGGACACGACTAAATTAGGGAGAAAAAAAAGGATGCATTTTTTTATTCATTTATTCATATTCTTTTTTTATTTATTTATTTTTATCTTAAACCTACCTGTTTTAATTACTTATCATGTATAATGTTTGGCGGACAAGGTATCTGTAACTTTAAAAAAGTTTTTTACAGAAATCTTGTTGCATTAAAAAAAAGAAGAAGAAAAAAAAAAGAAAAAAGCAGACCTGTAATACCTATAGTCACCTATAATACGTTGAGCCTTTATTTGTTGCATACACATTACTGCACAGTGAAATGATTTCTTTCCATATCCCAGCATCCACTTGGTCAGATTGCAGGGTCATCCATGATACAGCGCCCCGGAGCAGATAGGGTTAAGGGCCTTGCTTTAGGGCCTAACGCTGAGGCTCGAACCGCTGAGCTTCCGATCAGTAACTCACTTCCTTCCCAGCAAACATGCCCATGCGGACCCACTGTGAGTAAGTGTGGGTTTATTGTGGGACAGTGTGGCCTGGGCACACCCACACTAATCCCTCTCAGGCCTCTTATGGGCCCACAGCTATTTTGCCCTTTAGGACCCCTATGTGGGTTTTCCGTGAGGTACTGTATCCCCATTGTGGCCCCAGTGGGCTAATTAGCTCAGTGAGCCCTAGCTTTCTTTACTGTATATGATTTGTTTATGTGTTGTCTCTTCCTCGCTCTGTCACTCTCTGTATGTCTCTCTTGCTCTTAGTTCGGTATGGGAGTGAAAAGTAAGGCTAAAGCGAGTCCCCGGATCTGCCAACTGGCTCATCCAAAGAAGACAAGAATATCACTGACGCCATCAGAGAGCAGCAGTAATAACTGTTTGACACTTCCTCCACAAGTGAAGCCTTCCTCTTGTATACACCTCTTGGCTCGTGAGTTGTTGTCATCTAATGCCTGATCATGCTATTTAATGAAAGTTCGGTCACATTATTTAACATAGAAACTACTTAGGCAAGAGTCTCTGACAACAGTGTTGAGTGTTCAGTATGATTCTGAATATGTTTTGCAGCATTGAAAATAACAATTATTGATTTTTGTTTGTTTGTATAAAGGGAATAAAAAATATGTGTCATGATTCCTGCCCTGTCTGCCATGTTTTTCCCACACTGTCACTTTCCCCATGTGCTCATGTTTTCTCTAACCCGTCATGTGTCCTTTCCCACGCCCCCCCCCCCCCCCCCCCCCTGACCATCAAAATCTACAAAAGGGGGTAGAGCTTTCTCATATTTAGCTCCTAAGCTTTGGAATAGCCTTCCAGACGGGGCTCAGACACGGTCTGCCAGTTTAAAAGTAGACTCAAGACACATCTCTTTAATCTGGCATACACATAATTCATTCCATAACCTCGTACTCCAGTACATATAAATGCACACTCCTATCTAATGCTGCTAATATCCTGAACGGCATCTATGCTAATTCTTTTCCACCTGTTCTTTCTTTCTCTACCCATCCCGATGCACCTGGAGATTGTGCCAGCTCCAGTAGACAGAGGCCAACCAACCCTGCGAGGATCTTGAGACATCCAGTGAATGACCAGCTCCAGCTGGATTCTGCTTCATGATGGTTTGGAGCTACACATGCTGCTCCTGAGCTCCCAGTGATCCAGCCCCCGCTCTGTCCTCAGCACCTGCTAACTCATCCCTGTGCTGAGCTGGACTAAATGATAACTTGGACAACTTCTGTTATACTTCTGTTTAACTTCCAGCAGCCTAACACAAATCATGTCATTATACGATTCCCTGTTATCACCCAAATGAGATGGGTTCCCTGTTGAGTCTGGTTCCGGAGGTCTCATTCCTGGTCTGGACTGACCAGGAATGAGACCTCAGCTCTCTCCAGGCTCGGTGGTCACTCTTCTTCACCAGGTTCAACTTCAATCTCTCATATTGCCCGGGATCAAAAAACTCTCATAAACTGGGGGCTAGTGACATTCCTCCTAACCGCCTCTTTGTTCCTCTTACTCTATGCTCCCAGGTCTTGGAATGGGCACACAGTTCCAAACTGTCCTGTCACCCAAATACAGCTCGAACCCTGGCTCAAGTACAGCAACGTTTTTGTTGGCCCACGATAAAGGAGGAGTTCTCCAGCTTTGTGGTGGCATGCGACATTTGTATCAGCAACAAACATGTCAACACGGCCCCAGCAGGTGGCCTCAGACCCCTGCCTATCCCATACCGGCATTGGTCTGACATCGTTCTAGACTTAGTCAAAAGGTTACCCATGTCCAGTAGCCATACCTGCATTATCACTGTGGTGGATTGGTTCTCTAAAATCGCGCACTCCTGCCGATTCCCCTGCCGAAACTCCCGTCCGCCAAGGAGACTGCTGAACTCATGATAATTCATGTTTTCAAGCTACACTGCCTTCCCAAAGACATCGTGTCCGACCGCGGGCCACAGTTCACTTCGTAGGTTTGGAAGGCGTTTTGCGAACTCATTGAACCCATCCCTAGTCTGTCCTCAGGGTTCCACCCCCAGTAAAATGGCCAGACCAGGACGAAGAACCAGTCCCTCGAAATACAAGTTCCTGGCTGGAGTACACCCATAACTCTACTGATCTGTCTCTCTTCCAGAGCTCCCTGGGGTATCAACCACCCTTACTCCTGTCTCAGGAGGAGAAGGTCAGTATCTCACCTGCCCAAGCTTTCGTCCGGTGTTGCAGAAAAACCTGGATACAAGCTAGAAAGACGCTAGTAACTCTAGATATTATTATTCTGCTTTCTGATCTACAAACAATCTCAGTACTCATCACGTTGCTCATCACACATCACATACAGTATGGCACATTTGCACATTTTGCACGCCACAGAACTGTGAACTGCAACCTTGCACATTATTCTGCACACTGTCTTGCCCATAACTGGACATGGTCTCTACATTTCACTTTAATTCTTCAATATTTTATTTTATTATATTTCTATAATCCTATTTTTATTCTACTATTTTATTTTTTATCATTTTATTATTTGTACATAATGTAAATTTAAAAGTCTTTTTACAGCTAAAGTTTTTTTTTTCTTCTCCATGAAACTTTTCTTTTGAATTTTTAGGTCATCAGCAGCCGCATAAGCGTTTCACTTCATATCATACTGTGTATGACTGTTTATATGACAAATAAAAATTTGAATTTGAATTTGAATTTAAGATCATGCCACTGAGCAGAGGCTTGTACCGTGGGCACTATGCATGATGGGTGCATCACTTTATGCACTTTCCTTCTTACTCTGACTCACCCATCACTCTGGAATAGGGTCAGTCTGGACTCATCATACAACAAGACCTTTTTCCATTATTTCAAAGTCCAACTTTTATGCTTCCTAGCAAATTAAAGCCTTTTTTTCTGATTAGTCTCACTACCAAGTGGTTTCTTCTGACCACATGGCTGTCTGATCTTAACCCTGTTATTTCCCATCACAATATTTGCATATTTAAATCCAAACGGTGACTGTTTTTTTTTTTTTGCCTGGGCAGTGTGAGGTCCTGTTTTTCGTGTGATTCGTGTGAAGTCTTTGTCATGTCGCTGGGAGGACAGGGCATGCTATCACAATATTCACTTTGTTTTTTTACACTTTATATTAATAGTTTTTCTTGAAGGTGATCAGTTTGTTTGTTTGTTTGTTTGTTTGTTTGTTTGTTTGTTTGTTTTTTGAAAGTCTAATTCATCTTAATCAAAGCGCCAATGGGGTTAGATCTGGACGTTCTGGGAGGCAATGTAGACAAACACATGCATACAATATGTATATCTGCATATGTACTGTACATGTGCATGGTTAGTAAATGTGCTGTATATCAGTTAATAATATACTGTATATGATATGATTATGTAATAATGAATTTACAATATCACACATATGATCATTTCCCCCAACGCCTCTGTGTGAACTTTTCCAAAACTGACCTGTGGGAATATCTCAAAGTTAATGTAACATAAATTGCAACAAAATTATTATCTTCTCTATCTACTGTAAAAAATGTAAGCATAATTTTCATAAATTTGCACCTCATTTATGAATATTGACACTATAGCCAAGTGACCCTGACACATAACAATTTCTGTCCATCTATCTCTTTTTTGCTTATTTTCTCTTAGTTCCTAAAAAGGAGCACCCTCGTTATTGTCCGGACCGACCCATGTCAGCGCACATGCCGAAGTCCGTCCTCAAGGCTGTAGCCAGTGAGAGACTGAAGGAGCTGGCCACACCAAAGCCTCGCAAGCCTCTTTTTGAGGTTTTCGACCCCTACAAAGTGAGCTCGGGAGCTCGTGCTGCCACTGCATCCCCTAGAATACAGGAACTGTCTCTGCCCCCGGCACGCAGGTGCAGGACAACATCAGCCCAAGACGAATACAAGAATAAACACATGTGACGTATCTGTGAAGTAAATGTATTATCTCACATTCATTTTCTTTCTCATATTAAGCAATGTTAAAACAGATATTTTAATAAATACAATAAATGTATGGAATGCCAAGACCAGTTACATCACTGGTTATTTCATATTTCTTAGTTACTAAAGCAGCCCTAGCATCAACGTCTAGGCATGATTTTAATTGCTGCTGCAGCTTTCTAGACACAAATGAGTTTGTGCATCATGTCTTTGGCAAGTTAGAAGAGTGACTGAGAAATAACTTTTTCTTTTTATGAACAGGAATGAGTCCAAGTAGAGCACTATTCAGTAATTGTTTCCAGTTTCATTTAGGATTTTATACAAAAAGATATCATCACACTGAATCAGTTCAGGAAATGGAACACAAATCCTATCTTATTTGGAACACAAATCTTATTTAATGGATCCTATCAGGTACTAGTGCATATTAGTCATATTAGTATAGACTTTCAATAAACCCAGCGTCAATACACATGCCATGCAAGATAACTAAAACAGCGTGATTGTCTGTGTGAAAGATTAACTTAGCTTTTAATTAAAAAAAAAATGTACAAACATTTCTGAATTTTACCATTTAAATTGTACACCAATCAGCCATAACATTATGATCATCTGCCTAATATTGAGAACGTCCCCCCTTTTGCTACCATAGTGCAACAGTGATGCACTATGTGTTCTGACATCTTTCTATCACAACCAGCAGTAACCTTTTAATCACATTCATCTACTCAAGCGCTTCTATTGGATTCAAATCTGCAGCTCTTGTGGGATGTAGTGGTACCAAAATTCATCCAAGAAAGGAAGCCCAGTGAACTGGCGACAGGGTTGTGGGTGTCATAAGGTCATGAGGGTTACTGATGCACATGGAGAGTGAAGGCTGGCCTGTGTAGTCTGATCCAATAGAAGAGCTACTGTAGCTCGAATTGAGGAAAAAGGTGAATGCTGTCCAATAGACAGAACATCACTGTTTTGGTGGCAAGCGGGAGCTCCTTTGGAAGGGCAACCGGCATCAAATCTGTGCCAAGTTGTGTGCGGATCGGATGGTCCAATCTGGCAAACCTGTGATGTGAGCAGCTGAAAAACCAACAATAACATATTGTATGTGTATAGTACAATGCTGATATTCCCACCGTGAATATCTCATAGTACAATACAGTAGGTAACATAGATATATTAATGTGGAAGATGAAAGGCATTGGTGGCTCAATGCTAGGCATTTTTCTTGCCATGCAGAAGGACAGACCAAAACCACAACCAGCCACATGATGCACAACATCCTTTTGGGTCCCAAGCTCTTTAATGCAAGGGTTGCATCAGGAAGGGCTTATTTTATGTTACCTCAATTTAATGTAACCTTTTTTTCCCAAAAGCTTGGGGAAAAACTATAAAGATCCGAACTTATTCCAATAATTGAATACAATTTTTTAATGATCATCACTAAAGTTACTGGATAATAGTAATAGTCAAACGTGCCACCTAAGGTTGGTCTATTTGAGCTTTGGTGAATGGTTTTGATTTAGGGATTTAGTCTTAGTTTCATCTGTACTTAAAGTGACAGCTGCAGCGGTGTTTTATTCCTTTAATCTATTCAAGTTTATCATCTCTTTATCTCTACGTATAAAGAAATAAAGAATTGCTTCCAAAGCTACAACTTTCATGCACTGCCAACTGCACCATATTTGCCATTTTGAAGATCACTAGTGTAATTAGCCAGTTGTAACCAGACCTATGGGGAATGCTTGTCATTTGGAAGAGAAATCCAAATGCTCAAAATCTGTAATGTAATGTATATTTCATTAGATAGATATATATTGATGGAAATTCCAGAATTGTATTGAATTTCATTATTATTAATTAATTCTTTTATTATAAATGAATGTATTGTACTTTAAAAAAATTCACAATTCTGGTCATTCTCTAGAGAGTATTTCCTTTTTGGCCAAAGTTAATTTGAATCTCCTGTTGAAAATTTTTATAAAGACAAGCCAGATGGATGCAAAGTCTTGAAACGTCTGGATCTCAAGGCAACACAATCAAATCATAATTGCCTCAGGTGCAAGAATCGTAAGAGACGAGCTCTAACAAAGGACCAAATGCAATGTGAATCATTGCCATTGAGATGGGTACACACCTGGGAATGCTTCAATTATATAAAAGTGAAATGGACTTTGTGAAAAGTACAATAACCACCCTTATTCTTTAAACGCTGTGCCAGTGCACCAAAACAAAATGTCAAAAGCAATGTCAAAACAGTAAAAAGACAACAATACAGTTTTTATTGGCCTGAGCTGTGGGACAAAATATAATTTGATTTAGAATGACAACCTACCATAATGTCAAAGGAAAAAACATCCTGTCACATGTTCACAACTGAGGCATGCACAAGTAGTGATTACAGAAAAGGGACAACAACAACAAAAAATTTGTCTATGAGACAAAATATAACTTGATTTATAATGACAACCTACCATAATAGTAATAACACACCCTGTCACTTTTTCACTATTTAGGCATGCACAAACATTAATTATAGTGAAATTATAGTATACGCCTATTACAGTATATGTGCCTATATAATTTACTGTTTGTATGTTTCAAGTTAAGGGAATAAAGTTAAAATTAGAAGAAAAAAAAAATTGTGGCATGGTGGTGTAGTGGTTAGCATTCTAGCCTTCCACCTCCATTGTTGATGGTTCGAATCCTGCCTTTGGGTCTGTGTGTGTGGAGCTTGCATGTTTTACCCATGCTTGTTGTTGTTGTTGTTGTTTTTTTACAGATAATGTATAGATCAGGCGAATTGGTGATTCCAAATTCCTCGTGGTATATGAATGTTTGTGTGCCATGAGAATTAATTGGCACCCCAGGCAGAGCGTACTGGACCCTGCCTTGTGCCCTGATTCTTCTGGGTTAAGCTCCAGGCTTACTGCGAACCTATAGGATAAGCGGTATAAAGAATGAGTGAGTGATAGTATGGATGTTTATGGTTAGTTAGAATGAAATGATATCATATAATTATCACATATAATAAATAGTCCATTTTAATCATTACTTTATCTTACTCATATTGTGTAAAAGTCTTTCTACACATTTCTACACCTGTATAAAATAAATCTTCTTTTATGCCAACTCAATTTAATGTTACCTTTTTTTCCGAAACCAGTATGCATTGGATAAGTGGACATACAGTATGCAGTGGACATAACACTGACTGATGAAACCAGATTGCTGATCAGTACTTTCCTGTGAATGATGACCTGTTTTAATATTGTTAGGAACCTCCACTAGAGGTCACTGTTTCTGTCTGTAGTTTTTGTTGGTCGACTCAGTTTCCCAGAAGGCACCTCAGTCAGGTGATGAGTGCTCACCTGAACTGAGGTGGCTCATTAAGGTTTCTATAAATAGCAGTTTGTTCTGGGAAACTGGGTCGAGCATTGTTTTGGTATGTTTGTGTTTGTTTGTATACCGGAATGTGGGCATTCCTTTTTGTTTCTTTAAGTTTATATTGGGTAAATGTTTTGTAACCTTTGTTTTCAAGAGGGCTCTAATTGTTTTCTAGGGCCCCGTCTTGCCAGCCCCGTCTCCTGTCTAGCCCCATCTCCTGTCTAGCCCCGTCTCGCCAGCCCCATCTCCTGTCTAGCCCCGTCTCGCCAGCCCCGTCTCCTGTCTAGCCGCGTCTCGCCAGCCCCGTCTCCTGTCTAGCCCCGTCTCGCCAGCCCCGTCTCATGTCTAGCACCGTCTCCTGTCTAGCCCCGTCTCGCCAGCCCCGTCTCTTGTCTAGCCCCGTCTTGCCAGGCCCGTCTCCTGTCTAGCCCCTTCTCCTGTCTAGCCCCGTCTTGCCAGCCCCGTCTCCTGTCTAGTCCCGTCTCGCCAGCCCCGTCTCCTGACTAGCCGCGTCTCGCCAGCCCCGTCTCCTGTCTAGCCCCGTCTCGCCAGCCCCGTCTCCTGTCTAGCACCGTCTCCTGTCTAGCCCCGTCTCGCCAGCCCCGTCTCTTGTCTAGCCCCGCCTCGCCAGCCCCGTCTCCTGTCTAGCCCCGTCTTGCCAGCCCCATCTCCTGTCTAGCCCCGTCTCGCCAGCCCCGTCTCCTGTCTAGCCCCGTCTCCTGTCTAGGCCCCGTCTCGCCAGCCCGGTCTCCTGTCTAGCCCCGTCTCGCCAGCCCCGTCTCCTGTCTAGCCCCATCTCGCCAGCCCCGTCTCCTGTCTAGCCCCGTCTCCTGTCTAGCCCTGTCTCGCCAGCCCCGTCTCCTGTCTAGCCCCGTCTCGCCAGCCCCGTCTCCTGTCTAGGCCCGTCTCGCCAGCCCCGTCTCCTGTCTAGCCCCGTCTCCTGTCTAGCCCCGTCTCGCCAGCCCCGTCTCCTGTCTAGCCCCGTCTCGCCAGCCCCGTCTCGCCAGCCCCGTCTCCTGTCTAGCCCCGTCTCGCCAGCCCCGTCTCCTGTCTAGCCCCGTCTCGCCAGCCCCGTCTCCTGTCTAGCCCCGTCTCGCCAGCCCCATCTCCTGTCTAGCCCCGTCTCGCCAGCCCCGTCTCCTGTCTAGCCCCGTCTCACCAGCCCCGTCTCCTGTCTAGCCCCGTCTCCTGTCTAGCCCCGTCTCCTGTCTAGCCCCGTCTTGCCAGCCCCGTCTCCTGTCTAGCCCCGTCTCGCCAGCCCCGTCTCGCCAGCCCCGTCTCCTGTCTAGCTTCGTCTTGCCAGCCCCGTCTCCTGTCTAGCCCCGTCTCGCCAGCCCCATCTGCTGTCTAGCCCCTTGTCGCCAGCCCCGTCTCCTGTCTAGCCCTGTCTCGCCAGCCCCGTCTCCTGTCTAGCCCCGTCTCCTGTCTCGCCCCATCTCCTGTCTCGCCAGCCCCGTCTCCTGTCTAGCCCCGTCTCGCCAGCCCCGTCACCTGTCTAGCCTCGTCTCCTGTCTAGCCCCGTCTCGCCAGCCCCGTCTCCTGTCTAGCCCCCTTTCCCCAGCCCCGTCTCCTGTCTAGCCCCGTCTCGCCAGCCCCGTCTCCTGTCTAGCCCCGTCTCCTGTCTAGCCCCGTCTCGCCAGCCCCGTCTCCTGTCTAGCCCCGTCTCGCCAGCCCCGTCTCCTGTCTAGCCCCGTCTCCTGTCTAGCCCCGTCTCGCCAGCCCCGTCTCCTGTCTCGCCCCGTCTCGCCACCCCTGTCTCTTGTCTAGCCCCGTCTCGCCAGCCCTGTCTCCTGTCTAGCCCCGTCTCGCCAGCCCCGTCTCCTGTCTAGCCCCGTCTCCTGTCTAGCCCCGTCTCCTATCTCGCCCCGTCTCGCCACCCCTGTCTCTTGTCTAGCCCCGTCTCGTCAGCCCCGTGTCCTGTCTAGCCCCGTCTCGCCAGCCCCGTCTCCTGTCTAGCCCCGTCTCCTGTCTAGCCCCGTCTCGCCAGCCCCGTCTCCTCGCCAGCCCCATCTCCTGTCTAGCCCCGTTTCCTCGCCAGCCCCGTCACCCGTCTAGCACCGTCTCGCCAGCCCCGTCTCCCGTCTAGCCCCGTCTCGCCAGCCCCGTCTCGCCAGCCCCGTCTCCTGTCTAGCCCCGTCTCGCCAGCCCCGTCTCCTGTCTAGCCCCGTCTCGCCAGCCCCGTCTCCTGTCTCGCCCCGTCTCGCCACCCCTGTCTCTTGTCTAGCCCCGTCTCGCCAGCCCCGTCTCCTGTCTAGCCCCGTCTCGCCAGCCCCGTCTCCTGTCTAGCCCCGTCTCCTGTCTAGCCCCGTCTCGCCAGCCCCGTCTCCTGTCTCGCCCCGTCTCGCCACCCCTGTCTCTTGTCTAGCCCCGTCTCGTCAGCCCCGTGTCCTGTCTAGCCCCGTCTCGCCAGCCCCGTCTCCTGTCTAGCCCCGTCTCCTGTCTAGCCCCGTCTCGCCAGCCTCGTCTCCTCGCCAGCCCCATCTCCTGTCTAGCCCCGTCTCGCCAGCCCCGTCTCCTGTCTAGCCCCGTCTCGCCAGCCCCATCTCCTGTCTAGCCCCGTCTCGCCAGCCCCGTCTCCTGTCTAGCCCCGTCTCACCAGCCCCGTCTCCTGTCTAGCCCCGTCTCCTGTCTAGCCCCGTCTTGCCAGCCCCGTCTCCTGTCTAGCCTCGTCTCGCCAGCCCCGTCTCGCCAGCCCCGTCTCGCCAGCCCCGTCTCCTGTCTAGCTTCGTCTTGCCAGCCCCGTCTCCTGTCTAGCCCCGTCTCGCCAGCCCCGTCTCCTGTCTAGCCCCTTGTCGCCAGCCCCGTCTCCTGTCTAGCCCTGTCTCGCCAGCCCCGTCTCCTGTCTAGCCCCGTCTCCTGTCTCGCCCCATCTCCTGTCTCGCCAGCCCCGTCTCCTGTCTAGCCCCGTCTCGCCAGCCCCGTCACCTGTCTAGCCTCGTCTCCTGTCTAGCCCCGTCTCGCCAGCCCCGTCTCCTGTCTAGCCCCCTCTCTCCAGCCCCGTCTCCTGTCTAGCCCCGTCTCGCCAGCCCCGTCTCCTGTCTAGCCCCGTCTCGCCAGCCCCGTCTCCTGTCTAGCCCCGTCTCCTGTCTAGCCCCGTCTCGCCAGCCCCGTCTCCTGTCTCGCCCCGTCTCGCCACCCCTGTCTCTTGTCTAGCCCCGTCTCGCCAGCCCTGTCTCCTGTCTAGCCCCGTCTCGCCAGCCCCGTCTCCTGTCTAGCCCCGTCTCCTGTCTAGCCCCGTCTCGCCAGCCCCGTCTCCTATCTCGCCCCGTCTCGCCACCCCTGTCTCTTGTCTAGCCTAGTCTCGTCAGCCCCGTGTCCTGTCTAGCCCCGTCTCGCCAGCCCCGTCTCCTGTCTAGCCCCGTCTCCTGTCTAGCCCCGTCTCGCCAGCCCCGTCTCCTCGCCAGCCCCATCTCCTGTCTAGCCCCGTTTCCTCGCCAGCCCCGTCACCCGTCTAGCACCGTCTCGCCAGCCCCGTCTCCCGTCTAGCCCCGTCTCGCCAGCCCCGTCTCGCCAGCCCCGTCTCCTGTCTAGCCCCGTCTCGCCAGCCCCGTCTCCTGTCTAGCCCCGTCTCGCCAGCCCCGTCTCCTGTCTAGCCCCGTCTCGCCAGCCCCGTCTCCTGTCTAGCCCCGTCTCGCCAGCCCCGTCTCCTGTCTCGCCCCGTCTCGCCACCCCTGTCTCTTGTCTAGCCCCGTCTCGCCAGCCCCGTCTCCTGTCTAGCCCCGTCTCGCCAGCCCCGTCTCCTGTCTAGCCCCGTCTCCTGTCTAGCCCCGTCTCGCCAGCCCCGTCTCCTGTCTCGCCCCGTCTCGCCACCCCTGTCTCTTGTCTAGCCCCGTCTCGTCAGCCCCATGTCCTGTCTAGCCCCGTCTTGCCAGCCCCGTCTCCTGTCTAGCCCCGTCTCCTGTCTAGCCCCGTCTCGCCAGCCCCGTCTCCTCGCCAGCCCCATCTCCTGTCTAGCCCCGTTTCCTCGCCAGCCCCGTCACCCGTCTAGCACCGTCTCGCCAGCCCCGTCTCCCGTCTAGCCCCGTCTCCTGTCTAGCCCCGTCTCGCCAGCCCCGTCTCCTGTCTAGCCCTGTCTCGCCAGCCCCGTCTCCTGTCTAGCCCCGTCTCGCCAGCCCCGTCTCCTGTCTAGCCCCGTCTCGCCAGCCCCGTCTCCTGTCTAGACCCGTCTCGCCAGCCCCGTCTCGCCAGCCCCGTCTCCCGTCTAGCCCCGTCTCCCATCTAGCCCTGTCTCGCCAGCCCCGTCTCCTGTCTAGCCCCGTCTCGCCAGCCCCGTCTCCTGTCTAGCCCTGTCTCGCCAGCCCCGTCTTTCGGTTGAACCCCTCTGCCTGCTCTAATACATGCCCACGGCAAGTACATCAGCCGGTCTAGCCAATCCACCGGCTAGACCATGACAAATATAGCTGTATAGTTGTAACAGTAATAGCTTTGAATTATTTTCAGTAATATAACTTGTGTATTTAAAAATCCAATCTTAGTAAAGCAGGCAATAAGTCAACATACCATGGTGCTGGCTGTTTGTCTGTTCCTTGTATAATGAAAATTACAGCAGATGCTGAGCTTTTTCTTACTAAGCCCCAAAGTTAAAGAATACCCTTCTGATTAAACCTGGACTCAGACATAGTCACAGTGTTTAATTCTAAGCTGAAAACTTATTTACTTAGTCAAGCCATTGTGAATAAATAGGTCAAGGGTAAAGGTGCACGTCTGGTAGACTCATGGACGTCGAGTATTATAGCGAACTGGTATGTTTGGATGCTGTCTTCCCCCACTTCAGGTTTGCTGATGGTGGAGTGACTGATTGCTTTACTTCCCAATGACTGCAGTTACTCAATAATTTAGGACTGAAATTCCCATGAACATCACCAGGTTTTGAACCTGAGCCTGAACCAACGTAGGTTGGTTTCCTTTCCTATTATACTGAACATCCAGCCTCCTGCTACTGTATATACACAATATGACGGCTAATATTAGCTAATCAATCCCTGTTATATTTATCAGATATCTCCAAAATAAGGATGGATTCCCAGTTGAGTCTGGTTCCTCTCAAGTTTTTTTTTTTTTTTTCTGCAAAGCTTCTTTACAACATGGTATATAAATGAGATTTAATCTGTATCAGAATAAGCTCTATAGAAGATGAATGAAGGAATTGAGTATAGGATAAACTGTAACCATCCAATGAATGAAAAATATGAATATGAGATGATGCCTTATACCCTTGAAAATATTTGGTGCTGATCGAAAACCTCACTGATTATTCCCTTATATAGGACTTCTTACCTTACGATAAGTAAATGTCAATTACTTATAATTACATACAGTATATGTCATGTTTCACCATTTCATCAGCTTCACCTATCGTGTAGGCCATTTGGGAGTCAGTTGTTATGCCCAAGTCCTCATCCTGTTTATGCTATCAATTAGTGGAAATGGACTACAATAAGATTATAGTAGAGCAGACATCCTTTCTCTCAGCACAGAAACTATACGGACATTGTGGTAATTCATTACTATGTGTTTTAGTGCTGCTAAAAGTATATGTTTTAAACCTCAGTCTAGTCACTGCTTGGTACAGAAACAAACTGTGGTCATGAAACCGCCGTGGATGCTTGGTAGGGACAGTTTAACTAATCTGTGCATGGAAAGAATAAGATACAGGCAGTCAGATTCTTAAGTATATAGACAAGGACACAATTTCCATATTTTTGCCTCTGTCCACCACCACAACGGATTTAAAGTAAAGCAGCCAAGATGAGATTGATCAAGTGCTCATATATTCCCAAATGGTGCTTTTTTAAAAATCGTACAGACAAATTATTATCTTGTGGCAACAATTTATTATCTTGTGCTTACACAGCTCACCTAACCACACAGCAAATTACTTGTACTAATAAAGCAATGGAGCCCTTCATGTTCCAGATATACTTTAGATAAATAAAAAAAAGTGTTCTTTTTAATTGCAACTTACTTCTACAATTTTCCTACAAAATTTCCTACTTCTACAAATAGTAACTTTTTCGCACAAAATGAGTAAATTAGATTTTTTTGGTTGAACATTTTTTTATATATCATAAAAAATTAAAATTTTTATGGTTAGTATATTTGCAACATACAACTGAAAATTTGCATACTGTATGTATTTGAAATATAATAGTGTCTTTTCCCCTACATATTATAAAGAAAACAACAAAAAAAAGAAAGAAAAAAAAATATATATATATAAAATCTTTGTAATATATATATATTAAATACATGGCTTTCTTTCAGCAATGGCTTTCTTCTTGAGACTCTTCCATAAAAGTGAGATTTGTGGAGTGCACAACTAATAGTTGTCCTGTGGACAGATTCTCCCATCTGAGCGTGTCTGCTTCTCTGATTAATGCTCTCCTTGCCCGGCCTGTCAGTTTAGGCGAACGTCTATGTCTTAGTAGGCTTGCATTTGTGCCGACCTCTTTCCATTTTCGGATGATGGATTGAACAGTGTTCTGTGAGATGTTCTGTGATATATACACACAGGTGAACACACTCTATTTAATAATTAAGTGACTTCTGAAGGCACTTGACTCCACTGGATTTCAGTCTGTGGTATCAGAGCAAAAGGGGCTGAACACAAGTGCATGCAGATTTTTATTTGTTAAAAATTTTGAAAAACATTGATCATTTTCGTTTCACGGTTATATACTTTGAGTTGGTCTATCATATAAAATCCCAATAAATACATTTACGTATTACGTACATACTTTTGCAAGGTATTCATACTTGCACTGGAGGCCAGAGTGCTAACCACTACACTATCATGCCACACACACACACACACATATATATATATATATATATATATATATATGCAAAGAATAAAGTAAAGCACATATATACACACGTGGACAAAATTGTTGGTACCCTTTGGTCAATGAAAGAAAAACCCACAATGGTCACCGAAATAACTTTAATCTGACAAAAGTAATAATAAATAAGAATTCTATGTATGTTAACCAATGAAAGTCAGACATTGCTTTTCAACCATGCTTCAACAGAATTATATATATAAAAAAAAAAAAGAACTCATGGAACAGGCCTGGACAAAAATGATGGTACCCCTAATTTAATAGTTTGTTGCACAACCTTTTGAGGCAATCACTGCAATCAAACAATTTCTCTAACTGTCAATGAGACTTCTGCACCTCTCTGCAGGTATTTTGGCCCACTCCTCATGAGCAAGCTGCTCCAGTTGTTTCCGGTTTGAAGGGTGCCTTTTCCAGACGGCATGTTTCAGCTCCTTCCAAAGATGCTCAATAGGATTGAGGTCAGGGCTCATAGAAGGCCACTTTAGAATAGTCCAATGTTTTCCTCTTAGCCATTCTTGGGTGTTTTTAGCTGTATGTTTTGGGTCATTGTCCTGTTGCAAGACCCATGACCTGCGACTGAGACCCAGCTTTCTGACACTGGCCAGCACATTTCTCTCTAGAATCCCTTGATAGTCTTGAGATTTCATTGTACCCTGCACAGATACAAGACACCCTGTGCCAGATGCAGCAAAGCAGCCCCAGAACATAACAGAGCCTCCTCCATGTTTCACAGTAGGGACAGTGGTCTTTTCTTGATATGCTTCATTTTTCCGTCTGTGAACATAGAGCTGATGTGCCTTGGCAAAAAGTTCAATTTTTGTCTCATCTGTCCATAGGACATTCTCCCAGAAGCTTTGTGGCTTGTCAACATGTAGTTTGGCATATTCCAGTCTGTTTTTTTTTTAATGATTTTTCAACAATGGTGTCCTTCCATGTAGTCCACTTTGGCTCAAACAACGACGGATGGTGCGATCTGACACTGATGTTCCTTGAGCATGAAGTTCACCTTGGATCTCTTTAGAAGTCTTTCTGAGCTTGTTTGTTACCATTCGGATTATCCGTCTCTTTGATTTGTCATCAATTTTCCTCCTGCGGCCACGTCCAGGGAGGTTGGCTACAGTCCCATGGATCTTAAATTTCTGAATAATATGTGCAACTGTAGTCACAGGAACATCTAGCTGCTTGGAAATGGTCTTATAGCATTTACCTTTAACATGCTTGTCTATAATTTTCTTTCGAGTCTCCTGAGACAACTCTTTGCTTCGCTTTCCCTGGTCCATGTTGAGTGTGGTACATACCATGTCACCAAACAACACAGCGACTACCTGGAGCCCTATATATAGGCCCACTGACTGATTACAAGATTGTAGACACCTGTGATGCTAATGAGTGGACACACCTTGAATTAACATGTCCCTTTGGTCACATTATTGTCAGTATTTTCTAGGGGTACCATCATTTTTGTCCAGGCCTGTTCCATGAGTTTATTTTTTTAAATGATTCTATTGAAGCATGGTTGAAAAGCAATGTCTGACTTTCATTGGTTAACATTCATAGAATTTTTTTTAAATTATTACTTTTGTCAGATTAAAGTTATTTCTGTGACCATTGTGAGTTTTTCTTTCATTGACCGAAGTGTACCAACAATTTTCTCCACGTGTGTATTTTTTTTTCCTTTTTTTTTTTTTTTACTTCATTCTCTTAACTTAACTTAACTTAACTTACTCTTAACAGAGTAATGCTGCATATAATGGGATTATACTATATTTTCACCTTAAACAATGTTTGTGCATGCCTACATAGTGAAAATGTGACAGGATGTGTGTGTGTTTTTACTATGATAGTAAGTTGTCATTGTAAATCAAGTAATAGTTTTTCTCATAGGGTAAAGACTGTAAAACTGGCAACCCTGATCAGTCGCTTTCGGCACGCTCGTGCCAGTGTGACTGACTAATCACTGATCTGTATGCAAATCTCTCGCGCTCTCACTCACTCTCTCGCGCTCTCTCTCCACATTTATAACTGTTGCAAAAGCACCAAAGACAGAGCTCATGAAAAAGTTAGAACTTCTAATATATTCAGCTCTGCGGGTCCTTACTGAATTGGTATTGCTTTGATATAGAAATGATAGAAGTATATGACGTAGGTTCCTTGTTACTGATCAGGAGATAAACACTTCAGAGAAATGTGTGTGTGTGTAGAGAGAGAGAGAGAGAAAGAGAGAGAGACACTGAATGTCTTTTCAGCTGCACTTGCACACTAAACTGCATCCTGAGAGATAGATTATTCTTTGAGGAGTTACCTGTGTGTGCCTCTTCAAGTTCAGACTTGACTTATATTTACTGGTGACAAACGTCTGCAAAGATAATTAGAAAGTTTTGTGTGTGTGTGTGTGCGTTGCCTTTTGAGAAAGAACACTGTAACACCACACTTTTTTTTTTTTTTAATTAGTAGATTTTTTGAGCTTTTTTTTGCCAACACAGGAAGAAGGGAGAGAAGAGAGAGAGAGGAGAGAGAGAGAGATCTCACACCTGGAGGTGGAATGGAAAGACAGAAGCGCTCCTGGAATGCACTGTTTTCTTGGATCTGCTGGATCTCCATGCTTCTGCCTACAGGTAAGAGCCGGCAAAGTTCTCTAGGTCAGTAGTGTTGCATAAAAAAACAGGGTGGTCTTTGAATGATTCCGATTTTTGCAGGTTTCTAATGAAGAGAAACCCTCGGTGGTAGGGGTATGAATATAACTTTGAATGCATCCTCCAGAAATAACAGAGAAAAGGATTTAGGAAGCTGAGATTCAGAACACATTCAGTTTCGGTGGTGCCAAAAACACACACACACACACACAAAAAAAGAACCTCTTTAAAAAAATAATGCTTTGCATGTTAATATTTTGTGGAAGGATCAATGCGCTGGGCGGGACGGTGGCTTAGTGGTTTGCACCTCTAGGTTCTGGGTTTGATTCCCGCCGCAGGTCTGTGTGCATGGAGTCTGCATGGTGGGTTTCCCCTGCGTACTCCGGTTTCCTCCCACAGTCTAAAGACGTGCAGATTAGGCTGATTGGAGTTCCTGAATTGGCCGTAGGGTGTGTGTGTGTGTGTGCGTGTGTGTGTGTGTGTGTGTGAATGCACTTACTGTATGAGTGTATGTTTATACAATATATGTGCCCTGTAATAGCCTCATGCCCTAAGTCTTCTGGGATAGGTTCCGTGACCATGTATACAGGGTAAAGCGGTATAGACAATGAGTGAGTGAATGATCTTTGTGGTGGAAAAATGGCATACAATAGTGTTCGTCAAGAACATAAAGGATCTTTTAAGGTTTTAAGTGTGTATATATAGTTCATTTTTAATCTATCCGTTATGTATACAATATTTAGATTAGCAAGTCCTTTATATGCATCTTTTATACGAGGGTGAATAATAATAATAATAATAATACATTATCCACTCTCTGGCTGTAGAATTTATTTTAATTAACAAATGCATCAGAATCGTCTTGCCTTTCAATACTCTTTGTCCATCTGTCAACAAGCTCTCATATCCCCTTGTTAAAAAAATGTCTTAGGCTGAGCTGCCAGCCATGAATGCTCTGCTGTCAGAGACTTGACAAACAGATGCTAAAAACGTATGCATTAAAATGAGACACAGGTAATAAGGCGTGTGACATGTGAAGTGCTGGGGCTGAAGGGGTGTGTAGGGCTGATTCGTGTACAAATTTACACCAATCAGCTATAACATAAAAACCAGTGACTACTAAAAGTGGTCCAAGGAAGGATAAGCAGTGAACGGGGTCATGTCTAGTCCAACTGGTTCTATGCTATGTGGAACTACTGGAGAACAAATTTTTGGCTATATGATAGAAAGGTGTCAGAACACCACAATACACTACGTATCAGCTTGGTGAAGACATGGCACCAGGATGCATGGGAAGAATACAAGCCTGAACCCTGTTTTCGACATGTACAGTATCTAACCTAAACATTATTGCAGACCAAGTACACCTCTTAATGCCAATGGTATTCCCGAATCTCATTGTCCTGTTTGAGCAGGATAATGTTCCCTGCCATTCATCAAAGATTGTTCAGGAATGGTTTGAAGAATCAGGTGTTGATGTGATCCCACAGATCATTAACATCTGTAGGATGTACCACACAAACAAGTCCAATCGATTGAGCCCGCACTTTTCAACACGGAGAACTTAAAGGATCTATTGCCAGGATCTTGGTGCCACATAGTATTATTTGGCAGGTGGTTCCGGTCTTATTGATGATTGGCTTTATTGATACACAAAGGGGCTTGAAAAATGTATTCACACTTTTAACAAAACAAATAAAACAATTTGTATCTATTCCCGTTTTTAAAACTCGATAATTGCATTTGTATTGTTGTCTTTGACTTTGTCTAAAAATGTATTTTCTTTGATCGTATGACTTTCCAGTCGCCTCTACAGAGCCCAAAATTACAGGCTGTGAGCTCTTGGAGCACGCGAACATGACCTGTTATTGGACAGGAAACGTTTCAGATGACGTCACTTACATGATGCGGGTTAAAACGTAAGAGCCTTCGTTCCTCTTAATAAAAACATTGTACAGATTTTTGAAGTCTGACTTGTATTAATATATGTTTACATTCGAAAAGTTTGACAGCAAAATGAGATAAATCCATTTTTGCGATTTTGAGCAAAACTTTTTTTTTTTTTTTTTTCTTCAAAATGAAGCTTTTGCAAATTGATTAGTGAATTAGGTGTGAGTGTTCGAACTGCTATAACTCCACCTCCCACAGTTTTGGCACATTGGATAAATCAGCATGCAGTCTTCCATTGTGGTTATAACATATGCAATAGGAAAAATATAGCAATCTCATGTTCTCACATGTAGTCAGTCCAACAGAAAGTAGTGGCTGCAAATTAGATCATTGTTGCACGCAAAGTATTTTTAATTACTTAGATTGTTCATGAGACAAGCCTTGCAAGCAATATAAAATCTTCTGTTTACTTCCTTGTCAGGCTCTTCCTCTACCAGGTCTAGGTTCACTTTAATACAAGATGACAACTCCCTTTGACAGTACACATATCCACCGTTTACCCAACAGTTTTGTCCACACAGAACGTGTTTTACTACATGTATAACATGCTTTTTTGTAACATTATTTCTCAGATTGAACACAGTGCTTTCACTACAGTATGCAACATAGCTTGAAAAGTATACAACATGGTGTTTGAACAAGGTCCTAATCAGTTAATGTCCTTTTGCAGATTCATTAATGCTGTGGTTAATGTAATGGTTGTAACAGAAAGTAACAACCATTACCTACCCTAACCCTAACCCTAACCCTAACCCAAACTTTCTCCATAAAATCACCGAGCACATTTAAACTACTCAAAACAGCCACTGTGTTGTGCAGGAAGTATTTTCACTAAGCTGATCACATAACAGAAAAACAAGTGATGCTACTGCTTCATTATGACACCCTTTTGACATGATACAGAACATGCTGAGTGAGAATACTGTCTTTAAAATAAGTTAATTCAAGCTGATACATGAATATTTCCTTTTCCAGTGTATGATATTCCTGCTAATAAGCAGCAATCTGGTTCAGCAGCTTTCTTTGACAATGGGAAAAACATGACATTTCTTCTGCTCAACCGTCTTGAAATCTCTTTTGTCTTCCATAAGTTCGTCACACTGAACCTTGTTTTTTTGTTTTATTCGTAATTGAATTTGCATTTATGTGCGCTGTCCTCTGAGAACAAGTCTTCATCAGGGTCAGGGGTAGCTCAGTGGTTAAGGCGTTGGACTCCGGTTCGGAAGGTCCCAGGTTTAAGTCCCACTACCACCAAGTTGTCCCTGTTGGGCCCTTGAGCAAGGCCCTTAACCCCAACTGCTCAGATGATGCAGATATAATGAGATAAAAATGTAAGTCGCTCTGAATAAGGGCGTCTGCCAAGTGCCTAGATGTAATCTTCGACACATGCACAATTCATATGAAAAACTATGTTAAGGGATATTTTATTGCAAATCATAGAAATAAATGAAGAAATAAAATATTACGTTTTGAAGAAAAGAAATTATGATACATTTTAATTATTTAATTGAATAACTGCATGTCGGATACTAGAGTGTTAAGAAATAGAACTTACAGTACTGACTTTACTTTACTTTAACTGTCGTTAATGTATTTATGGAATAACTCACGCCAGACTTGGGGTGGAGTATTATTCAGCTTATATCACAGAAATTTGCTATGGATTACAACGTTTATGTAGATTATCAATGTGCAAACCATAAACAGTAGTTTATAGTAAGATTTGATCTTGTGGAGCATCCTGGGGATATGATAGTGCGGCTGACTTGATAACCAAAATTCCCCTCAAGAGACTTTATCTTTTTTCTCTTCTTACTTGAATGTTTGTAAAATTACCGGAAAAAAAAAACCCCACACACATTCTTTGCATGAAATCATCCACGAAAGCATAAACTTTCTTGTATTGTGAAACAGCTCATGAAATGAGATGTGGTTATACGTTAAAACGTCTGTCAAACTACAAGACATTTTAAAATCTATTTATTATTGTTCTTTCATTTTGTAGTGCATCAGCCAGAGAGGTTCCCAAACAGTATATGAGCTGTTATTATAAAAAGCGAAACAGTACCAGAAGAAGCGTATTAATATGAACCCATTGCTCCTCTCACAATCTGAAATAGCCATGCTGTTCTACAAAAACAATTCACAATTCACTTCTGATCAGAATCAAGAATTGAATAGAGCCGTGGTTTAAAGGGAGAAGGATATTTTCACTCATCTTTTGCAGGATAGAGTGTGTAAAGGCTTGAGATGGCCATCACTTATTTAGTAGCTTTTGTCTTTATTTCAGGACCAATTGTCTGTGCAGCTGTCCAATCTCTACCAATTGTCAAATCGCTATGGACTCCTGTAATACCACGACCACTCATTGCTCCGTGAAAATTGGCTCAGTGTCTCATTGCTTCAGTGTGGATGTGCTGGTGTTCGGTTCCCCCAATACCACCAGCTTAGAAGAATACTGCTTCCGTGGGATTAATGAAGGTACAGTATTTGACATAGTATTATACAGTAGATATACATATACATATTTTATATACAGTACAGACCATACAGACCAAAAGTTTGAACACACCTTCTCATCCAAAGAGGTTGAATTTGTATTATGGCAACAAACAAAAAAAAGCAGCTAAGTGAAGAAAAAAACGAGCGGCCATCATTACTTTAAGAAATGAAGGTCAGTCAGTCCGAAAAATTGGGAAAACTTTGAAAGTGTCCCCAAGTGCAGTCACAAAAACCATCAAGCGCTACAAAGAAACTGGCTCACATGCGGACCGGCCCAGGAAAGGAAGACCAAGAGTCACCTCTGCTGCAGAGGATAAGTTCATCCGAGTCACCAGCCTCAGAAATCGCAGGTTAACAGCAGCTCAGATCAGAGAGCAGGTCAATGCCACACAGAGTTCTAGCAGCAGACACATCTCTAGAACAACTGTTAAGAGGAGACTGTGTGAATCAGGCCTTCATGGGAGAATATCTGCTAGGAAACCACTGCTAAGGACAGGCAACAAGCAGAAGAGACGCGTTTGGGCTAAAGAACACAATAAAGAAAACTCTTTGAATGAGAAGGTGTGTCCAAACTTTTCCTAATATATTATAGGATTTTTGCCTCTTCTTTTTACTTATACACTGCCTGACCAAAAAAAAGAAAAAAGTCACCACCTGGGTTTTTAGAAAAAAACACTTAGCACTCAGTGGGGTTAATCAGAAACAAAAAGCCTTCAATTTGCTAAGGAGCATAAAAAATGGACGGCAGAGCAATGGGGAAAAGTCGTGTTGTCTGATGAGTCCAGGTTTACCCTGTTCCAGAGTGATGGGTGCATTAGGGTAAGAAGAGAGGCTAATGAAGTGTTGCACCCATCATGTCCAGTGCCTACTAGACAAGTCTGTGGGGGCAGTGTTATGATCTGGGAATGCTCCTGTTGGTCAGGTCCAGGTTTAGCATGTTATGCGCCGAAAAAATGAGATCAGCTGACTGCCTGCATGACCAGATTTTTCCATCAATGGATTTTTATTTCTTCCATGATGGCAGAGACACATTCCAAGATGATGATGATGATGATGATGATGATGATGATGCCAGGGCACAAATTGTGAAAGAGTGGCTCGGGGAGCATTTTCACACAGCCGAAATCAAAGCAAAAGGCAGTCCAATGAAATATTAGTGTGTGTGACTTTTAAAAAAAATTTTTTTTACCTTTGCCATGTAGTGTATTTTATTCTTCTCATTCTGTCTGACACTTCATTTACGTTAACTTCCTCAATGTCACACCCTCCCATAGACATGCACATTCATTTATATGGCTTTTAAGCTTGACTTGTTTTATTTATTACATTTTCCTTTCACCCCATGATATAATCAGTATAAAAAGTTTTTCCACAATCTGTAATGTTACAGTACGTTAGAAGACGGGCTTTAAGAGTGTGTTTAACAGATGCTGCTTCATCTCTTTCTCTTTAAATTTGTACAGTTAAGATGTACCCCCCAAAAATCACCAAGCTTGCCACGCTGCCAGGAAATGCCAGTTGTCTCAAGCTGGAGTGGACGGAGCCACGATCGAAATATTTGCCATCCGAAAGGAATGATCGTGTTATACAGATAGAGTATCAGATGCCTCAGCAGGTAAGAACAGACAGTATGCATTTCTTTAATAGATAATAAAAGATTAATATGAAAATTATGTCAATATGCTTACTCAAAGTTATATGTATTCAGAATCAGAGATGGGAGGTAACTGAGTATGTTTACTTTGCTGCTGTGCGTACACAGTATACTGCACATAGACAAGTCTGTGGGGGCAGTGTTATGATCTGGGAATGCTCCTGTTGGTCAAACAAAGGGTTATTTTTAATAAAAAGCACTTCGTCATGATTTAATTCTGTCCTGAATCACAATATCGGCTCAAGACAGGCCGTGACATACATTTTTTTTTTTTTGAATTTTTAACCCCGATTTAGTCGTGTCCAATTCCTCCCAGTCACTAGGGGGCTCCCACATTAAGGCTACTACTACCACACTGTTGCGCGAGCTCACAGACACCCCTGGTTGGCTGTAGAGCCGTGATTAATGTGGGAGCACTAAGTACCTCTCATCCCTCCCCTCTGAGAGAGCCAATCATCTCTCTAGACCTCCAGCTGCGAGAGGTTACAGCATCATCCGGGATTCGAACTGGCGATCTCCGGATGATAGGGCGAGCACTTTACCACTGCGCCACTCGGAGGCCCCCGTGACATACATTTTGTTCTCGGACAGTGCAGTATGTGTTTTTTCTGTATACTGTAGTAAATGGCTATTATTCCCTTCAAACTTTGCTTTTCCGACCTGAATAATGAGAAAGTAATTTAAGAGAATGAACCTTTTTTTTCTGTGTAAAAACAGGCAACTTTGCACACTTTCATTTACATAATGTCTGAAAAAAATATATAACATAAGAATCAAGATTCACATTTATTTACTGTATATCGAAGAACTGTAATACAAAAATGAACGAAAATGTTTAAAAAGGAGTATTTTCCCCCATACTGTATTTGCAACTGTAATGTAAATCATTTTCACATATCTGCCCAGCTAATACTGTATATTCTCCCAACACGTTTTCGTTATATTCTCCTTGGCAGCAGCTTATGGAATCTGGTATGCCGAAAAATGCCTCGCAGCATTTTAGCAGATGCTGCCACAGAGTACTTTTCCGTTCTTGTGTTGATAAATTGGCCATATACTACAGAGCGGAATGCGGCTAGAGAATGCTTTGCAGCTTCGTGATGCCATCTCTGATAAATGCAGATAGGTTTTTGTGTTCACTTACGCAGCTAGAATTCATCTGTGGTGGTGAGGGGTGAGCCCCTGTGCACGTGTTACTTTGGAAAGTTCCGAAACCTTCAAGAATTTTCTAGAAGGTTTTAGAACTTTCCATAGTATTTTCCACAATAATACAGTATATGGAACTTTTTATACTGTACTTATATCAGCTACTCAGCACTGAATCTACATGGAATGTTCTGGAAGATGGGTTTATTTGAAAATTTCATTACCTGTATTACAAAAGCTTGAAGTTTGAAGAGAAAATGGGTCTTTTTTTTAATTTACTTTAGTCCTATTAAGAAATGAGACTGTCTGCCCAGGAACAAGAAAAGGGAACAAGAAAAGACTACTGTACATACTTTATGAGGCGATTTCAAAAGGTTTTGAAATTAGCGCGCCACAGATCCGGTTGCTTTCGCCGTGTGCCCTTACGTAGACGCCTTAAAACCTTCTTTTTAAGACGAATTCGCTATTGACTGGCGACGAATTCTCACATATACATGAAATTCCTACTGTTGGTTCCTGATCTTATTATGCACCCCATGTGATTTACAAGAGTTCTAAACTTTGCGTTTCAGGCCCACTTCCCCAACGTGAATGCTGTTCTTCATGACTGGCGGACAGATTTATGTGGCTTATATCCTGGAACCAAGCACTTGGTCAGGGTTCGGGCTCAGGACTTGAGGGCAGCGCATCACTGGAGTTCCTGGAGTGGATTTGCGGAAGCCACCACAGCTGAGGCTGGTGAGGTGCTGACATAGGGGGATATGGTGATCAAGATTTTATTATTATTTTTTTTTTTGAAAGACAGATTATGATAATATGTGTGTTTTTGGTTGTAACTCTCAGCCCCAGTATCTGCCCCGGAGCTGTGGAGACACATCAAGCCAGTGGACAGGAGCGGCCAAAGACGTATCACCTTGCTCTGGAAGGTAACCTCATATCATAACCACTGCACATTTTGAATAAATTCAATTTTATAAAAATGTAATTATTATTATTATTATTATTATTATTATTATAAAAAATCTGTTTTATTCTTATGACGCTACATACTCGCATTTGGTCATTTAGTTACTAACTAAATTGATTTAATTTAATTAAATTACTGTTTTGATGGCTGGGGGGTGGGGTGGGGGGGGGGTAGTCGGTGTTAGGTGAGTGGTCATCATGTTATCAATGATCAATGTATATCCTTATTGGGTATTGGTGGAAAAGTAAAAAAAAAAAAAAATCTAATTCTATCATTGGAATTGAAATCAGTTTTGTTGGCCATGTTAGGTTTGCTTTACAGAAGACATGGTTATTAAAAAAAATTATAATAATAAAATTTAAATAATGAAAAATAATGACCGACAGTATACTTAACAAATATGTATGGCACGTTATTAAAAAAAAAAGAAGAAAAAAAAAGCAGCAGACGTTTAGAAATTGATTTTTGGAAAGGCATCTCCTGGTCTCCAGTGTCAGCACTTTTCAAGAGTCAGAGATAAATCAGTCATTTTTCCACCACATGAAAGCTTTAGAACAGAGGAGTTTGTACTTTGCAGTTTTGCAGAAACATGAACAAAACAACTGCATTATTTTTTTTTGTCTTGCTCTTTGCTCTAGGCTTGAGAGAGAGAGAGAGAGTATATATGTGTGTGTGTGCGTGCGTGTGTGTATGTGTGTATCATCAAACTCTGGAGAATTGATTAAAATCTTTAAAATTACTTGGGCACACAGTTTCCTCAAATGTCATAGAAACAGCATGATAAGCATGATAAGTGTGTAGATAGATTTGGAACCCATTTCTGTCACTCAAAACCACTTTGGCATGAGGCCGTGAATTAAATTCCGGACAAAATTGCATAAAATATGCTGGAAAATCACATTTTGGTGCATATATGACTAAACCTGTGAATTAAAAATGATAAAACAGTACAAATGCATTTCTTGAAAACGCAACCTTGTGTAACACCGGTACTTAAAGTTACCAGCAGGGCTGAGAATTGTGTCTCTCTTTGGCATTCAATCCAACTATCCTCTCTTGTTATACAATATAATGAACACCGTAAACAAGCTTGCTGATTATTTCATATACGCATAATTACCTGTGCAGTTAAGAGACTCGTGTCTTTAGTGCCTCCCATGATCAATGACACTTCGGTTCTCATGTAATAAGTGTTTAATGAGGCTGGATGCAGAGCTGTTTTGCGTTAATCTGCATTGATAATTGGTGTTGTTATTGCTCAGTCAATTTCTCAAAGGAACATGAAAATGTGGTGAGACATCAAGAAACAGGCCCCATGATGCATAGCGGTTTATGTGGCATGCAGGAAAACCAAAGAGATGTTTTGTCTCCTTTTTGCTGCAGTGTAGGCATTTCTGCTGCTGCAAAAGCCAAGCGATAAGATGTGACCAAGTACTATGAGCTGATAATATCTGTGGCGACAGTGATACATTTTTAAAACAAAAATTGTGAGTAAGGATATGTTTTGATATAGTGTTTATTTACGTTACACATTTTGGTTCATTGCATAATATGATTCATTTCATAATATATCCTTTCTCCTTTTTTAGTTTCTCTCTCTCTTTTTTTTTTTGCGTGCATCCTTATTGAGTACTGGGGAGAAACATTTGATAAAAGCATAGCTCTATCATTCGAAACAAAATCACTTGCTTTGGCCAAGTAAGATTTGCTTTGCATTTTTTTTCCACTTATTGCATGGTTTAAAAAATAATATATTATAATATGCAACTGATAACAAACCATACAGTACGTCATGTCAGGTAAAATGTCATGCATTTAAACAAAAACAAAAAAAGGAAATCTAACCAAATGCATCTTTTACATATTGAATTTGTAATGTTTTTAATTCTAATTAACAAATTTGAATAAAATTCTAATTTTATTTGTCACATACACAGTCTGAAATGCTTCACTTCACCCAGGTGTTGCGGTGGCACAGTGGTTAGCACTGTGGCCTCGCACTTCTAGGGTTGAGGGTTCGATTCCTGCCTCAAGGCTGGGTTCTCCCCGTGCTTGGGTTGGTTGCCTTCAGGTACTTGATGTGCGTCATTTTGCTGATGCCGAAGCTATTTTCCAACAGTTTAACCTACACAAGAGACGTTCGAGTCAAACTGGGAATTGTGAGGCATTTCATTATGAATGAAGGTGTAAAACCAACTGACATTTACAGAAGACTTACACACAATACAGTGATGAGACTCTTAGTCGCAGGGAAACATGCTGGAATGGTGCAAATGTTTAAAAGAAGGCCGAACATCCATGAATAACGGTCCCGGTTGAGGCGGCTCGGAGACCAGTGCAGTCTTTCAGTGAGTGGAACGCCTGATTCCTGAAAATCGATAACAGATAACTTATTTCCAACGTGTGGGAGAGATGCATTTGTCTGTGGGAACTGTGTACACGTCATGGCATCATTCACCAGCACCACTTGCATATTAGAGGAAATTAGCTGGGAAGGCTTATTGCCACATCCGCCGTACAGACCTGATTTTTGACCATTGAAGGAGTTCCTGGGAGGCCAGCGTTTCAGACATGAAGCACACAGTCCAATCATTGTCCATCTGGCAAACTGAGCAAACGTTCGACCTTGATGGTATCCAAGCACTAGTGAACCGCAGGGATAAGTGCATTAGTGTAGCAGGAGATTATATAGAGAGAAATAAATGGAGTTTTACTCCCTGTTTCATTCTGCACAATGAAAAGTCCCAGTTTGACTTGAACTCCCCTTGTTTATGTATTAATTAATGATCCATCATGCATTTTAACTGTGTTTATTGTGAAACCACGTCCCCTGTCTTAAAGCGTGTCCTGTATCAGGAAGCATACGGACATTTCCATGCTCAAAGTGCTGACACTCTACGAGACTCCTTGCATATACACTAATAAGCATCTCCTCACAGAAACCATATCATAAGTTCACGTTTTATTCTTCTTTTAAATTCCAGCAATGCATTTTTGAATGCAGTTATCATTACCATTAGGTTATAAGGACTACAAGTCTCTTTCAATAACCTGTTATTGTAGGAATCATCGGTATTAGAAATTGTGCATCCATTGTGACATTTTACAGATTTTTACCGATTTGTGTTACAAGATCAGATCATTGTACTTGATTATACTGGGTAGTCTATTAAATTATAGGAGTTTAAAGAGGATTCTGTCCTGCAAATCAATCACTCACACACTTAATGTCTACATTGCTTTATCCTGTATCCAGGGTTGTGGGGGGCACAAGACAGAGGACACCCAAACCATAGCAGGGCACACACATACACACACTCACTCATGCACTACGGGCAATTTAGGGACGCCAAGTAGCCTAATCTGCATGTCTAACATAATACTAAACCTATAGAACATGACAGTAATGCAACATAATGGATGCCAAGCACCGGTGAACACCAAAAAGACCGGACAACGTGTATATGTATATCTATACGTTTATTTGTACAACAGATAATATCGTGCCTAAGACTATATATAAAGAACAGTATAATGTTCACTTGCACAATCCTCTTTTTAGTGAAGACGTTTCTGAACTAAGGGATTTTTTGTTTGTTGTTGTTTTTTTAAACTGTGGCTGAAGCCGCCCACAAACGAGAGGTTTTGGTTCGAGTGGTTTGGCAATGTTTCTTGAGTTAAGTGAGAGATGTCCAACAAACCAGAGTGTTTTCAGTACATTTTACCATGCTCCCCTAACGTCCCTTCTATCCCAGCCTCTCCAGTGGCCACACGCTAACGGTGTGATTCTGCGCTACGCCGCTTCATGCCGGGATGCGCAGCACCTTTCCTCCCGGGCCTGCGATCGTCTGGATTCTCACAGCACCTCTTGCGTCATTTATGTCTCTCCTCACGCCTGCAGCTGCAGTCTGAATGCGTCCAACTCAGCCGGGACTTCACCCTCAGCTCACATATACATACCTGGAGAGGAGGACACAGGTGAGTAATAACAATGGCCTTCATCTCAATAAAATCAGTTAACAATAAAAGTTTCCTGTATACTGTGATAAGCAACTGTGAGGTTATAGAATTAACATTCAGCTTTCCCATTTCTCAAACAATCATAGATATTATACATAAAGCAATCAGCTGCTCATTGGTGGAGATGCTTGCACGTCTTTAAATAATCTTAATTGACCGAAAATGCCATTTTACAAAAGTAACGCTGTATATATATATATATATATATATATATATATATATATATATATATATATATATATTTTTTTTTTTTTTTTTTTTTGCCTGGTCTAAGATTTTTTGCTTAGGACAGGTATCTTTTTCTTTTTTTTTTTTGTGTCAAGAAAAAAAAAACACTGGACGTCACATCCCACAAAATTTGTGCTGGGTTGCTCATGAAATGTTTGCACAAGCATAGTCAACACGGGTTAGCGCAACTTTAACCGACAGTTACTGGAGAAGAGCAAATATTTATGCTGTCGAATTGTTTAATCAGAGCAAGAAGCACAAGAGCTTTTCGGGAACCTAGTCAGTTTTCTACTGTTTGTGACCAATTCACTTTGCCTCCTGCAGCAGTAACAGCATTTGACATTTGCTCTACATCCCAAAATGATCGTTTATTATACAGGATGCTTTAACACTTCCGAACAACGTTTTTGCAGTGTGTCGACGGTGCGGGCAGAAGTGTACGGACGTGCATCGTCCCGAAAGATCACATCGCCCTCTGTGTTTAGGCTTCAGCTCTTCGAGAAGCGTCTCACTGTAACGAGCGCTGCCGATTGTTGACCCTTTTTCCAGATAAACCTTTCTCCGGCCCCTGAGAATCACAGAAAACTGTACGCGTAGATTTTCCAGCTGATGGTTGACTTTTGAACTTTTTCATGAGGATGTTTCTGTTTCTCTTCTGTGAGTTGTTTCGGTATCGGGTACACCCCCAGACCAGAAAGAACGGATCTCTGCATGCTGCTCTTCTTTTATACAAATTTTTGCTCGCACCGCAGTTACAAATGAACTGACGTAACACGTTCACACCTGCACAGAAAGTGCTGATGAGACTGAGGATCGAAAATAATCGGATCATTTTCGATTTACCCTCGTAACTGGGCAACCAACACGATACGGCCAAATATGTCATTTATTTGTGCTCTGGAAAAAAAAAAAAAAAGTTTGCTAAAGAAGCCTCTATCGCATACAACTGTGCTTTACAGAGACCTTCTACTACTGCAATTATCATCCATTTTGTATTGCTACTTTTCCAGTCAGGTTAGTGTGCTGGAACTAAACATATTATTTAATAGAGTGTTTTTTTTGTGTGTGTGTGTGTTCTTGCTGTAAAAAGGACGTGTGATGAAATTTCTCGTGCATGAAGGCATAAAGCTGTAGAAGAATTCAAACCCGGTCTTAGCCGTAGGGAAAGGGTTGAACAGTTGAAAGGAGGCCGAACATCCGTGAATGATGATCCTGGCTGAATTGTTTCTGACGCGACGCAGGCAGTCCGATCGTGTCTCCTGTCCCGCGTCCTGAGAGAACTTTCTACCTTGATGCTATCCAAGCAGTAGTGATGAGTGCATTAGTGTAGCAGGGGATTATATAGAGAGATAAAGGGAGTTTTATTCTGCTGTCTCTCAGGCAATTCCGATGTATTTAAAGAGTTTTAAACAAGTTATGTCATGCCTTCAACTTGTAGGAAAGTTCAGCACGGTTATGAAAGGCATATTACTGAATGAATTTGACCTTAGGGAAATTACTAGGTAGTGACTCATGAAACTTGTCACAAGGCATTTTAAATGCACAAGGAATCTTTGAACCACTTGAATAGCTTTGTTTGTTTGTTTGTTTGTTTGTTTGTTTGTTTTGTTTTGTTTTTAAACAAATATAATGTCTTTCAAATAGAGCTCGAACCGCCTGAAAACATCAGCGTCAATGCTTTGGATGACTTTCAGCTGGAGGTGGAATGGACAGCGGCAGCGAAGCAATCAGAATCCGGCTTCGTGGTTGAGTGGTTTCCCATACCAGACACCACAGCTGTTGGATTGTCCTGGAGGATCTTGAAGGGCTCTGCAAAAAGCTTTATCATTACAGGTGTGTCATCTGGAGTGTATATAAGGTACTGTGCAAAAGTCTTAGACGACATAGTATCTGTACTGCAGAGGTTTATTATGTCTGCATTAGTATGTACAAGACCATTCCCTACAAAGACACACTACAATTAATGAATACCTTAAATAACATTTTACGTATGACAGACCATATTACGTATGACAGACCGGTTTTCAGATGGGAAAAATGAATCAATAATGTCGACTCCTGGGTTTTGCATGAAACTAGAAAGGAGTGAATGTGACAAAGTTACTAAAAGAACTCGTATTCTGCAGCATGCTCAGTAAAACCTAACAGCTGTTTTATTTACAGTACTGTGCAAAAGTCTTGGGAACATCCAAGCATAAGCCATATGTTTGAAGCAATGATGCTTTTGAAAACATTTCTACATTAAAAGAAACTTCTATAAAAAGCACTAAGTAATTACATGAACAATAAACGGTCAATATTTGGTGTGGAAACTCTGTGCTTGAACATAAGCGGTGGTGTTCGATACAGATGTGTGCAGTGTTCTAAGTAAAACAGCTGTTAGGTTTTACTGAGCATGCTGGAGAAGATGAGTTCTTTTGGTAACTTCGTCACACTCGCTCCTTTCTATTTTCATGCAAAACCCAGGAGTCTACAGTACATTATTGATTGTTTGTTTCTGAAAACTGGTCCGTCATGTAATTTGTCGCTATCTTTACAGGCATGCAAATATTCTTCTGTAATGTTATTTATTCATTACTTTTAGTGTATCTTTGTAGGGAATGGTCTTATACATAATAATGTAGACATCATAAACTTATCTAATAAAATTTGTACTACAGATAATATGGCGTCTAAGACTTCTGCACAGTACTATATATATATATATATATATATATATATATATATATATATATATATATTATATTTTACTATTAAACTTTATTGGTATTATTATCCATGTGTGTTTTGTAGGCGTGCTTCCTGAGATCCCATATAATGTTTCAGTTCGGGTTCTTCATAATAACTCGGCTGGAGCTGCCAGATTTATCATCGCCTTTACCAGACAAGGAGGTTTGTATTAGTCTTGCACAAAACGTAGACAAAGCAGAATATATCAGGGTAAGAAATAGAACGTTGTGTCAAAGGTGAAAAAGATGATTTATGACTTGTCGTTCCTGATCTGGCGGTCCACAGTTGGAGCCAAAAGTATTACGACATCATACAGTGTGCCGTGTGGTATAGTTCTCTGTGTGCACATGGCAGTCATAACCTGTCTGTGCTAATTAGAATCAGCCGGCTTAGTTAAAGGACGGAGCAAACATGTGGCAAGGCTTTTACTTTCTGAAGGCGGTTTTTCCACCTCTGCAGATAAATGACTAAAAACAGGGAAAATGCGAATTTCTGTCCATGGTCACCAGAAAGCAATCAAGGACTGTATGACACCGTCTTTTTGACCCGATGCCCAGCCAGATCCAGCATGTTTTGAAGAAGGTTTTAAATATATTGCTACATAGCGGTCTTTCATCATGCCTGTGACTCCACAGAATATCCGCTTCCTTTGTGGTAATGAGCCTGCTCGAGAGAAAAGTAATACTAATGATTCATCGCTAAACCGCAAAATTGCTAAACCATGAAAGAGATCACAGTTATGTTTTGTTTGTTTTTTTGCAATTATTGCTATTTTGATCACCATAATTGTGTTGCATGAGCCTAGGCACAAAATCAAAGGGATTGGGTGTTCAGGTGGTCGCATACTGTAGGAGTCTGCCTTCATACTTGTACATGGCCTCTAGGGGGCAGAATCTCACTTACTCAGTTCCATACAGCTTTATCCTGTATACAGTGTCGTTGGAGGAATGGAGCCTATCCCAGGAGACTTAGGGCACGAGGCAGGGTACAGGGTGCCAATCCATCGCAGGGCACACTTACTCGCTCTTTCACACACTACGGGCAACGTCAATTATAGTCTAATGTCCATTCCTTTGGAAATGTGGGAAGATACCAGTGTACTCGGAGGAAACCCACCAAGCACGGGGAGAACATGCAAATTCCTTGCGCACGGAGGAATCAAACCCTAGACCCTGGAGGTGCACGGCGACAATCCCAACCACTAAGCCACTGAGCCAGCCGGGGGCCAGACGGGTCACACTGCTGAAAGTATGAATTCTGAGTTCAGGGCACAAGGCGTAAGCACACGTTAATTTACTAAACTAGAGAGAGTATAAGGGTTTAAACTTCCACCTGAAATACATTTTCACTTTTTCTATTAGCTGTTCAACTTTTGAGGTGTGCAGTAATTTGTAATATGTGTTTCTCAGCGCCCTCTGTTGGCCCAAAGCTGGAAGTGATTCAGCCATCGAGCAACGATGTGACACTGAAGTGGCAGCCTGTTCCTCTGGAGAAACTGCGTGGATTCATCCAAAACTACACCGTATTATATAAGTACAACGGCAAAATTAAATGTAAGTATTCTTCTGTGTGTTATTGTTTATTATAACAAAATAATGTTGAGGTTATTATTATAGGCTGAGCTACGGCCAAATTCATGTATATAGTCTTAGGCACCATATTATCTGTAGTACGAATGTTGTTATATACTGTACGCTGTCTTGTCTTTTTGATCTTTACTATATTTCGTGGTATACACTATGTTGCGTTACTGTCATGTTGTATACGGTACGTTTATCAAGTCTGCTTTGTTACGTACAAAACCATTCATTATTTCTTAACATGCCTTACAAATGACTCAATAATTAACATAATTAGAGAAGTACTGTATGTCGGCACTGTGGCAGAGTAGTGAGCACCTCCAGGGTCTGGGTTTGATTCCCGCCTCTGTGTGCATGGAGTTTGCATGTTCCCGGCCCCACCCGTGCTTTGTAGGTTTTCCTACAAAGCACAGTCCAAAGACATGCAGATTAGGTTAATTTTAGCCCGTAGTGTATGAATGAGTGTGTGTGAGCCCTGCGAAGAGAAGACAAAGTTACCAGAAAAACTCTTATTTTTAAAGTTAAAGAGCTGCTTTACTTATAGTTCTGTGAGAAAGTTTTTTAAACATGAAAAAAAAAAAATTGCCATTACAATGATGCTTTTGAAAAGTTTCTACATTACAAAAATTTCTCTAAAGAGCAGTAAACACAGTGAATATTTGTTATGAAAATATTCTGGAAATAATCAGTAGCGTCAGATAGAGATTAGTGCAGTTAAATGGCAAACTTCTGCTAACTTTGCCATTTTAATGCAAACCCAGAAGCATACATTAGGTTTTTTTTTTTCCAACCAAAAACTGGTTCATCCTGTAATTATTTATTTATTAATTTTGAAGGTTTTTGGGGAAATGGTGAATGGTTTTGTACATAATAATGCAGACATGCTGAACATACAGTACTGTATACAGTATCACAACATAATATGGTGCTTAAGAGTACAGTACTGCATATAAATCACAACATGTAGATTTGAAAGTTTTAGATATTAACAAAACTTAAATAAACGTCAATATAATCGTTCATTTTAACTGAATATACAGTATATATAAGCATAAATGTGTCTCACATCATGTTCTCCAATATTCTTGTGCAGCCCAAGTACTAAGTGGTGATTCTGAGCAGTTCTCTCTAAACGCTCTATCTCCTGGAGAGTATGCTGTGTGTGTGAAGGCCCACACGCTGGCAGGGGGCGCTGAGAGTCCATGGGTCACTGTGACTATAGGCAAGTTGTGATTTCAAACAAGCATCCACAAGCATCTGTGAATGTTGAGCCGTCTATCATCACCGCACAGTCCCCATTGTGAAATTACGTGAAGGTGAATGTGTGTGTGTGTGTGTGTGTGTTTGTACAGGCAGTGTTCACATCCCAGTGACGGCCATAGTGCTGGGCACCGCAGTGATTTTGATTTTAGTCGTTTTCCTCAGCCAGACCAAAAGGTAAATCTATGCCTTACATGATTACATGTTTAAATATAAATGATTATCAGTTATGGATTTTGATTCTACAGTACTGTGCAGAAGTCTTAGGCACCCTGTGGTTTTTTTTAGTACTAAATTTCTTACACTGTAAATACAAAAACATTTCTGATTTTGAAACATCAGTATTCCAGCACAAAAAAAAAATTCCAGAAAAATATTTTGTATGCCAGAAAAGAAAGCAGCATGTTATATTAGCAACCACTTTTTAGGGAAAACAAAAAAGAAAAGCTGTTGGGTTTTTCATGCAAAAAAGAAGCAGAGTCATCAAGACCTCAGAAAAGCTGTGCATGGTTCTGCAGGATGCACTGTCGCACCAAATACTGACTTTGTTTGAATTAGTACTGTTATTACTTTTGATTTATTTATTTCCTTGCTCTACATCGTGTATTTGCATGTGCCTAAGACTTCCGCACAGTACTATATACAGCTTGTCCCCTACTTACGAACAAGTTCCGTTCCAGGAACACATTCGTAAGTCCAAATTTGTTCTTACTGTACATCTGACAAAGTGAGTCTTTTACGCCTTTGACACGAATATACCGTACAGTGTGTATATACAAGCATACCGATCCGCTTGACTAAATCTGTCCCCTTTACCAACACTGCCATCATGTGGCGAAAAAACGGAAGGAAATGAATCCCGCACATGAAATGTAACAGTGTTGTTTCTGCGCCTTTAAATCGCGACGTTAATCCCGGACGCCGTTTTGTCCCAGAGCTGTTTTCCACTGTATCGATTGGACAGTGAACTCTGTTTTGTTGAGGATTTTCCAAAATTAGGATTATTCACTTTACAGTTATTTTCTATCATCGTGCTTCCGGGCTGGTTAAGTGAAACCGGTGAGGCCGGCTCATTTCTCCCGAACACCCAAACGCGCACAGGTACAATATACCGGACTTTAGACCTTATTTATAGGAGGTACTTCCGTGATTCGTTCATATCTGCGGAAGTTCGCAACTCGAATGTTCGTAAGTCGGGGACTGCCTGTATTTAGGTTGAACCTGAAAGACAACAATCATATATAAATAGGAAAAAGTCCTATATGTCCTGCATAGCATATTTAATTCATTAAGAATGTACTCCATGTTGCTGTTCATCAGGATTCAGCAGTGTCTCTGTCCCATCGTCCCTGACCCATCTAAGAGCAGCCTGTCCGTCTGGCCTCCTGTCTGTCCACATCAGGTAACACAAAGGTTTTCTGATATTAAATACACTTTAGACACAAGTAACATGGTTAATATGAATAAATGAAAAAGCCTAGATACATTTCGACAAGGCCATGGCTTGAAATAAGAAATAACAGGATCGGATGACTGCTGAGGGCAGTATGATCACATTCTTTGAATACATACTGTATCGCCACTTCAGTATTGATTCAAGTGGTTTGGAAAAATGGATTTTTCCATCATCTCTATCTTCTTTTGCAAACCTTCAGGATGTGAAGCTTTTGTTTTCTTTGAGTGTGTGGTTAAGCTTCCGAGCTGTTTACAGTACATACAACGACATGCAGATATTACGGTATAATCCTGCACATTAATTAGTAAGAATGTAGATTTATTACACACGGACATGAATATGAATTGGTCGTAATAGTACTAAGATTCAAGTGACTTTATTTGCCATTTGTGCACACACTAATCATGTGTGTGCGCTGGAATTGTTTGGGCTTGATAAAAAGTGAAAAAAGTCACTGATAAAACGAAAGACAACAAGAGTAGAATGAACACATCATACCAAGATCAATCAGACTGTAACACACTATAATGATTTTCTAGTACTGTGGTATGTTTTAATAAAGTCTCCCTCTCTTTTTCTCTCCCCACCGTAGCATAATCTACCAAACATGGACTTTAAATCGTCCCCTCTTCTCTTCAAGCCTATCAGCACGAGAGGAGAAATAACAGCCCATTGTCGTCACCACCCCCACCACCACCACTACAAGGACAGCAATCTCCGGGCTTTCGTCCCACAAACAAATAAACAAGTTCCACGAACATTCAGTGAGCCGAACCTCGAAGAACCCACTGAGGAACTAACCACTGACCTCGGCTATCAAAACGTTCTCGTCGAAACGCCGCGTTCCTCTCACAGCGCATCTTCTGATTGTTTAGAAGGTCCTGACGTTGGAACGACCGAGGTGGATTCAGATTTCTATAAAAACAACCTTGTGCCCTGTTCTGACGCCTATCTATCACTTGACTGTCCAGCGCTCAGTGAGGATCCAGACACCCTGGATCCAGAAGATTTTTTCTATAAAAGGAAACTTGTGTCTAAACTGTGTCCAAAGACCTGTTGCTACAGCCACGTATCCACCAGTTATCAACCAGTTGCCGATTCCCATGTTGACTTTGGAACGGTGGCGCACAACTCGACTAATCTTATCCGCGAAAGTAACCATTTCGCAAGACTAGGGTCCAGTTGCTGCAGCCATGTTCCAACTGGTTATCTTCCTGTCGATGGGCCGTCGCTAGATTACGCCGATTTTGTGTCCGTGAACAAGGCTGACTTTCTCTGTCAGAGTTATCTCATGCCAAAATATTCAGCACCTGGTTACATGCATGTTTCTACAAGCTATCTGACACTTCCCCAGGCTCATTCTGAAGCAGGCTTCACTAATAGTGTTCACGATAATAATTATAAGTCAGGATTAAATTCCTGCATTTACAGCAACGTGCAGACCAGCTATCAGAAATCTTGTCCTGATTTAGAAACCAACGACGTATACAAGGCAGTGTAGTTCTGTTGGAACTGTGGAACATCCATCCACTTTTTACAGTTTTCCGTACAGAAACCGTGCATGTCTGGGATGACTAGTTCGTGCACGTTTGTGCATGGGCAGGGTTTGTAGCAGGGGGCATTCATCACAAAACAAATAATGTACAGTATGAGAGAAGTCAAACCAGGACTTTTGCCTGTACAGAATAACAACACAATTATGAAAGTGAAAACTGGCTTTATTTCTCGATATAATCCCCTGCTACACTTCACGTCTGATAAGCTGGCCTCCCAGGAACTCCTGCTGACCCAAACGTGTGGAAATGGCTTGGTCAGGCGAGGTCAGGACTGCACAGAGGACTGTGGCAATAACTCTCAGCCGAGTTCCTGTAATGCGCAAGGGGTGTCGGTGAATGATTGTGTGTACAGTCCCCGCAGACAGATGCATCTCTTTGTGTGTTCACCGACTGATCCGGGTGCCGAGCCACATGGACCGTCCATAGATGTACGGCCCTGTTTAAACCGTTTGCACTATTCAAATGTTTTACCGCAGCGAAGAGTCTCATCATCTTACTGTGCCTGAAGTCTTCTGTAAATGTCATTCGGCGTCCTGGTTTGACTTTATATATATATATATATAAACATATAAACATAAGTTTCATGTTAGAATGGTTGTCAGACAATATGGACTATATAGAAGCAAGCTATGCTTTTTAACTCTTACCTTTGTCTACCTCTATAACTTGTACTCTATATACTAATAACGATATAGTATACTTTAGTACGTCGAGCAGCTATTTAGAAACGTACATGCTGGCAAGTTTACTCATTTTCCCTGCCAGGAAATTGTGAAAAGACACATTAAACATGATGTCTCGTGAATTCATTCTCTTTCTTTACCGCTCTCACTCTCTGAGATTTCCTTTGCTTGGAAGACTTTTCTAGTGGCAAAAAAAAAAAAAAAAAAAATTAATAATAATAATCATTTTTAAAAAGCCTAAAGTGAAATCGCTTTATTTCAAAGTGCTGATCCTGATTGAGCTCTTTTTTCATGACTTCAGTATCTCCAAACAGAAAGCTTCATCCGAGTAACGATGCTTGTTTTTCACTGGGAAAATTATGTGAGAGTCTGTCTGACACATCCTGGTGAATTACTGTGAAAACCATAATAAATGATATTCAAGGCAGAAATATAGGGTTCACCTGTAGTTTGCCTTGGATTTAGCTCAAATGTCTGAGCTGCTGCGGTAGAAACCTTTGTAAGTGTGCGTCGTTGATGGGAAAAGAGTTTGTAGAAACAGTTAAAAGGTTTAAAGCTTTAATGTTAAGTGATATTATTATTATTATTATTATTATTATTATTTCAAGTTGATGCTCATGTACTGTACATGTCCGCCTGTCTTTCTGTACAACAGAACTCTCTGGTTAACTTATTAATACAAAGAAATAACATTTTCTAAGGTTGAGTATCTAACGCCTTGTTTACATTAAGTTGTACTTCTTTCGTTGTCATCCAAATACACTCCCTGTTCGGTAATCGAAGAGCGAAGCACACATGAGGAATCGAAAAAAGTAGATCGGATAAAGATGAAGCTTTGTCTTAAAACGACTCCAGCGCGTTAAAATTCACTTATACTGTACCACTTCCGCCCTGAAAAAAAGAACTAATCAGGAAAAAAATTCAGTTTAGTTTTTTTGTTTTTTTATTTCTAACTACTGGTGCTGGTGTTTGTTTACATAGAGCAAGTATATTATTAGTAGCTTATTTTAAAGTAGATTATTAAGTCTGACACATTAAACTGTTCATTACTCAACATTTTGATTTCACTTATGGTGCAGGTTAAACTTCAGGCAGATACCTAAGTACTGGCAAAGTTTCACTAAATTCTGCCCAGAGGTCGGTTTAAGACGCGTCCACAGTTTGAAAAAACTGGCCGTTTATAATCTGGCACATAAGTGCTCATAACATTTATTGCTATTAAGTTATAAGGTTTAACTTCAGGCAAATACCTACAGTAAGTACTGGCAAAGTTTCATTAAATTCCGTCTAGCGGGTTTTGCATGCTGCTGTGAGATACCTTACAGACAGACAGACAGACAGACAGACAGACAGACAGACATAACATTTCTGAGACTGGTTTCTGGCCCTCCAATGGACGAAACGTAAAAGATAACATTGATAGAGTGAGTTCTGACCAATGTACATACGAAACCTTCTCTTATATTTAAATAGATTCATAAACACCTTCTGACCAATCAGAATGCAGAGTTGTGTCATGGTTTATACTGTACTTTATGATTGTTTTTTTTTAAATTTATTTATTTATTGTTTGTTTGCATTTGATGGCCTTCTGGACACATTTATTAGCAAGAAGTACAAAACTCCTTAGTGGATGCCTCCGTGGTAGGAATTTAGTTTGTAAGGTCAATGTGTGTAAAAGTTAGTTTGTATGCATCTTGTACTGTTGGCTTTATTGTGTGGTGTGTGTTACATAAGTCTAAGTTTCGAAAGCAACAGATGCGTGCACAGCTTTTATTTATTTATGATGATAAAATTATGATCTCTGTAAAGAATGTTGAAGTGTCTGCTTTGTGTTAGCGATCTTGAAGCACTGGACTTGTTCATGCTTGCTACTACATGCCTGCGTGCATTTCAGGCCATTCTGTTGTGCGCCTTTTTTTTATTTATTTATTTTTTTATGGCTTCTCTGTAGTGACAAAGAGCACATGGCGATCGCTGTGACGCCGTCATGAGAGGACGAGTTCAACGATGAACTTTCACCTCAAGATAACGTCACACGTGTGATTTGGTCGAATTTGAAAGAATCAAGAATGACCTCAAAAATATTGAAAAAAAAGAATAAATTCAAAAGAAATTGTTGTTCCTTCAGAATGCACTCAAAACTCATTATTTATCTGTTGCTCAATTATTACTGTTTGGCATTTTACTAATGGTAATTTAAAACAGGAGCAAAAGTTAAGTACTGTACATGAACTAAGCAAAGTTAATTTCAGTTATTTTAATGATATTGAGAGAAATTTTTCCCTTCCTGGTTACCAATTTGAATTTGTATGGTGTGATTATACGTTTAATAAAGTTGTTTTGTAGCATTAGCTACTTTGCAACCTGTAAAAATTCCAGCAAGTGTATCGTTATTTAGTGTCACATTAATATGATTCATAAACTTTTTCCATTCAGAGTAATGAATGCACTATTCAGTAGCCATGATTTATTAGCTCCATTTGGGTGTGTGAACATTTTATTTTGGTATGCCATGGATGTTCACCTTAAAAATCACTAGGTATTAATTGTATTTGTGAATTGTCATGGGGGATCTGGAGCTGGCCGGCACGGTGGCTTAGTGGTTGGCATTGCTGCGTTGCACTTCCGTGGTCTGGGTTCGATTCCCGCCTCGGGCTCTGAGTGCATGGAGTTTGCATGTTCTCTCCGTTCTTGCTGGGTTTCCTCCAGGTTTCATCCTACAGTCCAAGGACATGCAGATTATGCTAATTGGCCGTAGTGTGTTTGAGCATGTGCGTGTGCTCTACGAAGGATTGGCTCCCGATCCAGCGTGTACCCCACCTATCTCCTGGAATAGGCTCCAGACCCCCATGACACTGTATGCAGCATAAATCATGGAATAGACGATGAGTGAGAGTGAATGAAGGATCCGGAGCGTAGCCAGTGAACACACTAAGAATGAGATGCCATTCTATTGAAGTACATCATGCCCACACATCCCTGCCTAAGGGTAATTTAGCACAGCAAGTTCTTTTTCTGGTATGCTCTTGGAGGGGAACTGGAGAACCTACAGTACATAAGAACAAGCAGTGAAGTGCTAGTAGTTGTGATGCACGCACTTGTTTTAAAGCAGTGCCTGTCTGCTTGTTTAGACATGTACTGTATATCCATGATTTTTTTGTTTCAAAGAGGACAATGGTTTTTTAAGGGATGATCAGGTTGGTGTGCTTGTCTAGCTCAGTCCTACATTCTTAAAATATAGGAGTCCAGAAGGGTTATCTTTCAAAAGATATAACCCATGAAAGATACAGTAATAGAGAAAATTCTCTGTCGTAAAGATTCTAAATAGTAAGAGTCACTGAACATGTGTCACCTCAACTTCCAAGATAGAAGACACCTGCTCATTAAATAATACATTTTATGTTCATTGGGATTTTATTATGGCCAGTCAGTGTACAGTCGGTGCATGTTTTATAGATGTTCATTCATCCATTTTCTATAGCACTTAACTGTATACAGGGTCACAGTAGGCCAGGAGCCTATCCCAGGAGACATTGGGGACGAGGTGGTGTACACACCGTTGCAGTGCACACACACACACACACACACACACTACAGACAATGTGGAAATACCAATTAACTTATTCTAGATGTCTTTGGATGAAGAACGAACCACTCTCCTTATAGTTGTAATAACCTGAGATGTCGAGTTCTCATCGGCTCCTCTGACAAATGGGGTCCCACAGGGTTCTGTCCTTGGGCCATTTCTTTTCTCACTGTATTTGCTGCCATTGGCTATATCCTAAGAAAACATGCCATCTCCTTTCACTGCTATGCAGATGATAGTGAGATTTACTCACTCACTCTCACTCATCATCTATACCTTAATCCTGTATTCAGGGTCACGGGGGGCCTGGAGCCTATCCCAGGAGACTTAGGGCACATGGCAGGGTACACCCTGGACAGGGAGCCAATCCATCGCAGGGCACAGACACACACATACACTCACTCACTCACTCATTCACACACTATGGGCAATTTGGGAATGCCAATTAGCCTAACCTACATGTCTTTGGACTGTGGGAGGAAACCGGAGTACCCGGAGGAAACCCACCAAGCACGGGGAGAACATGCAAACTCCATGCACACAGAGACAGGAAGGCGACAGTGCTAACCACTACACCACCGTGCCGCCTAGTCAGATTTATCTCCTGTTAAAATGAAAGAAGGAAGGCTACTCTGTATCACGGCACTGGTAACATGTCTAGGTGACATAAGGGCATGGTTAGTCCTGAATTTTGTTAATGTTTATGATAAAAAAGACAGAGGTTTTGTTGTTTGGTCCTGGTGCCAGGGGTAGAGTTCCACTTCTGGATTTAGGAGCGTTGGAGCTGTATGTTAAACACACAGTGTCAAATTTAGGTGTAATTTTTGACCATGGCCTTACATTTGATAAAAAGATCAGTGCTGTGGTTCGGTCCAGTTTCATTCAGCCTGTTTTGTCTATTAGGCATTTTGAAATAGCCATCCACGCCTTTATCTGTCCTGCTGTACTTCTGCTGCTCAGCTTTTAACTTTCTTAACTTAATACTTAAAACTTAAAAAGAGAACATATCTGTTCAGCCCTGGCTTCCCTTCATTAGCCCCCAGTACAGTACCAAATTAATTTCAAAAGTTCTTTTGGTCACGTATAAATGATTACATGCCCTTGCCCCGCCCTACCTCTCAGACCTGCTTCAGCCCTATGACCCGGTCTCTCAGATCATTAGAGAGAAATTTTGCTGACTGTACCCTAAACCAAATTCAAGCTCAGGGGTGATCAGGCGTCCTCTGTGGCGGCACCCAAATTGTGGAATGACCTACTGTACCTTTGACTATCTGTGAGGCCACATCACTGTGGGTGTTCAAATCCCGTCTAAGAACTCATATTGGTTTGGTTGATTTAAACTTTGGCTTTTAAACCAATATGAGATGTTGATTTTATATGGGTTAGGGTTAGGGTTAGGTGTTAGGGTTAGGTGTTAGGTGTTTGGATTGGAGATGTGCGTGATGTGATTTTATTTATGTCTTTTTATATTAGTTTATTTTTTATGTTAAGCATTCAGATTAGCGTAATTGCCATTCCCAAATTGCCAGTGGTGTGTGTTCGTGTTTGTGTGCGCCCTGCGATGGATGGATTGGCACCCTTTTCAGGGTGTACCCCGCCTTGGGCCCAAAGTCTTCTGGAATATGCTCCAGACACCCTGTGACCCTGTACAGGATACGTGGTATAGAAGACGAATTAATAAATGAATAAGGAAACGCTTCAGGAGTGTTTATTCTTCTTGGGCCTGGTGAGGGTTACTACTGGCCACCTAGTGGTAACAAGAGGTATGGCAGTCTGAATTATACAAGTCCCACAGGCAAACAAAATTCAGTTAAATCTTTTTTATTTGTATAGCGCGTTGAACAGTGGTCATTGTCGCAAATAAATTAGAAAAAGGTTGGAAAAAAGTATACACTAATACTACTATCATTTTTTTTTCTCTGATGAGCAGGCTGAGTGCGCTGGTGAAAAACTCCTGAGATGACAATAAAAACAAAACAAACCTTGAGAGGAACCAGAGTTGACAGGGAATCCATACTAACTTGAGTTTTGAGAGATATTTTAAAAATATCTTCGTTAGAGGTCAGCACTGTGTCCTCGCACCTCCAGGGTCCAGGTTCGATTCCCGCCTTGGTTCTGTGTCCATGGAGTTTGCATGTTCTCCCCATGCTTGGTGGGTTTCCACCAGGTACTCAGTTTCCTCCCACAGTCCAAAGACACGCATTTTGATTGGCACCTGGTTCAGGGTGTACCCTACCTCGTGTGTAAACCGGCACGTCCATGCACGTCTATTTGTAAGTGGCAGAACAGAAGCAGCAGGTCAAAAATATCTTTGTTCAATGAGAAAAGATTATTTAAATGACAAACTGGTAGATCCCCTTGTTACTTTATTTAGTTAAGTAACATTGCTTTCTTTCTTCTTTTAGTGCTGAATCATCTGTTTTTTTTTAATCATCTGATTGTATCTTTCATTGCATTCCATCTAAGTTACAAGCTCATAAACTATTGTGTTCTATATCCTATGTGTATTAGAAAACATGGACAAAGCCAGTTTCCTGCACACAATCCACACATTTCCCTTTCCATCTGTGCCTCACTGTCCAAATATTTTGTTACCACCTACATGTGAAGGGCCAAAAACATAATGTATGTGGAACCATGATCAGCACTGCCACTGTCAAGTCCCCTCAAAAGTCCAGGAGACTAAACAATGTTTTAAGACGTCATTAGGGAAGTAAGGCCAAGTTCATGACCAATATATATATATTTTTTCAAACTCATTTTGTTGTTGTTGTTTTTTATTTCTTGTCAAACTTTCTGCATGAAAAAAAAACTCTTGATTAACAACAATACCATATTTAGTGAAACCATTACCCAAGACCAGGACAAGTAAAAGTCTAAATGCTAATAATTATATGCTCAAGGCCAAGACGTGATTCCTACATCCCTAATTGTATGTTATTGTTTTGTTTTCCTTGTCTTTTTCCTTTTGCATGAAAATAAATGTCTAAAAAATAATAAGTAGAATGGAAACTGTGGTTTTGTGTTCCTCGTAAAGAAGCTGAAGGAAGGCAGATAAACCAGCACGAGAAAAAGCAAAGTTCATCGACTTTTTCCTGCGTCTGGAATTCCTGACAGAGGCCATCTTTGTTTGGACAGACGTACTGCGGCCCTGGTGTCACACACACAAACACATCCATCCGCTCAGATTGGGCCCACACAGCCAAAAATTAGAGCGACAAGTTAGAGTCGTGACTCTATACGGTCATTATTGTATACAACAAAAATCTTAATCTTATAGAGTTATTGGATGTTTGGTGTTGTTTGGTGCTTTTTATCTGCTACAACATTTTATACTGTAGACCTCAAAACCATAAATCTAACATCTAGAGTTCCTTTTTATCTTAAATACATACAATTTATCACAGTTTGTTTAATTACAAAAAGAATGTTGTATTTCTATATAATAGTCAATTTACAGTACAAAGATCATGCATTACTGTGTAGATTATGCTTCTGAGCTGTTTTGTACTGGGTGCCACGGTGGCTTAGTAGTTAGCACTGTCGCCTTGCACCTCCAGGGTCTGGGTTCGATTCCCACCTCAGGTCTGTGTGCATGGTGTGCTTGGTGAGTTTCCCACAGTCTGAAGACATGCTGATTGGGCTAATTGGAAATCCCAAATTACCTGCAGTGTGTGTGCCCTACAGTAAGTCTCCTGGGATAGGCTCCAAGCCCCTCAGGACCCTGTATACAGGATAAAGTGGTATTGACCGTGAGTGAGTAATTGTTTTGGTGTTCGTTTGTTTTTCCTTTGATGACAGGCTGGTGTGTGTGAGAGCGAGAGAAAGCGCACTTTGGAAAAAAATGTATATTGTATAACATGCAGGTAAATTCAGCCCCTAGATAGACAGTACAGTGTGGCACATGACCTGAATACAAGGAACGATTAAACTCTTAGAACAGCCATACAGACCAAATATAGACTGTAACAGTAACACACAAAGGGCAGACACACAAAGTCCTGTCACACAATCATGCCAACAAAACAGACAGTTCCCTAAAATGATTTTCTTTATATATATATATATATATAAATTAAAAAAATAATAATTTTTTAAAGAATAAAATTTGATTAATATTTTTTTAATCAAATAATCTTAAGCTTACCCTAACCAAAAGTTAAAATGGTTGGCACTTTTAGCTTTTAAATAAGAGCTGAGATTTTCTTTGTGCCTACCAAAATTCTTTACACCCAGTTTGCACAGATGAGACTGTAGGACGTCTTCATGAGACCCATGGAAACCATAACAATCTTAACACTCCACCTCCACATGACTTCAGGAATAAATTCCTAAAGTTCTCATCTTTAGGGCATTTTTACAAAGTAATAAGTGTTATCATACTGTATTTCTGTGAAGATGATCTAAAGACCTCTAGAGTTTTTACCTACAATTACGTTGAACTTTGTACCACAGATGACCTGAGCAAGGTTAAATATCATTATGGGGCTGTTTGGTGATCATAAAAACTCCCAGATGTAAAAGTTCTTCTCTTTCTTCTTCATGAAGCACACTTTTAAAAAGAAATCTGTCAATCTACCTATGATGATTGTTCAAGTCAAACCGGGAGTTTTGTTTGAGTAGAATAACAGAAAACAGTGAAAACTACAGTACATTTACTCCTATATAATCCTCATATCTATCTGATTAATATTTCTATTTCATACATTTTTATTTTTAAACATTTTATGAAACAATTATGCAACAAATTATACTAAACTTTTTCCTTATTCTTCCTTTTCTGATGATAATAATGATAATTGTTTTTGCAGTCTATCTATCTATCTATGTATCTATCTATCTATCTATCTATCTATCTATCTATCTATCTATCATCATTATCTATTATTCTTATCTGTATTACAAATGATCTGATCAATAATGATTATGTTCTGCTATTCTGCACAATCTAAAATTCAGTTTGACTTGAATGCCCCTTCTATCTATCTATCTATCTATCTATCTATCATTGTTGTTGTTTCATACTGTTGCATACTTACTTTTTATTTTTAAAAATGTAAATTATGAAAAAAGGATATTATAATAATCATAATAATGATAATAAATGTTATTTCAATCTCATTTATTTTTAAGCAGTAAAATTATTAAATAAAGTAAACTACAGTTTTTCTTCTTTGCCTTCCTATTCTGATGATGAGGCTGTACTGAATGCATTTCGTTCCACGAGACCATCTAAGGAGAAGTCCTGCGTGTGTGTGTGTGAGAAAATTTGGAAGAATGTGTATGAATGTAATGGGGAACTATGGAAAGTGTGCGCGCGCGCGCTCGCGGGGACAGGGATTGTGACGTCACAGGGAGGGAGGCGTAGACCCGGGTGCAGTTGTACCGAGCGCAGTGAAAGGTGAAGCTTAAACTCGGAGTGTGTGTATGTCTGTGTGTGTGTGAGAGAGAGAAGTTTTCTTGCTGGTTTTCCACCTCTCTCTCTCGCGCGCGCTTCTTTCTCTCGTTAGCGGCTCGACGCGGGACACTGACTCAGCATGTTCGTGCAGCCTTCGTGACAAACAAGCTGTTTTTTCTTCCTCGCTAGCTGAAGAAGTTTCCGTGTGTTTCCTGGGAACACCTTGGGCTGAAATCAGTGCCGTCACAGGTACAAAGGAGCAGAGGAGCCGGAAGAACTCGCACTTCGGGTTTGCAGACTTCCCAACGTGGACCTTGTATTTACCTGCTACATTTAACACACACACACACACATACAGTGACAGTCTGGGGTTCAAGATGATGGACTTAAAGAAAAGGAGGATCTTTATCCTGGTGGATGTCCTGTGTTTGATTATCGGTAAGTCTGACCGATAAGGGCCTCGTCCCAAACCGTGCAGCAGCGCACTAATTAGTCTGTCTAATTAGGCACAATGTGCTTCCGGTCATCGCGCGCTGTTTTAGCTTCATGCTGTCAGTTTGTGTTTTTTTTCTAGGTGAGTTTATCAACGCTTCAGCTTTGTTTACAGACATGTTGTGATTAATATATAAACCCACCAAGAGTGTTTATGTTCAAATATTCATTTCTCCTGCAGAATTTTCAGCCTTCATTTATAAACCTGGAGCTTTTTATTGCTTTTTAGTAACATTAGCCTTTCAGACTTCTCAGTTTAACTTTCTCACCCTGCAAACATCTCCAGATATTTACATTCCCTGTGGTTTCTTGGTTGCAGAAAGAGTACACTTTCTTAATCTCCTGTGGGAAAGAAAAATGACAAAGGCATGTGGACGGATAGATACGGTATTCGACAAATCAAACAATTCGTGCACGAACGGGGGGAGAAGAAGGAAAAAAAACAGTCCTAAAAATATGCTTGTTCAAAGAGAGGTACGGTTTGATGCAAACTTTTGCACACCCTTAGGAAGGACACAATAAAATGGAATGTAATGCATTGTGAGCTGCATAATGATTGACCGCAAACACTCACTCACTCTCTCATCGTCTGTACCGTTTTATCCTGCATTCAGGGTCGCAAACGCAAACCTCTCAAAAGTATCCTACACAGATAAGTGGTCTTAAATGACGAAATGCACATAGTCAGCCGGTCCCTTACTGGTCTGAACTTTTCCTACATTCAGTTAGTGGTGGCAAGCTCCTCGGTTCAAACTGTACTCTCCAAACACATCAAATTCAACAATAAAGTACAAGCTTGGCTTTTTACATTGAAGCTTCTTCATCCCCAGTGGTGGCCGAAGTACACAAATTCAATCTGGAAGTAAAAGTATACGTTACCCTTCCCGACCCAACCCTCACATTTTATCCGTGCTTGGGACCAGCACTGCATCCAGGGGCTAGGGTTTGGGTATTGAGTATGAACTGAACCCGGGCCTTTCACATGGCAGGAGAGAAACCTTCCCTTGAGCCACCAGTCACCTGAAGTAAAAGTACGAGTACTTGCCTTAAAACGTACTTCAGTACAAGTAAAATTTTTACTCAAGTTGAAGTACTCTATGTAGTTGAAGTACATGCTCTAAAAATGTACTTTACGTATGAGCAAAGATACAAGTACTCGACAAAGAAACACGTGGATATTTATGTAACTGAGTTACCGATAAAAAATATTTTAAACACAATTGAAGCCGGTGCTGCTGATAACATGAATGTGCAAGTCTAGTCGAGATGGATAGCGTCAGGATTTGAAATGAATTAACTACACCAAAGGCGGGTAGCATTGTTAGCCACTTCCATTGTCCTTGACATGAAACACAAACTAAATGGGTTGGCCAAATCGTCTCAACTCTTACTCTCATTCTGTTAGCTTGTTAGCTAGATCACTTCTAATCTTACCTTAGTGGTAACAAGTGCACTTGTACGAGTGGATTAAGGATGGGATCGGTTGCCCAGGTAACCGTGAATCACTTCGGTGCATTTACCAGTATGGGCTTTCATAATGACCTGCCGGGCATTTCTGTAAACTCGGATTGATGGAGTAGTTTTGTTCTTGTCTTTCCCATGTGGTGTGATATGGTGCGAGTGACTGCGTAAAACATTTCAGTTTAGTTTAGAAAATCAATGCACTTCAGTGTGATCGTCAGCTGAAAAGTTAAGAGTCTCTTTTTAAAATGCACAGAGGAAAAGTACAGGTTTTTTATATATATATATATATATATATATATATATATATATAAAGGAAAAAAACAGAACATACAGTATTTTCTGTATGTGTCTATTTATTTACAGGGAAAAATGCTTAAGTACAGTAACAGAGTAGTTATACTCCTGCATATTAAATGGTCATTTCCGTCAAAATAAATTCTGTTGCTAATCAACATTTGTTAAGGTAATTATCTCACCAAACCACAGCAAGAGGAAGAACTGTATTAGACAATTTGAATAAGGATGATGTGCAGTGGCTAATTTATCATTGAAATTGAAGGCACTAAATAGGTTCTGGCAGGGGCAAAAATTTTGCATCCAAATCTCAGAATACGATCGATAACTAGGACGCTCATCCAATAAGAACATGGCATAAGGGTTACACGAAACTCGTACATTATAGGCAATAATGATGCATAAAACCATGCAAGTGGACTTTTTTTTTTCATGACGTAGGCAGATGTTAGTATGCTATTTTTTTTTTCCACCACGTGTTTTTTTCCACGACAGGTGTGTTCTTGGAGGATTGTCGTCACAATGGAGATGACATGATGTTATCACATTTCCTTTGCTTTAACAGAATTTGTAGAAAAATTTATTTAAAAAAACTAAAAATTAATTAAAAACCTTTGATTTGCAAAATATAAACTCGGCTCATGGTAAGACGAAAGTGTTTGGTTTACTCATTCTGCTTACAACGCATTCAAACGCTGCGTTCACAGGAGTGACTCAGTTAAACGTGAATATAATGTTCAGGTTAAAGTTCAGAACAGATGTAAAATGACTCCATGAATTAAAATGCTAAAATAAAAGTTTGAAAAAAATAAAATAATAGTTGGGTATTCACAACATGTTATTGGCATGCGTCTTTTGGGCTGTATTTTTAGTATTTTTTTTTTTCTCAACTTATCAGCTCATCTAACCCTTCATCAGATTACAATGGGTGTGTTAGAGCAGAAGAACACGCGTTTTATTATAGGGAGTGTTTTTTTGTGTGTGTGTGTGTGTGGTGTGCGCGCCATGGCATGGCAGAGATTTCTAATGCACTTCTGGTCCTAAAATGCTAAGTCATGTCTGAATCAATCGAGGAAGCTGTGTTTAAAATACGAAAGGTGTTCGTTCAAGTCAAACCGGGACTTTTGATTGGTTAGAATGATGGAGTGTAAAAAGTACTTTCATTTTTCGTTATAATCCCCTGCTACACCTGAAAAAGGCTGGCCTCCTTATAAACTACCTAAATAGCCCAAACATGTGGAAATGGATTGAAATGAGGTCGGGACTGTACGTGGGGATGTGGCAATAACTCCCAGCTGATTTTCTGTAATATGCAAATAGGGCTGGTGAAGTATTGTGTCCGTGCGGTTCCCACTGTGAGATGCGTCATTTCCTCAAGTTGGCTGCTGATTTTCAAAGATCAGGCGTTCCACGCTCGCTCTGAATGTTCATGGGAATGACTGCAGTGGGCTCCGAGCCATCTCGACAGGGATCATCATTCGACTTCTGTAAAATGTTTTAAACATTTTTATCACCGCATCATGCTTGTGCACCAAGTTTTCAGTAAATGTTCAAGATGACCACTTGTTTTTGTGACCTGAAATGGATATTAAAGCATTACTGGATAAACGTTCTCAAACTAATGCTGAAGTATGTGGTTGAGAGCATTCTTACAGCTTTCTAAGTGACCTCAGATTGAATCGAATCGAAGACTCAGCACTTTTCTGTGTGTAAATTAAGCCCACTCAGATCCCCAGGAATGGTGATTCACTTTGTGGTCCACTTGATTCAAGGTCCCCAGTTTGTTTTATGGCTAATCGAAATTGCTGTGGGTTTCTGTCACCTTTATGAATGATAAAAAAATTACTTAGAGGTATATTCATATCTTTAATCATATCATGACATCTAAACTGTGTTCATCGAGGCATGTTTGTGGTGGTGTACACAATGCTAGAACTGAAAAGAATCTCAGATGTTATCTTTACATGCCTTCGTGAACTCCAATGGGCATTAGTTCCAAGCATCAGCACCCAATGACCCCCCCCCCCCCCCCCTCCATCATATGATTCAGTTGAATCAGATCCACATTTCTTTGTGATATGCTTTGTCCAGAATTTCCCATGGGAAAAAAACATGGAAGATGATTGAGCTTTATTATTCAAGCATATAAAATTAGTGGTTTTATTGGCAAGTCTTGACCATACTTTAAAAAAAAAAAATTTTTTTTGGATATTCTGTACATTAAAACAAACCTTATACCCTGTATTTGATCAATCCCTTGACCATCAGGTAAACAGGAAGTCATCTGCATTCTCTCTTTACTTTAAGTACTTTGCTGTTCATTTTCATTTTAAAAAGCCCTATCTCATAATGTGCTGTTTATCTAATGGAGAGTTTCTTTTCTGAATCACTCCGGTTTCCAGACATCATCATCACCGCCCGCTAGTTTGTTTTGTTGCCTTGCCAATCTTATCCGTTTCTCTTCCCACATTAGGCTTCCTGGAAGTTGTACTAATCTAACTGGACTTTGAGAGAACTGGTGCATTAATTTGTCCAAGCATTTCTGCTCCGGCAAGCCTCATTTTCGATTGATTTAAAGGTCCGATATTTTACAGTTTCTTCAGTCCTCAGAGCTTTCCCAAAGTTAATGCTCCAACTGAACCAAATGCCTTTTTAAATTTTTTATTTCATACCTCAAACTTGCTTTATTTCACAGTAAACCATTTCAGTGTTTATATAAATGAGTTCTTCCAGAGGGGTTATTCTTATGAGGTCACAATAGGGGAAAATTTAATTGACTTGTTTGATACAAAATGGAAAGAAGGGATCATTTTTTTTCCCCCCTCATGTTTGTGCGTGCATCAACACACACACACAAAAATGTATGAAAAAGTGCATTTTGCATAATAGTCCACCTTTAATATTGACTCCCCTGTACAAGTTAATGTGCTTCATTTATCAAGCTGGACATGAACAAATTAATTTATATGTTGCTCACTGAAGCATTGATACAAATACTGTTCATGGAAATCCAATTGCGACTGTTTGGATAAACCTGTCTCGCCTAGGTGAGTATAACTGTACATTTAAAGGACTCACTAATGAGTATAATTGGCGATGAAGTAAAGCGATTTTCTAAAAAGGTTGCATTGTTGAGTATAAATCGCTTATGTACGTTTTAATTGGAAACAAAAATTTTGTGAACATTTTTTACGGAAATCTGCCGTTTCGTTTTAACGACATATAAATATAGAGACCCAAAACAGTCCTACAACTTAAGACAAATAAGAGAACAAAAGAATCGCCATCCTATAAAAGGAGCTGGTCCGTGCCACGATTGACATTTAACAACATGTGTGGGTGAGAATGAAGTCTGTAAATGTAATGGGGTTTATTTTTTTCTCTTGGGCATTTGGCCCAACAAAACATCTACACACAGCTTTACGACAAGATAGATAAACAGGGCTTGAAGTGAAACTGCCTCAGGTGTGTTTATAGATTGGAAAACGTGTAATTACAGTATGTATGTACAATACCAGTCACAAGATTGGACACGGGTTTGGATCCATTTTCTACATTCTAGTACGATACTGGATTTTTTCTTTCCAAACTATAAAATTACATGTATAGCATTAGGTAATTAATTCATTAAAAATGAAAAGGCTTTTAATTGAAAAGGCGTATAGATTGTTGTTCTGTAATAACCACTATGTTTGTGTTCTTCTACAGCGAGTACACATTCTTGTCTTGCATAATAGGTGAAATAACAGCCTTTATACTAGGTCTAGGTTTACTTACTATACATTCCTCCACCAAGTGTGTGTGTTTCACAAAACAAGTATACCAGGTAGACTTGTGTTGTTAAGACTTGCACAAGCTGTTGCACAGTTTAGAGTTTCGTTCTGCCTCCTTATTCCATTTTTTTGACCCATTTTCCTTTGTGGATACACCACATGCCAACATCAACACGCACCCAATTGAGCCAAAACCGTTCATGGGTGTTTAGTGGACGGGAGCTTTGAGGAAAGCTCTTTGCTCCCGTCTGCTCGGACCCAGCCAAATATTTGTGAACGTGTCGTTTTGTTTTTTTTTTTTTAGTTTTGGTTTCTAAGGTGTGGACCAAAGGCAAGATTAATGCAGCATGTAATAAACATCGGTCCAGATTTGTTTTTGAGCGGGAAAGCTAGGGTTTTATTTATTGATTTGTTTTGGTTTCATTTTGGGCAGTTTATATATTTACATGTTTACAATTTAAAACCTGGCAGCATGTGCGTCAGAGTTCCTTATATGAGATTTCTTATTTAATTTTTTTTTTTAATGCTGAGTATTTATACTGTACAGTGTTTATACGGATTGATCCTAGGAGTGATATAATTGCTTTTTTTCCTCGCATACAGTAAATTGGTTTGAATAAACTTCAACTAATCAGAGGTAATGATTTGAATTGTTCGCGTTGAAATGATCGCAACATGCATACAATTAAAGAGACACATTCTTAGTGCTACGGTATTATCGTATTAATACGTCTTCATTTAAACCCTCTTAAACGTATCAATTAGCTCGTCAGTGCTCCCATTGCATATGAAAATATAAATATAAAATTGTGTGCTTCTTTAAAAAAAAAAAAAATGTCAAGAATTGTCGTTAATTGCTTCAGCTCATTTCTTTGCGTGGCCACACTGTTATCTCAGTAGAAATGAGTTGCGTGGAATACAAGAATAGACGTTGCACAGTTACAATACCAATGCATAGAGCATATTGCATACGTCTAATATCGTCTGGGTTTGGCAGATGTGCCGAGTGAAAGGAAAATCACATATATACAGGATATTAATCATCCTGATGTGTGCATTCATAATAATAAACATGTAGTTTAAAAAAGGAAAATGTACAATAGTTGACACTGCCATTTTTTAATTTTTCGATTATTTCACTTTATAAGTGTTTCACAATACAATACGAGAACAAACAACCCGCTTCAGATTATTCCTCAACATCCCAACCTACAACAAAGAACGACAACAAGGTAAAAAAAAAAAAAAATGGCATGAAAAACCAGATAATCTAACATAAATCCACAAAGAGTGCGTAAAAATATAACTGTTATCTACTACAACACATCAGTACAACACACAAATAGCGTCGTTATCATGGCGAGAGCCGAGTTACTGTCTAAAAGAGAAAAAACGTCCCCACACTTTGCTAAACTTCCTCAAAGCTTTTGCATCGTTGTACCGGATTAGTTTTTCACGATGCAAAGGAAAAAAAAGCCTCTCCTTCGGATTTGGTATCAACTCCAAGATTGCAAAGAAAAGAAAAGATGCTGGTGATTTAGTGACTTTATTTATTTATTTATTTATTTATTGCTGCTGTAACATAAGTGATAACAAAAGTGTCTTTTGAAATTTCCCACAACAAATGCAACTACATGTTAACAGAAATTGACATTTTTAGTTTTCTGGTTAATAAAGCATGTAGTTATTTGTTATAAGTTCTGTTTTTGTATATAAGTTCTGTTTTGCTGTAGTCTTAAAAGAGCTGTAGTTATATGGAGCGAATCGAGTATCGGGAAAGTGACAGAAGCTCAAGAAAATGACAATTCATTTGTGTGTGTGATGGAATTAAAACCATAGCTATGAGTAAAACCACGAACACTTAAATCAGGGTTAACAAATGTTACAGCAAATGTAAACAAACCATGCGCTTGATTGACGGCTCATCAGGCCAGTCACAGCAGAGTATGAAGAGATTCTGTTATAAGGACCGCATCCAAAATATTTGCCAATCTCGTTTAGTATGCTTTTCACTTTCTGCCCTCCAGACGGGTTTTGTGCGTCATAATAGTCGCAAGCAACCTACTGGATAGCCGATATGCGCAAACATCCTTTATTTTTGGACACGTCTCCCTTATTTATTTCTCGTAGCCTGCGGGTGGTTCTACAGTACGCATCACACCGCCTACACGCGATTGGATGTTTTATTTGGATAACCGCGTAAATGAGCTCCTGTGATTTGTGAGTGTATAAGGAACACTAGCCATTTTCAGTGACCAGAAGGTTGTAAGCTTGATTCCCAGAACTGAGAGTGAGCAATAATTCTCTCACACTCACTTCCTGCAAATCGGCACGCTTCGACTGAATCCTTCACACTGCTGAGGATAAGAGAAGCGTTACAAAATGTCAAATAGTGTACATGTGTTTCTGATTATAGACAATATTATACAGTAGTATAGTAATAAGATAATAGAATAGTAGACAATCCAGTAAATATTACACCATGCAATGAGGAAGTGAATGAACCAAGCCCGCTGTTAACAGCCAAGCCTTGATAAAGGGTTATACATTTCCAGTCTCGACACTCGGAGCTGGGAAATATGATCGTGTAAGATCATGCGGCACAATTCAGTTTTCTCCCGGTTGATCTGTTTTTGATGCAGATTCTTTAAAAAAAAAAAATTTTATTATTTTTTTGATTCCACTGATTAAAATAGAAACGTGTCTGTACTGAGATATCTATGGATATCGCATTTACTCTTATTGCTGGAGCGTGTTCTTTTTATTGGTGCGTGGCAGACAGGAGACCCGGCTGAAGGTTTTGATATACGACTTGTGGAAGGTTTGTGCAAATTGGAGTGATATCCGGCAAGAGAGGACCTGTTGTAGTTTCTTGTTTTCTTCTAGTTTTTTGTCTATAGTCTAGAATCCTATTCTTTTCCTGTGGAGCATGCTCATGCATGTTTGAGGCCAGTTTCGCAGTGATTACTTGTCCAGCATAGTTAAGATTTTCAAGCTGTTCACCATGACACACTTTTTTTTTTTTCTTCTTCTTCAGATCAGGCCAAATAACGAGCGATCCAGGGGTCTGTGGCAGCAAAGGGGGTTTGTGCAGGTCCCAAACGAATTCTCACAATTTGTAGAGGTCAAGTAAACATTTAGATGAAAGCTTTGTGGTGGTGAATGTAAAATTTAAGGAAGATACAGCTATCTGGACTGATAAAACAGGAGTTTTTTGAAAATCCTCGGTCTGGAAATATTGGGGACATTGGGCTGGAAAGACCTGCATTAAATATCTCTTTTTGGGGCTAAAAAAGAGAAATAACAAGAGTTGGGGTTTGCAGAGGGGTGAGAAATGCCCTTTTTTTCAGCATAAAATATATTCTTATTAAATCTTTTTATAATTGAAATCATTTCATAAATTCTAAAAAAAATATATATATATATATATATATTATATCTATCAGGAAAGAAAAACTCCACTAATGTGACACCCCGGTTATCCAGTACATTCAGGTCGTCATTTTTTCATTTTATTGCCACATAATGTTGCTGAGTCTAGACCTGACCACCTGAAGCAACAACTCAAGTCAATCTGAATTCATCAGACCACATGAGCTTTTGTCCATTGCTTTAAAGTGTAATCTTTATATTTCCTCAGCAAATTGAAGCCTTTTTCCTGATTAGTCTCACTAACAAGTGTTTTTCTTATGGACACAGCTGTTTAGTTCAAATCCTGAGAGGGTGGGTGTGGGTGTGTGTGTTACTTTCACTATTGAACATGGCTATGGTTTTTACTGTTGATATATATATATTTTTGTATATATTTTTATTTATTTTAACTATGCGGGTTCAAGTGTTAAGGTGATCTCTATTCATGATTTAAAAAAAATAATTTTATCAACCACATTTCTTCTACAACACTGTCGGTTCAGCACTATCTATCCTTCTATCCTTCATAATGTGTTTTAGGGTTCTTATGCCAGTTCCAGTAAGAAATCTTTTTAGTGTGTTTTTTCTTTGCTTAATTCAGCCCAATAACTTGACGCTTCTGTAATGATGATAGTCAATTTGACCTATTAACTTCAGATTGTTCATTGACCGTTAACTCCATTTGAATTCTAACTTCTTTTTTTTTTTTTTACTGAGAACCAACGAGTAATTGTATTTTTAAGTAAAGACTACTGGGTCAAGCTTGTCAAGAGTGTATAAAGTATCAAGACATTTCTGATAAAAAAAAGACTTTTTTTAATAAAAAAGACAAAATAGTAGAGTACAAAAAATTAAACTGACCCTTCTGCTTGCAGGCGTTATCTGTTATGATGCCTGGTAGTGTAGCTGATATTTTCATCACATTTACATGTCATATCTGCATCATGCAAATCAGTTCTCACAAAAAAGTAAAATAAATAAACACACACACAACAACGACTGAGAACTCCCAGGATGCATTGCATCAGTCTCACACCCTCTTCACTTGAAGTTTTGCAACACTCTGTGTACTCTCCTGTTCCAGGTTAACAGACACGTCTCTTCCTTTTATTCCAAGGCTTGCTTTCATTTCATTTGTCCAGACATTTCCAGTTTTATTGTCCAGTAGTGGACAAAAACAGAATTGCAGTTTCACAGTTTTGCATCTAGTTTCATTCTCATGGCGTGTAATGTGAGCTGAGTTCTCTCAATGGAGTTGAACTTGGACAGCTCTGGGCGATGGATATAAATTAAGTGGCAGGTCTAGAATTAGCAAGTAACATGCTCACCAACATTACATTACATTCAAGTGCCTGACACCTATCCACTTGAGTTCAGAACAAACTTTTTAGCTTGTTTGTAATTTATTCAAAATGTCTTAAAGTCATGATTAATTCCAATAAATATAGTTGTAGTTGTAAAAATGTTTTTTTTTTAATTTTTTTAATTATTATTATTTTTAGCAGCTTTATAGAAATCTGGAGGCATAAACTGCTTTTGGGGGAACGCAGTCCTCAGGAGGGAGGCATCAAGAGTACAGAAATCTCCGATCCCAAAGTGATCTTAATTATTTCAGAAATAATTAAGCATATTGAGCTGTGCTGGATTTAATAGGAATGCTTTATACGCGTGCTCATTCATGCAGTTCTCCCGCGGACCGAGAGCACAATGCATTAAATCATACAGAAAGGTCAGATTTCCACACGCGAAACTCTCTAGAGCAGGGGTGTAAGATTCTCCCACAGGGCCATGCTGTGAGGGATGTGAATATAATCAGGGCCAGAGATTTTATTACAAACATAAGCAGTATAATAAAAGTTTTAAGTAAAGCATAGTGTGTATAAACAGGTCCAATATTACATTATGTATTTTTTTATGAATATGTGACTAATTATTAGCAATGAAACCGACCAATAAAGCAAAACATGAACTTATCATGAACAATTAGTAACAAATGATAGAGCTGTCAGAGTTGTGTCGATTACACAGTTTATTGAATCTATTCTTGGTCGATGGAGTAAATTGAATTGATTCGTCAGTTTTTTTATTCAGATTTAAGTACTTTTAAGTTCAGGTACTTTTAGTGTCTTTATATATCTAACATTTAAATCTCTAACATTTTAAGAAAATCTGCTGAAATTCTGCATAATACAGCTTCTGCAGAAAATACAAACCCGATGAATCTTCTGAAAATTCTCAATTATGAGACCATCAGCACTTCTTCTTTAGAGTTTATGTGCAATACCACTACCTACTGTACCGAAGTGTGGAGCAGAAGATCAGCTGCAGGGGTCATTTAAACAATCTACATCACAACATTTCAGAGTTTTTTTATTAACGATGCACCGATCGATTGGCCACTGACTGGAATCAGCAGGTTTTTAGATTGACGGGCCAAGAATTAAAAAAAAAAAAAATTCATTAAGGTTAATCAAATGTTCTTGTGTATACTGTCGGGTATATTTCTTCACAAAAAAAATAAATAAATTTGTAATCACCTAAAGTCCATATTAACAGGTCAGATCTTTTCAGAATCGGATATCATATCAGGCAAGATTCATATCGTAGCCCTACTGCTTTTAGTATTTTTTTAAAGTACTTTTTTCCCCTGGACTTTTTCTTGGAGATGCTTCATCGGGTTATTTGATCTGCAGGTTATTTGCGCAGGTTTTACGCTGGATGCCCTCCCTGCTGCAACCCACGCATTTCTCTCCAGATTTATAGTAGGACTGGACCTCGGCTTGTCCAAGTGGACCCTCTACATGTAAAATTATATGGATTACTTTGGAAACTTGAAAGGACATAACAATTAGGCGAACCCCACGCAGAACAGGCGCTGTGCTTGCTTTTGAGGTTAAATCTCATCAGGCACTGCACTTTTTTCTTTGAAATGAAATTTATCTATTTTAGATGAAATGTCATCTCTCTCACCTGCTTTCACTACCGAGACCAGATGCCAGGCTGTGAAGCAGTATTTGTGGGATGTCTTTTTTTATTATTTTTATTTATTTATTTATTTTCTCCTACTACATCTGTTTATACGAGAAGGTCCTTCCGAACATTTGTGCTGCAAGAAGCTGCGGCGTTGATTGTGAACTCGGGTACTGGGTTTTTGGGGCACTGTTTCATTAAACCTCGGCACGTGCATTTGGAGTTCGGTTAATTGCGCGAATGAATTCGCGCTCAGAAATGGATGGCAAGTAGAAAAGCGCAGGCGGGTTGCTTTGAAGCGTCTGGCCAAAAAGTTTAATTTTAAATGCTTTTACTGAGTCTTGCATATCAGCGAACAACAGCTTTTAACCCTGGAGTTTTCAAAGGGCACTTAGGACTTTAAGACCTTTAAGGGCTATGATAATGCAGCACGCCTCTGCATCCGCGGTGAGCAGAAAAGCATCTCAGAATGCACGTCGATAAACATCAGCCTCAACTTTTTGCTCGGTCTCGCCTCAGATTTCATCATTCTCTACACCTCTGGCTGTATGATTTCATTAATTGTCCTGCTGCTCCCACCTGATTGACTGACTTTAAATTTTTTGCACACATGGATTGAGATTAAAGGCAAATCGTGTTGTATGAGACTTTTTTTTGTTTTGTTTTTTAATTCAGATACTATTTAAAAATTACAGATACTATATATAAAATTACTTTATTTATAAAACAGAGAGAAATGGATGTTAGATTTTACAGTTTCTATTCATTACTTTCTCTCACACACCCCACACACACACACACACACACACACACACACACGCACACACGCACACACACACGCACACACACCATAAGACAAAAAAACGCAATGTGATTTTATATTTAGTCAGCTTTTTTTGGTGTCTGTCCCACACATACACACACTAACTCGCACGTACACTCCCACACATGGTCACATAATAAAACCAATTAGATTTCTCTTTTGTCAGCTTTCTCTCTTTGTCTCTCTCCCTCACCCACATACCCACAGTAAGACAAAAAGGGCGAGTTTATCTACCCCGAGTCGCCTTATTTCTGTCGCTGCCTCTTACTCACTCGGTAACCCGCACACACACCCCGCTCTCTCTGTCTCTCACACACACACACACACACACAGGAAGATAGAGCACGGCAACGAAGAGAGAGATAGTCTTGCCTTTTTTGTCTTGCTGCGTGCATGAGAGAGAGAGTGTGGTGTTTGTGGTACACAGAGGGAGAGAGATAGCAAGAGAGAGTGAGGTAACGAAAAGTAGATAATCTTTTGCGTTCTCTCTCTGTAAGACAAACAGACTACACTCTTTCACACGCACAATTTTTTTTTTAATCATTAGTCAGCATTTTGTTCCTTTCCCTCAAACGCACACACATGCTAATGAAAAACAAGTTTTATAAATCCGTCATCAGCCTCCTCCTCTTCTCTCTCTCTCTCTCTCTCTTTCTCTCTCTTTTTTTTGTTAAAATCAAAATTTATGAGCTTTTCAGCTCTGGTATCGAGGTGCGCGTCGCTCCATGGCCCAGCCGAGTCCGTTCTCACCCTTAACTCAGCCTCAGTCTGACAGCACGGTTTCCTCCTTAAAGAACAACAGCTGCAAATGGTCTGCTCTTTAACCCGCGAGGCAATTCATCCACCGATGCACGAGGAAGGTCACCGAAGAGTTTTGGCCTCTCGCAGCAGTTTATTGTACCGGTCAGCATTTCGGGGGAAGTGTTTTTTGCAGTGCAGGCCCGGGTCAGTAGCAGTTTACCGCGAGTCACGGGATACAGAAAGGAGATGTCTCAGCCGCGCACGATTTCTGACCCGCGTTTAAAATAATAATGATGATCGTCGCTGGCGCTGCCACAGCAGATTTCATCCAGTGGCGCGCTGATTATCATGAGCAGCTATCAAGGAGTAAAGAGACGTTTAAAAAAAAATAATTAAAAAAACTGATCATTTTTTACGTTCATTTCATGTTGTCATATCTAATTAAATGGACAACATGAAATGTGTCAAATACAAAAACAGAATAATTCATTGTTGAACAGTAAAAAACAAGTTGTTTTTTAAATGACTTTCAAAATTAAATTATATTTAAGCGCACAGCACTGCGATTTTATCCCCATAAGACTACATATGTCTATATGTGGAGTGTTCAAGTCAAACAGGGACTTTCGCATAAACGAAGGCATTAAACCGATTTACATTTACAGAACGCTTGATCAGAGCATCTATTACAATACATTTACACTACGGCATTTGGCAGACAGTTTTATCCAGAGCGACTTACTGTACATTTTTATCTCATTATACTGTACTTCTGAGCAGTTGAGGGTTAAGGGCCTTGCTCAAGGGCCCAACAGGTACACCCAGCTGTTTGTGGGATTTGAACCTGGGATATTCCGAATGCCTTTTAACCACTGAGCCACCCCTGACCCGTAGAGCTTTCAGTGAGCGAAACGCTTGATCCGTGAAAATCCAAAAGTTTGCCTACTGTGCTTGCAGATGAGACACATCTGTCTGTGGGAACTGTACACACAGTCATACACCAGCATCACTTGCATGTCATTTGGGAATCATTGCCACATCTCCCACCCCCATACAGTCCTGACCTCAGTTTGAGGCACTTCCACATGTTTGGATCATTAAAGGAGTTCCTGGGAGTAAATCGGGCAGTGCAGTACGGTCATGGCTCCGGTGTACTGAGAGAACTTTCTTACTTCGTGATATCCAAGCACTAGTGAAACACTGGGATACATGCAGCAGGAGAGTATATAGAGAAATTAAGCTATTTTTTGTTTTAAACTCTCATAATTGGTTGTGTTATACTGGACAATTAAAAGTCCAGGTTCGACTTGAACACCTTGTACTTTTATATTGATGTTGGTACACTGAATGCTACATCACCGGCATGAAATGTGTTAATCTTATTGAAACTGCATTTTATTCTTAACCACAAAGTAAAAAAAAAAAAAAGAATTCTGTTTTTGGTTCGGTACCACGTAGATCTTGAACCAAGTCCAATCTCCGACAGCTTCTTGCTCAACCTTCACGCTTACGAAACAGCTCTGAAGTTCCAGTGGAATTTTCTTCCCCTCTGAACACGATACTCTGGATTTCATGCACCACAGGAGTTTTGTGCTAAACGATTTTCTTCACTTTTTCAACTGGTTCCGACCGTCAGCCTCCCTGATGGCGATTATTATTAAAACCAGTATTTCTCCATATTTCTTCACCATGAAGGCTGGAATGCGAATGTCCCTGGCAGGCAGGCAGCGAACATGTCCTCTTCTGGGTTACACCAGATCATTCCTCTTGTACAACACTTACACAAAAATTATTATTCACTAAAGCAAGATTTTATCGTGCGTCTTCCATCATGTGCTTTAGGATCGTTCACAGCAGCAGAAACTCTGTCTCATAACCCCGAGCAGAAGTAAAACACCAGGTCTTTATCACAGAGGAATACACACACGTCTTCACCCTGCAGCTGAGTCGTGTCAAAATTAAACGCCGTCAGCGTGTTGCTCGATGCAGTTACATCCTCCCCGTGTCCACACGACCCCTCGTTTAATAAAAGTGCACTCGACCGCTGTTGACTTTTTCGCACCAGAGTGGTCACTTAAGGACTTTATTTATTTATTTATTTATTTATTTAGCCTCTGAAGAAGCTTGTATGGTAAACGTAGTGTCTTTGTCTGAAAGTGCCGAAAGTAAGGACGGCGGAAAATGGAGTGAGGTTCAAAACGAGGTCTTCCTGTCTTTTCCCAACGTTTATCACAACGCTTTGTTTTCTTAGCCTTGATCGTGCTTTGTCTCAGTGTTTACATGTCCATTATGTTCTGTCTCTTTATGCTGTAGGAGGAAAGCCCGGTAGTACTTTTGAGTACGTTTGTGCTGCACAAAGGCTCATAAAGTCTCTGTATGGCAAAAAGGTCATACAAATCCGTTTTTTTTGTAAAGAACAATGGAGACATTTTGTTCCTTCCGTGAGTTTGTTGAATCAAAGCAGAAGAGTATCAAAGCGTAAGAAGTTAAATGAAGTCAGTGGTAAGAGTAAAAGGACGTTTTATAAGAATAAGATTTTGTTTTTGTTTGTTTGTTTTGTTTTACTTTCATCATTAACCCAGATTAAATACTCAGCCTGTGACTGGATTTCAGCTAGACCAGCCACGACCAGACACCGGCTAGTCTCAGATAGTTTATCTTAAGTGGAGAAACCGAAAAGTGTTCACCCCGTCATCCGGACTTTGAGTGGTTGTATCCTGGTTGATACTGCAGCCATTCACAGGGGTAGAATACTTACTGTCTTGCGGCGTTAAGAGCCCTGGGATTGTTTCTGAGAACACTTGACCCCAAAGTCTGGTTCATTTTGATCAGTGAGAACACAATCGGGAACAGTGACCGAGGCATGGGTCGAATCAGATCTGGAAGCCAGTCGTACCTGAGAACGGAAATTGACTTCTATTTCGACATTACCTGTCTCATCAAGGTGACAACTACCAAACAGGGAGGGAACAGACCTTCACGCGCTTCCACAGAGACACGTGACGCCAGCCAACCTCTTGTTTTCGCATTGCTACTCGTGCGTGGTTAGGGAATGGTGTACCACACTCGGAGGAAAGTGCGATCTGCTCCCTCCCGCTAACCCGAGCTCACAGATGCCCATGACTGGCTAAAGTGCGAGAAAGCATGGCCACACTGCTCTCTACTTCACTTTCTCCTCGTATTCAGTTAGATTTTATTTTATATTTAGATTTTTGTAAAATGTAAAAGTGTTTAATATTTCATGTTGTATTATAAGTATTTAAGAAAAGTCACAAATGTTTGTGTATGCTGTCAACATTAATACTTAGACCGGAAGAAAACAGGAATCAGAATTAGCAGTTCATAATGGAAAAGGAAAGGAAAGCTCGGAATCCACCTGGAAAATTGCAAATGGTGCATCTCTAATGCCCACATTCTACACACATACTGTATACGCGCCTACACACTTTTCCATGCTACAGGCAATTTGGGACTTTATGGCCTGACATAACAATGGAATCATGTCTCATGATCCTGCGATAATATTCCCTGACATGTACAGTACTCCGGCTACGTTACATTACCAGGACTGACAAACTCACAAGCAATTTAACGTCACCTTAAATGAGAACCGGTCAGAAATACACCAAGAAATAGAGCAACACTTTCTCCACAGTTAAACACCAGAACGTTACACTCTGCCCGTCTTTGGACTGTGATGCACGGCCTTAACCCTGGAGGTGAGATGATGATGATTAATAGAAGAAAGAAAAAAAACCTGCTCCTTTTGGTGTATTTTTGAGCATTTAGGGGGAGATGTTAAATTGCTTGAGAGTTTGTCAGGTCTGGCAATGTAACCAGTGAATATTATGATCGGGTGTATGTGATAATGTACAAGTAATGTATTTTATTTAAAGATAACTTCATCTGATAAACATACTGGGAAAATTAAGTCCACTGTATTTTTAGTCTGTTAGTTTTTTTCCTGTAATCCATCAGTTTCTGATCGCCCCTCCTTTTTATTATCCACATGGAACAATCCCGGTGCTACAGTTTATAAAAATGAGATGTAATACATATCCATGCATCATAAACCATTCAAATTACTACATCTGCAAGAAATATCGAGCATTTGACAACCAGACTCCCCCGTGTGATCTCTTTTGCTTGTCGGTTCTTCAGCAGGCAGCAGAAGAAGGAACGGGTCTGTTCATCCGAGCAGCGGAATGGTGAGAAGTAAAGAAACAGGAGCCCGAGTTTAACATTCTTGTGTGAAAGTCAAACAATTTCCAGTGGACACGCTTGGTTCAGTATGGAAAATTTTTTTCCTACTGGTATCCTAAAATCCATCCTGTACAAGGAGCCCCGAAATCTGTGGGTTTCTTCAGGTTCTCCTGCCAGAAAATACAACAGCGCATTTAATAGTCTGTACATTAATGGTTGTTTTAATATTGATATTAATAATTGATTTTTTTTTTCATATATATGTTTCAGGATCCTGTCTGAAATCGTTGCCCCTTCTAGACAACCAGAGAGCTAATAGTGCGGTTACAAATCTTATACTATGCTGTAAAAGATTACGATTTGTGTGGAAACTTGTGTGGTATGCTACATCTTTCCACTTGCCCTCATCTCGTGTCATCTCTTTTTTTTTTTTTTTTTTTTTCCTTCCTATCTACGAATTTATATCTCGAATAGCTCGGCTGGCGGAGAATCTTGTCAAAAGACCACAGCAGAGCCCCGGGTTTATCTGTGACAGGGCCTGGGAAAGGTGGCGTTGCGGAGTGGAGGCAGCGCGGTGATGGACATTTTTATTCATTTATTAATTTTTTTTCAGTTTAAGATGACGACGTATTGAGATTCAGATCTGGGACGTTTAGACAAAGATGTGTTTTTGCAAGTCGTTGTCTTTCCTCCGTGGGGTTAAAGACAAACACGGTTGCCTTGTGGATTTTGATACCTCAGCGGGGTCTGTTTTGCGGAATCTCTCTGGCAGCTGTTACATACTGATACGCTTGTGAGATTGTGTATGTCTTGGCAGTGTCAGGGTTTGGAACAACAACTAGCATATGAATAATCCCTCACTTCTACTTTTCGGGCCATGGGAAAGCAGCGCGAGTCAAAGGCCACGAGGAAGTACGGCACATCCAATTGTGAGTTCTGGCCTGTTTGTTGTTCGACGCTTCACAGATGGGACTGCATGTGACATACAAGACAATGGGCGTTTTTTTTTTTGTTTTTTTTTGCTGTTGTTGTTTTTTTTTAAATGTATTATTATTTTTCCATCAGCTCAACTCTTTGCTCAAAGAGATCATTGACCCTTGCTCCTTATCACTCAACACAATCCTAACCTCGGCCCATGGCTCGTCATGGGTTTATCTGCCCCGTGTGCGTCTTTTTAGAGAAAGGAGATGGTGAAAGATGGTTTGGCTATAATTAGGCAGTGATGAGCCAGAAGCATCACAAACTCACTCATCAGACTTATCACTAGTTAGCAAGAGCGTAGTGCTAGTATGAGTGGCGTTCAAGTCAAACCGGGACATGGAAATTCATGAAATTTCGTTTGAAGCCGATTGACATTTACAGAAGACTTTAAACACAGTGTAGTGATGAGACTCTTAGCCGCAGGGAAACGCCGATCCCGATCATGGTGGCTCGGAGCCCGATGCAGTAATTTCAGTGAAGAATCAGTGAGTGTAACTTGTCACCAACTTGTTGAAGAGAGACATCTGTCTTTGTGGGAACTTGGTGTACTCGCACTCATTCAGGAACATCATTTGCACATTACAGGAACTCGGCTGGAAGTGTTTGGCGCATCCCCTGTATAATCCTGACCTCACTTCAAGCAGCGTTTTTGGAGCATTAATGGAGTTCCTGGGAGGCCAGCATTTTAGATGTGAAGCAGGCAGTCTGGTCATGGCTCCGGCATACTGAGAAAACTTTCTACCTTGATTGTATCCAAGCACTAGTGAAACGCAGGGATATGTGCATTAGTTTAGCAGGAGATTATATAGAGAAATAAAGGTTATCAAAAGTCCCGGTTTGAATTGAACGCCACGCTTCTATAATACAGTCCTTAGAAATTAATTTTCTGAGGTAATCTTCAAATGCGTTTGGTTTCAATTCACACTGGTTGAGTTTCCTACATCACCCACCCACATTGTCCCTCGACTACCTGGTGATACTGTAGAGTTGCCAGTAGGAACTCATCTCCACCTAAAGAGAGCGGTGAAGCGGCACTTGAGACCTGTAAACTGCTCCATTCTTCCAAAGCTTCAACACCATCGTTCATGCTCACTGTCACCTCATGCAGAACTCTAGTTCACTAGTCAAGTCGAGTCTCTTCCAAGACTGTACACTGTGTCTTATTGCTTCAAGACCCACTGGAACTTGAAGTTCAACTTTTGGATTTCTCAATAATATCACATTTGAACTTTGCACGAAAAGAAAACGGGGTCAGTGCAGCACATGGCTAACGTCTCACGGGAATAATAATAAAAACACAGCAGCAATAAATTTGCTCCAGAATAACCAAAACCCATTGCAAAATTTTGTAATTTTTTGACTTAGTGTTTCAAGATGGACCTTTCTTTCGGTCATAGGCGCACTATATTAGAAAGGGTGGCCCGAAAGTCTGGATCTGTAGAAAAAGAAATGGTGGTCAACATTAAAATGTAAAAAAATAAATAAATAAACACCCTGTCAAAGCATGCCAAACTAGCAAGTATCAATATAACCCTAACTGTAAAAAAAAAAAAAAGCAATGTTGGCCAATCAGTAGCCTAAAAAAAAGGTTTCCGTTTTTTAACACTGTAGAAAAAACACAGTGACATAAACCGTTCATGAACAGACTGTACATAAGTTGATGCGGTCGATGCAGAAAAAAACGCGCTAAATGATGATGTCGGGGAGTTCACGATAGAAATCGCAGAGACCTGATAACTTCTTCAAATTCAAAGTTATCATGAATCGTGTAAGAAGCCTAGCTAGTGTGTGGAGAGTGTTAAGATTATAGCTGGGGTGTCGATGTTACCACTAGATACAGAATAAACCTCATGTTAGTACGTTTTAATTGAAATAAATCCATTAAAAATGAAACATTACCATCTCTCATGCGGATTCAGACTTTTGGGCGATCCTTAATATTCTCATCTGTGCTTCGTTACACAGCAGAGTAGATCATCCTGTGATTTCATAATCTTGGGTAAAGTTTACTTCGAGTCCAGGCTTTGTATTGCAAAATCCCAAAGAATCATGCACAGCCAAGAATGGTGCAAAGATTTAATGATGTTTATGAAAACTCCAAAGACTCAAAACTAGACTTCTGTGCGTTGTCAGATTATCAGGTCACTACTTTCATTAGCGGTTACTTTCACTTCATCAAGGGAAACATTGACCTTGTGATTTCACAAGGATGTAATGCTTGATTTTTTTTTCTCCTTTTTTTCTTCTTCTTCTGTTGCTGCATCAGGATAATCTTTGTGATTTCAAGAGTTAAATAGTGACTACACCAGACTCTTGCACCACCGCTTTTTTGCACCACATGTTTCATGGTGTATGTTTCTTTGGCATGTCTACTTTTATACCAATCAGCCATACCATTTACAGTACATACACCACTGCCAGATCAATTGAATAACATTACCAGTTATTTTCCAATAAACTGCTGACAGGATCTTGGGCGCCTAAGGCTCCCTTATGCCTTTGAGTACCACAGACGAGCCCGTCTGGTTCGATTCCTCAGAAACACCAGTGTCGCACGAATGAAAAGTATCAGAACACGCACAGCATCACAGCACGGTGTACAAAATGTTAAGGTTGTTGACCCAGCCTCCAAACTCTTCAGATCTCAATTCGATTAAGCATCCATGGGATGTGCCGAAAAAACAAGCCCGATCCAAGGCCCTGCCTCGCAACCCACAGCACTCAAAGGATCCACCGCAAGCGCCCCGGTGCCGGACAGCACAGCACATCCCAAAAGGTCCCGGAAACCCGAAGTCTGATCGGTTTATATCTTACGGTATGTAACCTTTAACTGAAAACTGGAAAGAAAATAAAAATGGAAAAAGATCTTCACTATTGGAAGACTACAGAGGTGTTGATCATGAATTGATCACTTCATAGAGAATCGCAGTGATGCGTCAATGTAAGATTATTATATTGTATGTTGTTGACTAATCATTAGAGGACTGAAGAAAAATCACTATTTCTAAATTTCTTGATGTAATGCTTGAACCGTTTTGTGAAATTCCAAACTCTTCATGATTATTTATCTTTCCATGGGTTCCTGGTACGTTCTGAGTTAACCAAAAAAAATAAAAAATCCATCTTCTTTCATCATCATCATCTCCCCCAGACACACACACACGCCCACACTATTCAAACCAAAATATCTGCACGCATTCTTTTCAGCCGTACCACTCAGCGGAATTTCCCTCAGCACTGTATTTTCTATTTATTTATTTATTTATTTTAAAAAGGGGGGATTTAGAGTTCTCATGTTGCACATTTCCTGAGGGATGGCCGTGCAACTGCTCCTGACATCTCCACTGGAAAAACCCAGAGCGCTGAAATAAAACCACCGGCGCTCACCGGAGAGCAGATCAGCGATGGCGTCGTTTCCATTTCCATGCCCTATTTGCTTCTGTGTATGAATCATGTGGAAAAGTGCTTACAGCATCTTGGACTGTTTTAGTTTCTCCACCTTTTGAGGTTAGTTTAAAAGGCTGTGACCATCTGTAGGTTTGAAGAAAAAAAAAAAAAAACGTGGCCGAGGATAATTCCAGGAAAAAGCTGCAGTCAGGGAAGTGAATGGAATCAAGACATCCCTAAGTTTCCTCTTGTGCCCCTTACTGTAAGTGGAGGAACAGGAGCGAGACAAGCGCCTCTGCATAGACATGAATTTCCTGATGGCACAATGAAGCTACTGTGGCCTTCATGCATGACATCACGCTTTAGGGTTTTGAAGGGCAATACGCATTTTTTCCCTGTATGAGCCAGGTGCACCTCATCGAATATCTCTGGATGCCATGATGGAGGATATAAAAAGTCATACGAGAGGAAAAAAAAGAAAACGTATTTACTTAATTAGACGAGAAATTACGTGGGGGAAAAAACGTAGCGTGTTTGCTTGAGGGAATCGAATTATTATTATTATTATTATAATTCTTATTATTAGTGCAAATCTGACTCATACATTTCTGTTTAAGCTCGACTTCCAATCCTGTCCTCCCTAAAGCCTCTGGATCGACACCAACGGCATATCAGTCATTAAACTGTTTACATAAAAAATCACATCTGGAACCATTTTCCTTAAAACGCCATTAAGTCAGCCAACTCCTAAGTCCCGCTGATTAATTAGCACAAGGCAGCTTGTGTCCTCAGTTTGTCTCTGTTAGATCATGCCATGTGCTGGATTTTAATTGACTGCTTCCTTTAGCCGTTAGACAAATCTCACACAGTTTAAATTCGAAGTGAAGGCTTGTAATGGGACGACAATTTCAACAGCGACAACATCCAAGGCTGTGTATTAATCTGCTTATATCACAAGTGGTGTATAATTCATCCCTCGTTTCTGCAAGAGCAGTGTGTTTTTGCTTTCTGGGTTTCGCATCAATGAAGAATGCTTATTTTGGATCAGGAGTCTCAGAAACAGTTGAACGTGTGTGTGGGGGAGAGAGAGAGAGAAAACCGTATGCACACACTCATGCTAACCTGTAGTATTTTGCGTATTCTATGCAAGCCCAGATTTTAAAGGTAAACCACTTAATGACTTATCTAGAATTTTCTTGTTTGTTGATTTTCCTTGAAAGTCGAAAGATTAAAATTTTGTAATCTAATTTTTATAATCTGAAGGTGTTCAAGGCATTTCCTACAGTGTAAGCTCAGACGGTACCTTATAATGGGGCATTTTAATGTAAGATTAGAGATGCACTCAATGTGAAATTCTGGACCGATACCAATGTTTACACCGATAGCCGATGCCAGTACCAAGGCTTTTTTTCTTTTGTTATTTTAACAAAAAAAATCTTAGAAAAGATTTTATAAAAAAAATAACTGAACAGTTTTAAAGACTTTAAGCCCTTAATCATACTATTCTTGAATAAGCACAAATTCAGTTATTCATCTTCTTCCTTACCGCAGGGCTTGGAGCCTATCCCAGGAGACAGGGTGCCAATCCATCGCAGGACATACTACAGTATACACACAGACAATTTGGGACCGCCAATTAGCACATCAATGTCTTTGGACTGATGGAGGAAACTGGAGTACAGTTAGGAAACCCACTAAGCACAGACTAAACTCCATACAGATACTGTAGACTCAAGGCGGGAATCAAACCCCGACCCTTAAGGTGGGAGGCGACTACGCCGCCATGCCACCAGCACAAATTCGACATATCCTTTTTGTAACTTTTCTTGTCTGCTATACAGCTACTTAATTGATAGGAAGAATTTTTTAGCGCTTACACAGCACAACAAAAACCTTTTTGTGAAGGCTAAATATAAATATAAAATTTATTAGGGGAAAAAGACAGTGAAATACTCTTGCGCGTAAATATGAGCGACTTCTTCAGAGTTGCGCTCATCACTGTTATGGGTGGTTCCCTAGCGCCCCCTGTTGGATCTGTCCCAAAACTGCAACCGTGTAGACGATTGTTGCTCGACTCAGACCGCAAATAACCAACGGGCATTGCTGAATGTTTGTTTTTTTATTGAATGTCCTTGTTATTGAATCGTACTTGCTGATGGGCAAATGACGTCTGATACAGATGTACGGCTGATCAATTGGTGCATCACTAATATAAACAGTAACACCTCATTCAAGAGCACATGACTTGCAAAAACATGGTATGGTGACGAGGAAATGTTTAGCAATTTTGGAAGGAGTCTCCAGGATCACTACTTAAAGTTTTTCGACTTTGTAGTTTGTGGTTTCTCAGTAGCATGACAAGCTTTAAGACAAAAAAAAAAGGTAAAGAGTAGTTGGTGTTTCTATCAGTAGGATATAAACCTAGCATGTTTATTTATTTTTCCATCTTCTGGACTGATCGTTTTGCGGTTTCTCAACAACAATGAATGATGAAAAAAAATATTCTGGTTAAGCAATTACTATTATTAACTGTTATTTAATGTAAGTGCCAACAGGAACTAACTCGTCCCATGGATGTTTCACAACACTAAATGTTAAAATCATTCCTCCATCACAATTTAAAATGAGTCATTAACACTTCAGAATGTGCTGTGGGAAATGTGTGTGAAATCTGACGTGCTTTTCTGCTTGTCGTGGTTGTAAAGCGCTGTTATTTGTTATACGTATATATTTGTTACATATACACTGCCTGGACAAAAAAACCACAAACATCACACACACTAAGATTTCATTCAGTCATCTTTAGCCACACAATCTGGTGGTCAGTTTACATGTGAAAACGATTCCTCATTCTCACAGAAGCACTCTTTCACAACCCGAGTCCTGGAATATGCCCCGTGCCATCAGGGAAGGGGGAAAAAATCTTCACTGCTGTGGTAACCCGGTCATTCAGTACATTCAGGTCATCAGCTGACTTCGTTTTATTGCCACATAACGCTGCTGATTCGAGAACTGAGCAACTGAAGCAACTCCAGATCATAACGCTGCCTCCAGAAGCTTGTACAGTGGACACTATGCATGATGGGTGCATCGCTTCTTATCCTGATACGCCCATCTCTCTGGAATAAGGTTAACCTGAACTTTTTTCCCACATGAACTTTTTTTTTTTTTTTTTTGCTCTAGAATCCAATCTTTATGCTCCTCAGCAAATTGAAGCCTTTTTCCTGAATAACAAATTATTTTCTTATGAACACACACATCTTTAGTCCCAACCCTGTCAGTTCTCGTGTATTGAAATGCTCTTACTGTATTTTTTGTCAGCAAGGGTTCAGCAGTGTGTTGAAGGATTCTTAACCCAGTTCCACTCATTTCAAATCTCCTTAGTTGTTTTCTTTGCTTGATGAAGCCCAATAATTTGACCCTTCTGATATTTTTATTCATTCATTCATTGGTTGGGCAGCAGATACAGTCATACATGACGGAATGAATACCATCACGAAAGCAGGGTCTCCGGCAGGAGCATACAGGCTTAAGGGTCTCACAGTGACAGCTTTTTTTGGAGCTGTGGATCGAACCGCCAACTGTCTGATCAGTAACCCGCTGGGCCTCCACCACTGCTGTGGTGATCTGCAGCCTCAGCCTCCCTGTTTAACTTGAACCTGTCTGGTCTGTCTTTCTCTATGTCTTTTTTCTCTGTCTGTTTTCAGGACTGCTGCTCACTGAATATTTTATGCATCATTCTTTGTAAACTCTGGAGACGTGTGTGTGTGTGTGTGTGAAAATTCCAGCTGATCAGCATTTTCTGAAACACTCCAGTCTGTCTGGCACCAATAAGCATGCCCTGGTTAAAGTCCCTGAGATCATAGTTTTATCCCATGCGAATGAACGTCAAGCTCTCGACGTGTACCTGCAGGACCTTATGCGATGCGCTGACGTCACTCGCCATCTGCATTCCTGTATGAATCACATGATGTTCATGTGTGCGTCCACCCCCTCTCGAGATTATCGTACAGAATGCACATTCTTTTTGAAGTTTAACGATTTCCCGAAACAACTAATAAAACTTGTTCATTGTTCCAGACATCATTTAGTGAGACAGGTTTATCGTCACACGCTCGGCCTGAGCGAGCGCAGTTCCCACTACCGCGGTGGGTGTTTATGAACTCTGGAAAGCAGCCAGACTTCCTGAGCTCTTCTCTTTGTTTTATGCAAGCTTTAAATATCCCTCAGTCCTTTGTGTTTGGTGAGCAACACCTTTAATGGAGGCTACATGGCCCGGTGTGTTCGTCTGTGTGCGGACCCTGTCTGTAAAGAACTCGTCTCTTTCTAAAGTCAGAGTGTCAGATGTCCACGTGTACAAGTGTTCAGAATTTAGTCTGTGTATTTAGTCTCCATATGTAGAACGCATGGTCTGTTCATTCAGAATAATGAATTTGTATGCAGTTCCATGCAAAAAAAAAAAAAAGGGACGGTAAAGGTACAAAACACCTCCTTTAGTCACACTCATTCACACTTCGGTTAGTTTAAAACGATTAGAGAGAGGGGGGGGGGGGGGGACCTCACTCCTAAAAGCACAAGTAATCACATGCTTTAGCTTTTGTTGGAACCAACAGTTGGAATCAAATTCGGGTGTTAGGACGAGGGTTTGACACTTTAACAGAGAATACGAGGTAGTCAGCATCATGTCAGCACAGGGATCAGACTTTATCATGTCAGTGTTCTGGAATTCACATTTGTCTTTGTCGAGAAGTCTTCACCTCTAATGAAAAAGTGGTTTGTATCATATTACTGCCCATGATCGAATACATCATCATTTCTAATTCACGGGGAGTGGGTGGTGGACTCATCACACACACAAAAAGAAAGAAGAAAAAAGTACGAGGAGTGTTGAAGTCAAAATCTAGTAAAAACTCGTCGTTCAGTTTCTCCTGAATGAAAGTGCAAACTGACTGACGTTCACAGAGGACTTCAAGCATGGTACGGTGATGAGACTCTTCGACCCTCAGTAAAACAGGTGAAGGGGTTTTAAAGAATCCGTGAATGATGATCCCACATCAGTCATCGCAGTGAACTTTCAGCAAGTGGAGCGTCTGAAATCCGTGAAAGTTGACGGATAACTTGCAAAACGGACGCATCAACAGACATGTAATCGTTCACAAGAACCGCACTTGCACGTTACAGGAACTCGGCTATTGGAGGTCCGTGTTTCAGGCATGAAGCTGATCATGGCTCACTTTCCACTTTGATGGTATACGAGCACTAGTGAAACGCTGGGATAAGTACATTAGTGTAGCAGGGAATTATATAGAGAAATAAAAGGTCTCATAATTTAGTTCTGTTATTCTGCACAATCAAAAGTCTCAGTTTGACTTGAATGACCAATTGTACAGTTGTTGTAGTTGAAAGGGACGTATTTGTATGGAAGGAGTTCTCTACTTGATGACGTTAACCTTTATAAAAGGTTTTTTTTTTTTTTTTTTTAGCGCTGTCTTTGTGGTTTCCTGTTACCTGACAATAGTGTTTTTTGTGGCTCTCAAGAAAGAAACAGAAAGGCTGGCATGGGAACAACTTTTACACCTGTTCTAGCGTAAGTGATAACAGGAATTAAGCTGTTTTGCAGACAGGAAACCGTCACTCTGCGTGCGGTCTGCAGAAGTGAGCTGTCCTTTGCCGGTGTCTGTGATGTTTAAGCTCTTGATCTCCAGGACATACGCGCAGCTTTGAGATGGATGAAATGGTATTTTCCCTGTGTCCAGCTCAGCCGGTGTCCTTTTAGGTTTTTGTTGGAAATTTGCGACGATCAGTTTAGGCCTCTGCCCATCAGGAGCATGGGTACACCACTACACTGGTACGGGTTTGAACTAGATCAGACGTTGAAACCATTTAACCAACCATCAGATAAAAAGGACATCAAGTGTGTTATCAGCCCCAGTGTGGACGACAAAAATCTGTTTTTAATGTCAGTCGTGGTGGCTTTTGCTTTTTGGTTCAGACTTTATTTTTACTCTAGATCTTGTGTAGCTGTGTAGGAAATGTCAGGTGTCTGGACCTCCTGAATATTGCATGAAATTGCATTATTCAATTGAAGTTCACTTACCATTTCGAGCTCATTTATATGCTGATACTGCTGCAGCTGTTCATTCAGAAACATTCCAAGCCATGAGCCTTGACTTTTGAGCCACCGCGGCCCTATTCAACTTAAGATTGGGAAAATAACAAGATGTCTGTTGACATGACCAGACGGTTTGCCTTTTTTAAACAATGAAATTGAGACACATTTCTGTCCTCCGTGTTTCCTTGCCAAGTCCAAGTATTGGCAGCAACGGCAGCGTGGTGGAGAGCGTCAGCTTAACACGCGGCGCCTGCCGGCTCTCCGACGCGGCTTCACAGACGGGGTCAGCCGGCCCCACCCAGACATCCATCGGCACGGCCTCAGGTGGGAATCTCCATGACATTCTTCGACTGGGCGGCTTTCCCGGCTGGGAACGAGGGCCTGAGTGGTGATGACAGCCTTTACTTTTCCGCTGGCTGGTTTGCACAGGCTGACACTTGGCAAAAATGAGGTGCTATGGTGGCTCGTGCAGGCCTATTGTCAGCCACATCCAACCCGGTGCTCAAACAGCGGCATTCCGTCGTTGAAGTTCCCAGGGTGCATGGCATCGCCCGTCTTAAATGTCGCTCTCGCTCTTGGGCAGATGCATCAGCGGTGTCCTGTTTGTCCGCCTTTGTGCAGTGAGCTCCGACAGATCAATCGCTAGCTTTCAGTAAGTCTGCCTTTGTACTGTGAGCTCGTTCAGGTGAGCTCGTCACTGGGCCGCTCACATGCCACTCGTATGTGCAGGTTGGTCCGTGTTGGTGGCTGTAGAGCGGCAGAGTGGTTTCTCCTGGTCAGTAGCTCCTGCAGGCATTTAATGCGGTTTTCACGCCCTGTCTTACCCCGACAGGCGAACGCAGCGCAGATGAAAGTGCCATGGCGGCGCATGCAGTCCTTTGGTCGCTCTTTCCAATGTGGTGATCAAAGGGTGGCGTTCGGTTTATTTATATTTATTAAAGGGTGCCATTGCTGCTCTCGCCTGTAGCAAACTCTACATAAATTCCCAAATATATTACGTATATAACGTGTATCAAAATGCAAGCCTATTAAATAATTGCACAGGTCCGTATTTAGATTTTTACGTGTGATTTACTGTGCAGCACCAATCTTCATTGCTGTTTTTGTTTTTAGAATATATATATATTTTTACACGTTCAAATATATTCTATAGTGGTATATCCGTTCTGTCCCTAGTAATTCCCCTACCAACGCTTGACTGCGGAACTTCATTCTGATTGAATGTCTTGTTTTGTTTTGTTGTTTTTCTCTGTTGTTCAGCGGCACTGCCGTTCGTGATCATGACCATCATATTCCAGCCGTACCAGCGAGGGATTTACTGTGACGACGAGAGCATTCGCTACCCGTACAAGTCCGACACCATCTCGCACGGCATGATGGCTGCCGTCACCATCACCTGCTCCATCATCATTGTGAGTACCATGGCTTACCAGTACTAAAAAAACTTAATTTTTCACATATACTGTTCATCACTGCACAGTGCAATCCTATCTACGCATATCCCAGCTTGGGGGCCGGGGTCAGAGCACGGGGTCAGAGCACGGGAGCAGACAGGGAAATAAGGGCCTTGCTCAAGGACTCGCTGTTTGCTGCCTGATGGAGCTCTGGTGCCAAACTTCTGATCAGTAACCCAGAGCTACCACTGTTCAACAACTTTCTTAGACATGTTTGTTTTTCAGTTAAACTGTCACCAATGTTTGTTCCTGGAATCATTTCAGATGGTAGGTGTATACAAATGAGGACTCGAACAAATGGCAGTGAGGCATGTTAACTGGGTCCAAACCTTACTTAATTTTCCTTACACTAATAATCACTTTTTTTTTTTCTGTTTGCTAGAAATCCTCCAAAGCAATATGATAATGATATCAATCCCCTATTGGCTTTGAGACATAACCAGCCATGTCAGCATGAGATGTTTGATTAATCAAAAAGGCTTATCAGTCTTTTTTTTTTGTATGTTTTTTGTTTTTATTTTCCCTCTTCCTCTACAGATCACCACAGGAGAAGCTTACTTGGTCTACAGCAAGCGCCTCTATTCCAACTCTGACTTTAACCAGTACGCCGCGGCGCTCTATAAGGTCGTGGGCACCTTCCTGTTCGGCGCCTGCGTGAGCCAGTCTCTCACAGAAATGGCCAAATTCACGATCGGACGCCCGCGGCCCAACTTCATGGCTGTGTGCGCGCCGACCGAGTGCAAAGGCTACATGCTCAACATTAGCTGCACGGGAAACCCACACAACGTCACCGAATCCAGGTACTGTGCCCGGAGACAGATAGGCCAGGGCTGAAGGTCGATCTGCTTCTGACCTCACTTCTGGTGTTTGTTTCTTTGTGGTGTCAGCTGTAGTTCTCGCTTCCTGTTTCTTCTCTCTTGTGTGATTTGTAGGATTTTACCTTTTTTAGAGGGGTTTCTTTTTTTTGTTTGCTTATTGTACTTTAAATACACACTCAGGAGCATTGTTTAACCGTCTGTATTGATGGACCTTATTCTGTATCTTACAATAAGATACATTCATACACTTACAAAAATACATATTTAAAAAAAAAGGGGGGGGGGGGGAGATTATACACCCTAGTAAACAGTAATTATTGAAACAATGTCAGTATTTGGTGTGACAACGCTTCGAGGACCTTTTAGTCTCAGGTACACTTTGTGCAGTTTTTAAGGAAATTAGCTACTAAGGTTTACTCGGCATACTGCAGAAACTCCCACAGATCTCCTGAGGATTTAGACTGTTGCACCTGCTTTACATGCACAACCCAGCAGCTTCCATTCCAATAAAGTGTTTTATTTTTTTAAATTATTTTTACATTTACATTTTACGCATTTGGCGGACGCCCGACTTGCATTTTAACGTCATTATACATCTGAGCAGTTGAGGGCTGAGGGCCTTGTTCAAGAGCCCACCAGGGACAACGTGGTGCTCGTGGGATTTGATCCTAAGACCTCCCGAACTGTAGGTCAATGCCTTAACCACTGAGCTATGCCCTTTTTTATTTACATTTTTTTTGTACGAAAAGTGGTCTTTTATATAAAGTGCCGCTTTCTTTTCTGATATATTTTTCTGTAACTTAATTTTGTGTTGGGATACTGACGTTTGAAAAAATGTAAAAAAAACATTTTTTTTTGTTATATTGACTCGGATCAGTGATATTTACCTAAAATAAAATAAAAAAATTAATAAAAAGTAAGTTTGTACTGAAAAACACAGGGTGCCTATGACTTTTGCACAGGACTATAATAAAATGTATACAATACCAGTCAAAAGTTTGGACACAAGTTTGGATTTATTTTCTACATTTTAGAACAATTCTGGACATGAAACTAAGTAATTTCTAAACAACAACAGCAGTCAGATGTTAATTTAAGACGCAGAGGTTACAGTAGCTCTTCTGGAATAGTTCAAGAAGTATTGTCAAGTGCATTTACAAAACCCATCAAGCTCCATGATGAAACCGGCTCTCATGAAGACCTTCCCAGGAAAGCAAGAGCAAAACGTCCCTCTGCTGCAGAGAAGCCTCAGAAATCACCACTTCATCGATGTAGAAAGAAATAAAACTTAGAAAAGACCGTGGAATTAGGAAGTGTGTGCAAACCTTTGACTGATGGTGTGTGTGTATACAGTGTATATATATTATTATGAGAGTGAGATATTTGCTTAAATCTGAGTGTAAAGTCACTGTAAGCTTGGTCGTGTGAAGAGCTTAAATGTACTTTCTATTAAGCGCTACTTTAAGCCCCAAGTATTAAAGGTAGATTTTATAAAAGTGAGCAAATCAATTAAATGAATGATGCTTACAGTTTAACTTTATTTGCCCTACTCCAGGTTGTCCTTCTATTCTGGCCACTCGTCCTTCGGGATGTACTCGATGCTGTTTTTGGCGGTGAGTTGACGCTCTCTCACATTTCCTTCATCGCTCCAGTTATTCGTGCAGACAGAGTTTCATGTACATTCGGGGAAAGTGTACCCACCCACATACTTGTCAACATTCACTTCCCAACAGACCGAAGGTTATTTTGTTAACGCAAAACCATCAAAGAATGATTTTCTTTTTGTCCTGAGCTGGATCGCAGCAGCAGTAACTGCAAGTAAGTTTGGGTCAGCGAATGTGATGCGTGAACATTATTAGCCTGAGCTGAGGATGTGTGTAAGGTAATAAACACTTTCAGTTTATTAGACATTCCTGTCCTGTTCAAACACGCTAACGGTAACACTTTAAAGGTCTCTTACACGCACAAAAGACTCTGGATGCTGAGGATTTGCTCCGTTAACGCTGAATTGCTAGAAGGTTCGGTTGGTATGAAAATCCAGGGTTTCTCTTTAGCCAAGAAAATCAAGGTACTTTTATGCAAACTCGACCTGGCGGGTTTTCCCTTAAATGTAATACTTTCCAAAACCTATTTCTGTGCTTCAGTGAATTATGTTTCATTGGAAAAAGAAAAAAGAGGGGGGGAAAAAGTGTTTAGGGTTGATTTCCTGGAAAAATACACAGATGCCATTTACCCAGTAGGTGTTTGGTAGCTGTTGGTTCGGAATCAATTCGACTCGGAGTTTATTCACATTTTGCATGTTAGATTTTCTCAAATGAACAAATCCTTAAAAATATGCCACAATTTGGATCTTCTATGTTTTAGAAAGTTTTCTACTTATACCTTTATTAGTGGTTGGTGAAATACCGCCACCTACCTGACTGGAGTGTGTAGGGAAAAAAGTGGGGGGGATGATCACAATCAGAATCTGGCTTTGATTCTGGCTGTTTGTGGCTCTCAAAGTACAGACCAGCATAAAACTCTTTATTTGTTAGAGACAAGACACTATATACAGTAAGTACACAACATTCAATAACTGTTCGAGTATCTAGAATACTGTAAAGTATGTAACATGTACGTAAAGCCATGATCTCTTTCTCATGACATGAAATAAATAATAAGAATACATTTTTTTTTTTTAATCCACAGCATTTCAATGCATATTAGTACTCTACTACTGCGCCACAAATTTAGTCTTCAAAAAAGTAAAGTGCTCGCCCCATCATCCGGAGATCGCAGGTTCGAATCCCGGGTGATGCTGTAACCTCTCGCAGCCGGAGGTCTAGAGAGAGCTGATTGGCCGAGCTCTCTCAGAGGGGAGGGACGAGAGGTACATAGTGCTCCCACATTAATCACGGCTCTACAGCCGGTCAGGGGCGTCTGTGAGCTCGCGCAACGGAGGGAGTGGATAGCGCTGTCCTCCGAGTGTGTGAGTGAGCAGTTAGAAAAGATGCGGTCGGCTGGCGCCACGTGGTTCGGAGTGAACACGTGATAGTCTTCGGCCCTCCCGACTGAGATGTGGTAGTAGTCTTAATGTGGAGCCCCCTAGTGATGGGGAGAAATTGGACACGACTAAATTAGGGAGAAAATCAGGGGGGGGGACTAAATTTGACTTGAAAACCTATAACTGCTTGAGACAAATGAGGGAATAATAATTAGTGCTATCGAATCGAAAATCATAAAATGTGCGAAAATCAAATTGAAATTCTCCCCATGATTCACAGCGCTGTTATCAGTATGCATGGTGCTTGAAGTCCGATTTTAACGGTTTGAAAGACGTGCGTTTTTTTAAATTATTATTATTATCCAATCATTTATGACTTTCCTTCCTGTGTTCTCAGTTATATGTGCAGGCACGCATGGCATTCAAATGGGCACGTCTTCTCCGACCCACGATCCAGTTCTTTTTGGTCGCGTTCGCCATCTACGTCGGATACACGCGGGTGTCTGATTACAAGCACCACTGGAGCGATGTCCTGGTCGGTCTGTTGCAGGGGGCGCTAATCGCCGTTCTTAATGTAAGTCGCGACTTAAAAAGCAAAAAAATGTAAATTATATTCTTTTTGTAATGTACTTTTAAATGATCAAAGGATTAAACGCTCCACAGGTGCGATACGTCTCAGATTTCTTCAAGGAGCGCCTCCCGCGCCAACGGACCCCCCAGACGCCGGAGACCGACGATTCCGAGCGCAAACCAAGCCTGCAGATAGCCGAGCAAGAAAGGAATCACCATTGCAGGTTCCACGAGACCGTATGAGAGACTTTTTCAGCCTCGAGGCCGGTGTGTACCGTCATCACATCAACCCCAGAAAGTGTATATAAATATATTATTATGTAACCACTGGACAGGCTGCAGTGCTGCTCACTTCATTTCCTCACATCTGCATCCCAGAGGCATCAGTGCAGCTGCTGCAGCCACTAACGCTGAGTGGCACTGATACAGACTCGCCTCCACTCGTGGATCATCTCTTCTTTATATTCCTGCATGAGTGTCGTGCACGTGTGTGTGTGTTGTGTGTATGGGGGGCATCATATAGTATTCATATGTTTTGTCCTTTCTGTAGAGGGTCTGATATATTTATACTTTATACTGATTGCGTTTTTTTTTCTTTTCTTTTTTTCTGTAACAGCACAGAATCAATCCTTTAAATTTTATTTCTCCCATTTCCAAGAAACCGACATAAATCATGTCAAGATGCAACTTCAGCTTATTTGTGGAACTATTAAACTAAGTCTCAAAGTATATCGCAGAGGTCGATCGTGGGTCGGTCCGTTGAATTTCAAGAAAACGCGTGAGGTTCGCGCGGGTCCGGATGTATTCCTCCATCCAGTAAAGTGAGGTTGTTGTTTGTTTGTTTTTCACATTATTTTAACAAATCCTTTTTGTTTAATGAAAATTTATCCTGTGGTGGTTGATTTATAGTTATGACCCTCCTGGTGAAAGGCGTTAGTGTTTTATTATGTATAAGAAAGAAAGAAAATCCCCCAACACATTCACAAGGTGGACTGCATAATGTGACAAATTTGTACTTTTTATTATTATAATTTTTTTTTATTATTAACAAAAATCATTTTTTTATATGATATTATCTAACATCACCGAATACCACTAGCTAAACTATTGCATATTTGCAAGCTTATAGCTTATTTCTACTGCTCTGTTTTTGTAAGTTTTTATGTGAATTTAGGGACAAGAGGAGTTTGTAATTTCGTAAGTGACGGATGAAATTAAAATCTTTTTAAAATGTATAAAAAATAAATATATATATATATATATATATATTAAGGATAATGAGAGTAGGCTTAAGGATGAAACGTTTTTCCTCACTGCTAACAAAACACACCGGCCTTCGGTAATCTCGTTTGATCTAGTAGTATTTTTTTTTTTTTTTCCGGATTCTGTGTGAAAGATCTTTTCTAATAGGAACGCTTTGGGAGTGGACTTCATGACAGACATCACGTGTGTGTGTGTGTGTGTGTGTGTGTGTGTGTGTGTGTATGTGTCTGGCACAAGTTCGCACTGAAGAAAAAGCTTCAGCTCTTTAACAAATTCTAACCATGTGCCTTGGGTAGTTTTTGTTCATGTTTCCCCTCTTACTGTCATTTCCCTGCGACGTGATCTCCATTGTTTTTATATGAACCACGTGTTGGACTTTACAGCATGTAATGGCAATGTCGGGGTCAAAAGTGGAATGTAATTAGGAGGCCACGTTTACTTTAAGTGAAGCCGTCGCTCCGTAAGCCTGTATAAACTTGTACGAGATGGTGTGTGTTCGATATTAGGTGCGTAAACTTAAACTATTCCAGCTAAACTATATGAGATTACGATTCGCATAACACGAAGCGCTACCACGAGCTGAGAGTTTCTGCAACATTGCTTAGGTTGCGAGATTTTGAATACACACTATATTTACTGAGCATGAGGTGATTTTTTTTTCTTCCAATTTTATTTTTTTCCCCTCTCTTTTTCTCCAACAAACAGAGCCTCTCTGTGTTCCTCTGGTGTTGCTGCTGAAAGCCAAAGGCCTTAAAATAGACCAGGCCCCGATGCGGGGGAGAGCTCGCTTACTGCAAAGCATCTTTTATTTTATTTGTGTACCGACTCGAACGCGGAACGGATCCGAAACGCGTGACGTATCCCTGCGTTTTTCCACTCCGCTTTCACTCCGTTTGCAAAAGCGCGAATGCCAGTGGATATTTATGAATAATGGAGTTTTATATCGTTCTGCCATTATAGATTTTGGTTCAAATAAAAATGCACAGGTTTGGGGAACATCCTGTCTTTCCTGAGCCCTTCGGAATGTGAGAGTACCTTTGAGTACGCATGACCAGGATAACCCCCGAACCTCAGCTTTTTAAGTTATACATGAAACAAATAAATACAGGTATATTTTGATGACCGTTAATGTGACCTTCAGTTTAAAAAGAAATCTGTCAGAATAATAATGGACTGACACTGATCACTGACACTTGTATACAAATATTTTAAATGTGCCTGTCTATCAGTATCTGATCCCAAAGCTGCATTTACAAAAGCATACAAGTGTCTCTGTGTGTACATACAGGACTGCGCAAAAGTCCTGAGCCCCCCCCTCATTTCTTCATATTCAAATGTTTTACTGCAACAGACTACAAAGTGCCTAAAGATATAGGCACGGTGGTGTAGTGGTTAGCACTGTCGCCTTGCACCTCCAGGGTCCGGGTTCGATCCCCGGCCAGACTCGATTCCCGTCTCTGTGTGCATGGAGTTTGCATGTTCTCCCCGTGCTTGGTGGGTTTCCTCCGGGTTCTCCGGTTTCCTCCCACAGTCCAAAGACATGTAGGTTAGGTTAATTGGCGTTCCCAAATTGCCCGTAGTGTGTGAATGAGTGTGTGAGTGGGTGTATGTCTGTGTGCCCTGTGATGAATTGGCACCCTATCCAGGGTGTATCCTGCCTCGTGCCCTAAGTCTCCTGGGATAGGCTCCAGGCCCCCCGCGACCCTGAATACAGGATGAAGCGGTAATGATGATGAGTGAGTGAGAAAGTCATTGCTTGCTTACGTAACAGCCTCCGCAGTGACCTCACTTCCCCTCGCGTCTGTTCCAACCACTCAGCATTCAGCATCACCAGTAATGATCACTTCACCGCCTGTCTCACCACCATCTGTCTCATCGTCTGTCATCATGTACACCTGATGATTTATAGGTCACTGTGTGGCTTAACAAACAGCATCATTCCTCTGAAACTGCTCAGGTACAGGGACTGGACTGAACATGAGAGCCAAAAAAGTATTTCAGGAAGCCTGTAGAAAAGAAAACAGGAAAACAAGTCTGGCTCTTTGGAAGCCAAATATGAAGAAATGACGGCTGGCTTAAGACTTTTGGGAATCCTTAATTCTATCCACTAATTTCTAATTATCCCAATTAGGAAATCCCAAATTGTTTGTTTGTTTGTTTGTTTGTGTGTGTGTGTGTGTGTGTGTGTGTGTGTGTGTGTGTGTGTGTGTGTGTGTGTGTGTGTGTGTGTGTGTGTGTGTGTGTGTGTGTGTGTGTGTGTGTGTGTGTGTGTGCCTATGCGTATGCTTGAAGCCACCATCTGTAGCAGGTGAGTTTTAATGTTGTTCTGTTCAATACTGTGGCCTGCACACTGATGTTCCCAAAGCTTTTGATTGTATGGCTTACAAATATTGCACACATCAAATAGTTTTATATATGTATTTTTATGTTTTTATGTCCTTAACTACTGTAGATTAATAAAAAAAAAGCAATTACTCATACTATTTTGTTGTTGATTTTATTTTACTACTGAATAAATTAGTTTTGGTCTTCATAAACTCCTCTGGTTGTAAGGCTTTTGAATGACCTTTATATTGACGGCTGATTTGCTGGTCTCTTTGGGCATCGTGCAATACTGCGGAAGCGAGCGCGACCTAGTGGTCACAAATTGGAACGGCAACAAGTGCCGATGCAAGATTACTGGGGCAGGTATCACGCTGCCCCATGTGTAAGCCTGCAGCCGATCTCAAGAAACCCAAGGCTCAAATTAGGAGTACGCTCTGATGTAGAGATGCCAATCAGCCTAGACTGCATGTTATGAAACTGGAGTAACCTGGAGATAATCCACCTGGCATAGGTCGAACATGCAAAGACGGATTTGAATCCTCTTGAGTTGGCAGGTGGCCGTGATCCCCACCGTGATAAGACACCGTACCACCCAGAACGGTATTGAATAAATTTCCACAACAGCAGAGTGTAAGTGCAGGCAGATTGTCTGACGTACAGACTCAATTCTATTGTAAGATAGATAATCACAATATGTCAAAAATCCGTATGTTCACCACCGTATTGAAATTGTTGTCTCCTTCCTGCGAAACATAATTGACCTGTACAGTACACATCACTATCCGTTACCATAACGTAACTCCTCCTGAACCATTCATGGGAATTTGACCAAACGTGTACAGAAACTGTATTAGAAAGCAGAGCTGTGTGTTAGATGTTTCATTTTCAGTTTTCACTCACACACACTGGGACTGTGGGAGGAAACTGGGGGATGCAGGGGAAACCCACCAAGCACAGGGAGAACATGCAAACTCCATGCACGCACGCAGGAAGCAAACCTGGCCGGTAATCGAACCCGGACCCTGGAGGTGCAAAAGGCACAACTCCTCCTAAAACCATTCATGGGAATTTGACCAAGGTTGCGCAGTACAATTTTCAGAAAGCAAAGAGGTTCCCTGGCTGTTTAATACTGATGTGCACCAGCTATTTCGTTGCGTTGCCTGAATACCAGACATACCCGACACATGGGGGTCACTATCTGTTGTCGTCGTCACACTGTTCCTGTATAGGCAACTCGTCCGAAGCCATCCGTAGGAATCACAGAAGCATAGATGTGCACTAGCTGTTAAATTATTCAGAAGTATTGTGTTCAGTGGGCAGGTGGAATTTTTTTTTTTGGAAGAAAGATTGTGTTTTAGGGAAAAGAAGAGAAAAAAAAAAGATATCTCTATGCAACATCCAGACTTTTGGGTTACATTACTAAATTCATTAGATTGTTGTCTATGGCATGAGTCGGAGCCTCTTGACTTAATTTTCTTTAAAGCTCTCAGTAATGTTGAGCTGCTGCTGAAACACAGGGTAGACGTGACATAAGAATTATTACTGGATGAAGAACTGCATTGCTGGATATGAACATAAAACTTCCATTGTAAGAAAGAACACGCACATTTATTCAGGACGCAACGCAGTCAAGGGCAGCGGTGAAACCTGTAGGTTGTGGTAACTGGTTCTCTTTTTCCTGCTGAAAGAGAACAAGCATTCCTCATGGTGTGGGTGCATTAATACGAGTGAGAGTCAGAAGGAAGTAAAGTGTAACAGCCTTCAATGTGTTTATAAAAAAATTTCCTGTGGTTAATCAAGCAAGAAATGTAAGACTTCTGTCTCATCTATGACAGGCAGAGCTGTTATCAACATGGTGGTGGTGGTGGTGATCATTTTCCATTAACAGCACGCCCCAAAAGTAGTGTAACAGCAATCCGCCCAAAATGACAAAGTTGAATTTCTTGCTGAAGCAATAGATTTTACTTTTAACATTTATGATCACGTTTATCGCTGTGAAAACAAGTCAGTTCCTGTTATCACTTTCATCAGTGTTAGTCACTCCCTCAGCGGTCTCACTTTCTCCTCTGGAATTGAATAATACAAGGAAGAAAGAACAACAACAACAACAAAAAAGCAGCTGGTCATGTTAGTCTGTTGACCTTAAGATTATCTGTTAGTGTAACACCTTAAACGTTCAGCTTCAACTCTTACACACCGCTGGAGACTCCTTACAAAACATGTTATTGACGTGTCACTATGGAAACCATCGCTAGATCAACAATGACATTTTATTCATTTTGTTACATTATTATCATTTCATTATTATAATAATATAAACCAAATAAAAAATGTAAAAGAAAAATTTTTTATTAAAAAAAAAACATTTCCACCTATTTCTCTGATATTATATCGGTACTGTACAGTGTCTCAGTGGTTAGACACCGTAACCATCGCCTGTCGCCTTGCAGCTGCAGGATCCGGGTTCGATTCCCGCCTCGGGGTCTGTGTGCATGGAGTTTGCATGTTCTCCCTGTGCTTGGTGGGTTTCCTCCGGTTTCCTCCCACAGTCCAAAGACATTGCTGCTTTTACTGCTGTTATAGAGAATTACTCAAGACCTCCTGACCAATCATATTTCATAATTCAGTAGCATTCATTGTGTTGGAGAACAAAAAACTTGTTCTGTTACAATATTAGAAGTGAAACTGTCGGCCATTAAATTTCATTCTACATAGTTTTTGTGGCTGTTTTCTCCAGCCTGAGAAAATTTCTGTTCCTGTTATTGAATCCCCACATGGTTCCTGTAGTTTACTGTATACTGTAATGCCTGTAGTGTTACGGACATGACACAGTTTCTAAAAAAAAAAAAATGTTAGAGAATTTTGGTTTCTATATTTAAAAATCACTTTTTTTTGTCTTCTCATATATGTCCAGTCGTGTCCAAAAGTTTTGAGAATTACATAAATATTGGAAATTGGAAAAGTTGCTGCTTAAGTTTTTATAATAGCAATTTGCATATACTCCAGAATGTTATGAAGAGTGATCAGATGAATTGCATAGTCCTTCTTTGCCATGAAAATGAATTTAATCCTGAAAAAAACTTTCCACTGCATTTCATTGCTGTCATTAAAGGACCTGCTGAGATCATTTCAGTAATCGTCTTGTTAACTCAGGTGAGAATGTTGTCAGGCTGATTGGGTTAGAATGGCAGACTTGACATGTTAAAAGGAGGGCGATGCTTGAAATCATTGCAGGTCACCATGGTTACCAATGAAAGAACAAAGAAACGCGTGCAGCCATCATTGCGTTGCATAAAAATGGCTTCACAGGCAAGGATATTGTGGCTACTAAGATTGTACCTAAATCAACAATTTATAGGATCATCAAGAACTTCAAGGAAAGAGGTTCAATTCTTGTTAAGAAGGCTTCAGGGCGTCCAAGAAAGTCCAGCAAGCGCCAGGATCGTCTCCTAAAGAGGATTCAGCTGCGGGATTGGAGTGCCACCAGTGCAGAGCTTGCTCAGGAATGGCAGCAGGCAGGTGTGAGCGCATCTGCACGCACAGTGAGGCCAAGGCTTTTGGAAGATGGCCTGGTGTCAAGAAGGGCAGCAAAGAAGCCACTTCTCTCCAAAAAAAACATCAGGGACAGATTGATCTTCTGCAAAAAGTATGGCGAATGGACAGCTGAGGACTGGGGCAAAGTCATATTCTCGGATGAAGCCTCTTTCCGATTGTTTGGGGCATCTGGAAAAAGGCTTGTCTGGAGAAGAAAAGGTGAGCGCTACCATCAGTCCTGTGTCATGCCAACAGTAAAGCATCCTGAGACCATTCATGTGTGGGGTTTCTTCTCATCCAAGGGAGTGGGCTCACTCACAATTTTGCCCAAAAACACAGCCATGAATAAAGAATGGTACCAAAACACCCTCCAACAGCAACTTCTTCCAACAATCCAACAACAGTTTGGTGAAGAACAATGCATTTTCCAGCACGATGGAGCACCGTGCCATAAGGCAAAAGTGATAACTAAGTGGCCCGGGGACCCAAACGTTGAAATTTTGGGTCCATGGCCTGGAAACTCCCCAGATCTTAATCCCATTGAGAACTTGTGGTCAATCCTCAAGAGGCGGGTGGACAAACAAAAACCCACTAATTCTGACAAACTCCAAGAAGTGATTATGAAAGAATGGGCTGCTATCAGTCAGGATTTGGCCCAGAAGTTGATTGAGAGCAGCCCAGTCGAATTGCAGAGGTCCTGAAAAAGAAGGGCCAACACTGCAAATACTGACTCTCTGCATAAATGTCATGTAATTGTCGATAAAAAACCTTTGAAACGTATGAAGTGCTTGTAATTATATTTCAGCACATCACAGAAACAACTGAAACAAAGATCTAAAAGCAGTTTAGCAGCAAACTTTGTGAAAACTAATATTTGTGTCGTTCTCAAAACCTTTGGCCACGACTGTATGTGCAGAAATATATTTACAAGTAACTGGCCACTTCATTAGGTCCACCTGTTCAACTGCTTGTTAATGCAAATATTTAATCAGCCAATCATATGGCAGCAACTTGATTCTTTTAGGCATGTACTGTAGACCTGGTCAGGATGATCTGCTGAAGTTCAAACCGAGCATCAGAATGGAGAAATATGATGATGATGATGAAGTGCCATGGTTGTTGCTGACAGACAGGCTGGTCTGAGTATTTCCCAAACTGCTGAGCAACTCACAACCATCTCTAGGGTTTACTACAGATAATGGTCTAAAATAAAAAGGGAAAAATGTCCAGTGAGTGTCAGATCTCGAGGCAAAAATGAGGAGAACGGCTAGACTGGAAAGCGACATTAACTCAACATGTTCAAATAACAAGCATCTCTGAATGCTCGACGTGTCAAACCTTAAGCAGAGGCCTACAACAGCAGGAGGATCACCAGAAACTCAGGCTACAGTTCACATGCGGATCACCAGAAATCGAATGATAAATTAGAGACTAAGTCCCAGGTAAGACTGGTTTCTTGAATATGACGGTGAGTTCACTGAACTCCTCCACAGTCACCAGATCTCAATCCATTAGAGCTTCTGCGATGTGGTGGGCCGGGAGATTTGCTCTGCCGATTAAAAAAAAAAAAAAAAAAAAAAAGAAAAGAAAAAAGCTGATGCGATCATTTCAATACGGACCAAGAAGTCTAAGGAATGTTTCCAGCACCCTGATCACGCTGTGATCCACAAAGAACGTGGAGGTAAAAGTGGGTCCAAACCGGCATGTGTACCTAATAAAGTGGCCACTGAGCAGTGCAATCCCACAGTAGAGCGCTCTCTTGTACTGTAGTTGCACTGCTGGTGTTACAGTATTCTGTATGTATTGACTCTGGCCCTGAATGCTCTTCCACAGCATGCAGTGGAGTTAAATATCTCCCAAGCAAGCAGTTTAGAAGATTCAGCTCATGTTAGATTTGTTCATAATGATCAGATTACACTGTGGCCCAACAGGCAATATGAAAAGAAAACAAGTCTTGAATGCTGCTTACTTGAATTACACTACTGCCCCCTAGTGGAAAAGCTGTTACAATAAACATGACAATCACAAACACTACAGTACCATGTTGTTGCCTCTGGAGGCTGGTTATTAGTACTTTTATAGAACTAAAAGATGATTGGGGGGGGGAATGCACAGCATGGTTTGGAGGAGAGGCGCGATGTTGGCTTTGTGGTTAGCACTGTCGCCTCGCACCGCCAGGGACCAGGTTCGATTCCCACCTCAGGTACTGTATGCGTGCATGGAGTTTGTTTGTTCTCCCCGTGCTTGGTGGGTTTCCTCCAGGTACTCCGGTTTCCTCCCATAGTCCAAACACCTGCAGATTAGGTTCATTGGCATTCCCAAACTGCCCGAAGTGTGTGTGTGTGTGTGTGTGTGTGTCCTGCAATGGATTGGCACCTTGTCCAGGATAACGTGGTATAGACAATGAGTGAGTATAGAGGGGAAGTATTGACATGATGTGAAGTTGTACAATCCGAGTCGAGTGTCTAGATATACTGTAGATTCAAAATGCGAGTCAAAATGCCTGTGGCTACAAATAAGAAATAATAAATAAATAAATAAACAAATAAACCCTGATTGCGTGTGGGTGTTCCTGTGTGTATGTGTAGAGGGATCACTCTAACACAAGTCTACAAGTAAAGTACACACTGTGGTGTCATGTAGAAAACATCCAAAAGACGTGTTTAGACTACTTATCGGGGCGTCACGGCTTCTTCACGGAGGCCGACAAGCACAGAAGAAGAGCGCAAGAGCGAAACACAAAGGTGAAGGAAATTCATTTAATACTTCTGAATGATAACAAGAAAAAGAGTCATGCACGTGATTCAAAGCAAATTTGTCCGGTTGTGTAACAAATACGGAAACTGGATACTGATATACCGTTAACAATGTCAACAGTGATGCAAGAATGTCAACGATGTCCATGAAATTATTTTATAGTTTATTTATTAGGGTCTTCAATTATACTTAACCTAACAGCAAAATTTCAAGCAAAGTTTGAGATATTAAAAAAAAAAAAAACGACATCGGTATCTGAGTATCAAATAATAGTTGGAAATTATTACATTACATTACTTGAAGTCTGAGCATTCGATGTAATGTCGTGGTGTGACGCGATGCCGTTACTGTGCCCAAGATGTGTCATGAATGATTGGACAGGTTTACGAAAAACAGTTACAATTGAACAACATAAAAAGTCATAGATCCACGCTGGCATGGGTTCAAAATTTACTTAGCAAGCTGTGGATCACTACAGGGCCGGACACACTGGTGTAAATGAGTGAATCCTGAATTTGGGAACTGGCCTTACCAAACACGCACACACACACACACACACACACACACACACACACCTCTCAACATAATGAAGTATCTCTACAGATCATAAACTGTTGCACTCAGAACATTATCCTCCTTATCCCAAATTCTATTTCATTTCTGATCACATTTTAAAAGAATGATGAAGACGGTGGTTGGTAGGGCGGTTGATGATCCAGTTGACCAGATGAAGCACCTGATATTGAAATCTGATCTATTACTGTATACAGAGCGAGTTAAAGCATGAAGTGTCTAGTGATAAATGACCTCCACCATCCACAAAAAAACAACAACAACAAAAAAACCCCCCCATAAAATTCCTGTCTCTTTACAGTCTTTATAGGTCGCGTAAAATACATGACCTGAAAAGTTATTACGTCCTCCAGATCACCGGTCGTCTCAGCTGTCCCCACCAGTAGACGTCTATCATACTCATGCGCATGTTGCTACAAGAAATGCAAAAATAACAAGTCCTCAGTGAGTAAAGTGAGCGTATAAAAGACGATATAAAGGTCACCCTCTTCAGAAATGGATTGTGCAATCAATCAATCAATCAATCAATAAAATCAATCGATCGATCCAGTTTGGCTTTGTAGCTCAAACGAGGTTGGCGTTTACACAGGAGTTGTTAAAGGGTCTCGGTCTGTTTCTGTATATGAATTAGGTAGGTTCCCACGGTCATCAAGGGTCGACAGGACTTGCTCTGACTTGCTCACTGCTGAAATACAGAAACCACATTCAAACTCATGATGATAATAATAATAATAATCATCATCATCATATTAAATAAAGAGACAACAATAATTCTACGTACACTTGAGTATATTGTATATGGAGTTCATTTATTTATGTACATGCACTCACCAAAATGCTCAGCTTTGCCACAGCACTCCAGCTGCCTGATTGGCTGACAGACCTGTCAATCACTGTTACAGCTGACTGGTTGGCATGTTAAGCTGTGCCTCCGACATGGCCCTGCAGTGTAGTGGACGCAGACTGTGTACGAATGCACATCCCTGCAATGCAAGGCACCTGGTCCTCGACCCCGCTGCACTATGGGACGGAGCCGGTGTGTGCTGGGTTTGGTGGGTGGGTGGGTGAGGGAGGGCCACTTCATCTCCCACCCGTCTCACTCCATGAAGCGGAGTGGGTCCTGGTAAGACGGGGGGGGGGGGGGGGGGGGGGGGGGAAAGAAAAAAAAAAGACAAATGTGGTTTCACTTTCCACTCGGAGAAAAACGAGCTGCGGGGTGACATGTCAGTCTTTCATTTCTATTCAGCCGAGCATGAATCTCACTTTCTGAAAATGAGGCTGGAGTCAGACGCCTCAGCAGAAGTGAAAACAAACAAGAAGTGAAAAGTGCTGCAGTGAAACTTCCCAAGTAGAATTCTTCCTTTATTTAAAAAAAAAAAAAAGTAAATAAAATAAAATTAGGCTACTTGGCATTCTCAAATTGCCTGTAGTGTGTGAATGCGTGTATGAATGCTGTCCAGAGTTCTACCACAGTCGTAAAATGGGAATAAATACAATGGTCACTACTGGCCTCCACGGTCCATAGTTGGACTACAGAAGAGTCGACACAGAGGACCTGTGCTAGCCTGTGCTACAGTAAACAACTTGGCAAAAAGGTTTCATGCCAGATGCCGTTCCTGACGCAAACTTGACATTTTTATCCGGGCTCAGGACCGGCACTGCATCCAGTGGCTGGGGTTTGGGCATTGGGTAGGAATTGAGACCAGACCTTCTGCATGGCAGGCGAGAAACCTACAGTACCACTGAACCAAATAATAGAAACTGGTCACACACTACATGATTAAGTGTGACTCCAGGTGAGGAGGAAAACAATCATCTTAATTATGAAGGAAGATTTTTAACAAAAGACTTTCACCGTTTCAATAACAGAGAAAAGAGTCATTTAATTGATGTTGCCTAATTATGTTACATTTCTTATTCTCTTAAAAATTACAGACAGCATGCAGTACAGTGCACAAATGTGCACCCCTCATTGTTATTCATCTGAGAAAAAAAGGAGAAATGATTTGGTCATGCTCCTCTCATTCTGTGAACCTGAATTGAAGACTGGAATGTGTGACAACAAGAAATGTCAAGTGAATGTCTGAGGTTATGAATATTAAAACTGAGAGAAGACAAAAGCTCAGTACGAGTTTAAAGAAGGTTTCTAGGCAAAGCATGGGCATTCAGGAGAGGTAACCTGGTACACCTGTGAAACCTACCATAATGCCTTATGGCTATAAAAGAAAATGCTATTCATGTTATATAAAGGTTGTATTTACTTTTGCACCCAGCTTTATGTACGGTGGCGGAGAAGTGCAAAACAAAATTCGTTATTTTGTTTTTGGATTTATTTTGTTTTCGGTTTTGTTATTTTATTTTGTTTTCAGTTTTGTTATTTTATTTTGTTTTCAGTTTTGTTATTTTATTTTGTTTTCAGTTTTTTTTTTTTCCTAATTAGTTTTTTTGTTGTCGGTTTTGCTATTTTGTTTTTCGGGTTTGTCGTTTTGTTTTTCGGGTTTGTCGTTTTGTTTTTCGGGTTTGTCGTTTTGTTTTCGGGTTTGTCGTTTTGTTTTTGAATTTATTATTTTGTTTTCGGTTTTATTTTATTTTGTTTTTGGGGGGTTTGTTGTTTTTGGTTTCATTATTTTGTTTTTAGATTTATTTTGTTTTTGAATTTATTTTGTTTTCGGTTTTGCTATTTTGTTTTTGGTTTTGAAGTTTTGTTTTCGGGTTTGTCGTTTTGTTTTTCGGGTTTGTCGTTTTGTTTTTGAATTTATTATTTTGTTTTCGGTTTTATTTTATTTTGGGTTTTTTTGTTTTTTTTGTTTTCGTTTTCATTATTTTGTTTTTATATTTATTTTGTTTTTGAATTTATTTTGTTTTCGGTTTTGTAATTTTGTTTTCAGTTTTGTTATTTTATTTAGTTTTCAGGGTTTTTTTTTTCCTAATTTGTTTTTTTGTTTTTGGTTTTGCTATTTTGTTTTTGGTTTTGTCGTTTTGTTTTTCGGGTTTGTCGTTTTGTTTTTCGGGTTTGTCGGTTTGTTTTCGGGTTTGTTGTTTTGTTTTTGAATTTATTATTTTGTTTTCGGTTTTATTTTATTTTGTTTTTGGGGGGTTTGTTGTTTTTAGTTTCATTATTTTGTTTTTAGATTTATTTTGTTTTTGAATTTTTGTTTTCGGTTTTGTAATTTTGTTTTCAGTTTTGTTATTTCATTTAGTTTTCAGGTTTTTTTTCCCTAATTAGTTTTTTTGTTTTCGGTTTTGCTATTTTGTTTTTGGTTTTGTAGTTTTGTTTTCGGGTTTGTCGTTTGGTTTTTCGGGTTTGTCGTTTTGTTTTTGAATTTATTATTTTGTTTTCGGTTTTATTTTATTTTGGGTTTTTTTTTTTTTTTTTTTTCGGTTTCATTATTTTGTTTTTAGATTTATTTTGTTTTTGAATTTATTTTGTTTTCGATTTTGTAATTTTGTTTTCAGTTTTGTTATTTTATTTAGTTTTCAGGGGTTTTTTTTCCTAATTTGTTTTTTTGTTTTCGGTTTTGCTATTTTGTTTTTGGTTTTGCTATTTTGTTTTTGGTTTTGTCGTTTTGTTTTTCGGGTTTGTCGTTTTGTTTTCGGGTTTGTCGTTTTGTTTTTCGGGTTTGTCGTTTTGTTTTCGGTTTTATTTTATTTTGTTTTTGGGGGGTTTGTTGTTTTTGGTTTTGTTATTTTGTTTTTAGATTTATTTTGTTTTTGAATTTATTTTGTTTTCGGTTTTGTAATTTTGTTTTCAGTTTTGTTATTTTATTTAGTTTTCAGTTTTGTTATTTTATTTAGTTTTCATTTTTTTCCCCTGATTTGTTTTTTTGTTTTCAGTTTTGTTATTTTGTTTTCGGGTTTGTTGTTTTGTTTTTGTTTTTTTTTACATTGTTTTGCACTTCTCAGCTACATTAGGTTTATTATATGTTGAGGAATTTTCCATACTGAAATAATGAGTATTTACTGCACATATGATTTAAACACATTGGACTGTTAATGAATAAAACTGTACGGAGACCTTAAGTGTTCCTGCATGTGTAATGTTGAATATAATACTGTACATAAATACGGATGCTGCCTGTAATATTCCACTGCACTTCGTAAGCAAATGAACAAGGAGCATGAAAGGTGACATGTGTTGTCTGTGGAGAGTGTAGGTGTATCTCACCTAGTGCTGGACAGGAGGAGAGGGAGCGCATGCTGGGGAGGACAGAGGACAAGCGGGAGGAGGCAGAGGAGGTGCAGGAGATGGAGCGTCACGTGACGGAGATGGAGAACGAGAGCGTGCCTTCTCCTAAAAAAAAAAAAAAAACAGAATTTCAGAACTGCTTGCACATTAAGAAATGTTTAATAGTTAGACAATGTGGTCTTTAAACATAAGTAGACACTGTTTTATACAGTATATATGATGCAGCAGGGAAAAAAAACAGCAAATTTAAAGCTGCTCTACGTTTAAACTAGAAGCTGTGAACAGATGAGAAGATCCGAGACTGAGACATCACCAGTGATCTGTCTTTAATGCTGTGCTAACATGTTTAATGCTTTCATGTTAATTAACGCCTCCAGATCTTCGTGTCAGGTCGGTTTCCTGATGGCAGGGGTGTGAATCATGTAATTTTCCCCAATGAATGAAGTGAGACTTATACAATAGTACATTACGAGTGCTCGACAGTGTACACAACAGTGCTGCTGAATTCTCTATTCTGATTGGTCGGAAAGTGTTGATTCAGTTTCGCTGTTTTCACAGCACATTTTAGCAGGGTCCTGTCTAGAGAAAAAGAATTTAAAAACAGACAAAAAAAAAGTGTGTAATTGTTGAAGTCTTCTTTGAGTACCGTCATGTGCTTTTGCATTTTCTTTTCTTTCATTTAATGCTGCATCTTTTTATTGTATTAACTTCCACAGATATGAATAAACACACAATAGCGAGGAAATGACTACAGCTGTTTAGAAGAAAAGTTAGCTACATCATATTTGTTAGAACTAAAGAGGTAGAACAGTTTTAGGTTAATATACAGTACACTGATCAGACAGAACATTATGAGCACTGACAGGTGAACTGTGTATAGCAGTATAATAGAATATAGTATAGTATCCTATATTATCATCAGAATCTACTACCATATAGAGTTTACTACAGGTATAGTAGTACTTTCATTTTAGACTGAAGCTGTTGAAATAAAGAACACTTAGTAGATACTATGAGTTCTCGACTGGCCCCAACTCTACTTGAAAGAGACCACAAAAGATCCAAACCAAATTTTGGATCCTATTTATTCTCAGCCATCAGCTGAGGTAAAAGGTCAACGTGTGCTTCCTCCATTAAACGTAAAGCCAGTCGCTGCATCTCACGGAGGTGCTGCTCGCGCCGTGTCACATGCGGTCGGGGACGGTGGAGAGAGAACATGCCATCAACTGTTATGGCCCTTTAAATGTTCACTTCTAATGTCACAATTACTAGAACACTTGGGGTGAAGATGCTGCCGGAGGTATTATAACCGCTGCTGGCATTAACGTTCTCGTGCTTAAAATACAAAGTTGCTTAATAAATACGTTTTCTGAGTATTTTGTTTACTGGATCAAAATGGATCCAATTTAATTTCATTCGGAGTAAATATAAACAAAATCATCCGTTTAGTGTACTCAAAAATATACGCACTCTTTATGGCTACATCATGTTTATCTGTATTTGATCATATAAAAAAAAAAGTATTTGTCACTTAGTCATGTGTTGGTGATGTACACTTTGTTCGTAGGACACTCGAATACAAACCTCCACTTTTTATTTATTATTATACTTTTTAATATTTAATTATTTAAACACATTAATGATTTTTCAGTGTTTGTTTGTAAGGGAATTCTTCAAGCTTATTCCACTCCAGTCCTCCAGAATTCATAGACATTATGATTTTTTTTTTGGATGTATGACACCACAATATAATTACATTCATTCTACTTTCCACTCAGCGCCTGATGTTGTTGCACCCAAGCCACTCACTCTGCACCATGTTCCCCTAGAGTTCTGTATTCTTTATGTGCACAGACGAACGTGCAGCGTGTACCTGCGGGGGACTCTTGTGCTGGTTGGGTGCGTGCGTGTGCTGGAAGCCAGAGGAAGGCGATCGGGCATCTCGGGATGAGTTTCGGCTGTCCATGCCGTTCCCGTCAGCAGACCTGGGAGACCCTGCTGCTGGGGACGCGCTCTTCTTGCGGGCCAACAAACAGGAGACGAGTCGAATTAACAACAAATAAGAAGTGAATGATCGCACAACGCTGAAATTATTAGGTAATCGTGTACTTATTATTAGATAATAATAATATTAATATTTATACTACAGCATTGCTGAGCCCTTAATTCTAATGTCGATAAGATAAAGTTGTTTCTGTTCCTTTTTTCCTCTCTAGTCTGACAAGCTGCATTTTTTGTCAACTTTATAAAATTCTGACTATTTACAGTTGTTATCATGTTAATAATAATAATAATAATAATAATAAAAACAGGAAGTAGCTTGTTTTGGGGACAACATTAATTTAACCCTAAACAGATAAAAACTATAATGTTTTTCTGTAACAAATACTATAAACTTAATTAAATGAGAAAATAAATGTGATCAAAGCACACTTGATTTTTTTTTTTTTTTTTTTTTACCAGCACACTGTTTTATTCCTGACTTTCCACAATTGGACAATTTATCCATTTTAGCACATATAAGGGGTGTTCAGGTCAAACCAGGACTTGTGATGAAACTTCTTGTTAACAAAGGCATAAACCGGCTAACAGTCAGAGAAGACCACAGTACGGTGATGAGACTCTTCGCCGCAGTAAAACATTCGAATGGTGTTGAGTTTTAAGGTGGCAAGTCGGTAAATGATCATCCCGACCGAGGCGGCTTGGAGCCCACTGCAGTCGTTCCTGTGAGCATTCAGAGAGTGGAACGCCTGACCCTTGAAAAAAATGAATTAATAAAAAAAATAAATAAATAAATTAAAAAAAAAACGACGGATAACTCGCCGCCATCTTGCTGTTGAGACGCGTCTCAATCGTTCACCAAAACCACCTGCACATTACAGGAACTTGGCTGGGAGTTATTGCCACATCACCCTTTTCCCTGTGTTTAAAGGAGCTCCATCGTTTCAGGCGTCAAGCAGACAGTCTGATCATGGCTCCGACTAAGAAAACGTTCTACCTTTAAAAAGCCGGGATAAGTGCATTAGTGTAACAGGGGATTATACAGACAAATAAGGGAGTTTTACTGTCATAACATTTGTTCTGTTACTCTGTACAGTCAAAAGTCCTGGTTTGACTTGAACACACACCCACACAAATTATGACTTTATAAAAAAAAAAAGTCTGTTCAATATCACTTATAATATAAGACATAGGTTTTAATGTCTACCAGCTACCTTTTATTACTATTCTTTTACGTTGAATGACTTATTATTGAAAATAAAAAGTTTAGCGCAATCATCATTTATTTTGTTTGTAAACATTGAACAAGTAGCATGGTTTTTGAGATTTAATATTTAATGTTAATATTTAAATTAGGTTTGGATGGAGCTTACTTTTCTTGAACTAATTTCTCTAATGCAAATGTGGGAAAAGCTCATATCTAATTTAGGAAACACAGGGTGGAATGAAGTGACTTTACATATGAAACAGGAAGCTGATTCCAATCAATGAATACAATCGACCTCCTTTAGTCTTTTATATGATTTTAAGGTAGATATCGTGTGTAGAGTATTTAAAATATTCCTTTAAATAAATAAATCCTTCAAATGCATTGCTAGAAAACAAAAAAGGCCGACATGAATTGTTAAAAACAAATATAAATATTTATTTATAAATATTGTCCAAGGTTCAGACTGATTTCTCATTGGCAATTAAATCACAGGATAACATGGTTATGAGAAGATGAATTCGTCGTTATAAACTTGTTCTTTTAAACCGTAATTGCAACTGCTCTGAGTGGTGTAAAAAAAAAAAAAAAAAAAAAAACCCTGATAATTCATGCGTGTCCTGACCGGGGCTTATAATTATAGACAGGGTGTTGACGTTAGGCCAGGGCCATGGAGGAAGAGGCAGGAAGGGAGAATAATTAGGCCGTACCTCTTTAGTGCTGTCCCGTTTCAAACTGTCCTCATTTTTTTCGACTTCTCTGTCCTAGAGGAAGAAGCAAAATGTCATCAATTATCTTCCACTTTCATCATCCGCCTGCATATGTCTATATAAGGAACTGCAGTGCTCCAAAATAAGATTTATTTCAGTCTGGTGGCATTTATCTGCACTGCAATGCATTCATTCAATCATTCATCTTCAATAGGTGCTTTATGCTGGTCAGGGTGTCGGGGAATCTGATGTCCATCCCAGGAACCAAGGGCACGATGCAGGAACGCACTCTACCATTGTAGTACAAAATGCACACACGTATACAAACCTCGGGGGAAATCAGTATAGTCATACCGCTACCTATCTGTTTCTGGGAGGTTGGATCAAACCGGAGAATTTGGAGGAAACCCAAACAGAACCATTCTGAAACTCATCCAAGCGCAGGCGACTTACACTAACACCAACACTTCCTAACACTCTAGCACCCCAAGTGACCTTGTTTTCTCTTGGAATGACTAGCACAACTAACACAGTTCCATGTAGGAAATCAATAACCAGGCTCGGAAACGGTGAAATGCTCTTCAACTGTTTAAAATTCTGTCATTTTAAATTCATTCATTCATTTTATATACTGGTTAGCCTACACAGGGTCACAAGAGGCCTGGAGCCTTTACCTGGTCTGCACAAGGAAGGATACACCCTTATCCATCGCAGGGCACACACTCGCATGGAACGCAGAATAGACTAACCTGCCCGTCTTTAGACTGTGGGAGGAAACCGGAGTACCCCGAGGAAACCCGCCGCGCCCAGGGAGAACATGCAAACTCCACGCACCCCCGACGCACAGTGCTGACCACTACGCCACCGTGCCGCCTCAATGTTTTATGACATTTTCTTACTTGATTGGCATCTAATAATATGATAATACTAATTAATGCTGTGCCGCCTATGTGAAAGTTGTTCCGTGTAATGTAATGCGACACTTTTGAAGTTATGGATGTGAATTCCTGTCTCCTTATATAAACATTACTGCCTCGAACACTTCCGTAGTCACTATTTTTAACGTCATAGAGGATCTGTGTGTGTGCATGAGAAGGGGAAAGACTCGTGAATGATGCTAAGGAGAAAATGAATACATAACAAAAAGAGTAATCTATATTTAATACCCGACTGGCAGGTGTAATAAATAATTTGACTGTTTTGTTAGTAGGAAAAGATCAAGCGTATGGACCATGAGTGTACGGAATACATTAGGACTGATGTAATATAAACACTGTGTTATTCATGTGCTGACAGCGAAAGAAATAATACAGATGTTATGTCTGTACAACATCTTTCTCGCCCACAATTTTCTATGAAATCTACCTTAACTGCCAGCTCTTCCGTGATGTCTCGCAGACTCTCGCAATGTGGTTCGTGTGACTAACTGTGAGCTGCACGAAATAGACAAAACTTCACAGGACAACTGGAATTTTTCCCCCTTTAAAACGTAGCATGTTTAGTCCCACGGGCACAGGTTTCTCAAACCTGGAATTGGATTTGACAGCTTGACAGCATGAGGATTAATGTTGAAATATTTTATTTATATACAGGCTGGTCCAAAATTCTGAATCCGTAGACGTTTTTCATTCAGCGGAAATGAATATTCACCCAACGTGGCTTCAAAACGAAGATCAAATAAAATAGTTTTCTTCATGTACGGTACACAAGACACGTTTCTACACAAAGAGAAGCTGTTGCCGAATTCTTGACGGCGTTTGAAGTTTGCCTACGGATCCAGACTTTTGGGCGACCCTGTTCGGTGTTCTTTCGTTAGTTAGTTACGACGGCGTCCGGGCTCTACGCTCGAGTTTATTTTTCTGCATACTGTTGCTTTAAAAAGCTGCATTCACATGCAAGGGATCTAATTAAGATCCTTAAAAAGTGTGCGTCAATCGGCCCAGGATGTGACACAGTGTTTGTTGTATGCGAGTGGGAGTGTAAGCGCGAGAGCCATACCCGGGGCGTGGGAACTCGCGGCTTTCCTTCTGCACCGCTTCTCTTGCTGTCTGGCGCGGACTCGGCTGGGCAACCTAGCGGCAGAGGCAGCCTCTGAGCCACGGACTGACTCACTGCGGCGGAGTCTGCAAAACTCTGTCAAACAGATCAATACCCGATACTGTAACCAAATATACAGAAGATTATAGGAGATAATATAGGAGAATATCAAAAACAAAATCATTTAAACAGAATTAGCCAAGTCACACTATTCTCTCAAACAACTGGAGAGAATAAATTAACATATGGCATGTGCTTTTTATTACAGCAAGTAACTGAAGCTCATTTTAATGAAGGGGCGCCAATAATTTTTGAAATGGATGAATTGTATGTATTAGTTTAAATATGTGTTTGTACACAAGTTTTCCAAAACTACGACACTGTTAGTGACTTAGTCAAAATGGTGGGTCCACTTAACCAAAATGACAACCGCAGTAAAACGCCATCCCATCTGGTTTGCACTTAACGGGACCATCTTTTTTCTTTTTTTTTTTTTTTTCCAACGGGACAGCGACCCACCCCAAGAGCTGCAGTATTTGTCCAAAAAGGAGGGTGATGAAGTGCTGCAGCAGTTGGCCAGACCTCCACAATCACCTATCTATCTACCTATATATCTATATATACACAAAGTCAGCCAAAACATGTATGTATATACAGTATATGATGTATATTATATTAATATAATATTAATGTTGGTCTTTAGGCTGCTCCTGGCAAGGGGTCGCGCCACAGTGACCCATCCGATCCGAGCTTGGCACAGGTTTTACACCGGATGCCCTTCCTGCCGCAGCCCTCATTTTATCCATCCGGCACCAATCAGTGGCTGGGAATCGAACACAGGCCTTCGGCATGGTAGGCGAGAGACCTACCACTGAGCCACCACTGCCTCATTAATATAATATTCATAAATATTATGATATCTATATAATGCATAGCTAAATACATTTAGAATACACATATATAAACTGTAAATATAATAACGTTTAGCTTGTTTGTTCTGCAGCGAGATATAGAACACATGAGCGCCTGCAGGATGTTTTGGCACTTCGCTGTTCTGGCCAACAGGAAACCGGAGAGAAATAAACAAGCAATATAAAACCAGCCGAGTGCTGCACCAAACACTAAAGCTATGCGCGCTCCATTTAGCCCACTAACTGATGATCCTGTGAGAAATCGGACTGGTTGCGCAGCAGTTCCATACATGCATGAAACACAAAATCAATACGACTCGCCTGCAGCATGTGTAACCATTTACATGACCGTTTATAAGAAATGTTCGCTAATGGTAGTCGTTCATCTACATACTGGTGTACATGAGGAGGGTTTGTACTCACCCTATTTGGAGCACCATCTAGAATGAAAAAGGGAAAGGAAAAAAGAAAGACATCACAGTGAAACACTGGAGTAGAAAGAAAAGGAATAAACGTGTACAACAGTACAACAGTGAATTTTGCATGTGTCATTAAGCATTATATTTTTATTTTATAGAAATTTACTTATCTGCATTATTGCTGCCAATTTTTCACAATATTTAATGTGTTATTACATGTGTCTTTGCTTAGACAAATTGGATTCTGATTGCTGTAGTGTTAAGTGTTAAGTATTATTATTACATTATTATTATTATTTGTATTATTATTATTATTATTATTGCATTATGTCACAATCATTATAGCAATATATACTGTAGGTTGCGTCTCAAATGCGCCAAAGATGAATTGAGCAATGAGGTTTAAATCTGGTTTGAATTATAGACTGTATAAGACCTAGTAAACGCTTGGTGAGTCTCACCCATAGGTCTTCCGGAAAAAAGCGGTTTAGAAGCTCAATTTTGGACGCTCTGATCGTCACCATAAATCAGTGTTAATCCTTAAATGGACATATGGGCGAAGCAATCAGCACCTGGCTGTTGGAAGGAAACGCTTCTTCTTACCTTAGTTACCCACAAGCTAGCTAGCTTAGCGAAAATGCTATGAACTTATATGCTAACGTTACTTTGCATTGGATTGAACTGCCACATTCACACCCTACACGCTGCCCCGTGTCAACGCTAACATTTTTTTGTGGTGAGTTAAACTACAGTGATTCCAGTTGTCTGGTTAGCTAAGGTAAGACATGCACAGCTATTAGCAATGCAGCCGTCACTCAAATTGGCCATGCACCCGATTATGCATAATTTTATGGCTTTATAATATAATTTCAACTGATGATTTACATAAAATTTCACACCCATATAATTGTCAAAAACAAAGGGAAGACAAGCAATGGAGACCAGCACTGTTTTTTTTTTGTTTGTTTTGTTTTTTTTGTACCAGGCTGCAAACATTTTAACATGGAGCGTCTACGAGGATTGACTAACATATGGAGCCAGTTAGTGGTCCTAGTGGTCATTCGAGGAACTGCAGGTTGTTGTACTTCAACTTTTTCTTTATGTGGTAATCTCTATCTAACCATTAAGACGCGTGAAGTGACCAAGTGTAACAGTGACTTTTATGGTGTAACAGTGACTGTAACGACTTCATCATAGCTTCACCATACATGTATGGCTTCTTTGTTTTCACCCCACAACCAACTCCTTTTGAGGACCTCTGAGCCTTTATTCATGTTTTAGTGACCTTATATTTGTAGAAGTGTTGAACTTTGTGTATGTGTGAGTGGTGTGGGTAGAAAATAACGGATATGACAGGAAATTAGACAAAACAATATACAAGACGTATCGACATGCACATGGTATTTATTAGGACAAGTGGATATGGGCGGATATGCGCAACGTATACATTTGTGTGTGCAATTATTATACATACGTTCATGACATCAGTGCATAAATAAGGAGTTATTGTGTTTGCACCTCTTAGATCCACCGTTTCAGGGTGAGTGATGTCATCTTTCGGCACCAGATGTGGAGGGAAGGGGAAAGCCCCCGGGAGAGCCATGAGACCGACTCCTGCTCCGAGAGACAAGCCTGACTGGTGCGGCGTCAGGGGGAAGCCTGGGGCGTGATGGGACAGGTGCTGGAGCTGCTGTTGCTAAATAGCCAGACGAAGAACAAAGAGGTCACTCACGGCTTAAACAACTGACTTACAGGATAGACAAAATGCACACAGTGTAATCCTTGTGCCTGGCCACTGTAATGCTGTAATAATGTGTAATTATAAGGGTGAATGGGAGATAAATACACACACACACACACACACACACACACACACACACTCACCCCTATGATAGCGTTCAAGTCAGCCATGCTCACATGCTTGGATCTCTCAACTGCCTGGGCCACCTGGTGCTGATGCTACAAAAATATATAAAGGTACACTTTTAAATCTTTCCAGCAAAGACTCCTTGAGAATAAAAACTTTATTCAGGATTCAAATGCACGAATAGGTGTGGTTGTCTAATACTGTCACGCCAAAGCGACATTAAATCATTAAACACAGTGGTTTATTATAGTGTACTCTATCTATCTGGGAGTTCTCGTATCATGATCACGGATCTGAAATATGATTCAGTGTGATACCATTTAATACAGCCACTCCTCGTTTCCTGGTATTGACACACAAAGGCGTGGCAGGATTAAAAAAATAAATAATTATTATAATAAATGCACAGTGCAGAAGAAGTTCCATGTCATGACACGGCTGAAGACCGCAAATAAACATGTGCCGCTTTAACCACAACACATAAGATTAGTACGGTACTTATAAACAACAGGATAAGTTAATGATAAATATTAGCCTACGTAATTATGCAAGATAGTTTTACTTTCAAAAGTGGAAAAAAAAAGGCAAATATCTTTGAAAAAATATTGGTTCAGACACCCAGATGTGCATCGACACACACCAGATTTCAATTAATCACCCACTCATCATCTATAATGCTTTAGCCGGTATACAGGGTCGTGGAGGGCCCGGAGCCTATCACAGGAGACTTAGGGCAGGGTACCAGTATCCACACACAGGTACACTGTCACACGCTTTGAATGCCGATCTCCATGTTTTTGGACTGTGGGAGGAAACTGGAGCAAACCCGGAGCAAACCCACCAAGCACGGGGAGAACATGCACACTCCATGCATACAGATCTGCAGTGGGAATCGACCCGGTCACTGGAGGTGCAGTACTTATATAAAGATCGGAGATGTCACATTTGTTAAAAAAAAAAAAAAAAAAAAAAAGCAAACCATCTGTGTGGCTTCAGTTTACTAGGGAGCATAAAGACTGGACTTTGCAGCAATGGAAAAAGGTCACACGGTCTGATTTCTGCAGATTGACCCTATTCTAGTGCGAGGGGGGGGGGGGCGTGTCAGGGTGAGAAGGGAAGTGCATAAAGCGATGCACGGTGCCCACACAGATCATGCACAGTCACCACTCTACAAGCCTCTGGAGACAGTGTTATGATCTGGAATTGCTCCTGTTGCTCAGGTCTAGACTCAGCAACGTCATGTGGCAATAAAATGAAGTCACGTGATGATCTGAATGTACCGAGTGACCCCGTTATCACATCTATGGACTTCTATGGACTCAGATTGTGAAGGAGTGCTTCTGGGAGTGCGAGGAATCATTTTCACACATAAACTGGCCACCACATCAAATAAAATAATGGAATAATGGAGAAAACACTCCAGTACTTGGGTGTTGGCTTTCAGTTTCCTTCTTTCTTTTATTTTTTGTTGCATCACTCAGATTTACATAATGACATATTTACTGGGTATATACACTGAGCATTAAACCATAAAACCGTTCGCATCTAGATTTTGGGTTCCCCGTGTGCCTGGTGGGCTGCTCTGCGTGGCTCCGCAGGGGATCTGGGGGTGTGTTTTGGTGTCTGGCTCCCAGACGTTTGCAGCGGATCCTTTGGGTGCTGTGGTGTGTTTGGTTGCTTGGTTGGATTGGGATCTGAAGAGTTCGGAGACCGAGGTGGTGTCCTTGGGTTCTTAAATTTACATTTACGGCAGTTTGCCAGACACCCTTATCCAGATTGACTTACATTTATCTCGTTACACATATGAGCAGTTGAGGGTTTTGCTTAAAGGCCCAACAGTGGCAGCTTGGTGTTTCTTGGGTTTGCACTGAGGCCCTTCTGATCAGTAGTCCAGAGACATAAGCATTAAGATCAATGGTTAAGGCGTTGGACTATTGATAAGAAGGTCCTGGATTCTTGGCCTGCTGGTCCCTGTGTATAGTTGCCGTTCGATGTTCACTTCACCCGTCAGTGGATACAAAGTTCTGCCTGATTGGTGCACCAATTTAGGTGCAGCTGCATCATAAATATCCAGTCCACTGAATACGCCAGAATCTGAACTGGTGAAATCTTTAAACCCCTAATTAATACACAACCCATGCGATGACAAAAAAAAAAAAAAAAAAAAAAAAACCTGTAGTGGACACATTACTTTAGAAGTGCGGTCTATTTGGCTCAGTTCAGCCAAACAAGCTGATTTCCTATTATTGCTCCTCCTGGTCTCATTTAGGGTTTTATGGCTTGAACATCCTCAGCATGCTCTCTGTTTGCTTGGTAAAAAAAAAAAAAAAAAAAAAAAACCCTGCATGAAATATTGATGGATGAAAGAGATGGGAGATTAGGCTGTGTTGATGACCACCTCTCTTGTAAATAATTAATGCCTAAATAGCTGTGAGAGGAAGAATAAGGGCCTTCTGTAGTAAGTAACACTTTATTGTTGGGTGGTGAAAGGCTCTGTGAGCGCGCGCGCGTGTGTGTGTGTGTGTGTGCGCGTGTGTGTGAGTGTGCCATTAATTCCGCTCACCTCTTGGGACAGGAGAGGGATAATCTGAGTGCATATAGCGCTGAGCCGCTTCACAATCTCCGCCTGCAGGGAAACACACACATGCGCGTGCACACAACACACACACACACACACAGCTCAGAGAAAATCCTATCAAGCAGCAGAGGACATATTAAACATGACAATCGAGGGCAAGCATTACTGCTCCTGCTCTAGTCTGTTTTTCTCCGTCTTTCTGAAGAGCAGCAACAACAACAACAACAAAAAAATTCTACCTCAAATATGCTAATATTTAAAACATCCTGTATATTCAACAACAGGCTTTTAAGAGCCAAAAATATCTTTGCTACCCTCAAGCGGTGACTTAAACACGCTTTTCCTGTCGTTTGATTAAGGAGTAAAACACAGCGGGTCCTGACATGTTTTAGTTCCCACATTTTTCAGCAATTTGTCAACGGTTGCGTTTTTTATTTATTAACGGCTGACGTGTCGATTCGAGATTCAAGATGGCGCAGGCAATCGCAGCAGCTCGAGCCAGACGTTCCATCTTGCCTATTGTAAATTTGTTTACTGTGCAATGTTAATGTTGTGGAACAAATGACTTCCTGATATCACTTGCGCTAGAACTTCTATCAAATCAAGCGCTCACACTGGAGACTCCTTCCAAGAACGCTAGCGGTCATTTGATTATGTGCAGTAACCCAACGTACGTGACTATAGAAACAAGAACAAATCAGAATGATCATATTAACATGTTTATCTTGCAGCAAGACGTCAACACCATCCATACAGGATATCAATCGACACCCTCTGACCAATCAGAATCGAGAATTCAACTCCACTCCGGTGTTATGCGCTAAAATGCCCCCCTGCCACAGATTCCCCCCCCCAACATCACAAATTCAAAGGGTTATGATTTAACGAATTTCATTATAAAAAAAAAATATATAAAAAAAAAATAAGTTATATAGGGAATTTTTTAAATAAATTATATATATCTATATCTATATATATATACACACACACACACAGTATATAATTTTTTTTTCATATACAATATGTATTTTTTTATATTGCTTATTTTATAATAAAAATCATTTTGCATAATTTATCATAAATATTTGTTTAGTGTAAAAGATTTTCTATTACATGACAAAATAAATGTGCCACAAAATAAACATTATATGAGAATTTGTATTAATGGTCTCGACACCGGTCACGTGCCTAGGGTTAAATATAATAGTAATATCATATTTGATAATAATAAAACTATGAATTAATGTTCTAATATGGTATTTGATAGAGATTATATAAAGGGGGGGGGGCATTTTAGCGCATAACACAGTGCTGCTCACAGGAGTTTCACTATGGTTTCCAATCCATTGCAGGTCAGACACACACACACACACATACGCTTACATACTCATTCGCACACTACGGGCAATTTGGGAACGCCAATTAGCCTAATCTGCTCGTCTTTGCACTGTGGGAGGAAACCGGAGGAAACCCATCGAGCACGGTGAGAACATGCAAACTCCATGCACACAGACCCGAGGCCGAAATCGAACCCGGGCCCTGGAGGTGCGAGGCGACAGTGCTAACCACTATATTACATCGAATCCTAAAATCGCGAATTAATGGTGCTTAAGAGCACAGCGAGAAGAATTTAATCGCCATCATATTCAGTTTTAGAAATTCGCAAATAAACATACATGTGCTTTTTATTTAGTAATGTAATCAGCGATATTATTAACACCAACTAGGCTTTAGATTCCCCCGTTGCGCCACTGTGGCAGCTCTGGCCCCTCAGCCTCCCACAGTCCAAAGACATGCAGATTTGGCCCATTAGCATTCCTGAATTGCCCATAGTGTGTGAATGGATGCGTGTGTCCAGTGTGTATCACGCTTCATGCCCTAAGTCTCCTGGGATAAGCTCCAGGCCCCCTGCGACCCCGTATACAGAATAAGATGATGAGTGAGTCAGTGAGTGAGTGAGAGAGCTGCTAGAGCTATAGCATTCAGTAAGTGATAACAGAAACTTTGCAGCAGTTCTTAAGTAGGGTTAAAAACGGTGACGTGGGGGTACAAGGGAAAAACCTCAATACGGGACGAGCTGTTATAGGAAAACAATCGGCAGTACTTCAGGCTGATAACTGTAACATGCTTACTATGCTTTCGGCGACATTACACCACCTGTCTGTGGTTATCTTCCTGTAACAACAGCACGACTATGTTTTCATGCTCGACGCGTTTTGAAATAAACCCATAGTATGAGACGACAAATGCCTCCGGCTTATGTGAGGATTTTCAAACAGCCTCCTGATTTCAAGACACAGCACCGATAATGTTCCTGATTTCCCGCCTAATTTTTCACCTCTGTGAGGGCAATGGAATTAGTGAGTCTGGTATCTTATATTAGGAATTTGATTGATTACATCATTCTTTCATGTTCAGCTCTGACTCACGTTCAGGTATTTGTTACAGATAAAAGGATTCATTCAATTACTAGAGCTCGTACTTGCTATGTATGCTATTGAAGGTGGAACATAGAAAGCAGCATAAACACTTGCATGAGAGAAGAAATAAGGGCTCGTGTTATCATGCTTACAAACTTCACGTGACATTTCTTACCTGCTTCTGCATCTCAATATTCAGTCCATACGACATCTCGTAGTACTACAGTTGAACATATGAACATACATAATTATATGATTATATGATTGTAAAAACAGGCTCAGATGCCGATTTCAACCCGTAATAAACGAACTACAGCTTTGCACGGCATAAAGAGAAATTAATTGCTGTTTTTCGATGAAACCGTGCCTAATGATCTCGCTAATGATTTATAAACTAGAACTAGAAACGGAACTGGCTTATTTATTAATACAAAATGTACACCCCATAACATTGACTATTCCACATGAAGGAGATGAAGGGAGGAAATATGGAGGAAGGAAAGCCTACATTCTCTCAGTCGGCTTTCTGTCTCCCTCTCCAAACTGCATTTGGAAAAAAAGGGCACTCACCATGATGTAATGCCTGTGCATCTCCGTCTTCTCCGTGGCCAGTTTCTCACATTCCAACTTGAGACTGAGTGAAAACACAAGATAGCAACTTGGGTTTCTTCTACTGAATGTCACTTGTTACTTCGAAAAATGTCAAACATCTCCAAACAAAACATTTTCTCTTTGCTGGATTGTTACCACAAATGTAAGTCGCCTTGATTTAAAGTGAAGTGAATGGATGTAAACCGGAGGAGGCTGGAACGTATTCGCATTTACGCCGTGTTTAGGATCCTCCTCACCTGTGGTACTGAGCCTGGAAAAGCTGGAACTCCTCTTTGATATGGTCCAGTGTCTCCAGAACTGTGAACTTCATGCCCGCATGGCCTGGCACCAACGGAGCCTAAGAGACGACGAAAAACAAATGGCCAATCGAACTGAATTATGACTGAATATGCGCTGGTTGGGGACGGACTCGTGTCTTTGGTGTCCTCGGTGGAATCATTATGAACATATTGCAAAATAATGAGATTCTGCGGTTTTATTGTACATCAGCAAACATTTAGACCTATAGCGGTACAATTAATTACACGCCTCTTGAAATGTTCCGGACCCTTATTCTAGACCATTTTCCTTGATTGGATTTATGTGATGTAATGCCACAAAATGAAAACACTTTTCTTATTGTTCTCAACAAATTCTTTAATGAAACAAGACCTCGAGATTTTTTTTAGATTCCTTTTCCATAATAATAATAACAATAAAAAAAATATTTCGTAGGTGTCCCTGAAATTGATGTCCACTCTGTCATTTTGGGGGAACTGTCCCTTTAAACAAACTGTCTGATGTCATCATAACCATCATATTGTCGTTCTTCAACGCAGGTTGAAAGAACTTAAACACAATTCAAGCACATTAAATACTTACGTGCATATTTCCTAATTATCATAATTGATTATGTAATTTGCTGTTGTCAAGCTTAACATGTCCACCCTGTCATAGTGAATGACAGGGTGGACAATGTTCCAAAGGCATTATATATGTTATCAGCAGGACACGGTCACCTTCAACAGTCAATCACGGGTTCACCATGTGCTGATTAAATGCTAACTTTAGCAAACAATGTCCACCCTGTCATGGTCCACCCTGTTATCGATCCTTCCATGACAGCTGGACATGTGTGCATAATCATTGCCACATTTTGGAATGATTTTATTACATTCAACAGACTTTGCCCATTAACCTGATTGCATTGCACTGATATAATCTTATACTTTCGTTCCCTCTTTTTTATTATCATCACAACTTGATGTTCCCACTTGTACACCTCAGATAGAAATACAGAACAGAATAGAAAGATTTCACAGTCGCGTTGCACCTTGAGCTTCTGGGTTTGATTCCCACCTCAGGGTTTGTGTGCGTAGAGTTTGCATGTTCTCCCCCGTGCATGGTGAGTTTTCTCTGGGTTCTCCATGCAGACATGCAGGTTAGGCTAATTGGTGTTTCCAAGTTGCCTGTAGTGTGTGATTGAGCGTGCGTTTTGACTGGAGGTCCTACCACGGTCGTACAAATGGGAATAAATACAATAGTCCCCACTGGCTTGTACGGTCCCTAGTTGGACTACAGATGGATGGATGGCCGGACTATAATAACAAGAAAATTGAACTAGAAGAATAATTTTTTTTTTAGTTTAACTAAAGATACACTAAAGATGTATGAAATTAAATGATGTGTGTGTCAGCAGCAGTGTTATTGTCCATCCTCCAAAGTGCAAGTAAATCCTCTTTTCATGTGTAAAGCAAGAACAAGAAAAATACAACCATACATACAACTGAAACCAATTAAATCTTATAAACACACACAACATGCGACAATGTAATGAGACAAAACCCAGGTTACCAAGTCAAGACAAACTGCACTTGCAACATTTGTAGAAGTGTACATTAAATACACATAGACCGCACGAACATTCGAGTTACAAATTTTTCGTAAATACAAATGGACCACGATCCTGTGAACATTTCATACAAATCACGGAAGTAGCTCGCGTGTATTGTACAAAAATAGACACTGCAGTGCACCAGGTACCAATATTTACAATTATATATAATATTATATATAAAATGTCCAAAGTCCAGTATACTGTACGTGTGCGCATGTGGGAGGAATGATTCAATGAATCAGTTCGGGACCACAGTGATAACAAATAGCTGTCCTGTAAAGCTGTCGCTATGGTAAATAATCCTAATTTCAAGAAAATACTCAGCAAAACAGAGTTCATGGTGCCATCTGAGACATAATGGCGTCTGGGATTCCCCTCGCGATTTAAAGGCACAGACACAACACCATCACATTTCGTTTCATTCAATTCATTTTAATTTCACTGGCCATATGACGACAGTGTGAGGAAAGGGGACAGAGATTTAGTAAAGTGGACTGGTCTGCTTTACATTGTACATTCGTGTCAAAGGCGTATGAGATTCACTTTGTCGGACTTATGAACAAATTCAACTTACGAACATGCTCAGGGAACGGAACTCAATGTACCTGCATCATATGTATTAACACATTTAACTAGCAGCACGGTCGAAAAGCAGTTAGCACTGTCACCTTGCACCTTCAAGGTCCGGGTTTGTTTTGTCCCATAGTCCAAGGTCATGCGGATTAGGCTAACTGACGTTACCAAACTGCCTGTAGTGTGTGACTGGAGGGCCTACCACGGCCATAAAAATTAATAATAAATATGTACAAATACAGCGGTTACCATTGGCCTCGACGGTCCCTAGAGGTTCATGGATGGATGAACATATTTAACGGTAGGATTTGATATAAGGCTTCAATTCATCTATCCATACTACCTATGTAGTGAGCATATATAATTAAACAAAAATCTATTTTTGCTGAGAAGAAACGATAAACCCACCGTATGAACAGACACATGAAGAGACAAAAAGACAAAACATAGTATTTTATGAAATTTGCCAAACTTACAGTAGTACTAGAATAATATAAACTCTAATAACAATACATATGATTACACATTCATTTTTGCACAGTAGTGTATTATTGTCCGCTATTTGTTCTATGTGGCGCAGTGTTTATCCTAGTTCGGTCCATACGCTTGTGATGAATTTTTGCACTTGCCACGGCTCTTGTCTGTGCAGGACAAATTCCCTTTCGTGCATAAATAGTGCGCTATTATATTCAACGGCGCTTGCAAAATCCCAGGCTGAACACTAAATGCTTTGTTTCAGAAAACTCCTCACATGCTAGCACACAGGCCTGCGGTCCTATACCCTACCGACGGGGCATGTCATCCAACACTATCACGCCTCATGAAGGGAAGCTTGTGCACACCAGATGGATTGCTCGGGCTTGCAGGAGAAGAAGCCTTTATTCCTTTCTAAAAGCACGGCCGGTATCGGTGTAACCGAGCATCGACGTTGTACCTTTATATCAGTTTTCGTTCTAGCGTTATGTAAACTAATATGCGACCGAGGACAACCGCTAGCGCAAACATCCATTTCCTTCTGAGCAAAGAAAAAGCCGCGTGACGTGACCTCCTGTCTTGCCGTGCCAGGTAACCTTTAATACAAAGATACCGTGTGTACATAATCCTGATAAAATAAAGAGTAATGGAGGTGAAGAGTGCGTAGTTTAGGCTGGGAGCAGCTGTGCAGGCAGCGCGGCGGAGATACAGCTGCTGAGAAATAAGAGGTCATTACACGCACGCTACAGACAGTATGACAAAGCACTGCATTATCGGCCAGGCTACTGCACACACTGCCATCCTGCAGGAATACAGCCATCTATCTCAATGTTTTACTGTGTCAGGACAGAGAGAGAGAGCGAAAGAGAGACAGGAGGTGGGGGGGGGGGGGGGGATCACAAGGCTGTGAATAAGGCGCTGCTGAAATATTCACTACATGAGCCACAGATACAGCAGCAGCCAATCTTATAAAAGGAGACACAAACACCTTGTTATCTGTTACTACAACGATATAATAATTAGGAAAGAATTATCCAGGCTCGCCTTTGAAAAAGAGAAAGGAAATACATACGTTCATTAAATCACACAAATCTTTTTATCCAGATAGCTGACATGATCTAACCTGAGCTGGAGAAATAAAACATGACACGGTATGCTGTGATAAAAAATGCATCAGTTACACCGTGGCGCTCAACATAAAGCGTTCCAGTTATAAACAAACATGTGCTTCGATCCCGATGACGGCCAATCCTATTGCATTTTAGATCCTTCTTGTACTGCAAAAAGAGACAAACCTCTTGTCTCCTCTTTTCTCGCACATTATAAATGTGATGAGCAACAGTTCTCTCGCTCGACCTTTTCGTTTCTCTTATAAGCCGCTTAAAAAGAAAATGTACACTCTCGTCATCCACTAAAACATACTGTACAGAATCCTAACGATACAAAGCGGCGACACTGGAGATTCGTTCCATTAATGTTAACTAAATGTCTGTTCTAACTAAATGTATATTTATTATGGGCTGTTACTATAGAAATAATTACATACTAAAACAAGTGGACTAAAACTATCCTCCAATTTGAGCAGCATCACATTTTATCACCACCAGTACATTTACTCGCGCTCATAAAGGACGTGAACGTACAGTGAATTAATAATCCAATACAATTCGCTGAATCCCGGGGATTTTTCCATCCGCAGATAATCTACAATGTACAGACCGCCCAAGAAACAAAACAAAACAAAACAAAAAAAAGTTACTGGTGTGGAAACTTGCCCTCATTAGCCATTTAAACCCTGTGTGTATATTATCAGGGCAAACACTGAAGGGTAGGTAAACTTTTGATCAGGGCCAGTGATTTCAGTTATCATTAAGGCTCACACAATTACATGATGTCATATTTTCCAATAGATATAGATGGTCAAAACATAGTATCGGTGCTAAAAATAAAATAAAAATACATTTTAAAAAAAAGTGTCTCATCTAAATGACAAAGTGAGTTTTCAGACATGATCATATAACACAATTTTTCATAATAATACTAAATGCTTCTCACCTTCCAATCCATGCTTCGTTTTTTTTTTTTTTTTTTTTTTAAATATGCATACACGTTTATAGCATATTTTTATCCAATAAAAGAAACACATTTGCTAATATGCCCTTATATGCATGTAGTGTCTGTAACTTTTTTGAATGCAAATCTTTTAACGTTCTTCATTGTCATTCAGATGAAACCTGGCCAATATACTGTAGATTTGACATGAAAAGACATTAACCTGAAAAAGTGTATTATTCCTAAATGCTAAATTGTTTAAATATTGCAACATGAATTTTACATGGTTACGGATGCTACAGATTTATTTATAATTATTTTTTTATCCTTAATTTTGCACATAATGCTTTAATTTAAGCAACACTTTTTTTTTTTTACAGGTCAGCTTTTAAGGAAGAATTTTTTAAGGAAGCAAGACACTTCCATGTTGCATAAGCTTCAGAACTTCAGCTTTTTTCTGGCACACACATTTTCTGTATTATATGTACCGTACAACATTAAAAAATTATATGTACAATATAACATTTTAAAAAAACACACCAACACTGTGTATTGGCCAATAGGGTATGTGAAAGTACAGTATGGGCACAACTGTAGGTTCTTGATCATTATTATGACATAAACTATATAGTTTATATGTGTAGTCGTGATTAATAAGTCATTTGAGATTCCTGCCTGTGTGTTTCAAGACTTTACTTTTCTGGAGATTTTGAAGACAAACCAACGACTTAAAAAAAAAAACAAAAAAAAAAACAAGCATTTCATGTTCAGGCTACAAAGGTTATGTGTCTATATCAAGCACGTCTCTGCTGACCTCTGAATGTCATTTGAGGGATTGGAACACAATGCGTCTCTAAGACCCTTTTCACACTTGTGCTTCGAGCGCTCCACTTGTCATCACATCAACCCGAGATGGATGTTCACGCCGCGGCCGAACAGGGTCTTAGTGTCGCCTCTGTATGCTCTGTTTGTATTAACTGTTGAAGTTGAAGTGGTCCTGATACTCACCACATTCATATCTGTCTTCAAGTCAGTACAGGAACTACTTTCATTATCTTACTCTAAACATCAAGCATTTTGTCAGGGAGTGCTGTTGTACTGAATATCAGCACGGCTGCGATAGTCAGTGCATCGGCATGTGATTTTCCTTTTTTACGCAACACTTCAATGAGAACCATTTATTATAAACAGATTATGATCGGTTTGTTTATTTAACTTGTATTTTGCTCCACCTCAATATTGGTTTTCCACCAACTGGCAGAACTAGCGTTGAATTCAGAACTTCAGAACTCAACGCTAGCGACTGACAGCTAGTGCAATTAACAGGAGTGAAAGTCGTTTTACCGGTACTTTGTAGCCAAATGTGAGACGGTGAACATTCCTGAGAATTTTTTCCCATGAATACTTATACCCGCTAACTCCCGGGGTAGAATCCATAATAGTGTAAAATGAAAAGCTAGTGCACTATGTTGGGTCCAGGCTCCACACGGCAAGTAATGGCTCGGATCAGGGGTTAGAGAGGGATTTGGGATTTGTTAGAAGCTAGTTAGCTTTATAACTCACATTTACAGCCATTGAACAAAGCAACAGTTCGAACAGTTCACAAAGAGGTCATTCAGAACGACTTGGAGGCAATTACTAAGAAAACAACGTGAAGATTACGATGACGTAACGTGCTTCTGTGACTGGTTTTGAATGTGCGTTTTTACAGGCAACCGCTCTCTCCTCTTCCCAGCACTACAGATACAGTGTTGTGTACCGACTACTTCCACCGTCCTCGCGACCGACAGTTAGTGAAACTAACCATTGTTAGGACACCTATAATGCTGAGTCATACATACAGCTAAACATCCCTGTGCCTTCCAGCTCTATGATCACCTCTCATAGAATGCCTCTTATCCAATCAGCTCACTCGATCAGAACTAACAGTTGTATAATTATTTATAAACTTTCCACATTTGCATATGTAACCACAGACTGAAGAGAAGTTGCAAAAAGTGGAATCATACAAAAGAGGCACTGCACTATATACAAAATATTAGTGTGTATGCGAATGGATACATTAGTCCTGTATACTGTGTGAGTGTGTGTACGCAGACTCGTGGATGATAAAAACGCCGTCCTGTGATACTGACCCGATGACGTGTAATCCAATTTTAACGTATCCACAAAGAGACAAAAACAATTCACGGTCTTATCCAGTGCCCAGGAAAAATGCCCACCGGTTAGACACGGTCAGCTGACCTCCTTGCGTCACTGGATCCCCTTCGTGATTTGTAGGGGAAAAAAAAGTCTCATGAGGAGTTAAAACGCAGGACCGTTTTTAAAGCAACCGGTGCCAAGAGGAATTATATATTAAAGTTAAATGAGGTTTAATGTCCGTATTTCATATTTTACCAAATTTACATGTTTTTTCTAAATGTTTTGATTGTTTTTATATGCAAAAATATAATCATAGAGTTGGACATTGGTAACAATGGTTAAACTTAATATTATATATATATATATATATATATATATATATATATATACACACACACACACACACACACACACACACACACACACACACACATATACACACACACAGTATATATATATACTATATATAGTATATATACAGTCGGTGTCAAAAAACTCGGCACTCGTAAACCAAGACATGCTCGTTTTTCAAGTCGAAATTTATTAAAAATCTTTGCTCGTCTTGCGGAACACTCGTAAACCGAGTTGCTTGCAATCCAAGGTTCCACTGTATGTGTATGTATATATATATATATATATATATATATATATATATATATATATATATATATATATTTATTTATTTTTGGCTGGAACGAAAATGTGTTCAAAATGAAATTTCGTAATAAGAACGAATTAAATTCGTATGCCGAGGTACCGCTGTACATTTTTATTAATTTTATTGGGCATTTAATTAACTAGGAAAGATTTTAAAAAGTTTCCTGGCTAAGACATGCAGCACTACAAAATTGTGCATAATACAGATAACATCAATTTTAATTTGATAAAAATGTAGCAATTGATCAAATACCCATCAACAAGCATGCTAAACACTATGCACCAACATCACTATACTGTATACGACTACGGCTATGCCGTACAAAAAAAAAATTGATCTCCCGTCTCAGACCATCCTTTCCAACACTTGCAGTATAATAACACACACGCCTACGGAGTGTGAGTGAGGGTGCACTGACAGTTCCATAATGACATGAGATTAAATCCGATTTATACATCTTTAAGTGATAGAAATGACAAGCTGACTGACAGGACGTGAATGTTTTCTTTTCTTTTTCAGACACGGTTAAATCGCAGGCACCAGGACAGTATTTCATATCAACTAACTCCTCATTTCTGATTTAGGCTGACAAATGAGTGCTAATAAATTTGCGAGATCTGGTATTTAATAAGCCTTTTCAGTCATCTGATTTATTCTGTTAATTACATAACATGTCATATCTGATTCGCTTTTAGGAGTTTCTGTGCCAAAACGAGCAAAAGCAGCCAAATGTACAGAATTTAGCTGGCAGCTGGATGAAGTTGTCCGTTTATGTAGAACATATTGTGCGAGGGGCGTTCAAGTCAAACCGAGACTTGTGATGACATTCATCGTGAAGCACAGTACGCTTATGAGACTCTTAGCTGCAGTAAAAGATTTGAATGGTGTAAATGTAAATCTGTACATCTTTGGGAACCCAATCATTCATGAACATCATTTGCACGTTACAGCAACAGGAGTTGTTGTAACATCCACCGTACAGTCCTGACCTTGCTTCAAACCATTTCCACATGTTTGGGACATTAAAGGAGTTCCCGGGAGGCCAGCGTCTCAGACGTGAAGTGGGCAGTATGATCATGGCTCTGAGAGAACTTTCTACCTTGATGGTCTCCAAGCACTAGTGAAATACCGCGATAAGTGTATTACTATAGCAGCGGATTATACAATCAAAAGTCCTGGTTTGACTTGAACGGCCTTCGTGCAATCAACTTACGAGGACAAGAAATAGGACAGGAATTTTACGTCTTTGACTAAAGAAAGAGAAATCTCTTTGTATGAAGGCTCTTACAAATTAGTGAAACACCAGAGATATGAAAATAATTTATAATAATTTAGTCTAAAATGAAGCAACTGAGGTGGAAACATTGTTGACAAAAGACAGGAAGCTACAGAACAGGATTGCTTTTCCTCCCTAATTTGGTCACCAGATAATAATTCCCATACCTCCATCTCAGACATGGGAAGCCAGCCAACTGCAGAGTAACACACTGAGAGGAGAGCACGATCTACCCTCTTCTGTATACATCATCTCACAGACACGTCTCGCCGTGATGGACGGGAGAAAGAGCGAGCCGTCCCTCCCACAGCCACAGATGGGAACTCGCCATTTCTAGACAACCGACTGAGAGTGTATGGGGTTTTTTTTTTTCCTTTTACCTGAGTTTAGTCTGGCTGAGATTAGTCTGGGTACTTGAACTGGACAAGAACATGTAGTTTTCAGGTGGCCCCCATATCAGTATAGCCGGTACACACAGAAAGTGTATTAAAAACATAGCGTCAGTGTTTACCTAAATAATCCAACTGTAAAGTCAGGGAGATGGTACTGTCTATATCTGTGTTTATGTTCAAAGAAGAGATCTTAAAACACAGCTGCTCTTAGTAAAGATAAAATAGTTTTATATACTTATATACAGCAGTATCTCGGTAGACGATGTCCCGTCTCGCCTTAAGAACTGAAATTTTGCAAGAACTTTGCATCGGAATACGAAGTATTTTCGGCATACGAGCTAACAAACCGAGCCGAGCCAAACTGTGAATAAGCTGTGCATATGCCAAAAAAGCCATGAATCGTGTACACGATTTAGTGAAGACATAGCACCATGGTGTCCTAAGAATGCTAGCAAGGCCGATAGCAAGAAGAAAAGGTAACCACTTTCAGTTTCGATTTTAAAGCAGCCGGCCCCAAGAGGAATCGTAAATTAAGCTTAAGTTAAGGTTTACTTTCTACCTTTTTGTTTCATTTTTTACTTCATTTACATGTCGTTTCTAATTGTTTTGACTGTTATTATATCTTATCTAGCCGGTCTTCTGACACATTACAATCCACCACCATCCTTAAGATTGCAAAACTCCGGACTTCTGGTAGTTCCCAGAATATCGAAATCTACTAGAGCGTTCTCAGATTTAGCTCCCAAGCTTTGGAATAGCCTTCCAGACAGTCTGCCAGTTTAAAAGTAGACTCAAGACACATCTCTGTAATCTGGCATACGCATAATTCATTCCATAACCTCGTACTCCAGTACATATAATATCCTGAACGGCATCTACGCTAATTCTTTTCCACCTGTTCTTTCTTTCTCTACCAATCTAGCTCCAGTGGGCAGAGGCCAACCTACCCTGCGAGGATCTTGAGGCATCCAGAGAAGAACGTCCTCCAGCTGGATTCTGCTTAATGATGGTTTGGACCTACACATGCTGCTCCTGAGCTCCCAGTGATCCAGACCCTCCTCTGTCCTCTGCACCTGCAGACTCATCCCTGAGCTGAACTGGACTTGTACAACTTCTGTTATACTGAACTTCCAGCAGCCTAACACACATGATGTCGTTATATGATTCCTGTTATTCGTCATCACCCAAATGAGGATGGGTTCCCTGTTTAGTCTGGTTCCTCTCAAGGTTTCTTCCTACTGCCCTCTCAGGGAGATTTTCCTTGACACCATCGCCGACACCCTTGGCGAGGTTCATCAGGGACAATCTCATTACTATCTAAACGCATTCTTTCACACTCAAAAGCACTATTCGGACGGGACTAGTTTTACTGGGGGACATTTGAGTTGTTCAGCCGACGTCTGTCATTTCATGTATGGATTCGGACCGGACTAATATCTCCGTGTTTATTACGGAGGTGGGCGTGTCTGTGTTTTTCATGTGGGCGTTGCGCAAGACCACGTGTTGAGGATGAGGGGTTCTACTGGAGCGTAGAAAGCAGAAACTCGAATACCAGCGCGCTAGAGATTGTACGGTAGTTCGCGTTGACAAAAAACCCAAGAAAACGCGTTTCGGAAAAAAAAAAACTTTTTCGGCAAACACAGACATTCGCATTAGGACGGGATTAGATTTCTCAGAGGACCGCCGGTTTGCTGAAAAACAGTAGGTAATTTGCTCTGGAATGTTTACAGAGGGCGTGTGAGAAAAAGACAAACATGGCAGATTCGGACGGGATTAAAATCACAAAGTACCTCTGTGACATTAGTGAAACAGAAATTTCTCTAATGTCCCCCAGTAAAACTAGTCCCGTCCGAATAGTGCTATACACACTTCCATAAACTTTATTTACATTTTGTGAAGCTGCTTTGAGACAAGGACCATTGTTAAAAGCGTTATATTAAAAAAAAATGTAATCGAATTGTTATATGCAAAAATATGTCTATAGAGTTGGAAATTGGTCATATTGGTCATATTTTTGGATGGCTGGAACGGATTATCTGCATTTACATTATTTCCTATTGGAAAATGCGTTTCACAATACGGATTGTTTGCCTTAAGAACTCACCTCAAATTAAATTTGTATGCCAAGGAATTGTTGTGTGTGTGTGTGTGTGTGTGTGTGTGTGTGTGTGTGTGTGTATATGTGTGTGTATATATATATATAAAAATCTAACAAACCTCCTCCACCTAGATGATATTCATACAACGCCTGCTGGATATCATGCTACACTATGAAGCAGTTATCTACTATCTGACACATGTCTTGTGATCTACACTACATGTTCACCGTAGGCATTAAGACACACACTTTGCGGTTTGTGAACCTCCGGCTCGGGCCTGCTCTTAACTGCGATGACCTCATCTCTATTACCTCTTCCCTTTTATAACAGCCGCAGGACTGAAATGACTACCCTGCAGATTAAATACACTACAGGGAATTAAATTAGATTGAGCTGAGATCACATGATAGGGTTTCGAGCTCTTCACTGTCCAAGAGGAAGCGAACTCTGCTCTTTGTTTATTACATACAACATCCTTCCTTCCTTCCTGTTGCTTGCTCAGAATATGCCTAGTCAGATTCAGGTATTTATTCAATCTGAGAAATAAAGGGATTTTCTAAAGGGTGTGGATGGAAAACAAGTGAAACCGTTTAAAAGGGAATAAGAAGGGATGGCATGCGAAGAAAGCACTTATTCATTTAAAGGATAGCTCCTGGCCTGCATGACACACGTCTGACTCATGTACAGAGACAGTTTGCACATTTTACCCAGTCTACACACTCGGATGTTTTCTTAACCACGGGCTTGTCGGATTCTTGAACCTGATTGGTCGATCTTTTCCACAATCTTTTGTATAGCGCGTTTAACAACGGTTATTGTCACAAAGCAGCTTTACACAATCGAAAGAAAATTATGGAAACTTGGAGAATAACTAGATAGTCCCAAATTACTGGTTTAGGATAAAGTGCTTGTTCTAAAACATTCCATTTGCAAAGATATATATATACTGCATATACACCCATACACACTTATCTTCTATAGAGGGTTGCAAGGGCATAAAACCTATTCCAGGAGATGGACTGTGGCATACACCCAAATGGAAATGTTGACAATCCATCGGATGGAACACACACACACACACACACACACACACACACACACACACACAATAGTTAGCCTAACATGTCTTTGGACTGTGGGAAAAAACTGGAGTTCCAAGCACGAGGAGAACATGCAAAATCCACACACGCCGACCCGAGGCGGAAATCAAACCCACAACCCTGGAGGTGCAATGTCTGTGCTGTGAGTCAAGTGCTGTGAGTTGTGGATTGATCCTGGCCAGTTTTGGTCTTTAGGCCTGCCAGGCCCTGTGGGCATGTGGACTGTGGTGCACTGGGTGTTCTGGTGTGGTGTCTTTCTATCGTGGCCGGTATTGACGCTTTCTGTTGAATTGTACTAAATTGGCTTTTCTGAGGGATCAGACTGGACGGACTGGCTTTTGCTGGTGAGCCTTGGAGGCCCATCAGTCTTGTCATCAGTTAACTGGTATATAATTGATAATCAATGTTAATTTGTTAACGTGTTAATGTTTTGTCTGATCGCTTGATATATTAGGGATGAGACGTTTAACCAGTTTGTAACAGTAGCGCGGCTATAAAAGGATGCAATTTCGGAAAGGAACCAATTTTATTGGTTATTACATATTTGCATTGATAAAATCCAAGATATTCGATATTTAGGTGCATTTATTGAAAATGAGACAAAGCCAATAATTTGATATTTTGATATATATTTTTTTATTTCTCCTAAATTAGATCTACATTACACTCTTTACTTTAACATTGAGCACAACAAACATGGCAGCGGCTGAGTGTACGTACGGTCTTTACTCAGCTTTGAACTGCAACACTGCGGGTTTTATAAGAGAGATGGGAAGCTTGACAAGTCCGTTGCAATTTACAAAATGTGCCGTGCCGCTGTAAAGTACACACCAGTACTTTGGTACTAACCTTATAACTCACCTGAAGCGGTGACGCGGTGTGGCGCCTGCCAAGGAGCGAACTACGGCATGTTATTTCCATGTGCCGCAGACGAACAGCTCCGCTCTTTGTTGATAACTGACGCCATAGGCTTCTTTATTTGTATGCTACTGTCACGACTGTTTATATTATCACTGTGAGACTGGTGTTTGTTTACATGCTAATACTAGTTTGCATTTTTTCCATTTGTAAGCAGGTATGAAAGACATGTTTGGGAAAAGTACAGAACATGTGATAAAAAGGCCAGGTTGTGAAAATGTGTTAATTTTATTTGGTTGGAAAATATACAAACTCTTCCAATCACATCAGATCACACTGAATTGCACTGTATTGATTCAGATCGTGCTGACTGGTACTGCATCGTTATTGGGGTGTGAATTAGATAATACTGCGTTGTTAATTACTGCATGTGTGACTTTCATGTATTGTAACGCAGACAGCCTATCAGGGATGCCCACCCGTGTGGCAAATTAGGGATGGGAATCACCAGGGACCTACCAATACGATATTATAACAATATCTAGTTCTCGATTCGATTTGTATCGCAATTCTGTATATAAATCCTAATTCTATATAAAAGAAATTCCAGATTTTATTAAAGTTCTAAATAAACCTAGCAAATAATGTGATCCTGGCACACAGGGTGCTCGACTGCTTGCCAATGTGTGAATAGTTTAGAGTGCACCTCCTGCAGGGTTGTAGAGAAAAGAGTAAAAACATTTTACTCTTTGAATGCAAATTAAACATTAATTTAAATAAAATCAGTTTTAAAGTCAGTGTGGTCATTTCTTAAAGAAATGGGGTTGGGTTATTTAACATTTTGTTATTTTGTTACAATTATAAAGAAACTTGGCAAAAAAATTGCTCCAACCACAAAGGATGCGGTGTTGCCTTCTAATGTGTGAATACAGTCCCTGACTTATGAAAATTCGAGGAGCACGTTCGTAAGTCGGATTTGTTCTTAAGTCCGACAAAGTGAGCCTTATACACCTTTGATACAAATATACAATGTAAAGCGTTCTGCATCCGTCCTCTTTCCCCACACTGCCATCATTTGGCCAAAAACAGAAAGAGCATGTTAGCCTTTTTAAACATGCCTAACAATTACTTAATAAGCACACACATACAATATACCGGACCTTAAATATTTTATACTGTACATTCGCTTACACACTGAAAATAATGTATATAATTGAAAACATTAGTATCTGGTGCACTGCAATATACCGGACTACCGGTGTTTATTTTTTGTAAAATACACGTGAGATACTTCCGTGATTTGTTTGCGTGATTTAATCTGTTCATATCTGTGGAAAGTTCGTAAGTAGGGGAATTACTGCGGTTTATAACACGCACCACCTGTAGGATTATAAAGGAACTACAACTCAAAATCAAACATATATAAGTTTAAAATGAACTTTAAATAAATCGATTTTGGAGTCAGTGTGGTGATGCATCGATTTTCTCCCCATCTTAATGATGATTTTTAACTGATACTGAAAAGAATCAATGTATTTTATAGAGCTGTGCGCTAGGGGTCAGAGAATTATGAAGACTGCTTGGAACCATAACCATATGCCTGAATGGCATTCTGCGAGTTAATTCAAATAAAAAACATTCTCTGAAATAATAATAATATTAATAATAATGTACTTGTAGTCAAATTTACTGTTTAAGACTTTTTTCGACTTCTTTGGCAACCGAGGCATAAATTGCGATGTGAAGAGAATTTAAATAGATTATTTTACATCCATTAAAAATGCATTTCCATGGAAACGTCAAACTGTGCACCTGAAAATCTCTGTAAAAAATGATGTAACTGCGTGATCTTTTCTTGGACCAGCAGTATGTTCTATTTATTAGTTGTTTTTGCTCTAGATTGCGTAAGCTCTACGCATGTGACTTTTACAAACTGGCCATTTTCAAACAGTAGGGTATGCCAGGATACATATATAGAGAGATTCTAAATGTATTAAACATGCTTGTGACAATAAGAATGGCCCGGCACAGTGACTATTTATGCACACACACACGCACACACAAACACACCTGTACACCTCCACCTACACATAATATTTACAGAGCAACAGTGCTCTCGGATTATAATCTCTTTTTCTCTTTCCCACTCTTACACACACACACGCGCACACACCTGTTTGATCTGCATATCTTTGTAGGCCTGTAATAACATGCCATCATAAGTACAGCTTTGGCAGCATGTGATTGTGTGTGTGTGTGTGTGTGTGTGTGTGTGTGTGTGTGTGTGTGTGTGTGTGTGTGTGTGTGTGTGTGTAATATCGGGTTTCCCTTTGAAGGTAATATAACGTGACATTTGCGGTGGAGAATGAAGTGGCCTGAATCCATATGCAGTTATTGCCACAAACACACACACATATGCACACATGAACACATACTCATTTTCTCCATGGATACGTACACAATCTGTCACTTTTCATGCAACACCTCCTCTGCTGGCTCGCTGACATCATCCAAATATTAAGACACAAACAATATCAGGATTTCCTAAAACAGCTCTCGTGCATACATTGTGCTTTAAAAGAAAAACATTAATACAGTACAAGAGTCACTTAAAGTAATATATTACAGCTGGAGATGCATTAATAGCATGTTTTTTCAATAACTACATGATACCTGATACAGTAAACAAACCGAGCTACCGATGCCGCGCTACGTTAAATCAGAGCTATGATGCTCGTGAGGCTCACGTGTCCTGTACAGGGGTTAAAGTGAAAATGATTCTAACGTCCATGAGTGAACAGGCGCCTCAAGGGGAACAGAAACCAGCAAGGATAATGAGCTCGGGCATATTGACCGCTCAGAAGGTACGGAATTCCTCCTGGTGCATCTCATGTCCTTTACAACAAGTTACGTACTGTGTTTATGTCTGTGCTGTATCGGCCAGCATCGCAAACACCTTCAAGACATATTATACACATACGTACATATCACATACATCAAACTCTTTCAGGTTAAAAAACAAAAAACAAAAGTAGTGATACCTTCAATTGTATTTGGCATGAGGTGTTGCTCAGAGGGAATTTTTAATTCCTTAAATCGCTTACACAGCTACTCTACATGGATATTTCCAGGTAGTGAAAATATATTAAGTGCACAAAAGAAAAGGGTACCGGCTCTAGAACCAAGGAAATGGATTGAAAAAAAAATAAAGGATCGGTTCTATGTCAATTATGTTTAGTCTGATCCGACAGCATACCGATCGAAACACTGAGGCCAATACCGATCAAAGATGATTTCCCAAATGACCCTTCAGTAAAAGACACCTTTCCGTGTGGAGAAATGTGTGAAATATGTAATAAATAAATAAATAAATAAATAAATAAATAGAGGTATGACCCAAATGAGAAGGGAAGCTACACTTTTGGACCATTTTCTTAGAGGGCAAAGGTGAATTCATCTATTCATATTCTATACCGCTTCCATCCACCTGGGAATCTCTGTGGTCCAACCAGGGGCCGTGGAGGCCAGTGGTGATTATCGTTGTATTTATTCCCATTTTTAAGACTGTGGTAGGACCAAGGATTTGGGAACGCCAGTCAGACTAATCTGCATGTCTTTGGACTGTGGGAGGAAACCGGAGAACCTGGAGGAAACCCACCAAGCATGGGGAGAGCATGCCAACTCGAGGAGGGAATTGAAGTTTTGAGGGGGAGGGGATAATGGCACTGGATCCTCGCCCAGGAGACTTGGGGCACGAGGTGGGGTGGACAGGGTGCCAATCCATCACAGGGCGCACAGACACACGCCAGTTAGTCTAATCTTCCTGTCTTTGGATTGTAGGAGGAGACCGGAGGAAACCCACCAACCACATGCAATCAAACCCTCGACCCTGGAGGTGCGAGACCACAGCGCCGCTAAGGATTATGTTCATCTATGATTAAATACCCATCAACAAAGCATTCAGATTAGAATCGGATCAAATTAGTCAGGCTATGTGATCAGATCCCGAGTTTGAAGCTGTAACCCTGACCTTGACCTTTCCGTAACCTATCGGATTTCCATAAACACCCACTGCAAAACCGCAGCAAAGTCATCACACAGGTTTTTTTTTTTTTTTCATAAATCACTCACCTGCGGTCTGCCGTGCGGGTACATGGTGATCTGCGCGCGCGCTGCTGCTGCTGCTCAGCCGACGCGTCCGAGAAAACCGGAAACGCTCGTGCGCTCCAAAGGGCGCGTGCGTCACGCGCGTTCCTCGAAAGCACGGGGGGAAAATACAAAACAACAAACAAACAAAACAACCAAAAAAAAAAAAACTCCCGACGTTCCAGTAGTTGGCGGTTGGTGGTGGTGTCAGTATCAGAGTCGTTTACGCGCCGCCTCGCGGTGTGCGTGCGCGAGTGGCGCTCTGTCCGTGCCGTGCGTCCGTATCCTCAATGCGCGCGCGCGTGTGTGTGTGCGCTCCGTGTCTCAGCCGCTCGTGCTATGAAAACGTAAACATCAGTGACCTGCACGCGCACCGCCACCACCCACACTCTCTCTCACACACACACACACACACACACACACACACGGTGGTGGAAAAAAAAAAGTGCTGGAAATGTAACTACAATAAAGACGCAGGAGGAAGAGAGAGAGTGAGAGAGGTGTGTGTGTGTATATCTGCTGATCACTTAGTATAGAGAGAGAGAGAGAGAAACAGCAGGTCAGCAGATGATCCACTCGGCTTCCCAGCAGCAGACCCCGGGCTGCATTATTGCGCCTGTATGCTTGACATTAACTTGGCGAAGAGCGAGATCTGCTTTTAAGGTCGACTGCTCCTGTTATTCCTTGATCTCTCTCTAAGCACAGCGTCACGAGCATGAAGCCGCAAAAGCAACACGTATACACAACCCTTTTCACGTGTCACCCACCCTACTGTATCCCCTTATAAAAACTCGACACCTAAAAGTACCAGTTTTTCCACGTACAATACGCGACCTTAACACGCAACCCCTCCGTCACCTCGATCGGTCTCACAGGCGCATCCTGATTGGCTACACCGAAACACGTCCCGACCAATAAGAGCTCCAGGAACCCACGTTGGTTCATGACACACGCTCACATCCAGAACCAATTATAACCACCAGCTTACAGACGCTGACCCGCTTCTGCTATGGACTTGTGGGTAATGAAGTGCTCGAGTTTGTAGTTTGAAGCATGAAGCGTGAGTGTGAATATTTATGAACGTGGGAGAGGAGGGCTGGTGGGCTCAGCTCACAGAGTTGCTGACTAAGCTAAACTCCTTTTTCATGTCCCATCACGAAGATATAACAAGCCACAGCAAGGCGTGTATTATGTGGATTAATTTGCTTTCTTTTTTTAATGTGGTTTTCATTACAAAACCGTGCTTATCAAAATCATGGGCGTGACACAGATAACTAGGCCAGGCCTAGTGTTTCCAGCTGCATGAAATATACTAAGTGATCACAAATACTGCAAATAAAATCAAAAAGCAATTACATATATCTACGAAAAATCTTATATCTATCATACTATACTCTATAAATATACTGGTTAATTTTTATTTAATCACAAGCTCTAATCAATCTTCTATTAAGAGGCTTAAAGGCAGATACACACAGGCTTTTCTTTTCAAGCGCTTTAAGTACATAATGTTCTGCTAGGTTCATAATGGGATTACTCAATATATAAAAAATATCAAACGCTGTAAAGAAACCCCAAAACACACGTTGTCCTGTGTACATTGGGAGCTGTGCAACTGCTGCTATTTTGACCATGTGCGTTACCAGGTCTGCTATTTCATCATGGACAGCAAGTTAGAACAAAGATCGAACATGAAGTCTGCCAAGAACTCAGAACCGTTGATGTGCAGTGGGTGACCCGTCCCTCATGTCGAGGATCATTACCGGTGACCCTGAGACGAAGCAACAGTCTTCACAGTGGAAGAGCCCATCATCTCCACGACAGAAAAAGGCGAGGCAGGTCTGCAGCTCGACCAAGTGCATATTCATCGTTTTTTCGGAATTTGTGGCATTTTGCTTCAAGAATCCTTCCATAGGGGCCAGACAGTAAATAACGAACTCTACTGCCATGATCTCAGGCGTATGAAGTATGTGAAACTAAACTTAAAACAGAGCTTGTAAATAGAGCTAATCTCTAAACTTTTTGATACTGCCTTGTCTGGGTGTGTGTGTGTGCATGTGTTCATATATATACAAAAACGGGCCGAAAAACAGGGTTCAGATTAAACATAATACTGCATATTGCTGCCATAATTTGATTTAAGTTTGATGTTAGTTGTACAGTTGTACAGTCAGTTGTTAGTACGTATACTTTTTTTAACCTCTCTATATACAGTATATTCTAGAACAATACTGGAGTGAATGGCGCTATGAAATAACACATATGTAATTGGGAACGTAATTAATTAATTAACAAGTAATATGTAATTCATGCCTTCAGAATTGTTTTACAATGTAAAGACCATGGAATTAGAAGGGGTGTCCAAACGTTTGACTGGTAGTGTGTATAGATAGATACAGTAGATAGATAGATAGATAGATAGATAGATAGATAGATAGATAGATAGATAGATAGATAGATAGATAGATAGATGGATCCTTGTATAGATAGATAGGTTTATTATTGGTGGTGCATCTGGTCTTTTAAATAAAATAAAAAATATCCACTTTAATTTTTTGTTAAGAGCATATATTTTCTTTGAAAGCCCTGCTCGCCCAGCATAAATATTTTATTCATACTGTATATCTGAGTTTCTGCTAATGCAATCACTAGTGGAAATGTAATGTAATATTGCAGTCATTACACTGAAACACTGCTGTAGTGTCAATAAAATTCATGTCATGTGTATAACTGCCTCAGTAAAGCAAAAATCCTAAAATAGCTGAAAGTCAGTATTTTGTACTTAGTCATTAAAATGGGATTTTACGGCGCTGCTTTTCCTGATTGCCGAACGCGTGTAATAACTCAAAGCCTTATTTATAGTTAACAGACGTTACTGTTGCTTAGAAGTAGCTTTGGATTGACAAATGAACAATCCCACAAATGACAAATTAAAACCTGTGGCTCTTTTATGCTGCTGCATTTTGCTGCTATGGTTTGAGTCTGTGTGTCCCCTTACAGTAAATACTAACTTTAAAACAATCTAAAAGTCTTTTGCCTGATTAGCTTTATGGTTTCTTCCACGATGACTCCCCACCCATCTACTTATTCAGCTCCAATGATTTGTAAAATCAATTCTAAAGCTCTAAGATTTGTGTTGATAATTTTACATAAATTCAATCCAAAATATAGTTCAAAGATCATTGGGGCCAAGCACCTATGCCATTGCCACCTGTGCGCATCAAACAACCTGAACCTCTAAATGTCAGTAATCAAAAACAATCAAAAAGAAACGCGAGAGAATTGGCTAGAGCACTCAATAATCTGGCGAAGAAGTGGTGTGCTGCGCTTCCCTATAAACCCAAGGAAATCAGCGCAGGATGAGAAACCGGTGTGCAGGTGGGGCGGTCCAGGGGGCGTGGGAAATGTCATGACAGCGCGGGAAAACAAACCAGCGTGGGAACGGAAATGTCAAATGAAATGCACGAGAGTGCCGAGAGCGTGACACCAAAAAGCCCCGGGTGCTGGAAAAAAAAAGCATCACACCATGATGTCACTCAAAGTGATGTCACACAATATGATGTCACTCAGTTAGTTAGGTATGAGCCAGATTTTGGCATCAGTTTAAGGCATCATAATGGCTGAATCATTTGAGATATCAAAAATCCCTTCGCAATTTTGCATCATCAATGTCTTGAGATCATATTGGCCCAGTTTGATTTTGATTGATTAAGCCCTCTAGTAAGAGTACATAAAAATCCATTGGGTGTGTTTTAAGACCCCAAAAAGCACCGGATGTTAGAAAAGAAATCTTTAAAAGAACAAGCGGGCCCTTCAGAGATTATGATAAGTAAGTAATAAGTAATTTTTATCACTATGGCTGATGCCATAGTGCTTGGGCCCTAATCCCAGAATATGACAACCCAGGGACAATGTCATAGTGCTTGGGGCCTAACAAAAGAAAATATTTGAAGCACTGTCAGTCCATTGGAGGAATTGTGTTTTCAGGGTAATTTAATATAGAGTATAGATGCAGTAGATTTGAGATGAGGTTGAAATATAAAAACACTGGAGTATTGCTTAAACCCAACAGCAATTTTATGATGTCAAATTTACATTAACTCTAAATTACTTTGAATGGTTCCAAGCAGCCTTAGCTCAGTGATTCAGCTGTTTGAGACAGTCCAAGGTAATGTTTTTTTTTCTTTGTTTGTTTTTTGAGAAGCACTCCAGCCATGTGTTAGATGAAAACAATCTGTTATCATTTACAGCCTGGGATTCAGAGCTTGCTCATAAGCATGAAGGACATATGCTGGGCTAAGCTGGCAAGAAGATGCAGAGGTGTTCCAGATCCAGCTGTGCAAAATATTTCAGCCTTAGGGTCATGAGGGCGCTCATTTACTATGAATGATTATTTTTAAGAGGGCGAAAAACAGAAATATGTCTTATTTTAGCTGATAATAAAGATCTTCAGTGTAATTTCCTTGTGGTTTTGGCACTTTAACTACTAGACTGTTTTTGAAATCAGTGAATGCAACTGTTTAATAGGTTTTTGTGGGACTGCAATTTGCTGGAGTGATACAGGAAGCTCTGGGAAAGGAAACCCTCAGAAAGGGAGCTTTTCACTCTGACATATAACAGCAATTTAAAAGATGTTTGTGATTTTCTGAGGAGTCTAGCTTTAGGGCCAGCGACAGCGCCTGCACAAGATTTTGTTGAAAATGAATTTTATGTATATCATTGAGTCAGGGGAATAAAAATAGTCACAAACATGGTATTACTAAGCTGTTGCAAGCCCTGGAAATCTCCCTAGTTAGAGCTGTTCATGCCAGACAGTCTATATCAAAATAGATCAGACAACAAAACCCTCCAGAGTTCGGGTATGAAAATTACACAAAATGAGAGTGACTGGACATGCGAATTTGGTTCAGAACACGTTTTTAAAGGCAGCTACCTAGCGATGTTACCCAGCGACTGACCACCATGGAAGAGCATTAGAAAAGCATACACAGCCAACAGGGTGAGGATATTCTCTTATTAATCACTAGGGTATTCATATTACTGTATTTTTTTAAAAAGTATAATAAACATATATAAAACACTGTAATAGTGGCGTAATAATTATCTCAGTCTTTACCACAACAATGTTTTTATTATTATTAATAATAAAATGAATAATTAACAACTAAGCAGCACGGTCGCTGAGCGCTCAGTTAGCACGGTCGCCTTGCACTTCCAGGGTCCAGGTTCACACTTCGTTATATGCTGTATGATTGTAAGGCGGGAACAGATTCGCATCAGGCGACATCACATGACCCTGTCATTGATTAGTTTTCTTTAACAACCTTACTTATGTGCGACACTTTTCCTCAGTCTGTGTGCCAAACCTCTTATTATGAGCGCTAGGGTGTCTGAGAGACTGACAAGTGGTACACATGAAAAACTGAAAGAGAAAGGGGGCAGGAAGAGAAAAGAACGATGGCAGAAAAAGGATTAGAGACGAGAAGGAGTGTGAAAGAGAAAAGGACAGCGAGAAAGACAGAGAGACCGACAGACAGACAGGAGGAGGCAGAAAAGGTGGAAGAACGGTGACAGGCTGAGGAATGAAAGAGTGAAGTACACTGCCTCAGAGAAGTGCACTGCCACCATTTCCAGGAACAACTGATGGATATGAACAATATAAAGAGAGAGAAAATGAAAGGGTGCAATGAAAAAGAAGGAAAGTGAATCTACAAATAAATCTTACATACCACAAATAAAGTAAATAAAACTGAAATAAATAAAAAAAAATAAGAAGATTGTCAGTGGCGGCACAGTGGTGTAGTGGTTAGCACTGTCGCCTTGCACCTCCAGGGCCCGGGTTCTATTCCCGTCTCTGTGTAAACATGGAGTTTGCATGTTCTCCTCGTGCTTGGTGCGTTCCCTCCGGGTACTCCGGTTTCCTCCCGCAGTCCAAAGACCTGCAGATTAGACAAACTGGCATTCCCAAATTTCCTGTAGTGTGTGTACAGTATGTGTGTGTAACCTACGATGGATTGGGTGTACCGCGCCTTGTGCCCTAAGTCTCCTGGGGTAGAGACTCCAGGCGACCCATGACAGGATAAAGCGGTATAGACAATGAGTGAGTGATTTCAGTGTGGAGATAAAAATACATTAGTCTTTAGTAGTCTTTAGTTGTAAAGCTGGATCACCCACCATCCTGCTTTACTGGACATAAAAACTACATTAACCCTCTAACATTATACTGTATGTAGCACCCATTGGGCAGATAGGGTTATAGGCCTTGATCAAGTGCTCCAGAGTGGCAGCTTTGGCAGTGCTGAGACTTGAACCTGTGATCTTCTGATCATTAACCCAGAGCCTTAACCATTTTAGCCACCAAGATGGCAAGGAGTCTGCATACTGGCAAGAGGCGAAACAGCTGGTACTCTACTGCAGTTATCACAACCTGAAGCTGAACACGCTCAAAACTGTGACGATGGCTGTGGACTCACAATATCTAACAGCCTTGTTTCATCCATGGAGTCCTTCAAGTTTCTGGGGACCGCCATAAACTCCATCCTCAAAACAGCACAGCAAAGGCTTTACTTCTCGCGCCAAATGATGAAGTATGGTCTGCCACAGAATACTGCTGTCATTGCGTCCATCCTGTCTCACCATCTGGTTTAAACAGGAGAGGAGGAAACTGCAGAAAACTGCAATAACTATGAAAAAAAAGAGACATTGTCGCTCCCTTGCCCATCCTCCACTACTGATACTGTACATGAAACAGGAAACAGACAGAAAAACTCACTACAAATACCTCACAACCTGGAAACAAGCTTCTGGCAGATGGTAAAGAACATGGACACCCAAACCGCCAGGGATAAGAACGGTACCTCGTAAATAATCGACCAGGCTCGTCCACTGTACGACCTGCTGGAGAAACCTTAAAATGCTTTTTATAAACTGTTTACACCCTACCTCTTAAATATTGTACAAACACTTACATACATCTTGTGCTACCAAATAACAGTGAGTTCCAGCCGAGCAATCTGATTGGACGAGAGGCAATCCATGGGTGGTGATAATGGACAGTGACAGCGCTGAGGCGTTTAACTACTCTATATGTATCACTCCGCAGCCCAGGGGTTCCGGAAACCGGTTAATTACACTAACTATGGGTTACAACATGGCTGAAAGTAGTTCTGTACGGTCCACAGTACTGAGGAGAGAGCAGCCGCCTGGCGAAACCCACATTCAACATCAGTCACAGAAGCACTTTTAGCAAGAAAGCATATCTGATAATGATACGACTGATGTTCCAAATCTAAGGGCACTACTTGGATTGGTGTGTACTTGGGAAAAGGGATTGTACATCCTCCCACTTTGCGATTCAATCCCGAATCTGGAAGTTAACAGAAGTGGTATTCTAAAGTGGAATAAGTGCAAATATAAAGAGAACCTTACAGGATTTACTAGACTGTCCACCACCTCCATGGTTTATTCTTTTCACCCTTTGGCTACATACTGCTTGTACTTTAAAACTACTTTCACCCATGTTAATTACACCGCCAGCTCCGCTAGTCACGGATGGATATGAGATTGGTAGAGCAAAGTAACGAATCATCTGTTGACGGTGCAAGTGGCAGTGTTGTATAAAAGCAATAACACACTGGAGGTCGTGCTGTAATGCTGTATTTACTGTAGCATGGCTGTGATGCTGTATCCAGCATGTTTCCTTATCATTTGATATTGCTTAATATTTTAAATGGTCACACACACACAATTCCTTATCATATCTGATATGAACAATATTGTCATTTGAACAACCATCCTCTCTCATACTTTATGTACTGTACATTCCTAATCTGTTTACATAGTCTGTATGTTATTGTTTCTTTTTTTAAAATGTATTTATTTAATCTGTATAGTGATTGAATGTATTTGGTGTGTGTACTGCATGGTGTATTGTCAACATTTCTGTACCTCTTGAAAGTCAAACCAAATGTTTTCGATGATTCAGTGTAAACGATTCATTTGAATTGTGAAATGGTTTCGTCTAAGTGATTCATGTTGTGGTCAATGACGTCCAAGTGACACGTGATTCGGTTGAAATGCATGTGTGTGCATGTGTGTAAGAGAATTATGATTACATTGAAACGCTGCTCTGAACACTACTCTGTATGAGAGAGTCATGTTTCAGTTTAAATGATTCATTTGCATCATGATATGATTTTGCCTTATTGATTCATTATGCGGTCTGTTTATTCAATTATTCAGTTTAAGCATTGATCAATTTTTGTTCAAGTGATTTATGATTTGGTGTAAAAAAAATATTTCAATCATGATTTGCATTTGACTAAGTGAATCATGATTCAGTTTAAATTGTACACTTAAATCATGAAGTTTAATGATTTATGTTTCAGTCTAAATTGTTGATTTACATTATAATAAAGTAAAATTATTTATAAAATTATTATAAATAAAATTTGTGCAAATTATTCATAAATTGGTGTAAATAATGAACTTAAACTATGAGTTGATTTCAGACAAAACACAGTATTGGTGCTGATTTTGTACATATACAAAAAATGTATTTCAAGTTGCTAACTTCAGCCGTTTGAGCGATGTGACCATTTTTCAAAGAAATAATATTTCTTTAAATATTGATACTTAAATTGGTGTAAGCTTCCGGAAGAATATGACCAGTAAAAATCATCGCTTAAATTAAAAAGAGATGGTTTTTAGTAAAAGAATGCAAAAGATCTGTAGTGTCCGTAACCACATCAAATTCATGTTGCAATATCTTTTTTGATATTACTAATTATATCAATTTTGCATTTTAGAATAATAAATTTTTTCAGGTTTATGAAATTTAGGTAGTTTCATCTGAATGACAATTAAAATGGATTTTAATTTGAAAAGTTACAGAAACTACACCGACCGTAGTCTATTTCCTTTTTAACACCAATACCATGTTTTATTTTTTTTGTTGTTTCATGATTCAGTCCAAATCATTCATTTAAATCCTCGTTAAAATAATTCATGAAAATGATTCATCCATGTAAATTATTTGTCTAATCATGACTCAGTTTAAATGGAACACTTAAACCATGAATTTGATTGATCCATTTTTCTGCATAAATAATTAATTAAATTATGGTGTGCTTAAGTAATGTAAGTGATTCAAGTCGAAATGATTCATTTAAATCATGAAACAATTACATTCAGTCTTAATTAGGTTTTTATGAATCGCAAAGATGATCTAAATGATTCATAAATGCAGTCCTCATTCTGTATGTGTTGTACAGTTAGATACTATAATTCATAATGGATACACAAGTTTGTTAAAATAGAGCTCCATCTATTGGACATAAGATTAGAAAACAAATAAATAAATAAACCTGCCATCACCTCCTAAACTGAGGGTTTCATTGTAACATTATATTAATATATATATATTTTTTAATTATTTTTGACTCATATTCCTGGACAATTCACAATGGGCCAAATTTAAAAGATAAACAAAACAAAATAATAATGACGGACACGTGCTCAGAGGTACACTGAAGCTTTTATTTGTAAGGCACCATAAATATTTCCTTACTGCAGAATCCCAGTCTTGAATAATGAAACAAATTTGAGTCTCACAATTGTTTTTTTTTTTTCCTCATTAAAAAAAAAGAAAGAAAGGATGAAAAAAAAAAAAGCGCAACATTGATCTTCAGAACACAACTGACACACCTTCAGCAAGAACACACTCAAAAGTTTAACACGCATCACAAAAAGGAGAAGTGAAAGTAAACGTACTAATTAGGGTGGGGGAAAAAAAAATCAGGAGGATTGAACTTCTTAACGTCTGATCAAAAACAGACATTAACTTTACAGGTGATGAGAAAACTGATATTGTATTTACAATTTATAAATCAACCATCATCTGGACCTGCGTGACTAGATAGCTTGGTTAACTCAATAAACGTCATTTTTTTCTTTAAAAAAATTTTTTTTTAAAAGAAGTGTAAAGGAAAAAATACTTCAGGTCCCAACGAGATGGGCTGATCGCTAGCTAACTGTAACAACTACAGACAATTTCTTATTTTTATTACTTTTTTTTTTTTTTAAATCTGAAGTACAACTTTAGTATTTCAGCATACGTATATCTCAATCAATATACTGGACAGTCTCGGAGTCAGTCAGTCATCAAAACTGCATACACTACAACATGTCCTTCGCACACGATAAATGTAGCTTTATACATAGAAAATGTTTACAAAATTATATGTATATTGTTATATTTATACATATATTAGAAAATGTCCCTTCACAACATAAACACACACACACACACACACCATTTGATTTGATGTGTACGGATAGTTCCAGTAAGATGTACGTATTGTGTACTTTATCTGCTTGACTATTTTTTTATTTTCCCCCTCATGGTGACATGATTAAGACCAAGTGCATTTAACAAACTGTTTAAAATACAAGCGTTTAAAAAGCAAAAAAAAAAAAAAAGTGAAGGCGATCGGTGTTCATTCCGACTTACTGTATGTGGAATCTAAAATATAGAAAAGCATGCTGTGTGTGTCGTACGTGTTAGTGGATTTTTCAACTTTACATCATGATTAGCCAATTTTCCCCCAAGCTGGATGACTACACTATGGAAAAATGGCAAGTGTCTGTAAAATTATTTTGTAAAATGATACTTTTTTTTGGATTCATTAATTTTTTTTTTTTTTAAGCAAGGACACACTGACATCAAGGTCCTTTTCTGTTTTTGATTGACAAGGATTAAAAGCGTGTCTAAAATACAAACAATACTTTTCTATCCTATTCTATAACACACGCGCTTTCATTCCCAAATATATTACCATGCACCACACACAGCATGATTCTTCTCTTTTCCGTCCTTAAGGCCTGGCGTTTGATCATTTCCCCGTTCTCAAACAAATCTTGTTGGTATTTAGGTAACAAATTCCTAGAAGTCAAACATGGCCCAGACAGGTTCTCGAGGAAATTCTGCCACCCTGTGGTGATTTAACAGAAGGAAAAAAAATTGGGGGAAGTTAAAAAATAAATAAATAAAAAAATCATTATTTGGCACTAGTCTGCTTTTCTGAAATACTTTTTTTTTTTCGCCACCCAATTCAGCAATTTTCAAGTGACAAAACTAGAAACAGGATCATAACTAAATTTAGTTTCCGTTTACACGATGATCCATTTTAAAAGTGTTCCAATGGCGGAATTCTCGAGAAGGACTTTAAGATTGGACCCTTTAATCATTTTTTTCCCTGTACTTCCCCGTTTTAACACACAAGCCATCACCTGTTCTTTTGTACATGAGCCATATTTGCCTTCTGAAGCCTGACCCGTGTCTCACTTGGGACAGATCTTGCTGTACTTTTTTGTGCAAAGCGGCTCCCTGTCCTTTAAAGCGTCCGTCTCAATGTTAAGAGAGGGGGGAAAAAAGAAAGCAACTTTTTTTTTTTTTTTTTAAGAACAGGATCTATATCGACCATTATTTCGAGTATCTAAGTCAGGGGAAAAAACTGATTCGATCTAGAAACGGAGTGCTCGGCTCTTCTCAACACCACGCTCTCGAACGCGAGAAGTGCATTCAGGATGTGTCGAAGCAAAACCTGCACTCGTTCTGACTGTGGACGAATTCACGTCCTATTTGTATATGGCACGAATTCACCGTTGACGACGCAGTGCCCCGTGTGCACAAATCTGAAGAGAGAGGATGGAGGAGAGAGGAGCAGGGAGGAGGAGAAAAGAGAGAGAAGCAGAACAAATAAACCCGCTTTAGGTAGCAGAAGAGGAAAACATGTTCGAGCTCACACACTCCATTAGTCGCTCTGAAAAGCGCCTGCCTGCAGCAAAGCGTGAGGAGACTGAAATGAAAACAGGGAAGCGGAGTTGCGCTTTCATGTCTGCTTTTGAAAAAGGCTATAAATGAAAAGCACCACAGGGGAGAAAATAGTCAGAAGTGAGCATTGATACGTGTGAAGAATAAACAGCAACGGGGCGGCACGCTGTTCCAGGAAACTAATCAATGACGGGTTATTATGTCCGAAGAGTTTTATTCTGCTTTTTTTTTTTGTTTGTTTGTTTTTTTATTAATTGATGAATACCAATAATTTTACTGTTTATCCATTTATCCACAGTTACACTTAATGTTCTGGAAAGTCCATGAAACCTATTAGCTCCTGTCATGACTTATTAATATTAATATTATAGCAGCAATAAACAGCTGTTCAGACTGTCTCTTACAGTTAATAAGATAAAGAAATAAAAAAAAAAGACATGTATGCAAAAGCACATAATCCCCTCCTAAAGACTTTAACGTGTGTCAAAGCAGCTGAAGTTTCCATCACATATCAGACTTGTAAACTAAAGCTTGCTCTGCTCTAAAATGTTTCCAAGCTGGTGTTTGACTGACAAGCGACGGTGAGTAGTGCTGATTAGAGCCGTGTGTGTGTGTGTGTGTGTGTGTAACACCTGCCAACGCAATATCAGCCCACAAACATACTGTAATAAACTGCAGGTTATTTAATGTAATAATCTCACTAACGTCATGAATTTCATGTTACACTTGTGGGACATTATGACCATTTTGAAAGCTTAAAAGCTTTTTGTACTTTTTTTTTATGTTAGAAATCCCTATAAATTTAGCAGCAATTTCCATCACGTCTGTGGGAAATCTTTCACTTTTGCAGGCTGTTATCACGTCGGCGGCTGTTACAGATGTGAATCACAGATAAACTGTTGATTCAGTTCGATTTATGAAAGTTCAGTTTTTTTTTTAACTGATTCAATAGCAAACAAGTTTGCTTTCTGATTTATTTAAAGCAATTATTTCTTATAGGTTTTAGAGCATTAACAAAGCAAAACGTATGTAAAATGAATTGAAACGCTTTGTTTTTTTATTTATTAAATGTCGTGTCTCGAACAAAGCGATAATATATATATTTTTCCCTGTTAATCTTCTGCTCCACATTCTTGTCCAGTAGGTGGCGGTATTGCACCAACTGCACATAAAATCAAAAGAATGAGCGATACTCTTGCAAAACTCGAGTATTTGCAAAAAATGGAAGCTTTTTTTTTCTTTTTTTTTTTTATTACCGTGGAATATTTTTAAAAGAATTTCCCAATTTTAGAACGTGTGAATCGATTCCAAATCCAAAACTGAAATCCCACTGATTTAATCAACTATACAACCAACGAAACATCGATTAAATTGCGTAACCGGTTAAAATCGCGAAGCTCTTAAACTTCACGGGAAATAAAATGGAACTAGGAGTGTTTGGCAATAAAGACTCTCCACAGATTGAAACATGGTAGTAGTAGCTCAGGTCATGCACAGAGATACCCTCAGCCTCTCGGTTGATTCTTTTTGCTTCTCTTATTAGCTTCCGACGCAGCATAAGGCTACATCCACGATGTTGCCCAGGTCGTAACATTACAATAGACAGAAAAGGTTCAAGAGGAATGATTTTTATGCAAGACATTGTACCATATTATATACGATATATAACGTCTTACTATAAAAAAAAAAGAAAAAAAAAAGAAAAAAAAAAGAAAACTAAATCAGGGTGTGAAGAAAAACAGGAAATTGAAAAAAAAAAAAAACTACAAAAAATCTGGAAATAAAGTAAGGTATCTTTTAAACGATATTATAGATGAAGAACCTCTTTTTATTTTCGCAAGCTTCACCTTTTTAACATTTTTTGAAAAGCAAAGCTTTAAGCAGATACAGACAGAGAGAGAGAGAGAGAGAGAGAGAGAGAGAGAGAGAGAGAGAGAAAGCAAAGACATAACTGGCTTGTACAGTATTTATACAATGACTGTGATTTTGCTGATTTGATTAATTGTGCTTTCACAAGATCTTTCAAACTCTATCCGATTTTGCCACGTCTGCAAAGAGGGAATTAAAGGAATGACGGATTGTCTGAGCGTCTGGAAAGAGGATCGTCTCCTCGGCTTAATCCAGAAGCTGCTCTGTTTAGTCTGAGGACTAGCTCGTACGAGAAGGAGCGCGGGAAATTCGGGACGATCGCGGAAACTCGAGGAGGCTGCAGGAAGCCGGGGATCCCGCAGTGGAATAATAAGCGCTCGACAAACCCGAACACAAAGGAGGAAGCTGGGATGGCACGAAAAAAGATTAAAAAAAAAACCCAGGCCAGGAAATTTAATGCAAAAAAAAAAGAAGCAGATTAACGCAACTACGAAGGACTTATTTAAACTAAGGCTTGCATGCAAAACGGCTTTATAAGGAGAAGGATGCGGGAGGTAAATTAAGATGAAAAACAATGCTGTGCTCTTTTCATTGTCTCTGTGCTCTCGGCGAGAGAGAGAAGGTGGACTCAGTCGGATTTGTCCCCGTCGTCGTCGCGGTGTGTGTCGGAGCTGTTCGCCGCGTCACGGGCGTTCTTCTCTTCCTTGGCGAGGTGAGCGTGTGACGCCAGGATGCTGGAGAGAGAGAAGAGACCCGGAGCGGTGGAGGACGAGGAGGAAGAGGAAGGCAGGGTCGGGGGGGTCAAGCCCAGGGGCAGAGGGGTCATAGGCAGAGCCAAACCATGCAGCTGAGAAAGCTGGTGGGCCTGGAGCTGCTGCTGTGCACAAACACACCAACACACACACAAAAAAAAAAAAAAAACAGTGAGCAAACACACACAGGTTAGAAATCCAGCCAACAGACACAAAGGTTAAATGGGCCACTCATGCAGAGAGGTTACAGATGGTGCGTGTGCGCATGCACACACGCGCACACACACACACACACACGCACACACACACACACACACACACACACACACACACACACACACACACACACACACACACACACACACACACACACACACCGTTGAAGGTTAAATATACATAACAACAAACAAGAAAAGCAGAGGGAGAACAAATAGCTAGAGAGGGAGCAAGATGGAGAGAGGCAACAAACAGATGCTCCTATATTTACTTACACATACACATACACACACACACACATACGCATACACGCGCACACACACACATACATACACACATACACACATGGACAAAATTGTTAATACCCTTCGGTCAATGAAAGAAAAACTCACAATGGTCACATAAATAACTTTAATCTGACAAAAGTAATAATTAAAAAAAATTCTATGAATGTTAACCAATGAAAGTCAGACATTGCTTTTCAACCATGCTTCAACGGAATTATTTAAAAAAAATAAACTCAACAGGCCAACACGCCAACAGACCTGGATGATGGTACCCCTAGAAAATGCTGAAAATAATGTGACCAAAGGGACATGTTAATTCAAGGTGTGTCCACTAATTAGTATCACAGGTGTCTACAATCTTGTAATCAGTCAGTGGGCCTATATATAGGGCTCCAGGTAGTCACTGTGTTGTTTGGTGACATGGTGTGTACCACACTCAACATGGACCAGAGGAAGCGAAGGAAAGAGTTGTCTCAGGAGATTCAAAAGAAAATTATAGACAAGCATGTTAAAGGTAAAGGCTATAAGACCATTTCCAAGCAGCTAGATGTTCCTGTGACTACAGTTGCACATATTATTCAGAAATTTAAGATCCATGGGACTGTAGCCAACCTCCCTGGACGTGGCCGCAGGAGGAAAATTGATGACAAATCAAAGAGACGGATAATCCGAATGGTAACAAAAGAGCCCAGAAAGACTTCTAAAAAGATCCAAGGTGAACTTCATGCTCAAGGAACATCAGTGTCAGATCGCACCATCCGTCGTTGTTTGAGCCAAAGTGGACTACATGGGAGACGACCAAGGAGGACACCATTGTTGAAAACAAATCATAAAAAAGCCAGACTGGAATATGCCAAACTACATGTTGACAAGCCACAAAGCTTCTGGGAGAATGTCCTATGGACAGATGAGACAAAAATGGAACTTTTTGCCAAGGCACATCAGCTCTATGTTCACAGATGGAAAAATGAAGCATATGAAGAAAAGAACACTGTCCCTACTGTGAAACATGGAGGAGGCTCTGTTATGTTCTGGGGCTGCTTTGCTGCATCTGGCACAGGGTGTCTTGAATCTATGCAGGGTACAATGAAATTTCAAGACTATCAAGGGATTCTAGAGAGAATTGTGCTGGCCAGTGTCAGAAAGCTGGGTCTCAGTCGCAGGTCATGGGTCTTGCAACAATGACCCAAAGCACACAGCTAAAAACACCCAAGAATGGCTAAGAGGAAAACATTGGACTATTCTAAAGTGGCCTTCTATGAGCCCTGACCTCAATCCTATTGAGCATCTTTGGAAGGAGCTGAAACATGCTGTGTGGAAAAGGCACCCTTCAAACCGGAAACAACTGGAGCAGCTTGCTCATGAGGAGTGGGCCAAAATACCTGCAGAGAGGTGCAGAAGTCTCATTGACAGTTACAGGAATCGTTTGATTGCAGTGATTGCCTCAAAAGGTTGTGCAACAAACTATTAAGTTAGGGGTACCATCATTTTTGTCCAGGCCTGTTCCATGAGTTTTTGAGTTTTCATTTTTTTTAATAATTCCGTTGAAGCATGGTTGAAAAGCAATGTCTGACTTTCATTGGTTAACATTCATAGAATTCTTATTTATTATTACTTTTGTCAGATTAAAGTTATTTCTGTGACCATTGTGAGTTTTTCTTTCATTGACCGAAGGGTACCAACAATTTTGTCCACGTGTGTACACACACACACACACACACACACACACACACACACACACACACACACACACACACACACACACGAGATGTGAAAGGAATAAAGCAGACAGCCTACCCGAATGATTGAGTTCATCTCTGGTGGAGTGACCTGCTTGGCTCTCTCGATCGCTCCCAGGACCTGCTGCTGATGCTACACACACACACACACACACACACACACACACACACACACACACACACTTAATATCCTTGTTAGGAACTTTCCTTGACATAATTATTAATGCAGCTCACTAATGTTATTTCTATCCCTAGGTCTAACCTACTCAAATAACCAAAAAAAAAAAGTTTTTCCTTATGGGGTCCAGGCAGATGTCCAAATTGGAAAGAAGATTAAACTCAAATCTGTTGTTAATATCAGATAATGATGAAACACTGGGAAGGCGCAGATCCAGTGATGTATTGGAATTTATATTTACTTTACGACGTACACTTTCTCTCATATCTGAGGTGAAGGGCCTTGCTCAAGGGCCCAACAGTGGCAGCCTGGCCGTGCTGGGGTTTGAACCCGGGTGAGACGAACTTTACATCACCAAAAGATTTAGGGTCAGAGTTGCATGGCTGGTTCGAGTACTTCAGGAAGTTCCTATTCCTAGAAAGCTCATTCACATCATACTCGAGACGGTATACTGTAACATGAACAAACTTTTAACCATTGAGCTGAAAAGCATCTCGGGATATCACGACCTTCAGGAGGATGGCCTACACCTGGGTTCCTGTCAGCCAAGGACAAGTAGGTGTGGCTACACTAAGGATCACCGAAACGGCACTGCTGAGGATTAGCGAGAAACGGGACACTAATGAATAATGACCGCTCCACGGTCGACATGGTTCTGACGTGAACATTAACTAGAGCTCGCGACCTGCATCTGTATCTGCATGACGAGTTGAAAAGTTCAGGCAGTCTGGGACAAATGAGATAGTCTGGATGAGCCGTCTTTATTATATGTCCGAGCAGACATTCATTTAGCAAAAGCTTTTATCCTGGAGAAAAATGAAACGAGAATGAAACAATCCGGTCTTAATCTCGTGCAGAAATAAAGACTAGCACTGAAACATCAACACTAATACTAACAGACCGAACATCTAAAAAGATATTTAATGACTTGTGTGAACACTGGCACGAGTGAATAAATAACATTAGGTTTAATCAGATTCTACACTTCCCTACACGAGAAACATGAGTAAATACACTTCGTACCTCTTGGGACAGGTAGGGCAGCACCTGGGCGCAGATGGCGTTCAGCCTCTTTACGATCTCAGCCTGAGCAAGGAGAAGAGGAAAAAACAACAACAACAACAACAAAAAAACAGATCAACACAGTGCTCCTACGTTTTGCAAATTTATATTAAAAAAACAAACAAAAAACATGAGCCATTCTATACACCAATGCTGAATTCTCAATACTGATTGATCTGAACATCTGGATTAGTTTTCCACAACAGAAATTTAAACAGCAGCTGGTCACAGGTTATTACTGTATTATTAAGAGTAAGAGTGCTTGTTTGGTACAATAGTGTTACAATGAGTGTGTAAGATCATTTGAATAATTAATAAAGATAAAAAATATTATTATAATTTGAAATATGTTTGTGTGTGTGTTTATTAAATATACAGTACTGAAACTAGCGCATCTCAGACATGCATTCGTGTTCCCGGTAGTGAAAAGGAAGTTGTGTTGTGCAGATGTTGCCGTCTCTCGACAGAGGAAAGAGTATTCATAGTCTTCAGAGTTTTATTTCCGCTCAGACGGAAGCGGTCGTGAATATGGGGCCTGAGTTTGAAAAAGGTGGCAGGACACATTCCTTCCCGTTCCCCTGATCTGTCGCGTTCCCCCGATCTGACGCCCAATTGTGAGGAGTGTGTTCAACTGCCAAGATCTGCCAAGATCCGTGTCTGCATTACGCGAGCGGATCGTCTCCTTGTGCAGGAGTCTGCAGCAAACCTTTGTTCCGGGAAATCCGGGTTGAACATCTGCGTGAACGATACGAACAGTGTGAGGCGGCGCGCACACACTTCCAACCCTGACGAATCAAACCGTTGACCGTAGTAAATCTAAACGCTAACTGTGTGTATGTTAGTGTCTTTCAGGAGGAATAAACTCACAGATGACGAAGTCATATTGTTATATTGTTTGTCTTTTCATTTCAGCACTGTAGATTCTGGCGCATACTATATATATATATATATATATATATATATATATATATATATATATATATAAAATCCTGCGTTATGATGAGATAAAAATTCTTGTAACCAATCTACGAAGCAGGACCTTGCTCCAAGCCATTTCCACATGTTTGGGCCATTAAAGGAGTTCCTGGGAGGCCAGAGTTTCAGACATTAAAGAAGCAGGTAGTAAAGAAGTCCAATCACGGTTGTGGCGTACTGAGAAAAACCTTCTACCTTGATGGTGTCCAAGTTCTAGTGAAACACTGGGATAAGTGTATTAGCGTAGCAGGGGATTATATAGAGAAATAAAAAGGTTTTACTTTCATAACTGTGTTCCATTATTCCGCGCAATCAAAAATCCTGGTTTCACTCGAACACCTCTCATATGATTGTTGTTAATGATGAGGATTACTTCGCTACTTGTTTAGCTATTATAGAATGCCCTGGAGGTTTACAAGTCATCCTTTGTCCTCTTCACATGTCCCTCTAGGGGCTCTGTAGAATGATTTTTTTTTCTCTACATTTGTCTCAGATCCACAAATGATGTCATTGTAAGTAGGAATCTGAACTTATATCGAAAGTTATTAGCAGTACCCATCAATACATCATGGTCACAAATGTACCTACGTGCCACGACACACTTACCTTCCACTCAGACATTTCACTCGGACAACACTGCAGGCTCTTACCTGTTTGTGCATCTCGATGTTGAGCCCGTACGACATCTCGTAGTACTGCAACACAGGCAAGAGAGAGGAGGATGCGTTAAACAGGCTGCATTTCGAGCACACGGCCGCACGCACACTATACACACTACCCTTCATTAAACGGGACATTGAATGAGCTCACAAGGCTGCGTTCGTATCACACAAGACACGTCGCTCAATTCTCATTTGTTTGTTCAGATCGGATTTGCATGTCATGAACGGTTCACGTTCGTGACTTTAATCTGACCCCGACGTGGATGAGGCTGTTCTCTAGACGTCTTTGCTCGCGTCATTTGGGTTAAAGTACTGTATGTTTAATGAACGACCCCTCATTCATTTTAAACAACGGATGTGATTTTTAGCATGATGTTCTCATTCAAGTCGCATGGCCGCGTATTATTGAAAATGTATTGGATTTAGGACTACATACACAAGTGACTCAAGATCTGATCTGGGGGAGAAAAAAAAAAAGGTAAAGAGATCTGTGTTACATTAGGATATAAAAATAGGATTTGACTCGCTTCAGGCTAATAATGTGAAATTCCCAATATCACGTGCTAGTAAAGTGGACCCTGCACGATAACGCAATGTGTCACGCGTCATGACGAGAACAGGCAGGTAATAGCCTTGATTCGATGAGATTAAACACAGCAGATCGATCAAATCGCGGCACGCGAGCATCCATTAGCTCACACCATGTGAGTGCGCGCGCTATACAGGCACATGTACAGGAGGTGTGAGATGGTGTTTCTGTCGGAGGTTAAAATGATTTATGAAAGAAGACCTCGTCATTTCAGTGACCATGATTCTGTCACAATATTTAATACTGGTTTCTTCCACTTTTTAGGAGTTTATGCAAAGAAATAATCAGGGATGCGCTAGCGCACAGTTCTGAGAACAGTTTAGAATCAGAACAGGTTCAACCTGATAGGGTCGAGAACTGTTCTCAGATCTGTTCCAGATGAGTCCTGCTTCAAATCGAGGAAGGTTAAGGAATTGGAATTTGTTCATTCTCTATACCGCTTTATCTTGTACAGGTCACCTGAGGTCTGGAGCTCATCCCTGCGGACCCGCGGCATGAGGCAGGATGCACCCTTGATACACACTTACTCACGCGCTACAGGAAATATGGACGCATCTGTCCTCTCATATACATCCATCTATACGTCTCGCACATTCACCAGAGGACCCGGAGGAAACCCGCTAAGCACGCGAACAGAGCCGGGGCCAGATTCGAACCCACAACCCAGGAGTGCCTTGGCCAAGGTGCTAACCAAATTAGAATTTATATGCGTTTAATTATTTAACACGTTAAGGATTTTTTATTAAACCAAAAGTTAATGCTGCATGTTACAATGTTAAAATAATAAAAAGAATACAATTTTTTTATTATTATCCTATTACAGTATTAACAATACTATTTGAAAAAAAAAAAAGGGAAGGATTAAATATACAACCCTGTTAGTTTGACAAGCTAGAAGAGACTGCATATTATTTTTTAAACATTTTATTCATAAAATATCCCTTCTGACTAAAACATTTTACTCTAAAAGGCTTAATTATTTTCTAAATGATATCTATACATCTATAAAAAAAATCTAAACAAAGACGAGCTGTCTCTGCCTCCCGCTGTGGCAACAAGCCAAGTGTTTTTGCTCGGAGGCAAAACATGCATTATAAACCAGAATGCCTCGCGTATTCCCTTGAGACGCGGTCGCTATGTTGGTCTGCTGCCGTTACAATACTGCCTCTTATCGATCGATTATGAGCTGATCGATGAGCCTGTACACTCTTTAGACTTCATATTCAAAGCTGATCGATAGGGCGTTTCGGTGTGAAGAAAAAGAAACGCTCCAGGGTTTGTGTGTTAAAGAAAAGTGAGAGATGCAGAGATGCCAGGCAAGAGACTAAATAAATAAATAAATAAAATGTATAAAATAAAATCTATTAAATCAGGCATCTAGTGCTGGCATGATCAGCAGCTTTTGCAGCAAAATCCGCGTTCAAATCTGACAAGAGTCCACAGTATCAATGATCTGTATGAGCAGTTATATTAGCGCAATAAATACAGGTATATTTTCAAAGAAGGGAACACAAAGAAACAAAGAGAAGCCCCCTGTCCCCTCCCATGCGGGAAACATATTATAGCGATGGACAAAAAAAGATTGACTGGAGGAGAGCCGGTTCACAGTGAGGGTCTGATTGCGAGGGAAATGCAAAGCACTAGATGGTGCTCAGACTAACACTATGATTAAACAGGAACCTTCTTACAGATGAATTACTTAGAGAGGTCCAACAGTCATAAATATTGAACTTCAGAATGAAAAATTCAAGAAGTCATTTCCAATTATACATACTGTCTGAATGCGAGGTTAAGAATGCAAGAACACGTCGCGGCATGGACAACAATCAAGGAAAATAATCGATGATGGGGCGGTGTGATGTGGCATGACTACTGGTGTGAACGGACTGTAATTGATCCGTACAGAGCTCAGCCATCATCGCTTGAAATATGTGTATCCCCTAACCCCCTCGCCACCCCAAGTACAGACTTGCATTTGGGTCTCGTTCCACTTTGTCCTTAAACAGAATATCGAATTACATGTGATGACACCTCCATGAGGAACCAGTCCGTTTGGATGTGAAAATAATTGAGCTTCAGTATGAGATCTCTAACTGATATTATAGTTTGGTCTGTTTTTTTGTGTTTTTTTTTTTATCAACACATCCTTTGTCTCACTTAAATTAGCCAAATTTTTATAACCCACCCAAGACACGTTTTTACAAGAGGAGCCCAACTGGGTGGAAAATGGCACCGATCTGGGAACACTGGAGCTTATACAACTTGTCACGACATGATAAATGTGCCGCGAACCCGGTTGCTCCGATCGGCTGGTTTTGGGGCAACTTTGTGTTTTATTCATTTATTTTTATTTCTTCTTGGTGACGAACTCATACTTTGTAATGACTCACTATTGAACAAAAGAAAGATCAATACTTTTCTCCTTTGAACGTCAAACAAAAGGGGGAAAAAAAAAAAGATCATGCTTAATGTTTCTTTTTAAATTTCAAATTTGAGCATTTCATATTTTAAGATGTTTATTATTAATCATTGAACATCTTGAACTTTTTTTATGCTTTAGTTGATCTTTATATAAATGGAAAGCGATGAAAATTTTTTTCTGAGGCTTGATTTAAAAAAGAAAATGTGGTGGAAATTTGTGATTATGGGTTGTTCAAATGCTCGGACACTAGAGACTCCCACCGTAATAAATTTGTCTTTAAATAAATAAATAAAACTCATCGTTGATCAGATAAGTTTCTTTGTTACATAACATGATTTTTAATGTCTACTTTTAGCCCTAGTGTATGTAAAAAGATTATGCAAGCTGTACAGGTCCCTGTTAACGAGCGGTTACTATAGAAACGACGATATATTAAAAAAGAAATGCACAAGTTTCAGGAAATTAAAACCCAGACCTTCTAAAATTCAGCAGTGATACAATAAGTTCAAGAACTACACTACCTGGCCAATAAAAAGACTCTATTCAAAAATCACCTTTAGGTTTGATTACAGCACACGGTGTGGTGGCCAGGTCATGTGTGAGAAGGATTCGTCAGGGAAGAAAAACTCCATAGATGTGATAAACTGGTCAATCAGCACTTTCAGGTCGTCAGCTGACTTCATTTTATTGCCACATAACGTTGCTGAGTCGAGACCTGACCACCTGAAGCAACACCAGATCATATCGCTTGTACAGTACACGATGGCGCAATGCATAGGGTCAATTCAGGTGGTTTTCTTATGGACACGCAGCTGTTTAGTCCCAATCCCGAGAGTTCTCATCACTATTGAACATAACTTATTTTGAAAGAAAAACCATAAAACTATAGCTGACAGTTCAGCACTATCCTTCCAGGTTTTTCATGTGTTGGACAGTTTTGAACCCAGTTCCAGTCATTTCAAATAGCCTCAGTTGTTTTCTTTAATTGATGGATCCTTATGATTTATCCCTTGCGCAATAACTTTTCTGTGTATAATCCGACCGTGTCTGCGAGAACTAGTAAGCCGGGCTTAATTATCCATCCGTGTAAAAGTATGTGGAATAAAGGTGCACCGTCTGTGGAGGCATAGAAAACTGCTGGACCAGTACAATAACTGACATTTAAAAAGACTTTAATACTGGATAAGTGCTACCTTTTATACACACAAAAAGCGGTTTCGGCTTCATTTCGGTACGCTTTATTAAACTCCATTACAGATGTGCTGCCAAACCTGGATATCTGCACACCTGGAGTCACTCTTAATGGTGACCACACCAGCAGGACAGACGATTGTTAACTGATAGTTAAATGATTCGAACTCTGGCATAGTAAGGGGTTGAATCTGGACCAATGTTAACGCAGCTCTCTCAATATTTAGATGTTTCTTTAACAGCTTGGTTTGCATTCTGCCTCTCATGCAAATGACTTTGAGAGAGAAGTGTCCATCAAATAAATCCATGTAAATGGAACATGCTCGCGCCTTTAGCCTTCGAGATTTTGTTTCCACATGGACATGATGGCATCACGTAGTTTGCTGCAGATTTCTCGACTGCACATCCATGACGCGAATTTCCACCACATCCCAATGGTGCTCTATTGGATTGAGATCTGGTGACCGTGAGCCCATCTGAGTAAATGCTGTTGCACTGAAAAAAATGCTCAATTGGTACCAAGGGGCTCAAAGTGTGGAAAAAAGAAATTTTCCCCCACACCATTATACAACCACCACCACCATCCTCAACTGCTGATATTTGACTTAAACAGTTGATCCATGCTTTCATGTTATTGTACATCAAATTCTGACCCTACCATCTGAATGTTGCAGCAGAAATTGAGACTCAATTGAGAACAATCTTCTTTTGCCCAATTTCGGTGAGCCCATGTGAGATCCAGCCTCAGTTTCCTGCTCTTAGCCGACAGGTGTGGTCTTCTGTAGTCTGCTGTAGCCAATCGAAACGTGTTGTTTCTTCAGAGATGGTCTTCGCCATCCCTCAGTTGTACTGAGATGTTATTTGAGTTACTGTTGCCTTTCTCAGCTCGAACCAGTGTGGTCATTCTCCTCCGACCTCTGTCATGAACAAGAGATTTTCTCCCAGAGATCCGTCACTCCCTGAGCATTTTCTCTTTTCCAAACCATTCTTTGTAAACCCTAGAGATGGTTTTGTGCAAAAATCCCAGTAGATCAGCAGATTCAGTCCAGCCCGTCTGGCATCGACAACCATGCCAGCACGTTCAAAGACACTTACATCGCTGTTCTTCCTCGTTCTGCTGATGCCTGGTTGTCCTGACCATGTCTACATGCCTAAATGCACCGAGTTGCTGCCATTTCATTGATTGCTTCCATATTTGAATTGAACAGTTGAACCCTAATGAAGTGGCTGGTGAGTGTACTGTCCGGGATTTGGAATAATTGCTGTGAAAGACTGCAGTATATACTGTATGATGCGATTTATTGCATCATGGCTTTTTTTTTTTTTTTTTTTAAATGAAAAAAGTAGGTTTTCCTCTCAGTTCTCAAATTTGAATTGAACAATCAAAATTCACAAATACGTCTGCATCAAGAATTCATCTTACTTATTAACTATCTAAAAGATCTTATTGCTTCTTAGTGTTTAGCTTGATGGCGTCGATTTACACAATCAGGGTGCAAAGACAGAATTGTCCAGTGACGCTTTCTCACTGATCTGACTGATACATGCCTTATCCTGCTGCTGAGCAAGATTTGGCACCTGAACGCATTTCATTCCTTTTGTCAAGTTTCACGCCTGTTTTTATCCAATTTTACACAGTTTACACATGTTACGCTAGAAAGTTCACAACACACCCCCACACTATTTCCAATACCCCTATTTCCAGCCCTAAAAAAGCTCATTGCATCAACAAGGTGAAAAGTTTACCCTCCCCATCACCCATCAGATTTCAACCTTCATGATCCTCAAGCTTAATGCCAAAAAGGTGCATGTGAGAAACAAGTCATAGGGACACTGAACGATAAAGCCCAGTTCAAACTTTCATGATTTTTTTTGCTAAGATTCACTACAAGCTAACAAACTGTGATGAGTCTCGGGTAGTCGTATGGTAGGATCGTGGCTTACCAGGGTGTATCAGGGTGACTCAAGCGGCAGAGCTTTGGCATTTTATGAGCAGTAGGTCTGCCCGAGGTTTCCCCGCACGGTCTACCTCTGATCACCTCTGGCCTTCTGCAATTAATTGTGGGCAGCCGTAGGGCAGAAAGTCACGTGACCCTTGCGGGAACTATTAATAAGCAACTCTTATTATCGGCTTTTCCGTGGCCTCACATGGCTTCTTAAACAAGTCATTGTACAGCCATAGCTGATGAGGTCAGAGCCATGGCAAGTCACAAATATGAAACCGTAGCAATGTGCTACAAAAACCGCGGAAGTGGAAAGACTTGGATCTTGCCAGTCTATGCTGCCAAAATGCCAGGCCTCTTCGGTAGAAATTTCCTTTCATTTCAACGTGCAGGATTTACTCACCATGATGTAATGACGCTGCATCTCTGATTTCTCCGTGGCCAGTTTATCACACTCCAGCTTTAGACTGCAAGAGAGGTAGTAATGCACACACACCACACACACACAGAGAGAGAGAGAGAGAGAGAGAGAGAGAGAGAGAGAGAGAGAAAAAAAAAGAGAAAGCATTTTTACAAGGTTGTTTGCCAAGTCAGCACATACAGTAAATAGAGTAATACTTCTACACCGGGTGAAAAGCCTTGAATAGTAATCTGGATTTGTGTGCAAGCGTGTGTGTAAGTGTGTGTGAGGCACGGCTGAAACGGACCGTGCCGATGTGTATGCGTATCAGGTAAAATATTTACATTCCAGCCTGAAGTTACTGTGAAGGGGGAGGTGTTGCTAGCTCTTGCGCTCTCTCTCTCTCTATCTCACACACACACACACACACACACACCATTTCTTCAGGCTGTCATTTCCACTTCACCTAATCCCTCTTCGGCAAGAGAAAGAGGGGGAAAAAAAAATGTGTCCATCACCATGACAACCGGCACCATGAGATGCCTCTGCCATCTGATTGGTCAGTACTGAACAAGCGACACGCGATTGGTCGAGCTAAGAATGTAAATGTTTATACAGATAAGGAACAAAACCGAGTGCTACTTTTTTCTTTACAACTTCTGAGCCTTAAACGCTTCACGGAGCCGGCTGAAACACCGCAGCAGATCTCGGCGCTCTGTTTATCCTCTCGTCCATGCCTTCTTTTCATCATTCCACTCGTCCGTCAGGGTCTTCGTCTTTCAGTGACTTAGAAGAATAAAAATTATAAGCTCACCCCCCCCCCCCCTAAAGTGACCCATATTTTCCATGTCTCGTATCTAAAAAAAAATAAAAAAAAATAAAAACTGATATGAAACGAATTACGCTGTTCAAGTAGAATTCAAAATAATACTGTTTTGCTCTAAACATCCTGAACTTTATTTGATTGTTTTTTTTAATTAACCCACAGGAATACGCGATCAATTACACCCACACATAGGAGCGTGCACTATTTGAGTCTGCACAAGAGCTAAAATGTGATCTTCCGGCACTCTTTGTTGTAACATGCTTTTATTTATTTTATATATTTATTTCTGGAATTTCTCTGACACCCCCCTCCCCCCCCCCCCAAAAAAAATTTTGTCGCATCCAATTCCCACCCATCTTTATTACCCATCAGTGACGATTGAGGCAAGGCAAAGCAAGTTTCTTTGTATAGCACATTTCATACACAATGGTATCAGAAAATTGTTTAAAAAAAAATTTTTTTTTTTTTAGATTATACACCAGAGAGAGCGCTAAACTGATTTTTAACAAACTATTTACCACACGCAAAAGCTTCCGAGTCGCTGTACCGAGTCGATTGTCCGCTACATTATCAAAAATCGCGAGCGGAAAAAGTCTCTACGATCTACGTTTCTTAGAATCAGACTAAACTCACTCAAGGCTCAAAATAGAGCGAGCGGAAATTGGTCGAAAATCACGTGCGTTAGAAACCCGCGATATAAGCTGGACACTGTCAAGTTGAGTTCTGAAACTTTGGAGGCATTTGATGAGGTAAAAACGTCTCTGTGCACAAAACAAGTTTCTCCAATTAGTTTTCATCTGGCTGAAGAGTTGTGCTTAGATTAGAATGAGCTTGTTTAGTTATTGGGTAGAACGAATATGCGACAAGACTTTTACTTTCTGAAGACGAGGTGTCCACCTCTGCTGGAACAAAAAATAAAAAATAAAAATGGCTGAAACTAGAGACTTCACATTTCTATACATGGAACAGGTTCGTGGGGGAACTGGAGCCTATCCCAGGAAACTTGGCACAAGGTGGGGTACACCCTGAACAGGGTTGCCAATCCATTACAGGGAACACACACACACATTCATGCATTCACACACTAATTAGCCAAACCTGCATGTTTTTGGACTGTGGGAGGAAACAAGAGTATCTGGAGGAAACCCCCCCAAAAAAAAAAAAAAAAAACACTCGGACTCCATGCAAGTTTCTCTTTTTGTTCCAATACTTTTGGCAACCCTGTATTATACGAGAGCACAAACCTTCCATACATTTGAGTACCAAATGAACAATATTTCTATATAAACACGTCTGTGGAAACAAAAACCTGAACTCCTTTAACTTGAAAACTTTAACTTTTAGAGAAAACTGTATGTCTGCAAAGAAAGCATCATATTATGCCACTTTCTTTCTTTTTTTTTTTTTGAAGACATAAAACTAAAATTCAAGTGTGAAAGCCTCCAGAAGAATTGTGGCAGATTCCTCTCAGATAAAACACACAAGTTGTACTTGAGGCTACTGATTTAAAATTTTTTTAAAGCAGTTCTCATATCAGATATTGACCATGTTTGGATTATTACAGTTTATTTCTCTTTATGATTTGCATGTGCCTAAAGCTTATGCACAGTACCGTAACAACAAAAGTGTTCAATATTCACCGATTTAAAATTCAATAGTAAAGAAATCAGATTAAATTCTAAGATAGCGTCTATAATTTGCATTTTTCATGTTTTACACAAAAATACAGTGTAGCCCTGCTGATATTCTTCCCTCTGAGCTTCAGGTTTATGAATATTCAAATGCAAAATATACAAGTTAAATATAAGTACATGGGTAAACTTTAAATACGTAAGAAATTTACATGCCATTTGACTTTTATGCTCGGGTAGAATCCTGACTCGCATACCTGTGATATTGTGCTTGGAGGAACTGGAACTCGTCTTTGATGCGGTCGCAGGAGTCCGAGGTGGTGAACTTTAGCGGTTGTGCTGATTGAGACGCAGCCTGGGAAAGAGCAAGAATTTTATAAGAATTTTAGACTTTAGAGAGCACTGGAATTCAGACACACTGTCAACAACTATGCAGCTCAAAACGTTTTTTTTTTTTTTTCCCCCGGAGATTATATTATCTGTGATTTGAAGCTCTGTCGTGTCGGTCTTGCACACTACATCTGAGCAGAAATTATGCCTCAAATACTTCCATCAGCCGTCACATTCTCGATAAACATCAGTGAGCCATTTCCACTCGAGCCATACATGCCCATGACAAAACCCTGTCTTCACTGTCATGTCAGACACAAGATATTGGTGTGTGCTTTGTAACACGAGTCCTTCCTTTCCTTCTCAGTCAATCTGATCCATCTCGTTTATCTCGTATCAGGACTGGACAAATATTTGTTTTTTTGTAACATGGATTCTAGAAAAGTCTAATCTGGCCTTTCTGTTTGAGTGTTCCCAGCCGTTTGCATCTTGAGGTAAATAGTCTACATTTACATTAGAATTCAAATTTCATGATGGCGCCTCTCAATCATAGGCTTTGACATCAATATCCCCGTTTCCCACCTAAGTAAAGAATGCTGTGATTCTCCACTTCGTCATCTGTGGCCTTCGAGGACTTTTGGGTGTTGAGGAGGTTGCCAGTGCATTCCTCTCTTGTAAGAATGTGTGTAAATGTTTATTTGGCCACTCCAAAATTGATCTCTCTCTCTCTGATGGGTCTGGGTTCCCCCCCCTCCCCAGTCTATTCATGGCCGTTTCTATCAACATTTCTTCGGACTACATTTTAGCCCCATTTACACTGCAGGTCTCGATGCCCAATTCTGATTTGTTGCCTATATCTGATTTTTCTGACCGTCTGTTTACACGTTCTCTCAACTACTGTCTGAAACATCGCGCATACTTAAAGGGAAGTTCTTGCACTACACACTAGTCAAGATGGACGAAGGCGAAATATGCTTGATGCTAGCTCTGCGATATATGCAAAGTTCGCGAAACGGAGAAGGAGGAAAAGGGCCATCATTGCAGCCTGCGCATATGCTTCATTTATTGTGTCCTCAACCATTCAGAGGAATGTCTGGGTGCGAGACGTGTCGGGGTCGCTCTCTGGTGGCTCGCAACAGGTGCGGGTTACCGCACACTGGCGCATCTGTTTGGGATGAGCAGCGCCTCGGTGTGCCCGATGACGTCATTAAACCGCGAAGAAGTCGCAGTTTTAATGACGTACAAAACGCAATGCCTCAGAAAATCCGATCTGTCTGTTTACACGACAATCACATTAGCACATATCTGATTTATATCTGATTTATTTCCACATATGAAGGAGGCCTGAAACCGATCTCGAAATATCGGAATGCATGCATTTTTTCCCTGTTTACACGGACATAGAAAATATCCGATATGCGTCACATATGAGCAAAAAATCGGAATTTGGTCACATTTAACTGACAGTGTAAACGTAGCTTTTAAGGGTTCCCATAACCAGTTACCTAACGCACATTCAATTCTTAGAATCAAAACCAGAACTTTTATTTTCCTAATTGGTCATGAACTAACTAAGAAACATATCACAACTGGCCATCAAACTTCTAGTATCAGCCAGTTGTTCAATTAATTGTGAGCCTGCGGAAATCGAGGGACTGTGTAAATATAGTTTTTAGCAATATTTTTTAATCCACTGAAATGATTTGAAAATCTACACTTCAAAATCCCGACTGCTTCATTTTGAATCCATTGTGGTGGTGTCGAAAGGGCAAGAATACAAAACATTTTTTAAAAAATGAACCTGACCGTATTCCATAGCTATGTTTTTATTATTCAGAAACATTAGAGATGAGATATGTGATGTGTCGCAATTCTTTTGTATGTGTGGAAATTTAATTATCCCCACAGTGACGCCAAAATCTATTTCCCCCCCCCCAAATGTAGTCATTCTTCTTTAATCCTACAGATGGCGCACTCTAATCTATTGACACATTGGCAGGCAGCACAGCATCTTTTGTGGGAGGAGTAAATTATTTGATAAGTTTGTTTAGAATTGTTTAGAAAAAATTAATAGTACAGAATTGTGACACTAACAAAATCTTAATACAGCTAGTCCCTCAATTACGATGAGTCCCGTTCCGGGAGCATTTCCGTAAGTCGGATTTGTTCTTAAGTCAGACAATGTGAGTCTAGTACCATCTTTGGGTTGCTTTATATTGTATACTCGTGTCAATCAACTTGCCTAAATCTGTCCCCTTTCCCACACAAAAACCGTAATTGAGCATTAGGAATCTAATCTTACATGTGAAATCTAAAAGTGTGGTCGCCTTCAAATCTCGAGGGGGGATTTTCCGAAATGAGGTTTATTCACCATCAGGAGAGCTTTACAGGACAGCTATTTTCTTTCATCGTGCTCCTGGACTGTTTTATTGAAACTGGTTAGGCCGACTCATTTCTCCCACACCCCCACATGCACACACCAACGATGCACCGGATCTACTTATATATTATATATAACTGTAAATATTGGTATGTCCTGCACTGCAGGGTCTATTTTTTACAATTCTTTTACAATACATGGGAGCTACTTCCATGATTTGTTCGCATCTACAAATGTTGTAGAACCGTGGTCCGTTCATATCTGTGGAAATTCGGAATTCAAATGTTCGTAAGTCGGGGACTACCTGTATAGATCGAATCGCCACCTGGGTTTCGTGATAAAATCGTATCGGCTAGTCCCTGGTAATTCTCTTTCTAATAAACATAATAAATCACAAAGGTTGCACTATATTTATAAACGGCCCTGACAATCGCTTAATTAAATCATCAGCAATTCAGTTACATGTCGAAAAGTCTAATTTTTAAAAAAAATATTAGTTTTTTTTTTTGTGCGAGTGCAGCCAGACAGCATGTATCTGCCAAACCATCATCCCAGTATATGTGCAGAAATCTGATTCCATATGAATCTGTAATTGCTAGACAGGCCAAATCTATCAGTGTGTGTGTGTGTGTTTAGGAACAATGGGCTCCCAGAGAAGCTATGGGCTACACAACAGAACACTCCAGGGGATAAACTGTTTTGTTACCACACACACACACACACACACACACACACACACACAGAGAAAGAGAGATGAAGATCTTTTATGGTCAACATTCACAAATCCTGCAGCTCTGATGTAAATCAAAGAAAGTATTGCAAAGATTCTTACACACACACATGCACACAGGTCTGTATGACAGTTTGGTGTCAAGACTTCAAATTACATTAAAAGATTCAATTAATTCCCACAGCAGCTCTGTTTTAATAAATAAAGATAAATACATAATCTGCACTTAAAGATTAAACGTTAACATTATACTGGGCATTATCACATGGATATAAAACCATAGTCAGACTGTACCATGTAAATATAAATTAAATATAGTATTTTTATTCTTTTAAATGTAGATTTTTTTTGCCCCCTACTGGTATTACATTTCTGATGCTACCATGTACACACCCACCAGAATTAACTCAATTAATAATTAACTTAAAATTTTTTTTTTTTATATATATATATACAAGCATGTTACCTGTGGTCAAATCCCAGATATTAAATATTTACTTGTCACACAAAAAGTGTGACATCACGGCAATGTTAAGAATTCATTGAAAAATGTTTGAGATTCAGCCACGGAAAAGCAACTGCAACCTGGAACTGACCTACTTACATTTCAAATCACCTCCGGAAAAAAAGTAAGCAAGCAAGGAAGTATACATGCAAGCAAGGATGCATGTAATTACTTCAATATACATGCAAGTACCAATGCACACATCTAAGGAGAGAGTTTGGTAAGAAAGAAGTAAATATGTAAGTACATAAATTTGTAAGTAATTTTAAGGTATAAAAGTATAGCACTGTGCAAAAGTCATAAGCGTCCTGTTTTTTTTTTTTTTATACAATCTTTATTATACATACTTATTTTGCTTTTATTATTAAGACAGTACAAAACATACCGATTAAGCATATTATGTAAAAGACCATTTTTAAGTTCCGGGTTTTGCATGCATGAAAAAAAAAAAAAAAACTCCTGGGTTTTGTATGGGTGAAAAAGAAGCAGGTGCGACTTAGTGGGGGTCCTGAGAATGACTGTGGCTGGTTCGTAGTATAACAAAACCTTTTTAAAAGACATCCTTGCTCTACTGCAGTTCTTTGTATGTGCCTAAGACTTGGGTACTATACACACAATACTGTACAAAAGTACATAAGTATATAAATAAGTACGTAAAGCAAGTAAAGGAAGAAAATACCCAAGTATGCAAGTACATACATTTGTACACAAGTATGCATGTAAGCACAGATGTATAAAAATGAGTACATAGGTAAGTATATAAGTTAGTAAATATGGAAGTTAAGTTAGTTCTTAAGGTAGGAAGTTACTAAGTACATAAGTCTGTAAGAATTGATGTAATATGCAAGAAAAAAGTTAAGTAAGTAAACACAGAAGTTTAAAAAAAAAAATAATTACGCAAGTATATAAGCAATTACGGGTGCACAGAAGTGAGTACATATTTAAGTAACTACTTACGTAATTAAGTATATAAGTATATAAGAAGGTATACAAGACAGTAAAAGTAAGAAGGTTTGTAGGTATAGAAGTATATAAGAAAATAAGTACAGAAATATGTACTTAAGTAAGTAAGAAATTTTGTAAGTATAGAAGTATGTAAGAAAAAAAAGTACAGAAATATGTACTTAAGTAAGTAAGTAAAGTAAATATGGAAGTACAGTACATTATAAAAGTTTGGACACACCTAATTCAATGTTATGTTTTGTGATTTATTTTCTACATTTTAAATAAATACTGGATATTTCTAAACTTTGAAATAACATCTGGAATTAGGTAATTAAGTAAGAATACCAACAGTCAGATGTTATTTTAAGACGTGAAGGTCAGCTGTTCTGGAACAGTTCTTGCATCAGGCTCCATGATGAAACTGGCTCTCATGAAGACCTTCCCGGGAAAGCAAGACCAAAACTTACCTCCGCTGCAGAGGAGAAGGTAATTTCGAATTACCAGCCTCAGAAATCACCAATTAACAAACAGCACATGAGATTAGAGACGGATTAGCCAGAGAGCATAAGTAGCAGAAACACCTCAATAACTACTACTCAAAAGGAGATTATTGTATGTATTGCCTTTAGCATTGTTTTACAGTGTGGAGATAAATAAATACGAAAAAAAAAAAATCATCATTGAATTAGAAAGTGTGTCCAAAGTTTTGACTGGTTGTGTACATCGGTAAGTACAGGTGTATATTTTTATGTAATTATGTATGCCAGGATGTACGCAAGTTAATCAATCAAAGAATTTTAAACATTCAAATCCAATTCATGCAATACATCATCATAAATATTAAAACAGAATATATTGTAAATGACAGCGGTAAATAAGTAGAATGTTTTCTATAGGTAGAATTTATATTCTGATAGACTTGCATAATATAAGAAATATATAGTATATAAAAAGACAGTAATATAAAATAAATAAACAAAACATGAAGGGACTTTATCGTTTCCCACTCATTTCTGATTCTTCATGGCTCTGAATGTGGATTTGGTTTCGACCAGAAATTTTCGGTTCGCAAATTTAAAGTACGATAAAACGTTCTACTAAAAAGAAATCGAACTTAAAAAAAAAAAAAAGAATTCATACATTCCTACATTCATACGCTTTTAGATTGTACGGTGAATACAAATTTTGTGTTATGAGCTATAAGCTTGGTGGCCAAAAGAGGGAAGCAAGAGAAGAGAGGTGTGTGTACGTGTGTGTGTTGCTAGGTGACTCGGCTGAAACCCCTAGTAATCCCACTCCTGCTCTCCTGCTATTAGAAATCAATTAGAGGGCCGTGCTGCAAAAAAATCATCAGCCTCACCTGTGACCCACACACTCCTGTGTCAAAGAAAGGAATGGAAAAGAATGAAATGAGAGAGAGAGCGAGAGAGAGAGAGAGATTGCCAGGAAGAAAGTAAGCGAGACTAAATGCAAGATGTAGAGAGCTTACATATGAAAGAGAAAGAGATGGAGAGATTGAGATTGCTGTTTTCCTGCGTGTCCTTTTCTCATGCTAATGAAGGGCTTTGGCCTGTGTGACCCAGACATCTGCTGCTGCACTGTGTGTCAAGCACACACACAACCCCACACACACACACACGCCTCCATGTTCTTGACGACTCCTTTGTTTTATCAAATAAGGGTGTGTGTGTGTTGGAAAAGAGAGACAGAGAGAGGGGGGGGGGAAGACACACTTTCACAGGAGGAAATCCTTGAGTAATTACTCTTTTTGAACACAGCATGCATGCGTGTGTGCACACCGTGCTTTGACAGGATGAATGATCTCGGTACAATTATTGCTTGTGGGGTGTGTGTGTGTATATGTGTGTGTGTGTGTGTGCGCAAAAACACTGGAAGGACCATGTACAAAGCAGACTAAGGTACTCAACCCTTTTAACTGTGGAGAAAGTCCTCCGTGTGTGTGTGTGTGTGTGAGTGAGTGTGTGACACTTGCCATAGGAGTTCCTGTATAAAAATGTGAATTTCAACAAGTTTGTTTTAACATGTGATTTTTTTTTTTTTTTCATCTATAGAACTAAAGACACGGCCAACACTGAGTTCAGTGTGTTTGTGGATGGGTTTCATTAAATGTTATGGACAATTAAGGATCAGATTTGAAACTTCAATTAAAATCACACACAAAAAAATAAATAAATCAGTAAATAAAGTGCTTGTGCTTATACATCGTCGTTTGCGTATTAACTGCTTGTACAGGCCCTTCTAGGGGACATTAAACAAAATGTATTAAAATCCTTTTTTATGTTAATAAAACCTTATTATTATTATAACCTTTTTCTGATACCACATGAGTCATGAATACGGTGAGGTTTGAAAGATCGTCTTTCGTTTCTCATCAACATGACAGGCTGCGTTTTCACGTCTTGTTAAATTCACGGTGGAGGATAAAAAGCAGCCGCCACCGCTCGATCATTCGTTACCTTCTTATAACAGAAGAAAGCTCTGACACACGTCTGCCGTCTCTCTCAACTTTCCGGCAGGTGCTACACTTACAGCAGCCCAAGACCAATAATCAGCTAGCGATTAAAAAATAAATAAATAATTAAATAGAGAACTGCCAACATCCTGACACCAAGGTCTTTAATCACAGCGAGACATTTGCTTGATGAAGGCATCGTTTATCAAAACACGGCACTGAGACAGAAGAGAGGATGTAAAGCACATTAAAAAACACAGAAAATAATGAGAGGAAGTCGAAGGAGAAGGCGACTATGATGAGAAAGAAGGTAAATACGAGGCAAAAAAAAAAAAAAATGAAAGAAGAATATCAGGAGAAGGATTAAACGGTGAAGATGATGGTGAAGAAAGAAGGTGATAAGAATAAGAACTAAAAACAAAGGAGGCTAATAAGAGGGTCAAGAAAAATCACGACCAACTAAAAGTTTGTGTCCGCCATCTTCACAATAAAAATGAATAAAGAAATTGAGTCAATATGCAACAGGCAGCTCAAATGCTTTCTAGTAAAGATAAAAACAGGAGAAATGCTCGCAAAGCCATGTTAAAGTTCACCATTGTCGTTGGCCTTTTTTTTATTCACTTTGGTGAAAAAGGGGCTTCAGCGGAAAGAAGAATTCCACTAGTACAAATAAATATATGAAATAAAATTCATGCAAACTTGTGTGTGTGTGTGACGCATAAATCTGCACAAATGGTCAGCGGGTCTGAAGAAAGTCTTCAACGTAATAGCAAAACCTGAGATTATAAGATTCCAGAGTGTGTACGGGTAGTCCCCGACTTACGGATGCGATTCGTTCCGGGAGCACGTTCGCAAGTCAAATTTGTTCTTAAGTCCGAAAAAATATGCCTTTGACACGAATACACAACGTAAGGAATACCAAAAAAGCTAACTGCGCGTAAGGAAATGAATCTCACAGGGAAATGTGAAATCGAACAGTGTTGTCTCTGCGCCTTTAAATTGCGAGGGGGAATCCCGGATGGCATTTTGTCTCAGAGCTGTTTTACAGAAGTACTTAACTCGAATGTTTGCAACTCGGGGACTACCTGTATATGACTCAAGTTTTAAGGAATGCCACTTTTTTATTTTATTTTTTAAACATTAGCTGAAGAATTGTGATTTTTAATATCTCGCACAGACGAAAAAAAAAAAAAAAAAGACCTATTCACTTGAACATTTATCACAGTCTCCAAAAAGAATCAAAGGGATTAGACTGTATGTTTTGTTTTAACTGGGCTGCTAAACTCAACCCGTTTGCAGCGTTACTCATCTTTTATATCATAGCGTAAAATTCACATGAAGCGTTTAAAAGATATTTTAAGGGGCATAATTTGGAAATGATGGAACACATTAGATGGACTCTTCCTGTTTCCACAATGCCCTCGACAGGTAGAAACGACTGAGTCTTAATCACACTGTCCTAGTGCATGTACGGATGACCGCCTTTTTTCCTGAGATTGCATGAAGCTCTTTTGTGCAAATTATTATTTTTTTTTTTTCATTTCTCCATGAATTTCAGGGAGCAATTAAAATACTTATTCACGCGCCCGTTTCCAAGAAGTAGTCGCTGAAATGATAGTCTATGTTCTTAGAAACGATCTTAGCCGTAATCCAGTCAGAAAAGGGGACTTCGTGAGTTCATAATTTTTTTTTTTGGGGGGGGGGGGGGGGGGGGGGGGGTCGTGTATGTGTACTGCTTTTTTTTTTCCTCTGGAGGTTTCAAAATACAGAAATTCAGCTCGCAGCACGTTTGTCATTCTGTTCGGTGCACACATAAGGAGGAAGTGTGAAAGGACGGGAGGGGGAGAAAAGAAACAGGAGGTATGAATGTGCCTCAGTTGGTGTGTGCGTGTTTGTGTTTGTTTAGTGCTGATGGGGACCGGGGGATTAACCTCCCGGCCTGCTGAGGGTTTTGTAGTGCGGTCACAGGGCAGCGGTGTTAATTCAACCTGCCTTAATAATGTCCTCCGGCACTGCCCTCTCCGCCCTCCCCCAACCACATACACACACGCGCATAGTCAGGGCTCATTACCCTGTGTGTGTGTGTGTGTGTGCACGAGTCTGTGTCGTGTGCTTGTGCATGTCTTGGAAAGACAAAAGAGCAAGCAAAACCCCCCTCGGTGCACACACTGAGGAGGTATGATGGAGAAACACAGCTGGAGGGAGGGAGAGGGGATAGATGTGTGTAGGCTGCGCGCTGAAGCTTTTTGCACACAGCTGGATAGGTGTAAATGTGTGTGCGCGCGTGTTTACGCACATCGATGAGAGCGTAGGCGTGTGATCGCGCATCGTCTTTTCTCTCCACAGGTCTCCTTACATCTTCCGCCTCTCATCCTGTTGCATCACTTAAGCTACACTTTATGAATGGTTTACAAAAACGCCGGCACGCTTTATGCGCTACGGGTTAAAGGGTGGACAAAATGATTAAAAGCAGGTCATTGTCAAAGACGGTGATCACCGAAATGTCCAATGATCCACTAAAATAAAAAATAAAAATAAATAGATGAAAGAATTGACAGTTGACAGTCAAAATTTATAACAAATGAATAACGTTTCAATTAACAAAAGAAAGAAAAAAAAGAGACAAATCTTTTAGAGAAAAGAGACGTAAATGTGTGTGAGGAAAGTTAGATATATTCAGAATCAGGTTCTGTAGCTGCTCGAGTCGATTTTCTGAGCTCCAGGTTCATCTGTTTTTAGTCGATGACTCCAAGCTAGGACTGTACGACTCAATATGTCCGATTATTATTGCGACACACATTGTGTTTTCTATTTAAACCGTGATACGCAAATATTAAAAATTTTCCTTTTTATATCCGTACATATTTAAATAATCATAAAAAATCTTGTTAAAGGATGGTCAGCAATATTTATCACTTCAAAAATATTGAATTCCCGACTTTGAGTATAGTTGCACACTTTTGCAACTATACTATTAATTCGGACTTTTGTCCGATTAATAGTGCGGCATAGGCGGCGTAGTGGTTCGTACTATCGCCTCGCACCTCCACGGTTCGGTTCCCGCCTCGGTTCTGTGTGCGTGGATTTTGCAGGTTCTCTCCGTGTTTGGTGGGTTTTCTTCGCATTCTCCAGTTCTCTCACAGTCCAACAACATGCGTATTAGGCTAACTGCCGTTCCCAAATTGTCCGTAGTGTTTGTGCGCGCGTGCCCCGTGATGGATTGGCACTATGCATGCCCCGCCTCATGCCCCAAGTCTCCTAGGATAGGCTCTAGGGCCCCCACGACCCTGTACACAGGATAAATCAGTATGGACGATGAATAAAGGAATGATGACACTGTTTACTGCTGGTGCTGGACGTTCATTTGATGCCGCTTGTTAAAATCAGAAAACATCAGAGTTCAGGAGATCCAGTTCTTGAGTAGGGATTTGTTTATAGGGAAAAAGAAAAAAAGCTTAAATTTTTCTGGAATGAAAAAGGTTCCTGGTACCTAGGAGTCAATTCGATGTATATATTGCGATTTTGTTAATATCACGATTTTATAAATATTGTAATGTTGATTGTAGGTAGTCCCCGACTTACTTGGGAGAATGTTCGTAAGTCGGATTTGTTCTCAAGTCCGACAAAGTGAGCCTTATATGCCTTTGACACAAATATACAATGTAAAGCAACATTTTATACATTTATTTACATACTTAAAATATTGTATATTATCGTAAATATTAGTATCTGGTACGCAGTGTTTTTTTTTGTACAACACACATGAGCTACTTCTGTGATTGAACAGGAAGTAGATCCGCAATCTGGGGTAATTCGTAACTCGAGGACTACCTGCATTTTTATTATTTTTTTTTACATTTCTAAACAAACCTTTTGTTAAAATTTGCTAAGACTATCAGGACGCTTTGAGGAACAGCAACATTTTACTTCCTTAAATGCAAACGTAGATAAATTAGAAACTAAATTTTTTTTTGTTGTTTTTTCTCCACATTATTAACTTCTTGCTGTTTCATTCTGAACATGGAGTTATTTCAATTTCATATTTTATTTCATTTGTTTTTCTCATCCTGTAACTCCCTACATAGAAATATTACTTGCAGGCTTAAAAATGAATCAAAACCCATGATCTAGCTATCCAGGCTTCCAAATATGCATCTTTTTCCCCTTCTGAGTGTCTGTATCTATCCGTCTTCCCTCCAAATGATGCACATAGCCTTCAGAACATTCATCTGCGCAGACATCAGTGTCACAGGCAGCTATAAAGAAAAGAAATATGGAGACGTGACCTCTTGATCGCAGCAGGATCATCATCATACCTCAAGTCACCTCCATCATCACAGCCAGTTATTTGCAGTAAACACCAGCAGAACAGACAATTTCGGTGTAATCAGTAAAGCAGATCCTTTCTGCATAAGATCGTCTGCTTCAGTCTCTCGTGATGATTGCGTACTGAATTGCAGGCTTCAGTCATGCATTTAATTTAATTAAATTCCCATTTTATTCAGTATTAACTCAGGAAATCATCCGTTGTCAGACATGGTGTGGGTAGATTCTCAGGAATTTTTGGCGTGATCAAAAGGTTAAATGATTTTTTTTTTTTAATGCAGAATTAGTGGTGGATTTGATTTTCTGGTTTAAGCTACTAACATCCATGCATGGACATGTAGAGGACAGGGTTAAAGTTGCCTGGGCATCTGTTTGTTTGCCCTCCTTGGCTGAGGATCTGGGGAATTCGGACCTTTAACTCTTTGCCTGCTGGCCCCCATGTGTTTGGTACTTTTCTGTCAATGCGGCAGTTTGTCCTACATTGGCGTTTCTGAGGGATCAAGCCTTTGGTCCCCGTAAGCATGGGTGATCGTTGCATGCCCATAATCCTGTACCAGTTAACTACTGATGCTGAAGATAGCTGAAGAGAAGTTAACGTGAAAACGAAAGTTCACATAAAACATGTTAACGAGGGTGTTCTAGCTTCTTCCTAGCTTGTTAGTGATGTTCTTGAACATGCTTCATTCAGGTTGTGATTCATTTTTAAACCGATCGGCAAAAGAAGCTGATAGAAGTCTTTTTTTTATGAGGGAATACAGTTCGAATTTCACGTAATGCACAATGAACTGTACAGGCAATGTTCCTGAAGGAACACCTCACCGCCAGTCACGTTATATTCCGTGTAAGGCAGGGCTTCTCAAAGTCCGGACTCCGGTCGCAGCAAGTCAATAAAATGTTTAAGGCTACACGTAACGGATTCCCTGTTTGATATCTGTTTGCTGTCATGGCACTGTGGACAACCGGAAAGAGTTTGGTGTTTAAAGTCACAGAGTTCAAGGGCCAGCTACGTATCTAAAGGATAACAGGCTCTCATGTTCTGTCCTGCGGGCATGATTTTGGCATCTTATATCAGTGTACATCACACATCCCTAGTGCGTGAGGATATCGCGATCAAAAATCTTTTTTAAAAAAGGTCAGCGTCTCCGTCCAGCATCCACTGCTTTTTTGTGCCAAGGTTTGCGCTAACTGATGCTAACTGAAGTCAGTCTGTGCTATTTCTCAGACTAGGCTGCTATTTGTTTTGACTTTGGGGCCGTTCACATGTCACATCTTTTGCGTGCTCAGTTTTGTTTGTTTATTCCAACCTTTCAGAATGTCGCAACCAATCAGCTTCACCCTTTCTGGCTCAGCTTTCTGTAATTCTTTGCTTTTTCTTCGTGCTTTAAGGATGTTGTGTACCCGAACATTGTGTTTTTTTTCCCTATCTTGTTCCCAAAAAAACCTTATAGCCGAGATACTGTAAGCAATATTACTTGTTATTACAGTTTCCCGTGTTGTCCTTTAAGATTAAATTTGTTTAATTGGTTTATTCAAGCATCAAAACAAAATACACTTTCCTTATTAAGTTTGTTCGAGCAAGAAATCACACAAAGGAGACTTTTCTCTTGTAGTTAAATTTTCTTCTAAAACACCTTTAAACTTGATGCTGAAAGTGCCATTACTTTTGCATAACTTGGAACGTATTTTGAATCTTTGACACTTAAATGCATGTTGCTTTAAAGCTAAAGAATTGCTTTGGTTTAAGTCAAAACAGGCCCTTTTTTCCACAAGGTTTGAATGCATTATGTCTCAGACTGCCTTAAATTCAAATGCACGGTGCTCGTAAATTATAAGTGAGTTTAGTAAGTCATTTGCTTGTCAATTTTCGTTCCTGACCTTTGACCTTGGATAGAAATAAGATTCAGATATGAATTTGCTGCACTCCACACATCGTGTGTGTTCATTCAAAGTGATGTCAAATTAGAGTGCATGTATGTAGTTTCTTAAATGACTTGCATTTGTAAGATTTACTTGCTTTTACTTGCTTATAGTTTACTTGCTTATAGTTTTATAGAACTTATAGTTTATATGAAGTATACAGGTGGACTCATAAATAAATGAGCTCAAACTGTTCTATGTGGATATTGTGGTTTTCACTTTTCTTGTTTCATCCATGAATTCCTCCAAATTCTGCTTGGAAAACTTTGACAGCATCTCTTGTTTCTTTCTGCCTCTGAGAGCTAGATGGGAAGACGGTTGCATTATCAAGGACAGTCCTCAATCGATGATGGTGCTGCTCTGTTATTCTTCGTCAACCTCCTTAAAACCGGTGTTGTCACACTGCTTAATTAAAATGAACTTTTTTTTTGTTGGCCAGAGGGTCTCTTTCTGCAATCTTTTCTCAAAGTAAGCCTAAGATTAACTTTTTTTTTTTTGCCTCTTCTTCTGCGGTAATCAAACTGTCAGATTAAACGACAGGACGCTAACAGGTATTGCTAACGCCTGCAAAGCGCTCTCTCTCTCACTCACCCGTCGTCTATGCCGCTTCATCCGGTATACAGCCTTGCGGGGGGGGGGGGGGGGGTCTGGAGCCCACCCCAGGAAGCCTAGTGTACGAGGCGTGGCACACCCAGGACAGGGTGCCAATCCATAGCTAATTAGACTAATGTGCAGGTCTTTGGACTGTGGGAAGAAACTGGAACATGCAAACTCCAAACACACAGGGATCAAACCCGGACCCTGGAGGTGCAAGTCGACAGTGCTAACCACTAAGAGGCGAGAGCATGTCACCGTAAAGCAAATGGATGCGCTGGATTTCTAACACAACGGAATGCGGTTCAACAATCAGTTAATCTCGATTATCTTGTTTTCAATAATCGTAATCGAATTCTATTTATTGCGCATCAGTAACCAGTTTATAGATTTATTCAGGCAGGGCAGAACTGTTGAATAGGTTGCACTGAAGGCTGATCTCTGTCGCATTATCTGTTTACACAGGAAGCAACCCCGGGCAGGACCGGGCAGGAAACAGGAACAGCAAATCCTCTGGCGCGGTGGCCTTTCAACAGCCTGCGTAAAGCTTAACAATTTACCCATCAGCCTCGCAACGCCCTTGGGTAACCTCCAGAGCGAAAGATTTGGCCAGACTGAATCCAGACTGAATTTTCTACAAAGCCAGACGAAGTCCCAGGAGGTCACGATTCAACTGCGTTTCCATTCCATTCATTCCTCCTGATCACAGATTCGAGGCGGAATTGAAAATCTTGTGGTTTAATCGTGAAGTCAGGACAGCTGCCTGAAGAGCCAAATTACATATTCTGTGATGTGGAAAGTATGCACAGTAATGAAGGATACCAGATCCTTTTAATAAAGTGGATTTTCCCATTATATGCAGCTTGGAACGATATAACACCACCAAACACTGGAGGAATTTACTTCAATCAACATATTTAGACCTTATAATCCCCGCTCTACGGTATCTTACTGCAAATACGGCTACTGTCACACTGCGAGTCGAGGAGCTCAATGCAGAATTCTTGCCCAAATCCATTATTATCTAAGGTTGTATATATTAGGATAACATGCTGAACATGTTCAAGGTTTTCCCATAATGCAATCCACAAAACATCCAGGGCTTGATTGGGAAAGGAGAACGTGGCAAAATAAATAAATAAATAAATAAAAAACACTCGTCCTGTTGTCAAAAGACTGCAAACGTGAACATTGACAATTCCACACCCATCTAAGGAAGCAAAACTGCCCGTGCCCTCTGGGTAGGAGGGATGGCATACTATCTCTCCCATAAGCTCGAAGTGTGAATTGTCGGTAGACTGTCAGTTTGATTTGATTTTCATACATCGATATTCTCTATATATAGATACCAACTGCCCAATACTCTCGTAAAACACGAGTAGAAGTAGTCCCCGATTTACGAACATTCGAGTTACGAATTTCTGCAGAAGCGAACGAGCCGCGGATCTACAAACATTCGCAAATCGCGGAAGTAGCTCATGTGTATTGTACAAAAAACAGATCCGGCAGTGCACCAGATACCAATATTCACAACTATAGACAATATTTTCAGTGTGTAAATGTCCAAAGTCTAGTATATTGTCCAGCGAAAATGAGCAAATCAGTCTGGGAGCACAATGTTAGAAAATGGCTGTCCTGATGGTGAATAATCCTAAATTCTGAAAATCCTCAACAAAATAGGGTTCACAGTCCAATACAGTGGAAAACAGCCCTGAGACAAAATGGTGTCTGGGATTCCTCTCGCGATTTAATGCCGCAGAGACAACACTGTTAGATTTCATGTGAGATTCATTTCCTTAAGCACGATTACTGTTTTTGTGTGGGGAAAGGGCACAGATTTAGTCACTGGAATTGTATGCTTCATCTTGTACATTAGTGTCAAAGCAGTACAAGACTCACTCTGTCAGACTTGCGAACAAATCCGACTTATGAACGTGCTTCTGGAACAGAACTCGTTGTAAGTCGGGGACTAATGCAAGAGAAAAAGATGCAAGCAGTTTGTATTTTCAGCAAAAGCTGTGGTATATTTTTCAGGACTCGTCAATTTTGGACCGTTTGACATGTCTCAAGTTTACCCAAGTGTGACTCGATTCTACCTAACTCACTCGACTAACAAAAGATATATGAAATTGCAAATAAATAATTGATTAAATCGCATAGAGGTCCTGTTAATCACGGTGGTAATAGGCAATCAAGGGCAATCTGAAAGCTGATGTATGAGGAAGAGGGCAGATAGCGCATACAAGCGTTTTTTAATTAATTTCCTGTTGACTTTCACATGCTTCCCTCTCTTATTTTACCATTCCCTTTTCCTTATATTCCTCTTTGATGAAGTAGAGGATGTACGTGATACGTACATGATACGTGTTTACTCAGGGCGTTTGGCTTTGGACCTGTATACCTTTTTGTTCGGTGAATAAGACAGAACATTTCGATGCTCTATTGTGTGTGTGTGTGATTGTCTCTTTCGATCCGAAGCACAGCGAGCAGGTCTCACAGTTCGATTTTTTTGTGGTCCCCACTAGCCAGATTTAGAGGAATTGAGGGGGGGGGAAAAAACCTAAATCAATGTGTTTTGAGGAGAAAATATTACCATGAATTCTCACCATGCAAATTAGGAATTGCTGACTTTTTTTTCTTGCCAAAGACGAAAAAACTATTGATCATATAAGCATTTTTAAAGGCATTTAGCAGTGCCTCAGTATATGTTATTATGTTACGTTAGCTATTAGAAATAGCAATCACTAGTCACCTCCCGATAGCACGATACCTCTGTGCCGATTCGATTAAGATTGTGATTCTATAAGCATCACCAGTTTATAAATATCTCAATTCGATATTACATTTTTACCCTGATTTTGCTATTTTAAACCTTTAAAAAAAAGGTGCAATGATTATTAGTATAATTAAATGTATCCCCTTCTTTACAACATTAGTTCCCTCATTTAAAATCCAAGCAAAGCATTTAAACAACACTAACTTTAAATATTAAAGTTTAACATTTTTAACTAAAAATTAAATTAAGTAAAAAAAAAGATTTTTTTTAATGCATGCAGTTTTTGCACATCTTGCAGTGTTTTGAGACTGGTATAAGTGTGTGTAATGAGTGGGTTTGAAACTAATTCGTTCACAAAGAAAAAGGGAGATCGGAGGTTGATAATGTAACAACAACAAAAAAAATTCTGTTGCGTCACACTGAAGTTTCTGCGCTCGGTACAGAATCGTTTATATCTGAGGATGATCAGCTGATCACCGGTCACGACCAATCAAACTGAAAACCATTAGACAATTCTGGTCAATGTTCGATCGACCAGGTCATCTCCATAAATCTAAAAATATATTTTAAAAAATATGTTGGAGATTTTGGAGTCAGTGTGGTGATGCGTGAATCACGATTCATAACTGAATCGATTTTTTGCACCATCTCTAATATACAGTTACCACTTTTTCACCTGATCAGTGGAAGCCAAAACATACGGCATAAGACATAATACTTGACAAACATATCTGGAACATGTCTCCATTTCAAACAGTCTTCATTTACTAGAGAAGCGATGCATTATTACTGTATCTACGACTATTCTGGACTTGTCTCTCATGTGTAAATCTTGCGACACTCGCATCGCCACACAGCATAAAAGCTCTTTCAAAGTCTCACAGAGTGGATCAGATCATGCCTCAAAAGCCGGCCAGGATAAAAGGAGTGTGCTTTTATGTAAAAGCGGAACATAATCCCAGACCGACACTTATCTTGAAAACTTAAGTCAGTATGGCAGATTCTTTTAGAAATTCCGAACAATGTGAATTCAGGAGGACAATTTATTACTACTTGGAAAAGAAAAAAGTAAAAAAACCAGAGAGAAAAAAACCCTCTCCTGAAAGACAGAGCGAATTTAAAATGCAAATGAAATTCCAAGGCATAACTTGGGTGGCCTGAAGTGAACCGTGTTTGCAGGTGCAGCTCAAGCCGATCCCCTCATTAATTAAGAGTCTCTTTAATGACCTTGTGTTTGTATACAAAGCTCTGTCTGGAGACCCCACGAGAGCTCGAAAACCTACCAAACCAACATCAGGGGACTCATTAAAGAACACGGTGCTGCGTGCAGGGAGCCTGGGCGATGGAAAGGAAGCATGGAAAAGCGGTGCAAATAAATAATAAAAGGAAGGAAAAAAAAAAAAAGGACTTGACCTCTTCAACCTTTAAACAGTATCTTTGTCTGTGCAAGATTAAAAAAAAATATATGAAGTGGCCTTATTGCTTCACTGAGCTACCATTAAACCTTCTCTAAACATAATAGTGAAGTATTTCATTTTTATTAGAAAAATCTGATGAATGATGCATTATTTTGTACAATAATATTGAACAAAATAATTGATAAGTTTTTTTTTTTTCCCCTCAGACTAACCTCTACATTAATAAAGAAGCTTCTGATACTCACTTCCTGGTTTTATAAACCTAAGCAGAGATGTACCACAGCAAATACTGAGTTCTTAAGGTTTAAATTCTATTACGAAACTCAATTTCTTATCAGAAATAATGTAAATGCAGATAATCCGTTCCAGGAACCGAATTTCTTTTTACCAAAGTTACCAATTTCCAACATTATAATCTTGTTTTTTGCATCTAAAAACAAATTAAAATATTTAGAAAAGACATGTAAATGAAGTAGACATTAAACCTCATTTAACCTTAATTTATGACTCCCTTTTGGCACCGGCTACTTTTTTAGCCATGATTTCTTTTTTAATTTCCACTAAAGGTGGATCAATTTTCTTCTTTCTACCATCCTTGCTAACATTCTCACATGGCGGTACGTCTTCACTAAAGCTTCCACAAAATGGCGATAAATAAATGAATAAAATGTAGAACATGTAAACTTACTTGCCTAATCAGGCCTAGGCTTTCGCAAACAAGTTTTGAACGGCTCCCGAACGTACGCGCAACTTCGGATGCCGGAAACGCTTGGGAAAATTTCTTGCACAGTTTAAATTCTTAAGGCGAAAATTCATGAGGTAAAGCAGAGAGTTCTGAGGTAAGCTGATTTGGTTACAGCTTTTCCATCAAGGTTCGAGGTGTTTATTTGTTGATGCCACTGTATGTGCAGACCTACAGAGGAAGCGAAATATTGTTTCTCTTCTATCTAATCAAGTGCTTACGCTGGCAGTGAAATATGAAACGTCTGTATAAAATTATCAGCAGTCAGTGCAATATAGAAACAGTTTATTCATATCTATTCATTACAAGTAGGCTTCTGTTACCTTCATACAAAAATCTGAGGGAATATATCTTTTTTTTTTTTTTTTAAATAAATCACATTTTATTTGACCTTAATCTTTGATCTTGTAAACATCTGAATGAATATACATCTGAGTAAATGTAAACAGTGTTTACATCTGAGTAAATGATACGTCTGAGTAAAGGTATCAGCGTAATCGCTTTTCTATCCTTTAAGCTCTTAGGAAAGCCGGGCGTAACTGTTTAGGTGTTGGGCTTTTCCTGCGTCCAGCAGGGGGTTTCCTCAGGGTTCACGCGTTTCTTCCGAAAAACATGGCTCAACGTGTACGAACGGTGCCCTGTAACGGACTGACGTGCATTCCTACTTCAAGCCCGGCATTCACATGATGTATAGAGTGCGTACAACCCATGCAATTCTCAGATTTTTTTCTTCTTCTCAAAATTATGGATTGAAAAACAAAAACAACAACAACATAGACAATGATAATTCACTTCAAAGAAATCATACACAGTTGTTCGACCCTACACACCTGTTATACAATGGATCCACCTCAATGAATGAAAGAAAGAAAGCAAGCAAGAAAGAAAGGATAGATGCACAACTGCATGGAGTAAAGAAGAGAGAGAGAAAAAAAAAAAAAACAATCCAGGTAATGCACCCAAAGCTTAGACAAAAGCATGCAAATACATGCATGCATATATGAAAATGTACAGCTCATGTGATGAGGATTTAGGACAGAAAGAAAGCGAGAGTGTGAGAGGATAAAATGGTAGAGTAGTAAGTGCACGCTTACCGAGTGTCTGGCTTGTGGAAACATCATGTCAGGTTTCTTCTTGATTCTTTCTTCTGCAAGTGGAATTCAACCCAAATCCTGTGTGATCACGTGGTAGGGGTAGGAGCAGGGGGTAAATAAATATATCTATATATCTATATGGAGGCTGTGTGCACCACGATCTCTCTCTCTCTCTCTGTCTCTCTTTAAGGACTGTAACAGGAAAAAAAAAAGGGGGGGCAATGCTATGGAAACGAAATCAGCGCGTGCTCACTCTGCTAGCTAAAACCCGCAGCTACAGCTAGCATCGAAAACTAACTTCGGCTAAGATACGATAGGATAGGATCAGATTAAGCTTTAGCTCAGAACCGACAGCGAAATACAATGCCACAGTACACGGTTCGGACAAAGCAACGGTCCCAATCGCGATGTGTTGTGTATTTTTTTAAGCAGAATCCAGCTGCCGGGGAAGTTCTCACACACAAAAACAGCCTGCGAACGAAAGGAAAACAAACCCGCTGCAAAAGCCGCTCACACCGGAAATCACGGATAAAAGTTGACGAATCGCCGGTTTATCCGCTTCCGCTCCTCAGCTGCGTGCCTTTATGCGGTTCTCCTGTCTGTAAACGTGAGACGCGGGTTGGACGCGGCGCTCTGAGTCTGAAGGCCCAGTTTAGATGTCAAACGGATTAGATTACAGAGTGCGGAAGTGCCGCCGTCTTTGGCCCCGCCCGTTCAACATAAACCCCGCCCCCTACGCACAGCGCCCCGAACCCGCCCCCCCCCCCTCCCCTCCCCTCAGTACTCAGATTTGCCCGGAAGTGTTTAACGTTCATCTTTAATCAGCTTTAATAATAGTATATAATAGATTTGAACATTTATTTTGAAACATTACAAGGACTTTTAAGCCAGAAAGCAACCAGAACGATGAATACATTTAAAGAACTAAATTCCTCCTTTCTATCATAATTGTAAGTATACCCCTCTTGTTATTGTTGTCTTGTTGTTATTGTTAAAAAACGAATAATAAAAATGGTTACTATTTAAAAAAATTGTATATAATGATAAAATAATATTATAATACTATATATAATAGAATATCGTTACGCTCGTGCTCATTCGCACACTATGGGAAATTTAGGAACGCAAGTGAGCCCAATCTGCTTGTCTTTGGACTGGGGGAGGAAACTGGAGAACCCGGAGGAAACCAACCAAGCACGGGGGAGCATGCAAACAACATGCAAACAAACCCTAAGACGGGAATCAAACCCGTGACCTGGTGGTGCAAGGCGACAGTGCTAACCACTACACCATGTTCTGCCAGTCATGTTTAATAATGACGATGATTGTGGTTATTATTATTAGTAGTAGTAGTACTAGCAGTAAAGACAATTTATTTAGTAGAAAATTCAAAATAATAATTATAATAAGAAATTATTATTAATATTACTAATAATGTTTAAAGTATTATTCTTAAACTACTACTACTTCTAGTAGTAGTATGGTACAATAATACTGTTCTCAAATGTGCCAGTTGTGAGAAGCTGTAAATAATTAAGAAATATTCTGCTCTCTCTTCTTACAAATAAACTTGTGTTAAGACAGGATGCATGTTCGGACAGAATGGAATATGAAGAGATCTGAGTTCCTTTGTGTTAAAGGTTCAGCAGGCTTTTTGAATCATTGTACAATCTCGTGCTGCCCCCTTCTGGTCAAACACTTTAATTTCAGCATCTTTTTTATTTTTAGAAAATTTAATGGTTATCAAAAAAAAAAAAAAAATTCAACCTGATGTTCACACATTTACTGCTAATAAAGGCTGAATATTCATAAAATGTTCTGAACAAAACTGATGATCAAAATGATTAAAATGCTGCCAATGAGTTTAATAAGTTTAGATTTGGTTTATTGTAATTATATAACAAGCAATACTCAATAAATGTGCCTATCATATTTTTTTCATAGATTAGTGTTTCTACAGCTAAGGTTTGAGGTAGTTCCAGGGTCAGTCCTAGGAACACTGTGTGAGATGGGAAATGCCGTCTGTCTGTCCATCACCACCATACAGTATACGTATGTGATTATCACCTACATCACCAAAGAGGTGACCATATACCAGATAATTATGATTATTTTAAAATGTTGAAATATGCATTATTTATAATAAACTTTTGAAACTGTTCATCCATCCATCCATCCATCATCTATACCTCTTATCCTTATCCACAAGGTAGGGTATATCCTTGGTGGGGCGCAATCTCATCACAGGGCACAAGCACATGCACGGACACACTTCCATCCATTCTCTCAGGACGACTTGGAAATGCCATTCAGCCTACAGCATGTCTATGGGCTGTGGGAGGAAATCTACCAAGCATGAGGAGAATGTGCAAACTCCACCCACACAGACTAGAGCTGGGATTTGAACCCCCAACCCTGGATCATATTTCTGTAGGCAATAGTGTCTTTTCAGAAAAGAATAAAATGGAATAGAATATCTTTTTCTTTGGAGCATTGTGGTATGTCCAACGAAATTAGATGCTTTACCTACAAATTACACAGGATACACAAATTAACCGTCACACACTTTATACAAATAACGCAATCAATAGTTGCACCTATTTCACTAAAATGCACGCATATTGCACTTTACCCATATTTTAGACCATAACTTTCACCGGGCGTTTAATGCTTGTATTGCTCTTGGGTAAAAACTGTTTTTCGGCCTATTGATTGACATCTGAGGGGAAACTTTACTCAAAGCCATGATTGGACTGGCCTCCCAGGAACTCCTTTAATGGTCCTGTAATGTGCAAGTGGTGCTGGTGAATGATTGTGTATACAGTTCCCACATACACATGCACACACACACACACACACACACGTATCTCTACTGCAAGTGGGTGACAAGTTCTCCATCGATTTTTAAGTATCAGGAGTTCCCTTGACGAACGACTGCAGACAGTTCTGAGACACCTCAGCCGGGATCGCCATTCACGGTCGTACAGCCCTCTTTAAAATATTTGCGCCATTACAATGTTTTACCGCGGCTAGGAGTCTCATCACTGTACTGTGATTAAATTTTGACAATGTCAATTGTTAAAAGCGCTACACAAATTAAATTGAATCGAATTATGTAACCATTTTCTTCCATTTACCCCTGTTGAATGTTTCAGTTTTATATTACAATCCTGAAGCCGAAACGTCGATCAAAACAAACTGTAACTCCAACATTTAACATTGATAGGACAAAGAGCATGCCAAGTTTTTAATACTTGATTAATACTTGGTAGAACCACATTTGGCTGCAGGTCACACTTTAGTTCCAGGTCTTCTGGGACACGCCCCCAACAGGCTTGCACATCTCGAACCTAGAGCGAACAAATTCAGCTTCTTGGTTCTCTTGCAATCCCTCGACTGTACAGTGTAGCTTTGACCGCGTGTTAGAATTGAGGAACTTTTGCTCTAAAAAAAATTCTACTGAGATAATGTGTCTTTTGTCCATCTCAACCTCAACCTTGTTCAGTTTCTCAGTTCTAGCTGATGAAAAGCTCCCACCACCATGCTTCTCTGTGCTCAAAATGTTTAGTGTTACGGTAAGTTTCTGCTCAGTGAAGAGCTTAGACAGTAGACAGACAAATTGAATTTTGAGGCAGATTAAACTCCTCACTATTACTGAAGATCAAAATAAAGGAGTCATTGATGGAAATCTCACAGGTCTCCAGTCAAAGAAAACAGTCAAGACGGGCAGCAAGTATAGGAACAAATTTATTTAAATTTAAAACAGATACTTTATTTTTTATTTCTTTTTTTTATAGATTTTTTTAGAAGGCGGTTATGAAAATCTTTTCCATGTTCGAATGAGGTTCAGGCAACAGTGGTTGAAATGAATCGATACAAATAAAGAAAAAAAAAAAAAAAGAAAGGAATATGGTGAGAACGATGTAAATCAATTTCCAATATGATCCCTCGCCTCGAGGGCTTTAATAGTAATATTTTCTTATCCCATAAACTCCAACCCCAACACAGAGCACATGCATTTTAAAAATTACAATTTATTAAAAATTAACTAAAAAAAAAAAAAAAAAAAACCCAGCAGTTTCTCTCAAATCTTAAATACAGAATAAGGTCATTGGGTTTTTATCTTTTTTTTTTTTTTTTTTAGTGTTTCGGTTGGGTTTTTTATTTTTATTTTTAAAAAAAAAGGGCACCATGTCTCATCCTTAAGTACCTGTGGGATTTGGACAACAGTTGGCACTTATATAAAGTCAGTCTCCATGGAGGGCATTGGCACATGATATAATACAACGTACATCTGGTATAATGGAAAAAAAATGAAATAATAATTATAAATTTTTTTTTTAAAAATCAAGAGAAATGAATATTTCACATACCACTCTGCATCATTCCTATTGTGAAATGGGGGGGAAAAAAAATACAAACACAAACAAACAAAAACAAACCCAAAATTAGTGGGGGAACCGTAAAGATGTATATTTGGCTTCTCGTCTACCAGATATAAGATATTCACATGTGCATGAAGAAACATGATTTTTTTTTTTTTGGGACTGTAAAGATTGATAAGATGCAGATTTAGAAAAGTCGCATTGTTTTGTGCATGACGTGTGCATTGCTGCAAACTCATTTACACAAACTGGAAGCGTGTAAAAATTTAATTGCCCATGAAATTAACTCTCCCTTTACAGTATTAGTACCAACCCTTACAGCAACTTTTTCACCAGTTGTACTATGTGAACCCGACTCCCGGACATGACAGAGAATATCGTTTGGAGATGCATTTTAATGCGTTCATTTTGTTAGGGATTTGTCATGCCATATTATCCACACGGAATAAGTGCATCGATTTAACTATAATATTTGAATCGTCATTAAATGCAATTACTCCGCCGTTACGATGGTTCTTCGTTACTGTGGATCCTTTGAGGCGAAATATGAGCCGAATACATCTATAAATCGACTTCCCGATCCGGAATTTTACAGCACTCTAGCGGTGCCACTACAAAGCGTTACTGACTCATTCCTCTCCATAAAGAATGACTTGGTCCATGAATCACTCGCACTGTACCGCTTGCTTCGCCAAGTGCTAATGTGTTTCTCTCCTTGTATAACCAGGTGTAAACCGTGATTCATGTGAAAAATCTCGGCACAATACAGAAAAATAGCGAAATAACTGCAAGGTCACTGTGATGACGTCCGACACCGCATATACTGTTTAGGATTACAGACCAGGAATTTAAAAACAAGTGACCAGAAGGACTCTTAACAATACCATTTCATGTGCTCCTGATACTGAAAATGCCCCAAAACAGCACAAATTCTCATCGAGGTAGACATTTTCCCCAAGAACGCCGGGCAAATAAACTTAAAAATGTGAATACACAGATAAATACCACTGCTGTAATGATGCCAAACTGAGTCCATTCCATTAATTCAAATACATCCAAGGAGTAACTAACTGACCGAATGCTCATAACAAGGGGCTTGTGGGTGTGGCATGAGAAGAAGAACAAAAATAAAAAGGATTAAAAAGAAAGTGCATATAAAAGGAATCAAGCATGTACATCCGTTGCAATTTTTCCTCTCAACAACAAATACATATTAATAGTGTTGTTAGCCTGAGACTTCCGTCCATATCGCAATCGACGTCAATTCAGTATCTCGATCCGCGATTTTCGAAAACTGAAAAGAAGAAAAAAAAAAAAAGGAAAAATAAACCACAGGTATACACTATACGGACTGAGCCATGAAGGACGGGACTGATGCGGAATCTGAATTCGTACATTTTGGTTAATTAGTTTCACGACTGACTGTGAATACTGTTAGGCTTTGTAAAGTCCGAGCAAATACTGCCGAATGTGCTAAATGGGAGCACGTTTCAGGGTTTTTATTTATTTATTTTTTTAAATCGTCAAATCCATAGGGAGATTTGAGGTCTTCCTTGTTTAATATAAAATGATCACATTGCAGCCTGTCTATTCAAAACCAGATTATTGTAAATGATGAACGAATTAATGCACGTAAACACTGAGGCTCTGGTTTACTAAAGCTTTGTACACACACACATCCGATGACAACAATTTAAGTGCCAATATTATGAACAGGAACATCCAGACCTGGATTAATGCAAGTACTGTCAAACTCATGGGTTAGTCATGTCTTTTAAACAGCTATGACGAAAAAAAAAAAAAAATAATAATAATAAAAAGAAATAGAGCTATTTAGTGTGTTTAACTTTTACTAGGAATTTTTTCCCCTAAAATCCTCCATCTAAGATATCTGGCTGTTAATTCTTCAGATGTACAGTATGTGAACAATGCATAAACTGCCCTTTAGCTGGGAAAAAAAAAAAAAAAAAAAAAAACAGCATAGTTTTTAAGGTGTGTCCAGTAATTGTGACGTAAGGGATGAAATATTTGCAAAAGCTTCAGGTGTGACTCATAGGGCTGAAATATACTTGCTGTTAAACCACTGGTTCGCGTTATCAACCAGGAATGTTCTGAGCGTATGTGTTGCCCGTATACTGTGTGTGAAACCGCAGGGTTCCAGTAGGGGGCACACTAGAAAATCTTTTTTTTTTTTTTTGCACGAGGCAAACAATCATGGCGACACTTGAGGAGTTCAGCTTCCATGTCAATGGACTCGTCTCCCACCATCTGTTCGGACGTGCATGTGTGTCACTGTGCAGCGGTAAAGAGGCCTCATCCCGATGGCGCTAAACGCAGATCTGATCGAAACTTTCAACCGTTTTTAATGCGCCTGCTGACTACACTGCCCCTACCGTTTATATGCCTGATGCATCTTGCGTTTATTTAATTTATGAGACTCGATCAGAACACATCAAAAGAACGCAAGCTACATGAGGAGCGAGTTTATTAATAAAAAAAAAGAAAAAGCAAGTATATTTTTCACCCATGAACACTGTATCGTTCTGCTCCTTTGACTTGTTGCTTGTAAACAATCTGCACAAATATAAGGGTGGGATTTTAGTCAATCAGGACCGGAGTGTTTTAGTTGTTCATCTTGAGATGGACAAGTACAGTATGTATTCATTTATTTGCTTTTTACAGAAAGCCCAAACATGTGTGTCTTACATACTGGTGTAAACTGGTGGGCAGCACATGTAATTTAATGCAGTTGAACCGTATAAACGGTCAGATCCTCCATCCTTTTTATATCGAACTTTGCACGTGAAGCCTCTTCACCTGTCCTGATCTGGTGTGAGTTTTATGCATTTATTCATTTACTTTTTTTTAGCCCTTGATGATAAAACTATGAAAGAAACCTGTAGAAACCTGGTAAACCCCCCCCCTCCCCTTCAACCTCCACCAGTTCATCATTCGTACGATGGTGTAAACACAGCTTTAAAAAAAGAAAGAAAAAAAAAGAAAAAGAAAAAATGGGCTATTGGATGGATCGATCAATAAAGACTTACCTATGTATTTTTTAATGCACTTGAATGTTACGTGAAAATCAGATGATTGCAAATTTACAAAAACAAAAATGGAAGTAAATCATGTGATGCATGTTTCAGGGAAAAAAAAGTTAATTACAAAAACCAAAAAAAAAAAAAAACGCAATAAATGCTAATATATCCATAGTTTTGTACAGCAGAAAAAGACCCCGACGACTTCAAAACTGGTCCATAAATTAGATAAATAAACACTCCTTTATTTACTTTAGTTAATCTTTAGGTATCTTTATATACTGAGAATAACAACATTCAGGGGCCGTACTCTTTGTTTTCTTCTAAACCCGAGAAATTCGCTTCTCTCGCTCTTTTTTGTTTCTTTCAATTTTCTCACACTATTGCTCATAACCGCTTCCCTGTACAGCTATGTGTATGTCTTCTGAATAATCATATTAAAGAGAGAAAAAAAAAAAAAATCACAGTATCAATAATATTGTAATTCATAAGAAACCAACCGAAACCGTACACAATTACGAAGTTTTTTCCTTTTTGCCAAAGATACTGTACCACAGACTTTTTTTTTTTTTTACATAAGCAATAAAGTGTATACGTATTTACAAATATAAATATACACAAGCAATTAACTTGCGACTTCCTGTACCCCCCCCCCCCCCCCCTTCACTTGCTCCTGACCCCAAACGAAGCTAAATTAACGCATGTTTCTCCACAAACTCTTATTTCACAAGATGTCTCTGCGTAAAAAAAAAAAAAAAAGTAAACATATGCAATAATGTGTGCGTCAGGCCACTACTTTGTACTATCGGATAATCCAGAGTATTACTGAGTGCACCGCTGAAGTTTCTGTGGGGGAAAAAGAAGAAAAAAAAAAAATCTAGTCATGCAAAGAACAATACCAGCAACTGATCTGGAAAAAAAAAAAAAAAAGAGAAAAGGGTGGAAGGGGGGAAAAAAAAAAAACCTGAACAAGAAAAGGCGCAAGCAGTTTCTATGTAAAAAAAATCCTTAAAACAAACATGGGAAAGAAGTAATGGAACATCTTAAACTGTGTGAAAAATTGGCAAAAAACGTTAACTACTGAGTCAATATCTGTACTACACACTGAAAGAGCCTTAAAAGGTTCGATTTCTTACCCATCTGATTGAGCCGCTGTTATACTTCATGTCCTAACAGCGGTAGCTATAATAATAACCTATCATTAAAACGTTTCTAAACGATCATCTGAGCAATGTACACTGATTGATTTCCCAAGTCCCCCCCCCCCACCCCCCTCGAACCCCGCCCGAATTACAATGTTCACAAGGTTTACATTCATCGATGCGAGGTCATGAAGACTCGTCTCTCGCACCACCCGTGGAACCCGCTGGAAAACCCTTTGGATCCTCGACTCCTCTGAAAACGTGTAATGGAGTCGTTCAGAACTTCTAGCACCACAGCGCTTGTCCTTGTGTCTGTAAGTGTGTGTGTGTGTGTATATATATATATATACTGTATGTGTGTGAGAGAATATGATGTGATTTTATGAAGAATATGAAGAACTCCCCCGCTGGCAGGAGGAAGAAGAAGAAGAGAAAAAAAACTAAATCGCTCGTTCGTTCGCTCGCTCCATCCAGGCAGACGGAATGAAACCGTGACTGGAAAAGCAGAAAGGAAGAAGGTGAGGGATGTTGATCCCAGTTTCCGTTCTAATCCCGATAAGTTCCTCCATTCCTGTGTGCGCGCGTGTGTGTATACACATATACATACACACACACTCGCATAAAAACACTTTCAAAATGAGAAGTCTGAGTGTTTAACCCCGCCTCGTCATCCAATCAGAAAAAAGGCAAAAAAAAAAAAAAACCTCAACAGTCCAATTTAAGGGAAAGTAGGAAAGGGGGGACGGGAGGGATTGAGTGCTTGGACACGAGCTGCCGACGAGAGAAAGTGGACGGGCTTTGGCAAGACAGACCGGGTAAAAGCAGGAAAGGTCGGGAACACCTTCAGTTTGTGCAACAAAAAAGAAGAAGAAAGAAACTAGGAAACTGGAAAACAAAGTGGATCATGGGTAACTGGGTGTGTGGTATGGCGTGTGTAGATGTGTGTGTCTGTTCTGTGCTGAAGTGTGCGAGTAGAGTCCCCGGCGATGGTGGCCTACACCAGGTTGTACTCTTTGAGGTTGAGCTGCAGGATGGTGTCCTTGACGGCGGCGAAGACGAAGCGGATGTTCTCTGTGTCCGTGGCGCAGGTGAAGTGCGAGTAGATGATCTTGTCGCTGTCGGGGTTCAGATCCACGAACATCTTGAGGATGAACTCCCTCGCTGCTTGCGCATCCCGCTGGGGACCTGCGACAGGGGAGACGCGGGAATCGTTAAGGAAGGAGCAAAAGGGAAACGACCTGTAGTGTTCACGCTAAAAAAAAGAAATCTGACATCATTTCGTAGTCTAACGACACGGACGATTCTCACTCGAATGATCTCGAATTTTAACGAGGTGTGTAAAAACTAGAATAAAAAAAGTTTCGTGTTTCATTTATTAAAAAAAAAAAAAAAAAAAAAAACTTTCTTTTAGTGATCATGTGGCGCACATATTAAACATTTGTGAAGCTTTGTGAAATTAGTTGGAAAATCTATCTCTGTTTGAATATGTTGTCAGAATTTAAACGAATAAATCTTTTATTTTTCAACATGAAACCTATTTAATTCCGTTTGCCTACGACATGTTACTCAGATATTCTTATTTCAAATGATTATTTTTTGGCACACTGTGTTTTAATATAACTGGAACATACAAACCTAGCACATTTTAACTTATTTACCACGGACACATCACTGCCTAGTGCAAATATAAATAGAATTTTGTACCGTCAAACTCTGGGAAGTAGTCGACCAGGTGGGAGTAGGAAATCTTCTCCTCCAGGAGGTCCTTCTTGTTGAGGAAGAGGATGACCGAGGAGTTTTGGAACCACGGATATGTGATGATCGTCCTGAAAAGCGCTTTACTCTCCTCCATACGATTCTGACAAAAGAAAAGAAAAAAAAGAAGAAGAAAAAAAGACAGTCATTATGATTGACAGTTTGATGGTCATTAACCAGGGGTTAAGAAATGACAAAAAAGAGAATTAAAAAAAGAAATCTTTATAATCAACACTTAACATTGATTACAACATCTGAGCAGAGAGCATTTCCCGTGCCAACACGCAGCTCAGTATGTAAACTTGATTACTCATTGGACCATGACAGGATGATGTGACCTATTATACAACAGTGTCTGACATCACATATCTGTGTATTTCTTTTAAAAGAAAACGAGGAGTGACCGCGGTAGAAGAAAAAAAGAGCTGTAGAAGTCGAGTAGCGTACACTCTCTTGGTCAAAGACACGCAGGCAGACACACACACACACAAAGACAAAGACACACACACAAAGACAAAGACACACACACAGACACACACACAGACACACAGACACACACACACACAGACACACACACACACAGACACACACACACACAGACACACAGACACACACACACAAACACACACACACAAACACACACACACAAACACACACACACAAACACACACACACAAACACACACACACAAACACACACACACAAACACACACACACAAACACACACACACACAAACAAACACACACACAAACAAACACACACACAAACAAACACACACACACACACACACACACACACACACACACACACACACACACACAGACACACAGACACACACACAGACACACACACACACACACAAACAAACACACAAACAAACACACACACACACACACACACACACACACAAACACACACACACACACAAACACACAAACACACAAACACACAAACACACAAACACACACACACACAAACACACACACACACAAACACACACACACACAAACACACACACACACACACAAACACACAGTCCAATTATTTGTTACAGCACAGAGAAATTTTCCACACATCCTAGGTAGGAGACTGGGGTGGGAGCGCAGGGTCGGAGAGGATACAGCACCCACAGAGCAGATGGGGTTAAAGGTCACGCTCAAGAGTGGCGGCTTGGTGATGCTGGGGCTTGAACCTGCGACCTTCCGATCAGTAATCCAGTAACCCACAGCCTTAACAGTCTAAACTTTTAAGCACTACGATATACTGAGCAAAATATCATTACAGGATAAAAATCAATGAATGATTTTATATTCATGCTTAAAGTTCAGGAACATCAGCCAAGACAATTCAGTTCCTGTTTTCTCCGAGGGGGGAGCTATAAAACAAATCGCCCTTATTAGCCTGTCTTTTTACCACTGTTGGGAGGACAAGAAAATCCGTGGGAAAAAATTCTGACAGCACTGAAAACCACGTGAAGGGACGGGAATCACCAGCGACCATTCGATATGATACAGTACACACAGGTGCCAATATTATGTACATTGCAAATAAGCAAGTTTCATTTTTTTTTTTTTAATCCTAATAAAATGTTTTTCAGTACTGTCATCTCTACTGAAAACTGGAGACACAGAGGACAGAGGACGCGCACTGATACAACTCTCACATTTTGCCCTCACACATCCCCATTTCAACAAAATGGAGAGCCACATAGAGCGCCCACTGCTGTGTGTATCCTTTAAACTGAGAAGATTTCTCTCAAAACGCAAAGTTTGACCAATCATGCACTGTTTCGGACATGATAAAAAAAAAAAAAAATTGTTTTTTTAAATCCATCTGATAGGAATCCATCAGATTTTTTCACTTTGATTTTCAGTAAAGAGCTTTTGGACCACTTTGCAAAAACTGCCATACTTCCCATTTTTAAATAATCTAAAGAACCAAATCTCTACCACCCAAGTTTCCTCAGATATACACTACATCACCAGAAGTATTCGCTCGCCTGCCTTCCCATGCATATGAACTTGGGTACCATCCATTGTGCACTGGTGTGCGGTCATGTTGTGGAACTGGTGTGGGGGTTTTTCAGGAGTTGGGCTCGGCCCCTTACTTCCAGTGAAATGAACTCTTAATGCTTCAGCACACCAAGACATTTTGGAGCAACAGTTTGGGGATGCCCCCCTTCTGTTCCAAGTCTGGTGTAGAAGAACTTGACTGGTCTGTCCTGACCTCAACCCAATAGAACATCTTTGGGATGAATTAGAGCGTAGACTGCAAGCCAGGCCTTCTCGTCCAACATCAGTGTCTGACCTCACAAATGCGCTTCTGGAGGAATGGTCAAAAATTCCCGTGAACACACTCCTAAACCTTGTAGAAAGCCTTCCTGGAAATGTTGAAGCTGTTCTAGCTGCAAAACGTGAGCCAACATCATTTGAATTAAACCCTATGGATTAAGAATCGGATGTTTCTCAAGTTCATTTTGGCAAAGGAAAAGAATCATAGGAGTGCCGTTGGCTGTGAAGTTAAAGCTGGACATTGTCTGTGCCTGTGAGATTCACGTGCAGCGAGTGGACCAAGCCACAGCCTGTCGACTCTCGCACACTCCCCGATATCAAAGGCAGTACACACAGACTCGTATTTGTAATTGTGTGGGTTACAAACGGGCCTTTTTCAGCGTTTTGCTCACTGCTCTCACTTCACAAGTTCTCCAGGAACTGTCTAGTTTTAAATCGTCTTGCTCAAATATTGAATCAAAATTACCATAAAAGTGTAGAAAAAAGCTACACAATCTATTTCAGTAAGGTTGTAAAGGCAACCTTCACAGTTGCTCTGTAACTCCTAATACTGCAGGGGTTTGATCAAATGTATTCAACTCTAAAGTTACACAAATTGTTTAAAATCTGCTTGAGCTAAACATGAGAAACTGTGCATCTCACCTCGTTGTCGGACTCCACCAGGACCTGATCGTACTCGCTCAGCGCCACCAGGAACATGATGGACGTGACGTTCTCGAAGCAATGGATCCACTTCCTGCGCTCGGACCTCTGCCCACCCACATCGACCATTCTGAGGGAATGACAGAGTGTGTGCCATGATTCAGGAGTGTGTCATGATTCAGGAGTGTTGGATCAACAGGTTAAATGATCTTCGTAAGCAGACTAGAGAAGAAGATATTACTACTACAAAATCAGTAATATTCCTTAATCTGTAAATATTATAAACTGAAGAGACACAAATCACAAACAAATAAGTATTTTAGCTTTACAGATTTTCACATTTCATTTAAGGCGACTTCTATACGGCTAAATTCAAATCGGTTTCTAAACTTCTCCTGATCCAGGTTAAAGTCATAAACACGAGTAGAAATGTCCGGCAGCACGACACCAACAGGACAGGAGGAAAATAATACAAGGAATAAACTCAGGAATTATTCAGCTGACGCATTTTGTTAGTCCTTTAGAGTTTACGGTGCAGCGTGTTCTTAAATAATGTAAACTGTAATAAGTGCAATCTGACTGGAAGCAGTGAACTGAAATAAATACATGAAAAAAGCAAGGTTGGTTCAAGAAAGGAAAAAAAAAAAAAAAACGAGAGAAGACTTCTCGTGAAGAATGTGATGTGATTATTTGAACTCGATTTAAACTACTTATCACGTTCGGACAATGGAGTCCTGAAGCCCTGTTCAGATGGAATTAATCTTATCCATGGACTTTCATTTGAACTTCCACTTGACATGAGCACTGGCTTCTTCTCCACCATTAGACATTGGATAAGAAACCGTCACAGTTTTTGGACGGGGTAAAGTTTACACACGGATCAGGGATAATTCTATACTTTGCAGGTGCTTCGCTGTGATTTTATTTTCGTCTAGATCAAACGTTTCAGCTTTTTCCTCCCTACTTCCGTGATAAAATTACAGATCAAGTTGCCTACTGGTATTATACTAACTCTAGTGGATAACTGTAATCATATTCAGATTTTCAGGTAGATTTCTTATCATTCATTAGAAAGAAGGTTTTTATTTGCATTTGTATGTAGTCTCGCATGTCAATATATTAATGGCGAAACATACTGAATCGAGAAATACTGAATCGAGAAAACCTTGGAGGATGCTGCTGAACTGTCAACACCACTTGGTGGAAGTGCATCGTACACATCGACTGTAGAAATCACATGTTTAATAGTGAAAGTAACATTATTTTCACATTCAAGACATGGCAAGAACTGACAGGATTGGGACTAAACATCTGTGTGTCCGTAAGAAAACCACTTGTTAGGGAGACTAATCAGGGAAAAAAAAGGCTCCAGTTTGCTAGGGAGAATAAAGACTTTAGAGCGAAGGAGAAATGACGTGTGGTCTGATGAGTTCAGACTGACCCTATTCCAGAGACATGGGTGTGTCACTGTAAGAAGGGATGCACGTGATGCGATGTACCCTTCATGCACAGTGCCCACTGTACAGTGTTATGATCTGGGGTTGCTTCATGTTGATCATGTCTAGACTGTTATGTGGCAATAAAATGTCAGAATTGTCAAAAAGTCAGCTGACGACCTGAATGTACTGATTGGCCACCACATCACATCTATGATGTATTTATTTTTGAACACTCAAATGGTGAGACAGTGGGTTCTGGGAGCATGAGGAATCCTTTCAACCAATGAACTTGCCACCGTTGCTTTTGTGATAAGCTAGAGAAGGTTTGACTTTCTCCATCATTGTTTTTTTTTGTTTTTATTATTTATTTTTTTGCTTAATTCGAAAATAACGTTTCCATACTCTCATATAATGCTAACTTCCAGACGCAGCTCTATCACAAAGACGTTCAAGACATTATTTAATACGTTATCTCTGTTAGAGTCTCGTCATTTTCTCATTCTCTCAGTTTTAAGGCTCGACACTTATTCCCGCGTATTCTACGTGTCTGTACGCATGTTCGAGCATCCTTAAACCTTAACTCGACAGGTTAAAGCAGAAACGATATAATCGCCATTTTATTTACACTTCTCGGATCCAATAAGTTTCAAAATCGTTCTCTAAAACTATGTATACAGATCGAGAGATAGACAGAGAGCTGAGGGTTTTATCGCAGGTTTCGGGCCGAACAGCGCCCCCGCGCCGCTCCACCGCTCCAGCCCTGAGCCAGCAGCCCACAGAGGGGCCTTTGATAAATGAGGCCCTCTAGGAACGCCTGCCTAAAATAAAGCTCCTTCACATCGGCCGTCCTCATTTCCTTCAGCCAGGGGCTCGCTGACCTATTTCCAAACTCTCTCTCTCTCTCTCTCTCACTCACACACACACACACACACACACACACACACACACACACACACACACACACACACACACACACACACACACTTCATAATGTAGGACGAGCTGCTAAACTTCAGAACAGAAAGAAGCAGGAAGAGAAGACGGGTTTATGACCAGATGACCTACAAGATAGGTCAAAGTTTGGAAACGAAAAGATTTGATTGACCTCATATCAAAAGCCCTATAGAAGTCTCAAAATTGTTTTTGTTTTTGCATTTTGAATAGATCAACATTTCACTCTTCATGCTGACCTCCAAACAGAAACACAACATCCATCTGCCTTCTATCCTTCAAAAAAAAAAAAAAAAGTGAATCCCAGGGGGCCATATTTCTCTCTCCAGACAAGAGAAAAAGGTTTGCAGGTTTTCACAGCTCGATGTAAAGAAAAAAAAAAGAAAGAAAATCAATAAACCTGCAGGAGGGAGAGCTGCTGATTGATGTTGGGGTTCGGTTTGATCTTTTTAGGTCACTAAATCACACAGACACCCACTAAGCCGAGAGCGATCTGGAATAATAAATAAATAAATAAATAAATAAATAAATAAGAATGTAAAGTGTGTGTCTTCTACCTGAAAATGATGCTTTGCAAGTCGAAAGGGTATTCGATGATGCCCGTGGTTGGGATTCGGACCCTGAGCACATCCTGCTGGGTGGGCAGATAGTGCGGGTCAGCGATACGGTCCAGATCGGACAGATAGCTAGACAGGAACGGAGAGAAACAGAGAGTCATTAACATTTATCGAGCAATCATCTGCGACTTTTTTACCAGCATAAAAGTCTGTAGTGTTGAAGGCATCTGGTGTGAGTGCGTTCCTCTTTTTAGAGGCACAGCGTCTAAAAATAGATTACGTCACAGGTAGGGGTGTAACCATGGAAGTCCAGTATGTGCCCAAAAAAAAAACAGCAAACAATATCACCTCGTTGTCATCTGTGAGTTTAAGTGTGTTGATTTACCCCGGGATGCATAATGTCAATGTTCAAAGTGTGTGCGCACCGCCTCGCTGTAGACGGATCATGTGGATTGTCATAACGGTTTGCTGCAGACTCCTGTATAAGGAGACGGTTTGCTCGTGTAATGCAGGCACGGTTCTTGGGGGATCTTCACAGTTTAACACAGTCACCTTTAACACTGAACACAAGTAGGCATCAGGTGGTGTAAGATTGGGGGAATGGGACGAGTATGGGAAGGAAATGTGTTCTGCCAAAATAATTTCCTTCATCGAGAGACCCATTTATAAACAACAACAAATGCACAACACAACTTCCTTTTCACTCCTGGGACCACACGTGTCTGGAGCTACAGTATGCCCTGTCGAAAAAAAACGATGCGCGAGTTTCAGCACTGTATATTTTGGTGCATAACGTATTTGAACTGTCCGATGAAACAAAACAAGGCAACAATCGAATTGATTATTAATGAAAAAGTAAAGACGACTACAAGCAAATTGCCTGGCAAGCTGATTTGCACATAATCCTGAGACACAAAATAGTGCTATTTGAAGAACTAACGCTAAGTTAACCCAGAGCTCACGTATCGTTACTCACACGTCAGTTATAAGATACTGAAAAGTGTTTTGTAGCAGAATCGATGGTATTGAATAACAAAATCACTGCATTATGAGTCAGAATTGTAAAAATGGTATCGACTAATATTTAAATTGTGGCATATGGACTAAATTACGAGTAATAATTCGTTCCGGAAGCAAGCTTCTATTCCAAAACACTCGTAAACCAAATCAAATTTTACCATTAAAAAATAATGGAAACTCAAATTTTGTTCCACAGCCCAAAAAATAAATACATAAAAATAATGAATACAATATATCAAGTAAAAATTAACCTGCACTTTACCTTTAAAGAGGTGTGAGGGGGGTGGGGGGTGTAAAGACAGGAGAGAGGAGTGTGTGTGTTTGTCGGTGCCACATTACGCGTGTGCACACACAGGAATAAATGACGTGCTGAAAGATAGAGAGATGTTGACGATACCATTGAGAGACGAGCACTAAGACCCAGCGGGGGAAACAATTCCCCACAATTCCACAGCGCAAGAGAGAAAAACCATTGGCTCAGTTGTGATCATGTGACGCTTGATGACAAAATAAGAAGCGCATACGTGATGCATGATACTCGGTAAGTCAAAATGTATTTAAAAAAATCCTTGGTTGTCTTGCGGAACACTCGCAAACCGCGTTACTCACGATCCGAGGTTCCACTGTACATCCTTGTTTCATGATTTAAAAAAAACACATCCGACATCTCCACAGCCTAAGGATTACATTTCTGATAAAAATAAAGGTAAGGATCAATTTCTTTCACTGGTTGTTAAACACTGAATTATGAATACAAACAACATAATCGAGACAACTATTTCTGTCCAGGCCTGGAGAATCAGGAACGCACTGCTGTAAAAATTCACTGACGATGCAATGACACAATCAGGAGCAGAGAAATCACTGCTTTGGACGTTCAATCAACAACCTTACTCAGGTTATAAACCAGACAATCTTTACAAGCAGATCCAGACAGCAGTGTGGGCACTAACAATTGTCAGCAGCATTGAGATGCGAGTGTGTGGGTGTCGGAGTGTTCGAGTAGGCCTCCGATGCTGGTGCCAGGGAGAGAGGACGTTCTTCTGTTCATGGGGTAGATTTAGGAGAATCACAGGATTCAATAACCTTTAAGTAGATGGGCGTGTGTGTACAAATGACAAATCCTACATTCACATCTGGAACATGATGGAACTACAATACTGCAATTCTTTTATAACACTGGGTCATGCAATTCACATGGTTTTCCAGGTTCAATATTTTTTTTTTTATTGAATTTGGTACATCTTTTGAATAGTAAAATGCATGGCCCCCAAAAAAGTTGGGTTTCAGGTAGGGCTGCAACAACTAATCGATAAAATCGATAATTATCGATAATGAAATTCGTTGCTCAACAGCTCTATTCTGCGCGTGCAATGTCTCCCCTGCTCGCTCAACATGGTCTCCGCGCACGCGCGACTTCTCGATTCTGTGCGCGCTCGCATCCGACTTCACGCGCAAGCAACATTTATTTTCTGTGCGCGCGCTCAACTGTGTCCAGTGTTACAAAACTGCCACAAAACCAGCCAATCAAAGACTTCCACACACTACTTCTGATTGGCTGTTCCTTCTCTATCAACATCTGCATTTATTGTTAAAATGCTGTATTTTGCATACTCAAATGCTGTTATTTATTTGATTTGATTTTTTTTTAGAAAGAGACAAGTCAGCATAAGTGAGTTCATTCAAAAAAGAAATACCCCATGCACTCCACAACAAGCAGCCACTATAACAGATGCCATCCAATATAATCAGAGTGCATCAATTGTTTTGCTTTTTTATTTATTTATTTATATTTTGGATATTTAGAGGAGGACAAACTTTGTCCTTAATTTAAGTTTGAAAATGTCAAAATTAAAGATCATTAAACTCTAAAAAATGCAAAAGCCACATATAGAGTTTAGTTTTAAACAACACAACTAATACCCTGAATTATGGTTTTATATAGTTATAAGCAAAACATCAAATTAAAGAAGCGGTGTAGTTTTTATCCGATCAATCGAAAAAAAAAATAATCGCCCAACTAATCGATTATCAAAATAATCGTTAGTTGCAGCCCTAGTTTCAGGTGTTTTAGAAGGACCAAGCAAAGACAACAACTAAGGTTTTTTTTTTTTAAGGATTGGTAAAATGACTAGAATTAGGTTTAGAGCTGTTTTTAAAATCTGGAAATTTGGTGAAAAAGTAAATGACTGATCAGAGATGATTTAAGCATCTGATGAAGTTGCATCGCACAAAATAAATAAAAACAGTAGAAATTACAGCTTTGTTTATAAGTGAAAGTAAGAACATGCCCACACAAACAATAGGGCTGAACAGCTTGAAAAGGCTTCGGCTGGTTAGGGATCATTAAATTGGACTTTGAAGCAAAGGAAAAAGGTCATGTGGTCTGATGAGTTCAGATTGATCTTATTCCAGTGTGATGGGCGTGTCAGGGTAAGAAGGGAAGCACATGAAACGATGCACCCATCGTGCATAGTGGCCACTGAACAAGCCTCTGGAGGAAACGCCATGATCTGGAGTCACTTCAGTTGCTCAGGTCTAGACTCAGCAACAAAATGAAATCAGATGATCTGAATTAACTAAATCACCAGGTTATCACATCTATGGATGTTCTTCTCTGATAGTAGCAGCATTGTCGAAGGCTCATAGTGACAGAGTGGTTCTGGGAGTATGAGTAATCAGACTTCTGGTTGGAATTTTTTCCCTTTTTCTTGCAAAGCGTGTTGTAAATTAAAAATGCGTAAACAGCAGAAAATCACATGTCTAATCCGGCTTTACGATCATTTCAAACTCAATGTTATCATTGCAAATATGCAAAACAGACAGACCTAATGAATTTCATGAATACACAGAACCATGGCATCTGTCTTGCATGTTTGCACAGATAACATCCCCGGTTGGAGACAAGTACTCAAAGCTGGATATGAACTAGGGAGTTCCTGTTGCGCACAAATTTTTTCATCTGCTACACAGATTTTCAAAGACAAATAGTGACATTCCAGTTGAACAACCACTGACCTTTTCCTGTAGACCGTTTACATTTCACTCACGCACCACTAACTGCCTCAGACAAAACTTTGATAACCTTTAAGGATGGGATTGTTTGAGCGTGCTGTGGTTCAAAATTCAAACGTTTGTTTCCCTGTTATACATACATAGACACACACACGTATATACACACACACACTTCAACTTTGTCATTTCTATAAATAAGAGTATAAATAACAACGAGATATCGTTAGAGCATCATCTTCCGGCATGTGATGTAATAAAGTGCATCTATTGTGTGTGCCGCAGCAATGCAGGTCCAGTTGAGAGTTATTGTAAAAGTGATGTACGATATGTAGGAGTAGGTGGGGGCGAAGGCAGAGAGGGAGGTAACAGTAGGACAGTCTTGTGGTCCTGGCGTGTATGGACCTATACATTCTGCCAGAGGGCAATAACTGAAACAGGTGATGTGCAGGGTGAGGTCGATCACGTAGAATGCTGTGCACTCTTCGAAGGCAGCATGTGGTGTAAATGGTGCTAACCTTCAGGAGACTAGTCCCCGTAATTTTCCCCGCTGTTTTCACCACCAGCTGCAGTGCCTGATGTTCCGCCTTAGTGCAGCTCGAAAGCCACACCAAAAGTCCACATGACAACACACTATGAGACAACGATAAAAGTTTATCAAAAGCTGCTAAGAAAGTTTGGCCCTTCTCAATTTCCTCAGATAGAAGAACCGCTGCTGGGCCTTTCCTATGGCATTACCCCATGTTAGGTCCTCTGTCACAGTTAGTCCCCTACCGTCTCATTTCCAATAATGAGTGGTAAGTGAATGGTCCTTGTGCTCTTACGAAAAACCACGATCATCTCCCTGGTCTTTTTGATATTTAGGGTCAGGTTGCGGGCATTACACCAAGCTGCCAGATGTTCCACCTCCCTCCTGTAGGAGGACTCATCGTTATTAGTGATGAGGCCTAACACCGTGATGTCGTCGGCAAATTTCATGATGTAATTGGAAGGAAGGGTGTCCCAGCAGTGTGTACACATCATGTGTGTATAGTATATAAAGTAAGGGACTTAGTACACATCCCTGCGGGACCCCGGTGTTATTGCGCACTGTGGATGGCATGTGTTTTCCTATTCGCGCACGCCCCCGTGTATACACACGCGCATATGTATGTGTGCGCGCACACACACACACACACACACACACACACACACACACACACACACACGCGTATATATACATACAAATTTTATTTTATAAAAATGTGTATATATTATTGTTATTATTTTATAGTTTACATTCATATATTATACAATATACATCAATATACATACAGAATCAGAATCAGGTTTCATTCACCAAATATGTTGGGACACACAAGAAATTTGGTTCCGCTGTTTGTAGCTCTCAGAGTACAGACAAACAAAAACATTGTACAAGTAATTACACATTAGTTACACAACTACTGTGTAGGATTCTAAACGTGAATTAAAAAAAATATATATTAAAAAAGAATAAATAAATAAATCATATATTCTGTGAGTGTCAGGATAAGGAAGAAACTAATCCTACATTTACAACAGTGACTTTGCTTGTTGAGTGCTGCGCATTTTGTTTATTTTATGTGGGTGTGGCCTAATGACTACTAGTGGGCATGGCATAAGCCTTTTTTCTTTTCTTCATTTTTTAAAATTTTAATAAAAACGTAAAGCTAACTATTGCACAGTAATTTAAGTGCTCTGGTTTGTGCTAGCTTTAATTTTTCAGATTAGAAAAGAAAGCTAGTTCGGTATACTCACCAGAGATGGCATATCTTCCAATGTTGTGTGTCAATCAAATAAGAACTAATCACAGTGACAGAAGTGGGAAACGAAGTAATGTTGGCGACGAATGTTTAGATTATTTTGGGTTAGATCTCAATTTCAATATCGTGCTTTTGTGTAACGCTCTGCTCTGTTACATGCAATGCAGCGCATGCATGCAGTAATCACACTTGCTCTAACGGCAGCAAGTAGTGTGAACTCGCTAAGTTAATCACGCTTAAGTGAAAATGCCTAAAATGTTCTGACGCTGTATTTCACAACAAGGGATTCCAACACTGTGATATGCAACAAATGTCTTTTGCGTGTAAAGGGGGAAACACATCAATCCTAATGAAACATTTGAGGACACATGGGATGAAGTTAAAAGCAGAGGGATGCACCGTGTTTAATAGGTTGCGTACATCAGCTTCAGTGTGCGTGTCCCCGGCCCCAGTCAGACCAACCGTAGCAAAATCAGAAGAGATGTGGTACTTTGTCGGATAAGGCAAATATGGTCATAGTTTTGGGAAACAATTGTTGAAATTTGAAGCAGGTTTGTAGTATACCAAGAATACCAACTACAGTGGAACCTTGGATTGCGAGCATAATTTGTTCCGTAAGTGGGCTTGTATAACAAAACACGTAAATCAAAATTAATTTTCCTATAAGAAATAATGGAAACTCAAATTATTTGTTCCACAGCCCAAAAAAATAACACACAAATAATTTATACATAATATAAAGTAAAAATAAAACAAAGTAACCTGCACTTTACCTTTGAAAAGAATCTCGACAGAGCAATGTTTCCATTAGAGAGAGTGTGTGCAAAAAGTATTAGTTTAGCACTGATATCGTAAAAAACCCAAACGATACACAACCCTAATTATGAACAAATGTTAAGGTAGACCTGCATTTCATACTAGGTCAGCAATTACAGCAAATCTGATTATTCTTTGAGCATGCCAATTTTTTTCTTCCAAATGGGTACATCCTACACTTAAACGGGGAAAAAAAGGATTTAAAAAAAAATCTATAACTTACCTGGGATCTCCGGAGTGGTACCCACAATGTACATTTATATTCATTAGACTACATCTTTGAAAACAAATCGCAATCCATGGTCACAGATGAAATATGCTAAAGTTGGCTTCCAATAAATAGGGGAAAAAAAGAAAAGGTTTTTTTTTTTTTTTTTTTTAAAGTGTTGCATCTCTGAAGTGCCATTTGCATGTAACACCCGCTTACTCAGGCAGGGGGCGCTGTTTAGTGACTTTCACAGTCCTCTGCAAGTCTCAGCTCTCTATCCTGCACAGTTTCATGAGATGTGAAGTTGAAGGTTTATGACCCAGGACGCTGTCAGAGCATCACTGCTGGTGTAAGCTCGTGAATTCATTGAACTCGTTTACATCCTGGATTGCTAAATCGATGCCGTGCCTCAAGGCTGTTTTCCCGAGTTTTTGCCGGGTTGAACCTTTACATAAAACTACATGGAGTTCAGAGAGTTTAGAACCCACTCAAAAACAGTTCGCTTAGATTATCCTTCTGTCTCTCTTTCATTAATACACACAAATTTAATCATTATAGAGGACAGACATAAGCGATATAGGGCCAATTTCTCATGCACACTCTTCAGACACATTAATGTATGTACTTACTATTTAGTGGAATCTGAGAGCTGGTACTCTCTGCGGCGGTCGTAAGCCTCCTGGATGCCTGGATCCGACCACAGTATCTTAATGGCGTTAACGTAGGGCTGATCGAACGATGAGACCTTCTCGATGTCCACCTCCTTCACCAGCATGGCGTTGGCCTGCAGTCAAATCACAAAAGACGTGTAAGCATGTGACTGATGTAGGTAAAAGATCAGAGAGAGTTTAGGGAGCCTGATGAATGCACGGTCCACATTAACATAAAACATCTTCCAGAAAGAACTTTTGCAAGCAAATCGCTTCTAATAATTATTTAGGAGGGAAAAAAAGCAATACAGATAATCGCTTCAAGCACAAGACATCACATTGTAACTCAAGTTACACATCATGTCAGTGTCTTAAAAATACTTTCAGTAGTTTAAATTCTTTAAAACTTTTAAGAAATGCATTTTTTGAAGCAAATTAAAAGAATGTCCAAAATTCCAATTGAATTGACTGTCTTCCACAACTCTACAATCTACCCACTGTGCATTTATCCAAAAAAAAAAAACAAACAAACAAACAAAAATAACAGTACTATATAAAACTGATTTCTATTTTAATGTAGAAGGTCTTACACATTGACATCTTTGGAAGGAGTCTCCAGTTTTAGTACTTTGACTATCAAAACTGACTTAAAAAAAAAAAAAGGTTTCCTGACACAACCGTTAATGCCCGATCAGAAAGAAAACACATCATGTAAACAGCTCAATCAGAACAGTCTCACCTAACCAGAAATGATTGGAATAAATGTTAAGCAGAATGAGGGGGGGGGGGGGGGGGGGGGTAAACCTTTAATAATTCATATTCAACAGGTAAATATTAGCCATGTAAACACACGATCTGATGGTTTCTCTTTTGTTGGAATAAATATATTCTTTCTGTGCATCTTTGTCCCATGTAGGGATAACGGTAGCTGATGTGACGATTTTCCGGGAAGCCAATTTTTTGTGCCAGTTCGTGATGAGAACTCTCTTACACCTGGGTCTCTGGCTGAGGAAGAAGCACTGATGTACTACATGACATGTGAGCCAATCATCTAGCCAAGTAAAGAAATTTAGGACTAAACACTCAAACATGGCACTGTATGTCAGAGCATGTACAGTCGTGGCCAAAAGTTTTGAGAATGACACAAATCTTAGTTTTCACAAAGTTTGTTGCTAAACTGCTTTTAGATCTTTGTTTCAGTTGTTTCTGTGATGTGCTGAAATATAATAACAAGCACTTCATACGTTTCAAAGGCTTTTATCGACAATTACATGACATTTATGCAGAGAGTCAGTATTTGCAGTGTTGGCCCTTCTTTTTCAGGACCTCTGCAATTCGACTGGGCTGCTCTCAATCAACTTCTGGGACAAATCCTGACTGATAGCAACCCATTCATCACTTCTTGGAGTTTGTCAGAATTAGTGGGTTTTTGTTTGTCCACCCGCCTCTTGAGGATTGACCACAAGTTCTCAATGGGATTAAGATCTGGGGAGTTTCCAGGCCATGGACCCAAAATTTCAACGTTTTGGTCCCCGAGCCACTTAGTTCTCACTTTTGCCTTATGGCACGGTGCTCCATCGTGCTGGAAAATGCATTGTTCTTCACCAAACTGTTGTTGGACTGTTGGAAGAAGTTGCTGTTGGAGGGTGTTTTGGTACCATTCTTTATTCATGGCTGTGTTTTGGGGCAAAATTTGGAGTGAGCCTACTCCCTTGGATGAGCAGAAACCCCACACATGAATGGTCTCAGGATGCTTTACTGTTGGCATGACACAGGACTGATGGTAGCGCTCACCTTTTCTTCTCCAGACAAGCCTTTTTCCAGATGCCCCAAACAATCGGAAAGAGGCTTCATCCGAGAATATGACTTTGCCCCAGTCCTCAGCAGTCCATTCGCCATACTTTTTCCAGAAGATCAATCTGTCCCTGATGGTTTATTTGGAGAGACGTGGCTTCTTTGCTGCCCTTCTTGACACCAGGCCATCTTCAAAAAGTCTTGGCCTCACTGTGCGTGCAGATGCGCTCACACCTGCCTGCTGCCATTCCTGAGCAAGCTCTGCACTGGTGGCACTCCGATCCCGCAGCTGAATCCTCTTTAGGAGACGATCCTGGCGCTTGCGGGACTTTCTTGGACGCCCTGAAGCCTTCTTAACAAGAATTTAACCTCTTTCCTTCAATTTCTTGATGATCCTATAAATTGCTGATTTAGGTACAATCTTAGTAGCCACAATATCCTTGCCTGTGAAGCCATTTTTATGCAACACAATGATGGCTGCACGCGTTTCTTTGCAGGTCACCATGGTTAACAATGAAAGAACAATGATTTCAAGCATCGCCCTCCTTTTAACATGTCAAGTCTGCCATTCTAACCCAATCGGCCTGACATAATGATCTCCAGCCTTGTGCTCGTCAACATTCTCACCTGAGTTAACAAGACGATTACTGAAATGATCTCTGCAGGTCCCTTAATGACAGCAATGAAATGCAGTGGAAAGTTTTTTTTTTTCCGGATTAAGTTAATTTTCATGGTAAAGAAGGACTATGCGATTCATCTGATCACTCTTCATAACATTCTGGAGTATATGCAAATTGCTATTATAAAAACTTTTGCAGCAAATTTTCCAATTTCCAATATTTATGCAATTCTCAAAACTTTCGGCCACAACTGCAGGTTTAAAAATAATAAATGAAATAAATATTTAAATTACTATGTATTAATAAATATGTATAGGGAGCAGGATTGCGCAATATAGACGTATCCTTTGCAACGTAACATGGGCAACATGATGAACTGAAACAAACGTTCATGTTTTTATGGTGGTTTTAGGTTGTTCCTATGACCAAATAACAGCAATAATAAAAATAATAATAATAATGAGAACCTAACGCACAGAGTGAGATCTGAAGCTATGACACACTCCGTCGACACACACACCGAATTTTTATTTATTTTTTTTAAATTAGTCATTGACTAATGCTGTGTTTCCGGCTCGGATTTGTGCTGCTTGAGTTTTAAGGATTAATCTTAAAGAGACTGTTCACCGTGAGAAAGTGCGTCTCTCTGCAGCGCATGTGCGACCATCAATACGCCCTTGTAATTCAATTTACGACAGCTGGCATTCGCTGCCTTTACTGCTTCTCAGTACTGTCGGTTAGTAGTTAATTAATAGCGGATGGCATCCTTCTCTGAGACAGGTTTTTAAAAACGTTGAGCAAAATGTACTTGGACGGCCGTCTACAGGTGAAACTCGAAAAATTAGAATATCGTGCAAAAGTTAATTTATTTCAGTAATGCAACTTAAAAGGTGAAAGTAATATACGAGATAGACTCATGACACACGGCTTGAACCATCTTGCTTTGCATGTAATAATTGAGATGATTATGTCTTACAGCTTATGAAAACCCAAAATACACAATTCAATTAGATGGGGAGCAGTCACTCGGGTGTTAAACACCGCTCAGGATCACAGAAGTGAGGTCAAATTTCTTTGAACCTGGCCAATGGCAAAAGTTCCTGCCCTCCTTCGAGCAGCTCGAGTATGTTTTATTCATCAATTTATTTTGTAATTGTCCTGTTTGTGACTCTGTAGCGAAGAGGAAAAGAACCAGGCTGTTCTGAACGGATTAAAGAGGCCGTGAGCTAACAATGAAACGGGCCGTCTGTAAAATGACTTGGCAGAAGCTGCTCTCTCCAGCATCGTAAAATCATATTAACTGTTAGCAAATGCTTGGTGCGGGACATGCTGTGCTCTAGAACTACGATGGTTGGGGAACTTGAATAATTCCAGAGGGAAATAAAGATGTAAAAATACGGCACGAACCCTAACCTTGACCACCGTAACTGTAGTTACGCTGTAGTTTTTACTTCTAAACACTATAGTGCATTTAAACTTTCACCATACTGTCCATCGCTTGTGTCAGCTCTGGTTTAATATTACGCGGATATATATATATTTTTTTTTACTTATGTGTAAAACTATTCATAATTACATAACACGCCGGGGCCGGGGCATTCCATTTCAGAGAAGCAAAGTGTCTAACAGGCGGCTCTGAAGAGTCTCGGTTGGACTCGCGCCGCATGCACAAGAGGGATAATCGTAATTGCAGGTTTTGCTTTTTTGCTTGTCGGCTTTGTGTGCCGTGCGGGCAGGTGAAGCCAAGAGGGCTAGAAAAGTGTAGCCAAAAATGTTATTTAAAAAAAAAAAATGAAACTAAGCGCAAGTTATTATATTCTTATGGTGCTGCTGCATTCCAAATCCTCATATGGTGACCTACTGAGCAAGACATGTTAAGCCTTTCATTTAATAAGAGAAAACACTGGGGGAAAAAGTTTTACATTTCGCAGTTAGGAAATGGTAACAAGAAACTACGATTAAAATAATAATAAAAAAAGAAATTATAATTTTAAAAAAACTATTACAAAAAAACTGTGATTGAACCTCAGCGACGGAAATCATAATCATTATTTTTTTCTTCAATAAGATCAGATTTATTTTTCCAAGTTGACTTTTATTATGTTAAACTTCTTTTATAATCATGCAGTGAACAGTTTCCTGTGATGCTGTTTGACGACCTGCGAGAAGTGTTTGGAGATGTTCATGTTGATTCGGGGGTCACATCTTACCTCAGTTATGATTAATCTACAAACCTCTAAGTTGACTGACAAGGTTTGTACAGTAAACATGCTCAGACTATTAAAGCAATAACAAAAACAAAAAATGTTCACCACAGTGTTGTTCATGTCGGAGTCATGTGACTATACACATGCTAGTATGATCTTATGTGGACAGTAGATGAACACTGAGGTTTGGGAATCACTAGTCACCGATACATCACATCACGATACCTCAAGTGGCGATTCGATTAAAATTGCGATTCTATAAATATGATCTTATAAAGATTGTTTCGATATAACTTTGACTTGTGTAAGCACGTGTAATGAGTGGGTGTGAGACTCGGTCGCTCATATAGTTTGGAGGAAAAGGCAGATCGGAGGCTTTTAACGTGTGCGATGTTTGATAATATAAAACGCCATAAAAATGTGTGTGTTGCACCACTCGAAAACATCTGCGCTCGGTACAGAATCATTTCTATCTGAGGCTGATCAGCTGATCACCGGTCAGAGCCAATCAAACTGAAAACAGACAATTCTGGTCCCTGACTAATCGACCGGTTCGTCTCTATAATAAACATAAAAATAGATAAAAAAAAAAATCATAAATAAATAAAATAGATTTTGGAGTCAATGTAAAGAACACACACATACTGTATACAGTAGGGAATATGTATTAGTATAATTTAAAATATATATAATTTACATAACATTAAAAATATTTACATGGGTGGTTTTATCTGGCAAACATTTATGAGTCACTTGCAGATAAATTAGATCCAATGAAAGGTTACTTCTGCGTTTCTTTATTTTTTATATTTTATGATTCTTTTGTTTGATGTGTATTTGTTTACTTATATAAATTGTATTATTTCCTATTTCTAATCCTAGGCTGTTTTCTTATGGGGGGATGGAATGGGTAGGAAAAAAAGTACGTACGTACGTGTGTGTGTGTGTGTGTGTGTGTGTGTGTGTGTGTGTGTGTGTGTGTGTGTGTGTGTGCGCGTGAGAAACAATCTTGTTTAAAATTTCCAATATGTGTGTATGCATGCGCGTGTGTGCGCATGTATGCGCGTGTGTGCGCGTGTGTGCGCATGTATGCGTGTGTGTGCGCATGTATGCGTGTGTGTGCGCATGTATGCGTGTGTGTGCGCGCGCATGTGTGTGTGTGTGTGTGTATGTATGTATGTATGTACAGTATGTTTGTATGCGCGTATGTGTGTGTGTGTGTGTGTGTGTGTGTGTATATATATATATATGTGTGTATCTATGTATGAAACAAATCTTGTACATGGGCAAGAGTACACACAAATGTCAGTTTTTTTTCGGCCCACAGACTGCCAGCTATCCAAGTTAGAAGATTTTCTCATACAACTCGTACAGCGAACCTGCGTTCATAAGTCATATGTCTGCTGTCACTACTTACACACTTCATTAACATGTTAAGCATTAATGTTTAAGATTTTATATATATATATATATATATATATATATATATATATATATATATATTTATTTTTTTTATAAACCACAAACACCACTGTATCTGTGCTTGCATCACTCCCCTGTGCTGTTATCCTGAAACCTAAAATCCCACAACATTAAAACCCATTTAGCCAGTTCCCTCAGATGAGAGCTCTTGCTCAGAACCCTGTACCACTCGTGTGGTCTTCCGCCCTCTCCTCACCTTGTTCTGCTCGTACTTGTAGCCGATCTTCAGCGTCTCTGTGGCGCGGATCATGGACTGCATAGACGTGTAGATGTTCTGGTAGACCAGCTTGGTGAAGCCGCGTTTGTCTTCGTCGGTGTATCCGGTGCCATGGATGATGCGCATCTGTTTGATGAATGTGCTCTTGCCGCTCTCTCCCGTACCTAGAAAGGAAAAAAGGACAGGGTTTAAGAGGTCAGTTTCCTGTGATGCTTATCGTGTTAAACTACTGGCTCGCTCAATATTGTGTTCGCACGTCATCCGTTTCGCAGTGGGGAAAGACTTACTGACGTGCAAAAAATAAATAAATAAATAAATAATCAATAAGTGTACATCATCTAAAAACAGTGTACAGATCCATCGAGGAAACAAGTGATTCATTTGAGCACGTGGAAACGGGTATTCTGTATTCTTAACCAACTACTTCCTGTAATAAACAAACAATATATAGAGGCTTAGTTAACTGGACTTTAATATAATATGAGCTAGAACAACAGAAATGTTGACCGATTATTGATCCTAATCGACATTACTTGAGTGAGTCAAGAATGATCTGCACTCGGTTTGGATACTCTAAGGAAGGTGAAAATTTCTCAGAGAGAATCCCATTGCTGGTGACGAGACGTGGATTTATCATTATGAGCTTAGGAGTTCGCGGCATGGTATGGAACGGAAACATCCTCAAACGAAGTTCAAAAAGTCAGCTGGAAAAAATCTACGCTTACAGTTTTCTGGGATTCTCAAGGACCGGTATTGGAACATTATCAGGATAAAGGTTTAACAATCAACAGCGCTCGTTACAGTGAGGCGTATATTGAAGCCTAAACTTCGGATTAAACACAGAGGAACGCTATCCGAGGGCGTCACGATCTTGTACGGCGATGCACGTCCGCACACTTCTGCACTTTTGCTCTTTTTTTTTTTTTTGAGGTGTTAAAGCATCTTTCCTATAATCCTGATCTCGCTGCATCGGATCATCACCCGTGGTATCCCCCTGAAATCAGGCCTACGAGGACGAAGATTCACTTCTGATGACGAAGTGAAGACAGCGGTGCGTTCGTGGCTTATAAACTTTTTTTTAAATATGGGAATACGAAAGCTTGTTGACGGATGGACAAAGTGGAGTGAAAAAGCGATGAGACTATGTTCGAAAAATGATGCATTTTATCTTTTCTAAAAGTTATTAACAATACATTCTACAGAGTGCAGATCATTCTGGACTCACTTTCAATAGAAAGTCTTATTGCGAGTTCAAATGTCACATGGCACAACAGTAGTGACGAGACAAAAACAGCCAAACTCACTGAAGCATGCCTAACACTGTGCATTTGTTTTTTTTGTTTTTTTAAGTTTGTTCTTCACTGTTTATTAAAAATGAACAAATTACATGTGCATGAAGTCGCCTCGTTCCCCAGAAATCATGTTAACGAGAAAACTTTAACACCGGTTTGCGCTGACAGGAAAGCCTTCGGTAACTCAAATCCACGGTGAGCTAAAAAGCATCCCAGAACACGCAACATGTCGAACCTTGAGCTGAGAGAACTATAGCGGCTGAAGACCACAGCGGATTCCAGACTTTTCCTCTGAGAGGCTAAAAAAAAAAAAAAAAAAAAAACGGGGGGGGGGGGGGGGGAATAATAAAAAAGTCTATTAACTCTTCACTTGTCTATTTATAGAATCGAACAACAAAATTCACTCTTGTTTGATGGATTAAGAGAGATGGACTAAGGCAAAATAGAAAGGTTAAAAAATAAATAAATAAATAAATAATAAATTTTAAAAAAACACCTGTCTCTTGAAAGAAGGCCACAAATCAAAAGACCAGAAACAATTCATGAAAGATCTCGTATAACGAGCACAAAGCTGACATTCTGATGCTTTGTGCCCCCCCCCCCCCCCCCCCCTTTAGAAAAGGATATTTTGAGAAACAGTAAAGGGAAGTATTTAACTCCTGGAAATAACGTGCTTTGAATGGAGTCGGCCTGACCGTGATTCTCTCCGTGTTCAATCTTTTTTTCTTTTTTTTTTTTCCTGGAAGAATTCTTCAAAACGAGTATGATGGCATTCCCAGAGAGACGGAAGCGGCACGGATGAGAGACAAAGCGCTGCTGTTAGAGATTAAAACGATTCGTAGGAAGTCAAATTAACCTGGTGTTTCTCACGTAACTGGAACTCGTACAATAGATTAAATCAGCTGAAAAACATTCATTCATTCGCTCACGAATGTCTCGTTTTAGTAGTTTTAAGTGTCTTCTGCTGAAATGAAGTTACCAGAGAGACCGTTTAACAGGTTTTTTTTTATTATTATTATAATAATTTTTTTCTAAATCTATTGCCTTAACAGCACCAAGCTACAGTATTCACGCACTTCCCATGGACTAACTGCATACAAAAAATAAAAATGCTGAAACAGAACTTCTGGTCATTGAATCCCCTCTGTTATGTAATAGATTTAATTCAATTCTCAAATAAAAATGAGCAGCTCGTCGCGATATTTAAATCAAACTCCGCTAGAATATTCATGAAGGGAAAGAAGCAACAGACGTACACCAGTTCCGCTGTAAATGAGTGTGTGCGCGCGCGTGTGTGTGTAAGTGTGAACAGAAGAGCTGAAGAGCTAATGGCAGAGTGTAGAGGTCCTCAAGATAAATTCAAGCACCTCTTTACAGACAAAACCCCCGTGAATAACTGCAGAGCCATGCGGTCTGGAACAGGATTAACATGCCGAATAACGAGGAACAGATTCCAGGCCTGGAGCCATTAAAAAATAAATAAATAAATACATTTTTCCTGATGATGATGATACTTCTGAAATAAATAAACGTGACCAACGGTTTAAAAGAACGACACTTTTCACAAGGTCTGTTGCATCATTTTTTTTGTTCTTTGATCTTTTTGTTAGATGTTACTATTTTATACTGATGTACAACTACAAGCATTTCAGAAGAGTCAAAGGTTGTCAATCAACTTCTGGGCCACACCCTGACTGATGGCGCAGCCCGTTGTCAGCATTCGTGGGTTTTTGTTTGTCCACCCGCCCGGCTTTTGAGGACTGCCCGCGAGGTCTCAACAGGATTAAGGTCTGGGGAGGTTCCTGGACATTAACCCAAAATTTCAATGTTTTTTGTGTCCTGAGCCACATGACTCATCACATCAAGGTGGTCCATTACGCCGGAAAAGGCACTGTTCGTCACCAAACCGAGAGAAGGTCTTCTAAGAGACACGGTATCTCTGTACCATCCTTCATTCTTGGCTGCATTCTTAGGCAAAATTGAGATTGAGTCCACTCCTCCGGCTGAGACGTGAGCTGATCAGCTTTTATTTCGTGACAATTGCATAACCTGGAGGTGAAGTTTATTATTTTACGGTTTTATTAGTGGGAAAAGGTCATGTGCATGCCAATCTATTCTTCTTACGATCTTTTTTTTATGATTCTATTATATCTGGTTATCGTTCCATTTCAAAGATAAACATGTGGAAATGATTGGTCAATCTTTTTATTGATATTTTGCATAAAAAATAAAAAATAAAAGAAGAAGAAGAAGAAAAAAAAAAGTACACCGTCATGAGATTCTGGTCCCACATTACACAGCAGCCGGTAGAAAAATCTGTTCAACAGAGACTGATGAGTTCTGATCTCTCTTGCACTTCACACAGGCCTTCAGTCGCCCACACAATACGGATACACAAGCTCACACGCTCAGAGAGAGAGAGAGAGAGAGAGAGAGACCAATAAAACCCAACCTTTAGATTCGCCACATCCGCAGGAGGCAAACCACAACCACAGAAAGAACATTTCATCTCTCCGTACATCAAAAAACACATCCTGCCATCACTCTTCCCTCTCCCATCACCTGCACTTAATCCCTCTCTCTCTCTCTCTCACACACACAAACGCACACACTCCTGTCCCTGATTGCATAACGCTGCTCTTCCTGGTCTTCCAGAAACGGGTCATGTGACCCCGGAATGAAATCTGACATCTGAAACCCGAGAGCGATTAGTGAGGAAAAAAAAACAAACAAAAAACCAAAGCCTTCGGAACAACAAGAAGCTGTCTGTGCAGTGCGCCGTGCGCATCATGTGATCCCGATACAAAGAAGACAAATATTTAACGCTGCTAATCTGCAGCTGAACCGAAGATCGGGTTCTTGAGTAAACAGAAATGACATCACCAGGCATGTTATGAGTCTGGTCTCCAAACTGCTTGACCTTAACCTGTATACACTTAGGGTGTAAAAGGAATCGAGATAACTGTATCCGTATTTGGCTTTCAAACACACACACACACACGTACACAGGGGCTGGAAGTTTTGTTCAATTTTGGTCTTCTTTTATTAAAGGAAGGGAAAAAGAACCACAACTACACACACTCCTGCCAGTTCCTCAGCCTCAACTATATCTCACTTGTGGTCATAATGGCTGTAAGCTAAAAATCTACATGAGACTAGGGGTTAGTCAGTACGACCACTTTAGGTTGCATTAACGGAGGTAAATGGATTCCAGATTTTGCGCCTTTATCAAAAATCATATCAAAGGATTTGTATCCAAGTATCAAAAATTATTCTTAAATCTGTCACTGTGTTTGTTGTTTTAATTATTTTGGGCCAGGACTAGCTCAGTGGTCTTATGATTGGAAGGTCCCGGGAATAAACCCAACACTACCAATTTGCCACTGCTGGGCCCTTGAGCAAGAGCATTAACCCTCAACTGGTCAGATCGATCCATCCATCCATCCATCCATCCATCCATCGGTGATTACCATTGCATTTTTTTTTTTACAACCATAGTAGGAACTCCGGACAAAGCTTGCACACATTCCAGGCGATTTGGGGACGCCGGTTAGAATAATCTGCATGTCTTTGGACTGTGGAAGGAAACCGGAGTACCCGGAGGAAACCCACTGACATGCAGACTGCATTCACACAGACACGACATGGGAACCCCAACCCTGAAGGTGCGAGGCTAACCACTAAGCCACTGTACCGCCGGTCAGATATATAATGAGATGCTCTGGATAAGTGTCTGCCAATTTTTTATTTTTTTTACTTCCTAAACTGTTTAACGTTAAACCGCTCGAACTGAAGCCACATCTTGATTGCTACGTTTCAACTCCATTGTGGTGGCAGAAATATGAAGACTGCGGAGAACGAGGAAGGAACGCTGAAAGCTGGGGGAAAAAAAAAAAAGGAAGAGAAAAGCTGAAAGCGAGGGCAGGTCGATGAGTTTCTTTACAAAAACAGATGAACCTAAAGCAACAAGCGGTAAATACGTTGCAGGAACGTACAGTATAAGCTTGCCTGCTAATAGGGGATCAGCTTGTTTGCAGTTGATAAAAGAAGCAGGATTTGGTTCAATGCAGGTGATGAGCATTTTAGTCAAAGTTTATGGACCATAATTTTTGGGATCATGACTGGGTTAACCCTTAGTCCTGCAACTAACCAGTTAAATACACATGCTGTTTACTTTATGTTGGGGCTTTTAGTTGACCGATCCCCGATCGATCTCCTGCATCTTAAAGTTCTCTCAGAGTTTGGCACTCCTCTCAAGTGAAAGCTGAAGCATGTCATTTAAGAACTTGAACGTTTTTTTAGGGGGGAGATTATTAACCCGCAATATGTTACAGACACTCACTGAGACTGAGACTTGTAAATGTAGAGGCCAAGTCAACACCGTCGTGGTGCTCTGTGCTGCTGTCGTTAAGGACTACTGTTGCCCTGAAGGTGTGTACTTGGTCTGCGGCAATGTTTAAGTAGGTGTAACTTGTCAAAGTAACACCCGCATGAATAGCAGGACACAGCAGAACACTGCTCAGGGCATCGCGCCGACTCTGCAAGTTTGCCTTCTTCATATAGGGCATATCCTGATGCCACGTCTTCTCCAGGTAAGCGACACACAAACTCACCCGGCGTCTTTTAAGCATGACCCACATTTTAAGTATGTGCCCAATGTATTTGCTTTCGGTTAGTGAACATGGGGTCAGCATGGGCATGCTGTGTGTTCTGACTCCTTTCGGTCACAGCCGGCATGAACTTTTTCAGATATTTGTGCTGCAGTAAATCTTCTGTGTGCATCAGTAAGCCTTGGGCTCGCAGAACTCTGTCACCGGTTCACTGATGGTCTTTTTTTTTTTTTTTTTGGACCACTTTTGGTAGAAAGTAAAGGCCTGTCGTTTTGGAGATGCTCTGACCCATTGGTCCAGCCATCGCGAATGCGCTGTTGTCAAAGTCGCTCAGATCCTTAGGCTTGCCCATTTCTCCTGCTTCGGACACCTCGGCTTCAAAAACTGTTTCTGTGGTGTTGAATATTCCTTTGAACAAAAACATAAATAACTAACCAAATAAATAAATAAAGAAATAAATAAATGCATAGACAGTTCCCGAAAACCTGAATTCATAATTCATAATTTTGTGTGCCTTGTTACATTAGAAAGACAAGACAAGGTAAAATTCCCCCATCAAAAAGCTTCAGCTAAGGACATCGCCAGATGGTTTGGAGTCACCAGGCCATGGAACAGATTCCTGAACAAACAGCCCTGTTGCTGATCGCTCTAGATCTGGAAGGCCAAAAGTGACAACACCAAGACAAAAATAAATAAAAAAAATAATCCATACAGAAAATTCTGGTGGTATTCCACACAATAACTTGCCAAACTGTTCCGTCAAAAATTTAGACTTGCAAGGACGCCGTGTTGTGGGTAAACGGTGACTGTGTCATTGTCAATGTCATCTGAATTTTTAATTTCTGGTTCTGATACAGACAGATTACTGTACGAAATTAAGCACTCATATTTGACAAATCAAATTTGCAAGAAAATGTACACTACCTGTCAAAAAGGTTTGGACACAACTTCTAATTCCAGTTTTTCCTGACTTGGATTCTTTTCTCCGTTGCAGAACAATGCTGAATGCTCCAAAATGTCCATGTTGATGCACAGGTGATATTGAGATGCGTCTGCTACTCTACTGCTCGCTGAAGACTTCATAACGGCTCCAATCTGAGGTAGTGTTACCAGTTAATTAACTATGAATGGTGATTTCTGAGGCTGGTAACTCGAATAAGAGGTAGGTTTTGGTCTTGCTTTCCTGAGATGCTCTTCATGAGAGCCTTGATGTTTCATCATGGTGCTCGATGCACTTGACAATACTGTTGTTGCAAGAACTCAAGACCATCATGTCTTAAAATAACCGTTATTGTCTGTTTATTGACTGTCATTTCATCATGTTGAAAAATCCAATACTGTTCTAGATTATAGAAAAATAAATCCAAACTTTTGATGCTATTATACATGTACAATATATCTTTTGTCCATCAGTCGAGACTGTCTGAAGCATATGAACAGAGCAAATGTTTTTGGGTTTCTAGGCTTTAAAGTCCCTCAGTTACTTAAGGATCAGTCTAGAATTTCAAAATTTTCATAATCTCAAGGCAGCAAATGATCTAAAATGGCAATTTTAAATGCTATATTACACTACAGCTAAAATCCTCCAATCGAGTCTGTACCACTGTGCCACAACAGTTATCCTTTGTTACTCTGGGTGTGACAGAGTTACGCATTTGCTTTGGGTTTTCTGACCTTCAGTAGCAAAAACGACGTCAATGAAAGAAGCTGCGCGTTTGCTATTGGCAAGGTCCATACACAAACTCGCAGCATCACCGAGACAAGTAGCATCAGCTGCTAACACGAGACTTTTGATCGCGAGACGCGAGAACGACTGAGCGATCATTATGATGGTGCACTGCTTCTTGAGATAATCTTTCTTAATATATCTGTAGCATTATTTACTAAATTACGCACAACATTACAACTCCATAGTAATTATTTATCATGCACCGCGTATGATGACCTCAGAGAACAACCATTACGTTTTCTGCTCCTGATTAAACCGGAGACTAGAGTGATGGCCAAAAGTGCTGAGACAAAAGTGAAATTCAATGTTCGAATAATATTCTCAAATTTTTTTTTCATTTAAATAAATGACACTCAAGAGAAGAATAATGTGTTATCTTGTGCAATTAATTTGCTATAAAACAATCAATATTAATATTAATGTTTATGATGGGGAAAATGAGATGTTTTTACATACTGGATGGTAGAAGACAGATAAGGAAGCTGTGAGACAAATCTGACCTGCAGCCTCGTTTTTATTTAGTCCAAAACACTCCAAAATTCACTGCAAATCTGTAGTGGAGCGATCACTATTGTACAGCGTTCATGAATGCGTCACATGGACAAATCCACCAACAGCAGGATTTATTTTTTCATGTAATCAAAAGAGCAACTGCTAGGACTACGTCTACATTAAGTCATATTTCTGGATGAAATGTCCATCAAGACCAACACTGCACGTTTCCTCCCCTAAAGCAGAGACATCTCTGAATGATCAGTACAAACATATATAAAATTTTCATTTTGAAGCTTTGTCCATTTGTTCCACCCTTACATCATTGGCTGTTAAAGATGAAGACTTCAAAGTTCAATACTCGGTACACTTGAATTTTAAAAATCGGACAAAAACTAGCCCTGGAGACAAGAAGGGTTTCTATGTACCGGAGCTCACGGTACTTGAGAACTTTCATTCACTTGGACTGCAACTACAGGCCATAAAAAAAACATAGCGGTGAAGAAGAAAAAAAGGAAAAAAAAAAAAAAAAGAAAAAAAAAACTGTGATCACAAATATTTGCTGAGAATTTATGGAAAATAAATAAATAAAAAGAGAAAGAAAAGCAACGAGTTGTTTGAAATGGTAACTGTTTGGTTGTCATAGCAACACTTTCTCCCCCCCCCCCCCTCTCTCGCGTTTGTTTTATGAAGGACGTTAAAAATGAACTCGGTTTCTTTCTCGCTCTGTCGTTTTATGAATGAGCGACAAGACGTGGGCGAGAAAAGAAAAAAAAATAAAGGGAAAAACCAACACAGAGAACTGGGGGGAGCGATTAAAAGGAATCCTCGTCAATGTCGGTTCATCCTCGAGTCATTTCTAAAGAAAAAAATATATATATATTCGACATTTTATTGAATACAGTAAAAAGAAAAGCACAGACTTGCGCTTGAATTCTCACTCCCACAGTGGCATGATGAGAGCTCAGCAGCATTAAAGCAACAGAATCGGTTTTACTTTTCATTAATAAATTAGATGGACTGCTTATAAAAAACACATCCATCAGACGACCTCTCACAGCAGGAGAATATTGATCGAGTGCTTGTGTCACGCAAACCTGAAAATTTCTCATTGAATGTGATGAAGCTGCGCAAAGTATGTACTGCAAAATAACTAGCAAGCACCAACACAAAAGAAGCATGATGTCCCAAAATGAAAATGTTGCATCTTTTGTTGAAAGTTCACATTCGTTTTGGGACGATTAAAACTGCTTTTCGGAACGGTGATGAAAAGGTTAGACTGGAGCCCTGACAGACATCAATAGTAATATTTTCCCACAAACTCAAACCAGTCATGTGACTAAATTTGAAATGATAATACTCATGCTTTTCTTTTTCAAGTTTGTTTCACAACTGCTGTCAGTCATTCGCATCTTATTTAAAAGCGTTAGCATGTGCATGTGAGAGATGGTACCAGTAGTCACAGCGGTACAATAAAAGGACTGGATGCTTCAAACTTTATGAGTTAAATTGTCTTTAGTCAAATTGTGCACTAATAAAGGACCTAAATATTCTAAAGTAAATGAGAATGTTAGAAGACCAATAATGATACCGGCATTGGTATCTATGGAATATGATGTATACTAGAGGTACGCAATTTAACCAAATTTTTTTTTTTTTACAATAATGTATAAAATGTGAACACGAAAAATGACGCAATGAATCCAAGTTATTATTTAGGTACACTTAGAAACACTAAATGAATGAAATCCTCATTTAAAAAATTATGCCACAGCTGCAAATACTCGTGTTTTGTGAAACTACCGCTGCTTCTTCAATCGTGTTTATCAGCGGTTGGGAGTTTACCACCACCTAGTGGACTGGAGCCTGGAGTTCATCTCTACGTATTGTAAGCAATACATCTAGGTTATACAGCATTTCAGTGTTTTCGCTAAATACTTTTATATAGTTTCAATTTGAGGGCTGTAACTGAAAGTGACGCAAAGTACAGTGGAACCTCAGATTGCGAGTAACTCTGTTTACGAGTGTTCTGCAAGACGAGCAAAGATTTTTAATAAATTTTGACGTGAAAAACAAGCATGTCTTGGTTTACGAGTGCTGAGTTTTTTGACACACACACACACACACACACACACACACACACTCGCCTTTACACGCCCCCCTCCCCGGCTTCACACAGACACACACACACTGCTCTACGCAGAAATTCTTTTCAAAGGTAAGGTGCTGGTTCATTTGTTTGTTTGTTTTTTTATTACTTTACAGCAGTGATTCCGTTAGTCTGCGCTCAGGCGAGTGTCATTAGAGAGATTTTTTTTTCCTGTTAAAACAGTGTTTCCGTTGTGTGTGTGTGTTGTGAAACTTAAAAAGCGACACATTTTTTATTAGGGTTTATTAGGGTTATTTTAACTTTTTTTTAAAGGTAAAGTGCAGGGTAATTTTTTTTACTTTATATATTGTATTAATTATTTTTCTGTATTTATTTTTTTGAGCTATGGAACGAATTATTTGAGTTTTCATTATTTCTTATGGGAAGATTTGATTTGGCTTAAGAGTGTTTTTGAATATGAGCCCACTTCCAGAACGAATTATGCTCGTAATCCAAGGTTCCACTGTAGGTGTAACTTTTTTTTTCTTTTAACTGAACTACGTGCACATTGTGGTGGAGTAACTCTTTCTATACAAAGATACTACCCAAATGTTGGTTTCCCCATCTTTGAACAACATTTTCCATTCTGCACACTGCTTTTGTTGATGGTGACCTTTGAATTTAAAATATGTCAAATATATCGCTGCTTGAGACTAAATCAGACACAAAACACTGAATCAAATTGAAAATCACAATGCCCGAAAATCGACTCAAATCAAAGATCTACCTGTGATTCGAAGCTGTGATGCGTACACAATACAACTTGTGTAGGATAAGACCCACAGTCTCATGCACTTTCTGCTAGATGGAGACAAATGGGTCGCAGTGTGACCCTTAACTGGAGTCGCCGCAAGAAGAGGGAGGGGGAGTCATGCACTTCCTCCAGACTGAACCTTGCAAAATTTCAGGCTGCGATTTGGCCCTTTAAAAAAAAAAAAAGAAAAAAAAAAGAAAAGAAAAAAAACATTCCAACACTCGTTCGCAGCTTAGTCACACGAACAGGAAATAATGTCAAAAAGCTTGTTTAATCTCAGGTCTGTTTTGTGTCTTCATGTTTTCTTGCCCTTATCAATCGTTCCCTTCATGCCTTTAGTTGGATCCTCTCCAGATGAACAGCACCAAAAAAATTATCATAATATACAAAAAGAATTATTCAAATGCCTAATTTATTTCGTGTGACCCTGTCACAAGATAACCCCCCTTCCACACACACACACTTAATTCAAGCTGTTTCATCCTCCTGTTCCTTCTTTGTAAAACAGAACACACACACACACACAACCTCTTTGTTGGATCCAACTGTTAATAAAGACCTGATCCTCCACCAGAAGTGCAGGATATTCATCACTTAAATATTTCTCCTTTCTATTTTTTAAAATGGCCCAGAAATAGGAGGCCATCTATTACGGTCCATGTCGGGTGCAGTGCGGCTCTTTTTTTTTTTTTTGCTCAGGCTCTCTTTTTCTGTACCGCGAAACACGTTTCCCGGAAAGACGATCTGACGGAGACGCTGTGAATTGGCAGCGGTGTTAGACAGACGTGCTGAGAAAACTAGTTGACCGCGTACATGTAGTACCACGCTGACGACACGCCCGTCGTTCATCATTTGCATTTAAAAGACGCCGTTTTCCCCATTTTTGGTAAATAAGTCGTACATGATGTGGAGTTACTTGGAACTATTTCTCCTACATCAAGTCAACAGCGTTGGCTCCGATCCTTAGCAAAGCCGGCCGCAGATAAAATGACTCATTATAGCTACAAAACCCAGAAGTGAGGCTGATGAGATAATTGCTGCACTTGTCTGACATGTCGCCTCATTTTAAACATGAAAACACATGAATTATTTGATAAGATTTTTTTTTCACCCTATTTCAAATACTTAACATTATACAATAACACTGATTACATCACAGCGTTGCTGGATCCTTGATTCTGATTGGCCGACTGGTGTCTATTCATTTTCAGATCAGACACCAATACTGACTGCAAGGTTTACCCTGATGCACTCGTTATATTAAAAGGTACCACATTTTACTATTAACACAGGAGCTTCCTAAAGTGTTTCGGTTAATCCTTTATCTGAAGTGCACATCAGAATGCAAATTAATAAATCAAACTTATTAAATCCGCACCATTTGCACTGATGTATATAAAATATTTGAATTTCTGGTAGATTCATTTCGTTGCTGAGAATCTGTACTATACAATGACAAACCTCTCTCTCTCTCTCTATTCCTCTCTCTACACTGATATATACACTACTGCTCAAAAGTTCGGCATCACTTTCTAACTCCATGTTCATTCCTGATTTGTGTGTGTCTATACTGTAAAACAATACTGAAGACGTCCAAAATATACAATAATCGCCTTTGAACAGTTGATATTGAGATGTTTCTGCTACTTAAGCTCTGTATAACGACTCTAATCTGAGGTTCTGTTTATTTATTAATTGATGATTTCTGAGGCTGGTGACTCTAAATGAACTTCTCCTCTGCAGCAGAGGTACGGTTTTGGTCTTGCTTTCCTGGGAAGGTCTTCATTAGAGCCAGTTTCATCATAGAGCTTGGTGGGTTTTGCAAATGCACTTGATAATACTGTTCTTGCAAGAACTGCTTCAGAACAGCTGACCTTCATGACTGCTGTTGTTGTTACATAACTATCTAATTCCGTACGTGTTATTTAATAGTTTTGAAAACCACAGTATTGTTGTAGAATGTAGAAACCTTTCTTCTTGTTTCATCCCTGGCTAATACAGAAACCGAAAAAGGTAAAAAAGTAGGGAAATGAGAGAGCGCTCTCTCTCTCTCTCACAGTCAGAGATAAAGCTGTAATTTTTTTTAAACAACAGCCACAATTTTGATTTGCAAGTGACTTTAAGCTACAGTAATTGTTTTTTCTGCCATCACATCAATACTGTGGATATATTTCGAAGGGATGGGAATCAGCTTTTTATTTTTTTTATTTTTTTTTATTTAATATCCCAAACCATTATTATTTTGGATTTTGTTACAAATGTAATCAAACTAAGAAAAATATGGTGCTCATACCACACACTGCCTGTCAATGTGTGAATAGTTTAGAGTGCACCACCTGTAGGATTATAGAGGAACTGCAACAATTCAACCTTTGTGTTTCTGGATTTTCCCCCGATTTTATTCGTGTCCAATTCCTCCCCGTCACTAGGGGGCTCCCACATTAAGGCTACTACTTCCACTGAGCTGGGACTGCCGAAGACTATCTTGTGTTTCCTCCGAACCACGTGACGGCAGCCAACCGCTTCTTTTCGAACTGCTCGCTCACGCACCGTTGGTGGCAGCGTAACACACTCGGAGGACAGCGCTATCCGCTCCTTCCGCTTGCGTGAGCTCACAGACACCCCTGATTGGCTGTAGAGCCGTGATTAATGTGGAAGCACCAAGTACCTCTCGTCCCTCCCCTCTGAGAGAGCTCGGCCAATCAGCTCTCTCTAGACCTCCGGCTGCATGATGTTACAGCATCACCCGGGAATCGAACTGGCGATCTCCGGATGATCGGGCAAGCGCTTTACTACTGCGCCACTCGGAGGCCAACCCTTTTTCTAATATTTTGTCTGTGGATTTATGAACTATGCCCCAGTTAAAATCAATCATTCTTGTTCCAGGTTTGGAGCGAATACTTGAGCGAATACTTGTGTTTTATAAAGATCATTTCAGCATGTCTGCTCTTCTTTCCTCATCCGTCATCTTTGCCATCACAACTCTATTGTAATCTGTGGCATGAAGAAAGCAACAGAAATAGAGGTTCGTCTTCGAGCGTTTTATTTATTTATTTTTTTTCACGAGTCAAAGTTTCGCTGTTGTTTTTACATCTCGTGTGAATCACTCGCCAGTTTCCATCTCTGCGTTTGATCGTTCCTAGTGCTGCGTAACACGCAACAAGGAGCGTTTGCTTGGTGTGAGAGAGAGAGAGAGAGAGAGAGAGAGAGACGGAGAGGAGATTGCGCAGCCCCTGCAGAAATGTAGGATAATGCAGCGCCTCGGGCTGTGGCTCTGCACGAATGGCCTCCATACGGAGAGAGACGAGAGAACGTGGGCCAGAAAAATCGCTCCAATCTAGGCTACTCCTGTCCCTTATGTGCTGCTGGAGTCTCAGGCAATGAGCTGTGTGTGGATTTAAAGAGGCCAGTTCTTACATGTCCCCACACACACACACGCATGTGCAGACAGACTGAGCACCACGTGGGCGGATGATGCTCAAAACCTGTGCTGTTGCCATGGTGACAGGCCTACAAAACCCCCACCCCCTTCAAATCCGAGTCTTGGCTTGTGTACAGCTGAAATAGAAGTGTTTGCACTTTAGTGCCGTACCGCACGGGAGGGGAGGGGTCTTCCATAGGAAACGACATAGCCGTGCTCTTGCTGGACATAAACACGATGTCGTTACACTTCCTGTGGCTTCCAAGTGGTCAAGTATTTGTTTGTTTACTTCAGCCTGACCTGACTGTTCTCCCGCTGCTGATGCCTAGGCTCGTAAAAGTTAAACCCATCTGGGGTTGAGCACATTTTTAACAAACGCGTGTGACCGGAATATCGGAGCCGATGGACTGAGCTGCAGAGACGGAGTACAGAAATGTTCTTGGAAGAAAGAAAGAAGAAGAAGAAGAAAGAAAAAAAAAATACACGCAAATGTGGGGCGTGAACACCAAATGTTGTGAGCGAGTTATTTGTAAATTTATCAAATCTTTCATTTAGTGCCATGTTCTTCATGCTGAGGTGATTTTAAGGCTTATGTAACGATAGAGAGGAGACTTATCGATTAAGGGGAATCACGGCGCAGCACATACAAAGCGCGGCCCTGCAGCTCTACAAAAATGTGAGGTGTGTGTGATGCTTCGAGCAGAAACCCTAATGCTGGATGAGCATTGTGCAATTCTCTCTTTTAGATAAGATCATACAAAAATACATCATTTTGCGATATAATCTCATGCATCCGTTACCAATCTTTCATATTCCCTCATTAAAAATGCTTTAGGCTGGGCTGCGCGCCACAAGTGCACCGCTGTCTTCACTTCAGGTGAAAGTCTGATAGAGCGAGATCAGGACTATAGGGAGGATGCTATAGAACCTCAAAATTACAATTTTGCAGAGTGTCGACAGTGTGGGTAGAAGTGTACGGACGTGCATCGTCATGCGAGGTCACGACGCCCTTGGATAGCGGTCCTCTGCGAAGTTTAGGCTTCAGCTCTTCAAAAGTGCATTTTAGAAATTTGAAATGACTGATAAAATGACATTGAATGTAAGATCTAAACATGATGTTGCGAATACAACCTCAAAACAACAAAAGAATTTCTTCCGATTAACATCCATTCACACAACGTCCGACCCCTTAATTCATCCACGATCCCTCGTGTTTCTAACAGGGTTTAGTGTTCTGATCGGAGACCGGGACAGATGTGACAGTATCTCATGTCGCGCATCTCTCAGTGTTGAGTACCTCTCATTTTCTTTCGGAAACATTTTAGCTCCCAAATTGCTCTGCTGTAACATGGTGTTCGTGGCGCTCGTTAAGTCTAGCGCATGCTATTGGTTTGATAGTGATTTGGTTATGAAGATATTTTTATAAAATTGTATTAGTTCAACGTTATCCCTTAGTCACATAGCCAGCATTGTTCTGATCATTAAAGTCATACGAATTTTCAAAAACAACCGAATAGCAACTTTGTCTCAATGTCTATAATGCTGCCAAATTAACATCATAATGTTTGGAAAGATTATTATTTGGAAAGACAACTCTGCATGAATGACTCTTTGGCACAATGACAAGTAGGCAATGTAAAGTTTGTATAGCAGTGTAAATGTATTGTCCCTCAAAATAAAAAAAATAAAAAAAATACAGCCAATAATAACGGAACCCCTGGCAACAAAAGTGAGTACACCCCTAAGTGAAAATGTACAAATTGAGCACAATTAGTCATTTTCCTTCCCCTTTGTCATGTGACTCAGTGTTACACTGTCTCGGGTGTCACCAGATAACAGGCGAGTTAAATTTGGTATAAAAGCTCTTCCACTCTCTCAACCTGGCCACTGAAAGTTCAACATGGCACCTCATGGCAAACAACTCTCAGAAGACCTGAAAAAACAAATTGTTGCTTTACATAAAGATGGCCTAGGCTATAAGAAGATGGCCATTGTGCTGCAGCACAGTTGCAGAGTGTTGGCTAAGACCATCCAGCGATTTAAGAGGACAGGTTCTTCTCAGAACAGACCTCTCCATGGTCGGCCAAAGAAGCTGAGTGCACGTTCTCAGCGTCAGATCCAAAGATTGCCTTTGGAAAACAGATGGATGAGTGCGTCCAGCATTTGCTGCAGAGATTGAAGGGATGGGAGGTCAGCCTGTCAGTGCTCAGACCGTACGCCGCACACTGCATCAAATTGCTCTTCATGGTTGTCGTCCTAGAAGGAAGCCTCTTCTAAAGATGATGCACAAGAAAGCTCGCAAACAATTTGCTGCAGACATGCAAACTAAAGACCAGGATTACTGGAACCATGTCCTGTGTTCTGATGAGACCAAGATAAACCTATTTGGTTCAGATGGTGTCAAGCGTGTGTGGCAGGAACCAGGTGAGGAGTACAAAGACAAGTGTGTCTTGTCTACCATCAAACATGGTGGTGGTTGTGTCATGATCTGGGTCTGCATGAGTGTTGCTGGCATTGGGGAGCTACAGTTCGTTGAGGGAAACATGAATTCTAACATGTATTGTGACATACTGAAGCAGAGCATGATCCCCTCCCTCCAGAAACTGGGCCGCAGAACAGTGTTCCAGCATGATAATGACCCCAAACACACCTCCAAGATGACCTCTGGCTTGCTAAAGAGGGCAAGGGTAAAGGTGATGGACTGGGCAAGCATGTCTCCAGACCATAAACCCCATAGAACACCTCTGGGGCATCCTGAAAAGGATGGTGGAGGAGCACAAGGTGTCAAATGTCCACCACCTGCGTGATGTTGTGATGGAGGAGTGGAAGAGGATTCCAGTGGCAACCTGTGAAGCTCTGGTGAACTCCATGGCCAAGAGAATTCAAGCCGTGCTGGAAAACGATGGTGGCCACACAAAATATTGACATTTCACATTTTCACTTAGGGGTGTACTCACTTTTGTTGCCAGGGGTTCAGCTATTATTGGCTGTATTTGTAGTTATTTTGAGGGGACAATACATTTACACTGCTATGCAAACTTTACACTGACTACTTTTCATTGTGTCAAAGAGTCATTCATGCAGTGTTGTCCTATGAAAAGATGTAACTAAATATTTGCAGAGATGTGAGGGGTGTACTCACTTATGTGACATACTGTGTGTGTGTGTATATATATATATATATATATATATATATATATATATATATATATATATATATAAAAAGCAAGCTGGGTACGACAGGAAACATTTTAAACTATTTATTTCTAAAATTGCCGATACAGGATCTGTTTGTCGTTGCTCTGGTGAGTCTTGATTTCCAGGTCATCTTCCTAAACATTCGTTCGGTTTTCCACGGCTGTATTTTTGACCAGTGAACTTATAAACACTGACATTTCAAAAAAATGTAAAAATAATTTTGATTTGGCCTTGTACTGACCAACATCTAAATACACTAACTTAAGAATGTCAAGTACAGACAACCGGCACATCCTACTGTCTTATAAACATTACATGATTTTTTTTTTACATTAGTAACCTCATGAAAAACAACCGAATGGGACGTGTCCACACCCACTGGCTGGGGAGAGCATGAACAGACCATTTTCTACTTTTCCAGGACTACTTTTCCACATGTAAGGTTCAGCCAGTATAAACCCAGGCTTGAGAGGCGGTCTCTGTGCGCTTCCAAGCAAACCAGAGCGCGATTTAAGACGCAGTGAAAACATGCCTTAACCAAAAGAAACCAAACTGCAGGAATTTAACTTTGCTGTGTACTTTGGATTGAGAGTGACTTTTTTTTCGGTGCTAGGACTTTGACACTGCGATATTCTCATGTTTTCCTAACAAATACTTACACACGTGGACAAAATTGTTGGTACCCTTCGGTCAATGAAAGAAAAACTCACAATTGTCACATAAATAACTTTAATCTGACAAAAGTAATAATTTAAAAAAATTCTATGAATGTTAACCAATGAAAGTCAGACATTGCTTTTCAACCATGCTTCAACAGAGTTATTTAAAAAAATAAACTCATGGAACAGGCCTGGACAAAAATGATGGTACCCCTAGAAAATACTGAAAATAATGTGACCAAAGGGACATGTTAATTCAAGGTGTGTCCACTAATTAGCATCACAGGTGTCTACAATCTTGTAATCAGTCAGTGGGCCTATATATAGGGCTCCAGGTAGTCACTGTGTTGTTTGGTGACATGGTATGTACCACACTCAACATGGACCAGAGGAAGCGAAGGAAAGAGTTGTCTCAGGAGATTCGAAAGAAAATTATAGACAAGCATGTTAAAGGTAAAGGCTATAAGACCATCTCCAAGCAGCTAGATGTTCCTGTGACTACAGTTGCACATCTTATTCAGAAATTTAAGATCCATGGGACTGTAGCCAACCTCCCTGGACGTGGCCGCAGGAGGAAAATTGATGACGAATCAAAGAGACGGATAATCCGAATGGTAACAAAAGAGCCCAGAAAGACTTCTAAAGAGATCCAAGGTGAACTTCATGCTCAAGGAACATCAGTGTCAGATCGCACCATCCGTCGTTGTTTGAGCCAAAGTGGACACCATTGTTGAAAACAAATCATAAAAAAGCCAGACTGGAATATGCCAAACTACATGTTGACAAGCCACAAAGCTTCTGGGAGAATGTCCTATGGACAGATGAGACAAAAATTTAACTTTTTGCCAAGGCACATCAGCTCTATGTTCACAGACGGAAAAACGAAGCATATGAAGAAAAGAACACTGTCCCTACTCTGAAACATGGAGGAGGCTCTATTATGTTCTGGGGCTGCTTTGCTGCATCTGGCACAGGGTGTCTTGAATCTGTGCAGGGTACAATGAAATCTCAAGACTATCAAGGGATTCTAGAGAGAAATGTGCTGGCCAGTGTCAGAAAGCTGGGTCTCAGTCGCAGGTCATGGGTCTTGGAACAGGACAATGACCCAAAACACACAGCTAAAAACACCCAAGAATGGCCAAGAGGAAAACATTGGACTATTCTAAAGTGGCCTTCTATGAGCCCTGACCTCAATCCTATTGAGCATCTTTGGAAGGAGCTGAAACATGCCGTCTGGAAAAGGCACCCTTCAAACCGGAAACAACTGGAGCAGCTTGCTCATGAGGAGTGGGCCAAAATACCTACAGAGAGGTGCAGAAGTCTCATTGACAGTTACAGGAATCGTTTGATTGCAGTGATTGCCTCAAAAGGTTGTGCAACAAAGTATTAAGTTAGGGGTACTATCATTTTTGTCCAGGCCTGTTCCATGAGTTCTTTTTTTTTTTTTATAATTCCGTTGAAGCATGGTTGAAAAGCAATGTCTGACTTTCATTGGTTAACATTCATAGAATTCTTATTTATTATTAATTTTGTCAAATTAAAGTTATTTCTGTGACCATTGTGAGTTTTTCTTTCATTGGTCATATATCGGGATGGTTGAATAGTGCCGTCTACGTGCAACTCGGCAACATGCCGTTTCTGTGGTAGTCACTTACACGCGCGCACGCGCACTCACACTGGGTAGTACAGTGGAGAATCACATTTAAACATTTATCCTCATAAATGTCCCAGGACTTTGAACAGGAAGCAGACAAAATAGTGACGCATTAGTGTTTAACATTTCACACGCGCGCACACAGTGTTGTCAGTTATGCTTTCCAGTGTGAAGTACCCTTTTAGTAAGCTGCCGCTCAAACACATGCAAATCAGCAACAGGCCATTTGCACTGAGGCCAAACCACAATCATCTGCCCGCAGCCGCTAAATCAGATCTAAACCACAGATTTACATACGCCAGTTACGAGCCACTGATGAAAGTCGCTCAGGTTCATGTCGACACAGCGGTAACAGCAGAGGACACACTGAACACTGACTTCTTAACCTTTTCTGGCCAATTTATGCGGCGTAAGGGAGGAGTGGGGGGTTCTTGACCTCTTAAATTTCTGGTGGGAAGCACTAGACAGGGTCGACCTACAGTCTGCAGAATTCAACTTATAGCTTAAACGTCGACTCTGATCATGCACACAAGGCCATTGATCCTGAGGGCCAGCGAGTGTTTCAAAAATGTTTCAAAAGGCAATCTCGACATAAAATTTTTTAAAAAATCAGACTTGGACTTGATTCCTCTAATTATAAGACTCGATCAATTCAAACACGATTTCCACCCAAAGCTGGGAAATCCATCTCAACTGACCCTCTTCTTAACCCTCCTTTACTCCGCGCGATCGCAGCCGCGTTAAAGTCCTCGCGTCTCTCTCTCTCTCTAAAAAGCTTATTAATGGACTCGACTGGGTTTTTATAGTGTCGCAGACGTTCTCCTTTCACAACTGTCCATCATCTCCTCACAGGCTCAAAAGGAATTTGATTCGTCACTTTGGACCTCTTTGCTAATGGCATAACTGACGCTTCGCATCACTTTGGACGCCTCGCTAATGGCGCAAGTGTCTAAGAAGAATGCGGTGTTAAGGAGCGATGAGTTGTCAAGTGCGGGCGCATGGCTCCCATTTGTCTGCATCAACAAGCTGATAAAAAACACTCGCCATGAGTGACTGATAGAAACGATGGCTGGCAGAGTCACAACAGAATGTAGTACAGGAAATGCTACACGCGGAGAGTCGGGGAAAAATTATTCAAATCATACGCACGAAAAAAAAAAAAAAAAACATTATTAAAAGACCCTGGTAATCTCTAGATATTATTTACACTGATTGAGATAAGGAGAAAAATCAATAATTTTATGTATTTGCCTTTTATGTAATGATCCCAGGTGGTGTTGATCTATATTTTGTCATGGGCTGTAATTAAATTCACAGGTCTCTATTATCGCACACATTACTGTTTTAGTTGTCCTGATTAGGGGTGTGACGATGTGCATATTCGTATCAGGAGGTTCGGTTCAGTGCGTGCTGCGATCCGAGTGAACACAGTCTAGCTTTAACTAGTGCTGGGGGATTTTTCCCCATTAAAGACATGAAATTTGGACAGGTTTTGTACGGTTCATTTAAAAGAAGTGTATTGTAGAGTCAGTGTTTCAGGTTTAATGAAGAAATATATATATGTATCTTGATTAATCCAAGGCTAATACCTTTACATATACAGTAGGGACGCGAACCATTCACCACCCGATACGAAATTATCACGATGGTGATCCAATTAAAATTGCGATTCTACAACCATCGCGATTTTATAAATATCAAGATTGTTGAACATTTTGGTGGTGGTGTTGATCAGCACCTCAGGCCTGGAGGAACGTTGTTTCGTATATGGTTGAAAAGACAGTAAAAGCCTACTTGACTTGACTTAAAATAGTTCCGTGTACCACCTGAAGGACTATAAAGAAACGGATGTTTTACCGCATCAGATGCCTCCAAAATCTTGACAAAGTCTTGGCTTTAGTATTTTATCATTCATTTTGTCGGTGTCTTGATGCAAAAGAGTGTAATGAATGGCATTGAGGCTAATTCACTCAAAGTTTGGAGAAGAATGCAAATCGGAGGCTTTTAACGCACAATTTTCAAAAATTGTAACGTCATACAAATGCGTTTCTGTTGCGTCACTCGGATGCTTCTGTGCTCAGTACAGAATCGTTTATATTAGAGGATGATCCGCTGACGACCAATCAAACTGAAAACCAGACAATTTCATAACCAAATGGATTTTTGGCCCATCTCTAATACACGGTGCAAGTTTCACTTTGTTTATTTCTCTGTAAACTGGGGGGGGCGGGGAAAACTCGGATTTGGAGATAAAACCACAGGTTAAAAGGCTTCTCGTTTACTCTGTCGAGAAAGAAATGTTTGAAGAGTTGTGCAAAAATATTTGATTCTATAAGCAGAATTTTAAAGAAATTGAATAAATAAATATTCCAAGTCAATTTTTAACCTGAATTTGTTACAATTATAAACAAAGACGTAATTTCCTCCTACCACACAAGACAGGATTATATAGGAATTATTAAAATTTTAAATCAGCTAAAATGCAAATATATATATATAATAAAAATAAGTTTTGGATCAGTGTGGCAATAAAAAATAAAAAATAAAAAATAAAAGAATTGGCTTTCATGTTTGTACAAGTTTAGGGAAAAAAAGCTTCATCAAATCTCCCTCTCGGCTAATATTTTCTCTTCCATCTTTGTTAAATAGCACTTTTTATATATTTTTTTTCTTCTCAAGAATTTCTTACTAGGAGTTTGAGAAAAAAAAATGTATATATATATATATATATATATATATATATATATAAATAAAATAGAATTTATTTTGTTCTCAAGAAATTCTTGAGATCTGATGAAGCTACTGGGAGCGGATGTTCTTCGGTGTCAGCACTTTGGAACAATAATTTTTTTTCCAGCGTCGGCGGACTTTGTGCTTTCTTGGTCACATGACAAGCTGCATTATTTGGTATTATAAACTTCAGGAGACGGGGTGGGGGGGTGGGGCAGACGGGCGAGTAAACAAGTGTTTATAGCCGTTGTAGAATAAATAACAGGGTTAACTAGTTTCACAGACGTTCTGCAACACTGAATGCAACTATAAACGCATTGCAAAAGAATGACATGTCGTTCCTTCGCTAAAATATTGTAATCATTTACACACTGCTTGTGCTAAAACGGTTTATTTATTCTGTAAATAAAGATTCTAATAAATCATTTGGCAGGATATGCACCTACAGATGTGTAACGAGCGAATAAGAAAGACCAGCTCTGTGACAAGATAGTGAGAGAGAGCAGTAAGAGTCAGAGCTGCCCCGGGCGATGAAGTATTATTTAAGAGGGAGTGTATATGATCAGGTGAGACAGGTGGTGGATACGAGTCAGAGGAACAGTAAACAGTGACATTTCTTGATGGAGACCGACAAATAAATAAATAAATGAATAACAAAGCAAGAAATCCCCTAATGCTCAGCAACTTCATGGCCTACTTTGTTGCAGAAAAAAAAAAAAATGTATCTGCTAAATATGTCAAGGATAAAAAAAAACTACAATTTTAAAAAAGAGGGTGGAGGTGGGGGGGGGGGGGGGGGGGGGGGGGGGTGTTTCTGACGAGCCACACCAGGAGGAAAGCTGTGGTGTCGAACCAGCCGTGCGGTTACCGCGCGGAGAGTCATCTGTCTTTTTTTAAACTCGTCCATCCTGCTTTTCGCTTTTGGTGGTGAAAGTCGGTTGCATAACTGTGGATGACAGACGTGAGACACCACCTGGTAAGATGTAAAAGCAGTGTACAATATAAAATGAAAGTGTTGGAAGTTAAAAAAATAAATAAATAAAAATAATTCATCAGTCTAAATTATTTCTGGAACAGGAACACGGTGCTTTAGTGTGCATTATTATTATTATTGTTATTATTGATATTATATTATATGATGTTGGTTTGCTGCCCAAAGAAATGGGGCATGTGCAAGATGGAGCCAAATCCAAACGTTGCACAACTTTCTGAAGTCTGAAAAACGCATTAAATTGACATCTAGCCAATGGAGCGAGGGCTGTACAGAGAAATCGACAAATTTAATACAGCACTTGTAGATTTAAACAAAACACTCAGCAGCTACCCCACCACTTTCCCCAGCTGCCTGTCGTCACTGGTCAAATTCATTCAGTGGCTCACACTGAACTGGCCTCAATGAATCTTTCTTGAAATTGCACGATTCATGTAGAGTCATCTTCATTCCAATCGGCCCCTGTCTCCAACAAAGCTAGGCTGAATGACAGGGTATGTTATCGATACAACAACAAAAAAACAAAAAAAATCACAATACTTTATGTTTTTCTGAGATATTACCGGTCAGTCTTTGTGATGTGTGAACACACATCATCTGCACACTATGCCAGAAAAAAGGTCTGCCAAGGTTGAAGCCAGGCTGATTCCACTCCCCCTCCCTTGTGACCTCATATAAGACGTTAATCCTTCCCTTTCCCTGCAGGGGCGTGGCTCAGCAGCAGCTCATTTACTTAAACACTGAAATGGCACCTTTGGAGGAGGAGTGAAACAAAGGGAGTCTGAGGCATAAAAATAAAAAATAAAAAGATACATTACCTGATTATCCGAGGGGTATTTATGCTCAGGCGTTAATACACATACTTTGATGGAACATTGACAGCTGTGTTAACCTAAAGAAATCGGTATATGTGAAAAATAAGATGTATAACTTCCTGAATTTTATATGCATAATTTCCATTTAATCTGAAGCAAATTTTTTTTGCTTGAATTTCTTTTTTGACAAAACTTGCTGTTTTGCTGTTGCGCATGTCAGGATTTTATTTATATATGTGTGTGCGTGTGTATATATGCGTGTCAGTCAGCCGGAGAAAACCTGGCAACCTAGGGTTGCAAATTTTACATGCGTCTTATCTGATAGCTGAACACGTTAACAATCGATAAGGCTGCATGATGTGATGAAAAAAAAATTAATTACAAATTCACATTACGATTATATTGAACCATATTGTGCTTGTGATTTTATCTACAATATTGAACTAATAAACAATCCATTTAGTAATTAAACTTATTGATATAGACTAAAACAACCACTGGCACTAGAAGTAGTTACATGAAGGCAACTTATATTTCCGGTCTCATGCGTTTATTATTTTCCGACTTCCCTCCTTCACAACACGTCCACCGTGACATTCGTCTAGTAATATGCGACAGCATCTGTGCTTTTCTCGTCTCTCCGATGTTTTCCGATGCCTCCAGGCGTGTCATATTAATTATTTATATTAATATTCAAAATGTACCCAATTAACCTTTCCTGGTCACCAAAACCACACACACACATCACTAGTTTAAAATTAGCAATGCACTGATGAACGGACGAGGCTTTTGATTGGACGGGTTTAGCAGGAGTCTCCGAGTCTATAGGTCATGATCAGTATACTTTGGACAAAACTCTGCATGAAGTACTGACTATGCGTACATTACCTGAAATAAACTACACCATGTCGCAATTAGATAATTACACGGGTTCATGTTGCGATTTCGATTTCTGTGCGATTACTTGTGCAGCACTAAATGATCAGTAATCGATTAATCATTAATAACTGCTTACGTCTTATGTAAACAGTTCTAGCGGCACAATCCACCAATTTATTTTTGCAGACCTCCTGGAGTATCGATACTGACCTGCCCATCATAATTTTCTACTTTTTTAATTATTTAAAATGAGTCAAATATTTTTTTAAATGCATGCAGATTATTGATTTGCTCAGACACATGCTCTCGCTCTCTCTCTCTCTAACATGTGCATTAGAACAGCAGCAATCAGCTCTGTGACAGAGCTCCAGAGACGCGACTATTCACATTTGTTTATGAACACGCTGCTTATATGTTCGGCATCCGATATAAATAAACAGCTGAGCTGAAATCTCAAATCAGAACGATTTCAACTGGACTGAAGAAAAACTGTCCATGTAAATCTACATAAACTATATATACACATACACTATGGTTACTAGGGTTGTTACACCATCCCCAACTATAAACTCGTCCACTTTTGTTTTTCCTTTATTTATGGATGGTGTAACAACCCTAGGAACCAGACTATTTTAAGGATAGCTTTATGTTAAGTCGCACACTAAAGTGATAAAAGGATCTAATCTAAAAGGTTACTTCTAAAAAGTGCTTCTAAAACACTAATTAAGAAGTGTGATGTTAGTGTTTGCAAATACATAATATCAGGTACTATTTTCCCTGAAGATATGCGACTCAATGCAAAAATGAAACCCGCATGAAGCTGTTAAATTAACTTAGTAGAGATCTATTCCATTAAATATCATGATTCTTTCATGTAGCTTCAAAAATGATTTTTTATATATATATATAGTATATTTTATTAAGTTAGTATTTTTCTCTAATCATAAGTTTATATACTATATATACACTGTATATATTTTTGATTTAAAATCATTTTTGAAGCTACATGAAAGAATCAGAAACATGAAAGAAGAATGAAAGAATCGGGCAGCAAGGCATTCTATGACAAGATGGTTTGCGAGCATTCCGCAAGTCGGGCAAAGATTTTTAATACATTTTGACTTGAAAAACGAGCAAGTCTTGGTTTACGAGTACCGAGTATTATGTATCACGCATGCACTTCTTGTTTTTTACGCCAATCGTCACATGATTACAACTGAGCCAATGTTTTTTCTCTCTCTTGCGCTGCGGAATTGTGGGTAATCGTCTCCCCTGCTGGGTCTTAGTGCTCGTCTCTCACTGGTATAATCAACATCCGTGCATGTACTGTTTACTATAACACTGTGACCACATGTTGATTTATGAGTGTTTTGGAACACGCTTCCGGAACGAATTATGCTCGTAATCCAAGTTTCCACTGTATAACAAAAACTTTAAATATGATTTTGGATGCTAATAAAGTCATGACACTAATAGAATTGCGATACAAATTGAATCAACATCTAGGTATCGTGATATGATATCGTATCGGGTGAAACCTGGTGATTTCCATCTCTATATTCCAAGATAGTATGGAATTGTTTGTGCTTCAACATGCTTACTGTCAGTCATTTTATGGAGAGGTTTATGAGCCGACGTAGATTCTGGGGCAGGGCGGAAATGGACTTATACCCGGTCTGAGGGTGAAATGCAGCTTTAGTGCAGCTGAGATGGCTGGAAATACAGAGTAAGGAAGGGCATGTGAAAGAGGACAGGAGAAACTGAAAATGAGATGAGAGTAGCAGATGAGAAAAGGAGAACATGAGCGAGAGAGAGAGAGAGAGAGAGAGAGAGAGAGAGAGAGAGAGAGAGAAAGCTCCATCCATCCCTGCAGGTCTCTTTGTGTGACGCTGAAGAGTGCCACCTGTTCTATTTATACAGCCACATGGGAAGCAACCCGGGTCACTCAGCCACCTTGAAGCATTTCATCAAGGAGAAATGAGTGTTTCTGCGTGCACACACACACACACACTATAGGGAAAGAGAATAAAAGCGATGCAACCAATATCCTTAGAGGTTTCTAAAAAGCTTAACGTGCATTCGGTGTGTGTACTGTGTAAGGAAGAAAACACGGCATGGTGTTCTGACACGGGAAAGCAAACCCTGACACCGGGTGGTAGAACTACTGTTAATTGGAACCTGAAGTGGATTTGCCTACAGCAGATTGTCCTGAAGACTTTTTTGCCAATAATTTAAAATTTGAATGACTTGTTAAACCATACTTTAAACACAACAGATACACACATGCACGTCTGCTGTCTTAGCTCATCCATCTCAAGGTTACTAAGGCCGTTTTCACATTAGGGACGGTTGATGTGTACCATGCCCAGGAACAATTCCGATTTCCAATTATTTTCGCTCTGCATTCTCGGTACGCATTTGTATTTGCACTCTTTTTGACACAGCAGGTGACAGTATGTACCTACTTGGTGTCCATTAAACACTTCTGAAAAACACTGAAGAAAACTTCACCTACTAATGATATATGCATCTTCCGTTCCTAAATGACAATCTAAAAATAATAAATATTTTTCAGAACATGTGGCAAAACATCGGCAAAGATTTCATACAGGTGATTTGTAATCAGGAGCTTACTTTCAGTCAGGATGGACTCTGGTCTGGTGTTAATAGATTAGCTAGAGTATGAAAAGAGCTAGCTCCATGTTCGTTTCAGACCAAAGACACCACAATCTCCTTGAACTCTACATTGTCTTTCTGCCTGCAGCATACCTACTCGAGTACATCAGGATATAATTACTATAAACATATTATAGCTTAGCATCAGATATCGCCCAAATACACAAACAAAAACGACAATTTTGTTTTTTCCAAACTCAAAGCAAAATGTTACTGAGCCCCTAAAGGGACATGATTTGGTTAAAAAAAAAAAGAAAATAATTGCCTCGAATGATTATTTTTTTTGCCTAGCATTTTATTTTTCTTCCTAAAGATTTGCGAGATCTCACAAAACTTGACTCTTCAGCGTTGCCGATTTAGTCCAGCTGGTGGCAGCAATGCTCGTAAAAGCTTGATCCTTGACTGTGCAAAACCGATCCAGTCTAGCTAGGATCAGTAATGCGCCTAAAAGCTGGCTACCAACCGCTAAAAAATAAAGGAAGAAGCAGCATACGGAAAAAGCTAATACACGAGCATTGTTAAACAGGCATGGAGAGAAGGCTTACTGAGTAGAATTCTGACTAGCTGAGTTTTACTTTCAGCTTGGCCTAAAAGACAGACATTCAGTTTGTACTCGGAGCGCGCCCTTTCCATCGCCGGAAATATGAGTCACGTGGTCTCGATTTGTTTTCCCGTTTCTTTTTTTTTTACGTTGCATGTCCCGTTTTTTTTCCTTCTCCAGATTTCTTTTCGCCGCCAATTTTTTTTTCCTTCCATGTCCCGTTTGTTTTTGTTTTTTTACATCCCATGTTCCATTTTTTCCCCCACAAACTTTTTTTTTCTTCAGTTATTCCCCCCCCCCCCCCCCCCCCCCACCTCCACACAGGTCCCTTTAGGGGCTCTGTAAAATGTCCGTTTACAAAGAAAGTAACAAATCTGGCAACCCTCACACTTTCCAAATTTGTTCACTTTTTACCATAATAATAAGTGTCTTTTTTTTAACATGCTCTGTTGATGTCTTATTTTAATGAAGCTCGAAGTTAAGTTAAGTTGTCATGACAACCAAATGACACCACTCGCTCCTCATCCCCGGTAGTTTTCTGAACCAGCTGCCTTCCAGCGCAACATGAGGCCATGATCGCCTATTATGTGACCCTATGTAAATTTAGGTCATGTGTAGGACACTGCATGGACTAGGTGGCCAAAAGTATGTGGACAAGTGATCACCACACCCATTTCCCCACTTTCAGGCTATGATTTAGAGAGTCGGAACAGTTGTGAGCTATGAGGAAGCAAAGATCAACATAACCTGAGTGATTATTTCTAGTGATAAACTCTAGTTTTTTTTTTCTAGTGAAAAAATTTTTTTTTTTTTTTTTTTTAACAGGATGATCGTTGGACGTCAGGTGGTCCTGTAAACAGTTACAGCAATGAAGTTTCTTCCTTTTGGGACATTCATGAAAGGGATAAACTTTTTTTCCAGATCTAAAGGAGTTTCCAAACTAACAGATCAGTCGATTTCATGCATAACCCCTGAAGCAGCTGGAATGGTATTACTTTGCACAAATACAAACTCTCATTCCAATTAGGCTCCAGATTGGCTAAGTCATTGAAAAGGAAAAGAAAAAAAAAAAACTAAACTACACAATATGCCTGACACAAATGACGCCCGAGCGTTTCAGCGCCTCCTAATGAAAAGTCCAAAGTCTATAAAACTGTTTGCACAGCCGACGCTGGGCGTCTTAAGGCTTTGCAGTGGGAGGCGCTGACCAAACACACTCAGCGCACCCCCCCCCCCCCCCCCACCACTGTTGAGCTTTTCAGCAGGTTTTTTCTTTTGGATGATCGGACATGACATGGATATCATTTCACCAGCTTCTGAATGGAAAGTGAAAGCTGGGATGTTCATTTTGAATGGCAGGCAACGAGGCAGCACCTAGTCTCTGAAACACCCGCGCTGGCTGACAGGAACAGGGACTGTATGTTACTATTCTCAAAACTGTACTGGCTTTAATAAAATAATTGTACAAAACTGGTAGCAGACTTGACTTCGGCCTCACAGGTATCACGGCGCTGAAGAGTTTATACTCAACCTTCTTCACTGCTTACTCAGTCTGCTTGTTGAAAGCGTTCGACGCCCAGCCTATAGAACAAACACTGTGTACACATACTTTTTTTTTTTTTGAAGTACTTTTTTTTGAAGTGCATCTTTGTTAGTTCACAAAACTCATGCTATGCTGTTTAAACAATATCTCGAGGGTATGGATGAATTCCTATTTAGCCCAGAAGCTACAAAATGCTTCATCTGTGCGCAAATCAACTGTACAGGCACAGCTAGAACTCCGGCTCAGCCCGAAACATCCGCACATCAGTTCTTTTCTTGACCCTCTGGGATTCTTGATAGTCAATCAAGAACGAAGCCATGCTGCACATTCATCTTCCTGTCTTTCTTTACATCGGTTTGTGGCAGTAGGGGTTGAACCACGAACGTCAAAGGATGGCTCGATGCTATTAGGATAAATGATCAAACTAACCGATTCGGCTATGTATTATGACTATATATATATATATATATATTTTTTTTTTTTTTAACAACGCTTAATTTATATAGGTTTGTATTTGAGGTGGTTAAATGTCACTGTTTCTTTATAATCCTGCACGTGGCCATCGATAATTGTTCACACAGTAAATAATTTGCTAAATATGTTTAGAATTGGAAGAAAATCTGAACAACATATAGGACTGGGATCAAATCGAAATCCAACTAAACTAATCAAATCAGCACCTAATATCATATTAGGTCACATGGTCTCCGTGCAGACACATGCAGACTTGGATGTCTTATTTCTGTCACAAAATGAGACTTTTGTTAGCGAATGACTATTACTTTACCGCCGCTCTCACAGCGCGATATTTAAAACACCTACCATCTAAATGTCACTTGGGACAAAGACCACACATTTGAATGATGTGTAAATGTTTCACACGTATGCATATCAACTGGTTCAAAAACCGGTAATTCTTTTCTCTGCGGTGCGACACATTTAGGGACAAATATGCAAAATAACTGACCACCCCCACAAGCAAAGAAGGGTTTCACACTGCTGACTGGGAATGTGGATAATCCAGTAGGGATGCGAATCACTAATCAATCAACACCACCCGTTATGATACCACGATACTAGGTGCTGATGCGATTCAAAATTGCAATTCTGTAAGTATTATCTTGCATATCTCTTATCGTGCAGATCAGTTTAAAATAATTATCAGCCATAACTATTTTTCCTAAACAAACCTGGCAAATAATTAACTTCTATCAAACAGGATGTAACTAGTTCAAAGTGCATCACCTGTAGGATTATTTTATATGAGAAACCGGCAACAGTCTACCTCCTCAAACGCCTGCAAAGTCAACTCGACAGTAAGCGCAGGTTGAGTTGTTGTGAGGACACAGAGCGCATCAGTTCCTCAATCACCGGTCACAGCCGATCAAACTGAAAACTAACCAGTTCTAGACACTGGCCGATCGACTGGTTCATCTCTATTACAAGTGTAAAATAGTTAAACAAAATAAAAAATTGGAGTCAGTGTGGTGATGCGTGAATTCCACAAAAGAATCATGATTCACAACTGAATCAAATCATCGTTCCTGTTTATAAATTTTTTTTAATGAAATTAAAAAAAAAAAAAAAAAATTTTTAACTTTCCCATGGGAAGAAGAAGAAAAAAAATATATATATTGTCTAATGAACACACTGCTAATAAAAGATGCAAAAAATTTCCTCCACTTCAAAACATTTATGACGAGCAGCTCGGTGAGAAATCCGGGCTGAGCATCTCAACCTCAACTCTGACTCGCCAGGTGAGATGGCTAAACGCTTTACAGGGAATTTAATTCAGACATGAATCACTGTTTTTCTTGTGTAGTGACTCATGAAGCTTAAATTCACTTAGTTACAGATTAATCATCAAACTAATGCTGTTTAACCCCAGAGCCCTGATTATGCGCCACTCTGACGAATAATATCACAATGTTAAAAAACATGCTGAAATACCCACTTAGTTATAGGTTTCATTTAAATTATACACAGGTTAGTTTTGATAAAAAGGAGGAAGTTCCAATTGATATTGCATTACACCATCACAATAATATCATACTGTCGTTTTTCCAGTAATATTTGCCACATCACACCCCCAAATGGTGACTTCTCTCCAGATACGACTGCTCGCTCGACTTCTCTCACTTGCTCTGCTTTTTTTTTTTTTAACCACTGATCAGCGCTCTTTTTATGCACTCGGTTCTGTGGTGCTGAGAGGAAATGAATAGGAAATGAATGCGGAATGTGCCTGAGCCAGATATCGCTCCGAGACTGTCCAAGTCACACAACATATACACCCGGATCTTAAAACTAACCATGGTGGTTTGATAAAGCTCACATTCTGACTTCCTAATGGATCCCTAGCTCTTCCACCCACCGCGCTATCGTCGGCGTGTGGCCACAGACGGACGTCGTTTTAAAATAAACCCTGACGATTAGGAGACGGTGTGGAAGTGGAATGATGACCTCAAACTGTCTTGTGTGTAGCTGTAGCCTAGTTCTTACAAACCTTCCATGATGCTCGGTGCTTGCTGGTGACAGTATGGTGTAAAGTCCCATGAGACGTGGACTTAATCATTCATTTGAGATTAATCTGACTGCGTTTGAAACCTGACTTTATTAGACACATTTGCAAATTCATGTTAAGCAACAGCAGCGTGCGGAAGAGGTGTTCCTGGAATAGGTGTCGCCTGTGGCTTGGGTGTTTCGCACAGCAAACGTTTTCACGTTATATGGTTTCCAATCAGACTCCAATATGCTTAAACTTCCAGGGTAACTTAATACAGGAAAACATGTTTTCACTTCCTGACTGAAGCTTTCACTATTACTTTAAACAGAATCCTTCCAGTTCTGGCTACATCACCATGAATATTGTCTGTAAATCTGTGTTTTACGGAGGATAAACAAAAAAAAAAATTATAAAAATCACCAATACTAACTACATCAACTGAAAAACTATCAGTTCACAAACTGTTATCACAAAGACCTCGTTTACACTCTCATGCATGTTGTATCAGGGATCCAATGTGATGCACCGATAGGGGCCAACGATTGAGACTTGGAGAGAAAAGAATTTGTATAAACTGCATCTTAGGGCTAGTGCTTTTCACTCACATTGTGATGTAGATTATCCTAACTGTTGTGACAGGAATAGGTTTCCACCTGGAGTCACTATAGGCAGAGATATATGCATCCACTTCACGCCTGAAGTTCAAAAGCATCCCAAGTACACAGCATGTCTTTATTGTAAAACCATTATTAAACGAGTTCAATAAAGGACACAATAATCACTAAGAGACTGTATAATATGCATGGCTGTATGTGGCTCATTAATAGGTCACATGACCGTAGCATGTATGTATGCTGAATCTGTGCTTTAATTTTAGCAACTTACCCAACTTCTCGATAAGTGTTGTTTCTCTGCCAAATTTTTTTAACGTCCTCTCTGTTTTATTGTTCTGCGTTACAAACTCGACCTGGTTTCATTTTGGTTTCAGCAGAAGACGAGAGACAGCATTGCTTCTTATGTCTATTTTGAAAAGAGGGGGGGGGGGGGGGGAATTTTCCCTGCAGGATACAAAGGAACCTGTTCCGACATGTGATGCACATGCATACATACATGCAAATGTGAATATACACACATGTATGCATCATTTATTAACTTTTTTTGTAACTGATTAAAAATGTATTGACCAGTAATGATTATAGTTTTGCATCATATTTCTCTGTGTCGCACATATCTAATAATGTATGTGTACACAACAAAAGGGTACAAATGTAGTTTTCACAATTGCATAGTATTATTTTTTCTTAGCAGGCTGTAGAACGAGAACAGCAACATGCAGTTTAGCTTTCTGTCTGAAATTACATGTTAGACAAGTTACCGTTACATTATTATTCCTTACAGCTTTAGACATACCAACAGACAATGATGGAGACAACCGATGTACACACGCAATTAACCCGCCTTCTGCGTCATGATTGGTTACAAGAAGTCTGTCTCATCTATGACTGGTTATATCTTCACTGAAAGTGAAATGCGAGCCAATCCTAGAGCATTAAGGTGGGACTTCAACGGCAGCGTTCCTTCAGGGTAGCTAACTACATTTTAGCCAGCATTGGAGCATGAATATTTGATCTTATCAGCACCAGAGTAAGTCGAACACTTTCACACATCGTTACAGCTCCTCTTACTCATGACTGGCGGGTTAAATCTCGGTCTTGCGTCAGTATGTCGTAAGCTTGCTTGGTGCCAATCCACTAACTTTACCACATGCACTTCAGACTTGTGCCATGATGAATTTGACCTGAAAACGTTAGCACCTTTGTACAAAAACAACTGAGGCGCTCGATAAGACACAAAGCCGACATGTTCAGATGACACGTGAAATCGGTTTAACGGAAAGGACAGCATGTGTGAAAGAGGAGATACAGAATATAGCATAACCCTTCCAGCTATACGATCTCACAACCTTGTGTAAAAAAATCCCATCGAAATCCCATATAACATCCTGACACTCAGGACTGTTATATGGGGTCAAAGTCACCTGCAGACTTTCGTAGACCCCCTCAGAGCCATCAGTAAACTGTTAAACCAGAAGGATTTATAAGGTGGACTAAAAAAGTGACCATTTCAGCATTGGTTCAGCGGTACGGAAGGCACGGGTTCGATTCCCAAACCCCAGCCACTGGACGCAGTGCTGGTCGCAAGCCCGGATAAAACAAGTGTGGCGACCCCTCACCGGGTCAGCCGTAAGACCAACAAGTGATTATTTCAATCCTTTAGAAAAACACAACCCTTTAATGGTTTCTGAAGTATTATGATTCACTGTTGTGCAACACACAAGGCCTAGTCAGGTAAAGGTTCCGTGTCAAGTCCTAGCAGGTTCATGTTTGCTTAAAACTTGACATATTTATCAAAAAATTGACAGTAGGCGTGTTGGTTATGGAAACAAACTATATGATGAATCCTGGCACTGATAGCTCATAGCTAGACAAACAAACAATCTTTTATTGGAGACAGGTAGTTTCTAAAGACAAACGCATCGAACCGACTGTATATTTGTAGAAAACCCATTGTGTGTATTTTTTCCTTATACAACACTTTATTGACATTTCTTGTCTCCTCGGGACCTGTTTCAGGTCGGGCCACAGAGGCTAGGCTAACTGGGCTATATCGGTTAGCGCGGCGGCTAGGAAGCTAACTAACCTACATAGAAGTGGCGCGTTTAAGGGGGAAAAAAAAACGTTGAGTGAATTATATATTTTTATAGGAGAGAGAAAGAGAAAGAGAGACTGCGCCATTCATTTCACATAGAAGCGATAAACACTTGAGGGTTTCATAAATAAATAAATGACTTGGTGGTGATTGGCGTTCATTGATTTGAAGCCGTTAGCCGTGCAAGAACCGTTGGACACGGTCTAACCTGTTGGGCGGCTGATTACAAGCCCACGCCAAATCCAAACCGCGCGCGCACGCACGCACGCACGCACACAGACACAGGGAGCTGTTTTCACTTGTATTGTTGAGCAGGAAATGATGATAAATAATAAAACAAACGCTGAGGCTTACCGAGAAGAAGAAGCTTTAATTCCCGTCTGGCGTCCCGCTTGTCTCGGCGCAGCTGCTTGTCGATTTCGGCGTTGATCCGTTTCGACTCCTTCGCCTCTTCGCTCAGGCAGCAAGCCATCATAGACTCTAAAGTCATCCCCCCCCTCCTGCGCTCACAGCCCGCGGCCTCCTCGTCCCGAGCGCCCCGGTCCAACGAATAAATCCGAACGCACGATCAGGCGGAATAGAATATAAATAAAAAAATAAAAATAAATAAACGGTGTCTCAAACGGAAAAGGGAGCTAAGGGGGGGAAAGGAAAAGGAGGAGGAGGGGGGCCGGGGGCCTCGCTCTCGAGTAAAGTCCCCTTACCGAAAAGCTCTGTGCGCTCACCCGGCTGCGGACCTCGGCTCCAAACCGCGGAGGAATAAATCCGGAGAAGGAAGGAGAGGAGGAGGGGGAGAGAAGGCGGTGATGGAGGAGGAGAAACAGGGAGAGGAAGAGGACGACGACGAGGAGGAGGAGGAGTAGACCTGAGACTTTAGCGCTGCTGCCGTACCGGAGCGGAGCCACGCACGCGCGGGGAACACTCCTCCAGCCTGCAGGCTCGAGCGCTCAGGAAAAAAAAAAACCCACGGCGAACGTGCGCGCGCATTAACGCATTGAAAAAAAAGAGGGCCACACTTTAAAGACGTTTTAATGCGCGAAATGAGTGAGAGTGAGTGCACGCACGCGCGCAGGTCATTCCAGTTCTGCAGCTGCATTAGGAAGTTTTTTCTGTTGTTGTTGTTCAACTAAAATGTATTTTCACTTTGTTGTGCAGAAAGCAAATTATTTTCTACATTAGCGATTATTTTAAATGAAATAATAATACGATTAACTATTATTCCGATTATTACAATTATTATTTTGTTATCATTTTATAATGTATAATATAATAGAAATAAGTTGCCAGGGACTGACCAGCATTAGTAATTATTTCAACTAAAATTGCACTACATATTCAAACTGTTTAATCGATTGATTGATCCGGTTACTAAACAGTGGAAAGTTTATGTAAAGAAATGTTTATTTAACATTTACGGAAGGAGTCCTTCAGGACAGACGAAATTGTGTTTTGTGGTTTAATATGTTATGTTATGTTTCACAGACATTTAAGAACATTATATATATACACCCACCTAAAGGATTATTAGGAACACCATACTAATACGGTGTTTGACCCCCTTTTCGCCTTTAGAACTGCCTTAATTCTACGTGGCATTGATTCAACAAGGTGCTGAAAGCATTCTTTAGAAACGTTGTCGCATATTGATAGGAGAGCATCTTGCAGTTGATGGAGATTTGTGGGATGCACATCCAGGGCACGAAGCTCCCGTTCCACCACATCCCAAAGATGCTCTATTGGGTTGAGATCTGGTGACTGTGGGGGCCATTTTAGTACAGTGAACTCATTGTCATGTGACATGGTGACACTTTGTGACATGGTGCATTATCCTGCTGGAAGTAGCCATCAGAGGATGGGTACATGGTGGTCATAAAGGAATGGACATGGTCAGAAACGATGCTCAGGTAGGCCGTGGCATTTAAACGATGCCCAATTGGCACTAAGGGGCCTAAAGTGTGCCAAGAAAAGATCCCCCACACCATTACACCACCACCACCAGCCTGCACAGTGGTAACAAGGCATGATGGATCCATGTTCTCATTCTGTTTACGCCAAATTCTGACTCTACCATTTGAATGTCTCAGCAGAAATCGAGACTCATCAGACCAGGTCTTCAACTGTCCAATTTTGGTGAGCTCGTGCACATTGTAGCCTCTTTTTCCTATTTGTAGTGGAGATGAGTGGTACCCGGTGGGGTCTTCTGCTGTTGTAACCCATCCGCCTCAAGGTTGTGCGTGTTGTGGCTTCACAAATGCTTTGCTGCATACCTCGGTTGTATAACGAGTGGTTATTTCAGTCAAAGTTGCTCTTCTATCAGCTTGAATCAGTCGGCCCGTTCTCCTCTGACCTCTAGCATCAACAAGGCATTTTCGCCCACAGGACTGCCGCATACTGGATGTTTTTCCCTTTTCACACCATTCTTTGTAAACCCTAGAAATGGTTGTGCGTGAAAATCCCAGTAACTGAGCAGATTGTGAAATACTCAGACCGGCCCGCCTGGCACCCAACAACCATGCCACGCTTAAAATTGCTTAAATCACCTTTCTTTCCCATTCTGACATTTAGTTTGGAGTTCAGGAGCTTGTCTTCACCAGGACCACGTCCCTAAATGCATTGAAGCAACTGCCATGTGATTGGTTGATTAGATAATTGCATTAATGAGAAATTGAACAGGTGCTCCTTTAGGTGAGTGTAGGTTCTTGCTAATAAGCAGTTGTGGTAATAAGTTTACATACATTCATCATGCACATGACAAGCAATATTGGGCATACGATGATCTCTTTGTACTGTTTTTTTCCTGCAGCAAAATTATCTTTAATGGAAAAAATCCACAAGAGTTTGTTGCAGAAGGTTTAATTTATTTTGGGTTTTTTTTTAATCAACAAAGGGTCAAATTATACATGCATCAACTTATATTATTAATTCAGTAGTACTAATAGTTGGCAGCACAGTGGCTCAGTGGGTTTGATTCCCAGCCAGGTTTGATTTCCGCTTATGTGTGCATGGAGTTTGCATGTTCTCCCCATGCTTGGTGGGTTTCCTGGAGGTGCTCTGGTTTCCTCCCACAGTCCAAAGACATAGGTTAACTGTCATTCCCAAATTGCCCATAGTGTATGAATAAACATGCGAGTGTGTGCGCCTGTGATGAATTGGCACCCTGTCCAGGGTGTACCCCGCCCCGTGCCCTAAATCTCCTGGGATTGGCTCCAGGCCTCCCACGACACTGTATACAGGGTAAAGTGGTATAGACAACCATAATGATGATACTACAAATAGTCCTGAAATGTATTTCAAGCCAAGATCAAAGATAATGGGATTTGTAGCCTTTCTGCCAATGTCTGTAAGTACATCCAAACTGTTTCACATTGCCAAAGCTGAAACGCTGCCATCCAAGAAAAAAGCCCCTGCTCCAAAATCGACACCAAACATTCACAGCTGACCATACGGTCATAGAAAAACCGTTCTGGAGAAATGTTTTGATTAGAGGAATGTTTGGAGGAATAAACGTGATGCCTTCAACCTCAATAACACTGTGCCAGCTGTTAAGCATGGTGGTGGTAGCATCATACTTTGTATTTGGTTTGCTGCCAGTGGAACTGTGGATGGAATTATAAAGCAAGAGGAATTCCTCAGAATTCTTCAACATAACCTCAAATCATCATGTTTCAACAGCTGAAATGTATATAATGTTACCCCAAACACACAATAAGGTGGGTCTAAGGTGGGCCAGGAAATCAACCAATTTAATTTACATGATCAATTCTGCCAAGCAAAGTGGATAAATATTCAAATATCCAAATTCTACCAGAAGTGTGTTGATGGCTATCAAAAATATCTGCTAAGGGTGAAGCTTGCTATAGGGTATTCAACCAAATATGCATACACACCAACATAAGTATTTGATCGCTTTATGTTTAATTTTGTATTATTATTAAATCATTGCAAGCCCAAGATTGCCAGGGCATTCATATTCATACTGAACCATGACTTTATTGTGGTGTGGCAATGTTAAGCGTTAACGAGCCTTTACAAAAACGACAGCTCTTTGCTGACATCTAGTGGTGACAGGCTATTATTGTCTATCTATCTATCTATCTATCTATCTATCTATCTATCTATCTATCTATCTATCTATCTATCTATCCATCTATCTATTACAAAGCCACATTATCACAATTCTTAACAGCTAAATCTAACCAAAATGTGCCCCTGATTTTCCACCTTTTACCTTTTTTAAGTTCACACAAAAATGTACGAATCCTTAAGTAGTCATCAGTGACTTCTTTTCTTTTTTTACTGCAGTATATGAATGAAATATATATATATATATATATATATATATATATATATATATATATATATATATATATATATATTAAAAATTGTCATTTTAGCAGACAACACACAAATGAAACAAAACCGAAGTGTGTTGATTTCCATAATTCGGCCAGTAACCTATAAAAATATTTACACACTACAAATTTCCTAAATCCAGTACGGGAGAAATAAACATTAATGATTAAGAAGCCAAACGTAACTGGAGCCATAATGAATCTTACTGTAAAAATAATGTATATATTTTTTCTAATAATAATGAGAGGAAAAAGTTAGTGTGTGTGTGCGCCTCACCATCTAAATGTCATTTCTTTCACCTTATCATATAGATTTATAGAGTTTGCTAGATTCTACCATAACCAGGTTCTATAGTCCCTTAGACCGAAAAAAAAAAAAGAGAGAAAAAAAAGCATGTTCTGGTAACAGACTCTCAAATTGGGGAAGAAAGTTGATGCAAAAAAAAAAAAAAAAGATAAACAGATTGCTAAATTGTTAAAGACAGTTAAGTATGATGGAGAATGTGGATGGATTTTTGTGGAGGAAGTACAAGGTTGTGAAGCTTTTCCTCTCCAAAGTTTCTTTAAAAGATTGTTAGGATACATGGAGCCATGACCTACACTCCAGGTGGCTTTAGGAATGGAAGTTCGGGTGCCTCTGCCATGAAGCAGGTCATTAATGGAACATTCAGCATTCAGACAATGATTCAAAAGTTATAAATTACTATGTAAAGTTATGAACCATAAAAAAACTCTTTTTTCCTATTTTGCTTCCAAAGGGCAAGTCATGTATTGTTTTACGTAATCGTTCCAACACATTGCCAATGCATACCTCAATAAAAAAAAAGCAACAACAACAACAACAACAAAAACACACACACACACACACACACACACACACACACACACACACACACACACACACACACACACACACACACACAACAGAACCTCGGAAAAATCAGACCGTAACTTTATTGAAGCAGTACTGGATCATCGTGACAGAGAAGAAGCTCTTGAAATGTTATTCACAAGGGCTCTGACTACTCAAACTCCATGCACACTGACCCCGAGGCAGGAAATGAACCTGGACCCTGGAGGTGCAAGGCGACACTGCTATCCACTAAGCCACTGTGCCGGCCCTGGATGTCCTGGATGCCAACACAAATTGTTAAAATATGTACTAAATATTTTTCAGTAATTCTTGAGAAATGAGAAAGTGCATATAGGTATTAAATTTTCCTTCACATCAGACATTTCTAGTGCTTGAGACAGATAATTATTGAATTTTTGGAGCACTTTTGCTCCAATGCTACATAATGAGCATCCATGTTTCTCTTGTTTCCTCAGTTTTCATTGATGCAATATATCAGAGATCAGCTAAAAAAAAAAAAAAAAAAAAGGCATAATACAAACCCGGAGGCATGCTTCTCGTTCCTTTAACTTAGGCTGAAGCCACAGAGAATCTGCTAAAAGGCATAAGATATACAATCATATGTCTACATCTTAACATCACACCCATACAGTATGTGCTTTTGAAACATTCCATTCCAGATTTAGTCCTCCTTCGCTATTTTAAAACTCTAAGTGTAGAGATTTGTGAGAAGTCAGCCACAAGAGCATTAGTGAGGTCAGGCAGTGAAGTTGAGTGAGAAGACCTGGAGTGCAGTCAGTGTTCTTGTTCATCCCAAACGTGTTCAGTGGAGCTGAGGTCAGGGCTCTGTGGAGGAGTTCTTTCACATCAACTCTAAGAAACCACGTCTTCATGGGGCTTGCTTTATGCACAGGGGCAATGATATTTTGGAACAGGTTTGTGCCTTTTAGTTCCAGTGAGGGGGATATAAATAAAAAAGTCAAAAAATTTTAAAAATTTAAAAAGAATCGATTTATAGCTTTATAATTTTTATAAAAGTCCACTTCAGTTTGTTGAGGTCACTGATGAAGACGTAGACAAGCCACAAGCCAATGGAGTCCAAAGCTATCTTCAAAGCTCCTGTATCTTCATGGTTTCTCAGTTATTATTGTAATTTTAAGCAGACCATATAGGGCCACCCTAAGCAGCAGTTAGAGGTCAGATGTAAGGCATCTGGATGGATCAGAGAGGTCTGGAGGGCAGAAGGGTTCAGGACCGGTGGTATGTAAGGAATGCCAAATGTAGCTCAAGTGAGAGAAAGAGAAATGCAGCAATGAATACTGTACAATACCACCTGAGCATATACTCATTGAACATTATATTAATATATCATTTTTTTTCTCAAAAATGCTTCGATACTTAATGGCATGGATTTCACAAGGATCATTCCTTTCAGACTGTGCATGGTACATGCCACCATTTCGGCAGATTTTACAGGTGCACTTTCATGCTTCATATATCTCGCTCAACCATGTCCTAAAAGTTTTCTACTGGATTCCAATCCAGGAAAGTCATTGAGGAGCATTGACCTCATTGTCATATTTATGAAACCAGTTTTCAGTTGTCAGATTTGTTTTTTGTGTATTATTATACCATTAGTGAATGGGTAAATTGTGGCCATTAAGATCTGCACATGGTCAGCAACAATACTCAAACATGCTGTGGCATTCAAGCAATGGTTGATTGGTGGCCTAAAGGAAACATTCCACACACCATTACACCATCTCCACCAGTATGGAATGTTGACATAAGGTACCACATATAGGATCCATGGATTCATCCCAGACAGCACACTGCTGAAGGGCCAATGCTAGGCCAACGGCAGTGCATACATTGGGCCAATGTTGGCATCAGTGGTTGGCCCAATGTCATTTTGTCTATTGGCCCAATGTTGGCTCATTGGTGGGGCCAAAGATAGGTTGGCCCAATGTTGGTTCAGTAGATAACGGCAAGGGTGGCTGAATGTTGGCACAACACTGGTTCAGTAGATAATGGCAAGGTTGGCACAACATTGGTTGAGAAGGTAATGGCAAAATTGGGCCAACGTTGAAAATAAAATTAGACTATTTTCATCTTCAGCAAGGGTGTATGAAAATAAATGCATACAAACAAAGCACCCACTGCCTCAGGCTGTCTTTTATATCAGGTGGCTCTGCATCTTCCTCATCATCATTCACCTCGATAGTTACAGCGTCAGCTTGGTCACTGTAGCTCAGCTGTTCTTTATCATCATCATCAACATTACAGCATCTTTGGAGAATTGTGACTCTAGTCTGTGTAAATACATCAGTAATTTGAACATTGTACTTTAAAATGTACTTCAAAATATGTTCTGCAAAATGATGAGAAAAACAAACATTTCCCACATTTGGCTCAATTCAGTTCAACAACAGTTCCAGTTTTACAGCACACATTTTTCTCAATATGAAACAAAGTAAACAGCAATTCAAACAGTAAATAACCTTGCAAAATTGTCAATTTATATGTTTCACATGCCAACTACCTTAGTACATATATAGTATTCAACAACCACATCAAAAATGCAGTGCCCTAAAGCAAAACAATATGTACTGTATATTAGCCCTTTAATGTTTCTGGCACTTACTATGGAAACAATCACTATGGTTCTAACCTGGCTATGGCTCCGTATGCCGCTGTATTTACCGGCAAGAGGTCAATTAGCCTAGCATAATAGTGCACAGCTAAACATCTTTCTCACCACAAAACTACAAACTGCATGCTTTTCATGTTATCACCACAGATTCTCAACACTCTGATGTCTTACTCAAGAGTATTTACATCTCATTTGAAGAAATATTAACCCATCTGTAGTTAGGAGCAAAGAGGCACAAAACTTTAGCTTGGCTGCAGGACTTAATCAGCAGCACCTGGCCTCTGTGGTGTTTTAGGTTCCTCCCTAGAGATAAGCGCCATCTAGTGCCCTGTTTGATAGTGTGTTCAGTGTGCTTGGTGGGTTTCCTCCAGGTACTCTGGTTTCCTCCCAAAGACATGTAGATAGGCTGATTGGTGTTACCAATAAATTGCCCATAGTGTGTGTGCCCTGCAATGGATTGGCACCCTGTCCAGGGTGTACTCCGCCTCTCTCCTGGGATAGGTTCCAGCCCCCCCCCCCCCATGACCCTGAATACAGGATAAAGCGGTATAGACGATGAGTGAGTGAGTGAATTAAGTTAGAGATTTAATTCTTTCAATGTTATTTATGCACTAGATTGGTAACCAACCCTTATAAGAGCTCCTGATGTGATTGAGAGAGCACAAAGCTAAAGCAATATAATTTTACTGAACTGATGTTGGGCAAACCTATCTTTGGCCCCACCAACAGGCCAATAGCGGGCCCACGGACAAAATGACTTTGGGCCAACCACTGATGCCAGCATGGGCCCAATGATACCGGAGGGTAGGGTAAAATAGGAATAAAGACAATGGTCATAATTGGCCTCCACGGTCCCTAGTTGGACTACAGAGGTTCCTAGATGGCTGGATTAATGGAGTAGTATCAGCATTGCAGAGCTTTAAATAAGATGAGAGCTAATGTTCAATATTCTAAACAGTATGAGGTGAGACCTGAAATTTTACAACAGTAAACCAAGCTCAAGACTGTGATGGCAGTGCGTGAGACTATAAAGATCACCAAAAAGTTGACATGTTTCAACAACAACAACAACAACAAAAAAGATAAATTAACTTATCTTAACATGAGTAAATAAGTTGTTCCATATTCCTTTAAATGAAAAGTCCATAAAGCATGTTTACATTGAAATATTTAGGCTGGTAGAGTATTTTTGTTATTGCCCACAGAAGCTATTGACTATGTTATGTATGTCAATAAGACAAAACATGTTTAATAGGTGTTAAAAGCAGGTAGAAAGTAACAAATTACATTTACTCGCGTTACTGTAATTGAGTAGTATGTTTGTGTACTTCTACTTTTTTTGAATCTGTAATTTTACTTTTACTTAAGTATGTTTTGTTTGAGGTATTGTACTTCGCTACATTTGAAATCATATTTGCTCCTGAGTAAAAAATAAATGAATGAAAATGAAAAATAAAAAAAGAATGCAACGCTGAAGGAAAAAAAATTGCACCCCGGAAACACTGAACTGATTGTTTGATGGGCAGGGAGAACAAACGCGTTAAATTCACAAGAACATGGAGACGGACAAAACAGATGCCAGTGATGCAGACCCAGCTGAAAGCGAAATGCCATTTAATCCTTATGAATTAAATTGAAGAATGAAATATAGTTAAGTTAAGCCTTTATTTGTCACATATACATTACTGCTAAATGAGCTTCTTCTTCTTTTTTTTTTTTACATATTCCATCATAGCTGGGCTGGGGTCAGAGCTCAGGGTCAGCCATGATACAGCACCCCTGGAGCAGATAGGGTTAAGGGCTTTGAGCAAGCTTTGCTAGTTAATGCTGAACAGTAGGGGAGGGAGATGGCCAGACTAAAGCACTAAAGCACTGCTGCATCATTTTCTAAAGAGCTACTGATCAGAGGTTAAATTGCATTCTGGGAAAATACAGGACACATATAGCCAATCACGATCAAGTAAAAAAATAAAAATAGAAATAACATTCAACATTTCAACATTTCATTAGAAAATAAATCTTGGATATCATTGACGACCACTTTTCCTAAAATTTCAGGTGTAAAATACCCTTAACCAGCAGATGAAGACAAACTACAGTGTTTATCTGTGAAGTCTTATCTTTCCTGTTACTATTGCCATGTACAACAGAGGGCGCTGCTATCCTATAAACCTAGCTTGTGCATGCGCAACAAAATTCTCCCTCAATCCATCCACTGAGTATAACACAGTGTGAAATAAAATATTGTGAAGTGTTAATGCTTTTACAGAGATACACTTTAAGCCCAAAGAAACTTTGACCAAACTTAATGGCTTCTCTTTAACTCCTATACACATCTATCAAGATCTTGGTGGCACATCCAAAGTCTATCCCTAGAAACAGTAGACATGACTACGCTGTGTATGTGACGTCAAAACAAAAAACAGCCAATTCTCTTATTGTTTTTGTGATTCTAATGGATCCAGAGCAACAAGGTGGGAATACAATCCATACTGTACATGACATTTTACATACACATTTATACATTTCAGTCGTAGGTGGAAATTTAAGTAGGCATTATACATATCAGCATTTTTTTTTTTTTTTTGTGGATTTTTCCCCGATTTTCTCCCTAATTTAGTCGTGTCCAATTCCTCCCCGTCACTAGGGGGCTCCCACATTAAGGCTACTACTACCACTCAGCCGGGAGGGCCGAAGACTATCACGTGTTTTCCTCCGAACCACGTGACGCCAGCCGACCGCATCTTTTCGAACTGCTCGCTCGCGCACCGTTGGGGGCGGCGTAACACACTCGGAGGACAGCGCTATCCGCTCCCTCCGTTGCGCGAACTCACAGACGCCCCTGATTGGCTGTAGAGCCGTGATTAATGCGGGAGCACTAAGTACCTCTCATCCCTCCCCTCTGAGAGAGCTCGGCCAATCAGCTCTCTCTAGACCTCCGGCTGCGAGAGGTTACAGCACCATCCGGGATTCGAACTAGCGATCTCCGGATGATAGGGCGAGCGCTTTAACCACTGCGCCACTCGAAGGCCCCTACATATCAGCATTTTTAGGGGGGTATTTTGAGGAAACCGGAGACCCCAGAGGAAGTCCATGTGGACGCCTGGGAGAACATGTGAAACGCCATACATTCATACATTCCATACAAGACAATGTCAGAACCCTGGAGACGTAAGGCAGTACATGTTGCTTCTTGGATAACAAAGTACTGTAACGGAAAAATCTAATTTTCATAAATTTCAACCTTTTCATGAAGTATTAAGAGAGTAATCACTCGTCCCAGCAGCGCAAAGTCACTGCAGTTAAAAAAGAAAATCAAGCCCTTTCCAGTCCATTGCTCTTTCCTACAGCCGAATCTTCATCGCACTGAATTGCAATATGGGCTTCGCCAAGGCTGTGAAGCTGCAAGCCAAACTGTAAACAGTAAGCCTGCTAACTGACAGCAGGAGATAGAGGGAAGAAGGAGGGAGAGGGAGTGAGAGATGTTCAGACTGATGTAAATGAGATTCTTGCAGTCCACAGGATGGCATTTTGTCTCAGGTGGTAATGGAGGAAATGATCAGTAAACAGCGAATAAACAACCAACGCAGGATCCTGGCTAGCTCGTTTCCTTTTCTTTTATTTCTCGGTCACCTGTAAACACACAACGGCTTTAGATTTCGTGCTTCAGCTTGCGATATCACGTCCAGCACACCTCAATACTGGCTTTTGGTATTTCAGTCTTCAATCTAGACCCAGGCTTTTAGAATGGGGCTTCACACGCACCGAACCTCTGTTGCCAGTGGCAACCATAAATGCGCGGGAAGTTTCTGCTGCCATCTGACAGCGCAGCGGGGAGTGGGGAGCTTACTGTACGGCAAAGATGAGAGGAAAGAATGGCAACAGAGATTATGAGATCACAGCTTTGTGTGAGAGAAAGTAAGACTATATGGAGTTTTGTGGAAGTCAACATAGCTGTGAAATGATTGGGGGGAAAAAACATACAGGATCAGGACTATGGGGCATTAGTTATATGAACCTATTGTTGGCTGTTCACCAATTAGTTGCACTACAGTACAACATGGCAATTTAGCAAGTGAACATATTTTTAACATAGTCAAATGTATATATTTTTTTCCTGTTATAAGAGTAAAAAGAGTACTCAGTGTATCTTCATTTTAATGAGTATTAAAAAAAAGAATATTTATAAATAATAGGTGCTATGCGGGCAAAGGTCTGTTTACAACAAACAACAAGAAAGTATAAATCTGTTGCCACAATAGGATTAAGGGCTAAAACAGGGAACGATGTCATATTTATCTATAAGAAAAATGAATAGGCAACAATTACAACAAATTGTTTTGGTAAAATGCAAGTTTTCTGTGTAAATAATTTACTGAATCAAAAACCTTTGATGTAAATGCTTTGGGTCTAATAACCTGTTTATGTACAAGTGGTGTTCAGGTCAAACAGAGACTTTCATTTGCACAGAATAACAGAACATCATTATGAGAGTCATAAGCCTAAGAGTCATCACCGTGCTGTGCTTGAGGTCTTCTGTAAATCTTTTTCTGTAAATCGGTTTTACATCTTCATTCACTAGAAATTTGGTCACAATTCGAGGCTTGACTTGAACAAAACACTCATAACATAAAAACTTGTTAATGGTTAAAACGCTTCACTTTTCCTAATGTTTTCCTTCCCTTCTGTTTCGGCATTCCAATTCAGATCTCCACAACACTGGTCTCACTTCATCATCATCATCATCATCATCATCATCATCATCAAACACCTTTTATAAGGCATACCTAGACTTTACTTCCTTGCTGGATTATTGAGTGCTATTGTGTGCTCTACAGTCCAGTTCTCCCACATTTTTCTTGCTCACATCTCATGCGTACTCTATATTGACCTCTTTTGTCCTCAAAATATTGTATTCTTGTTCTCGGATTTTTGAATGTTGGAATCTCTTGTTTGGATTTGTTCTACCTGGTCCTGATTGCTTCACGGATTCTGACCTACGCTTTGCCTCCTCAATTTTGTCACGTTTGCTGCTTTGTTTGATTGATCCCATTCTCACCCCTTCTTTGATCATAAATATGCACTCTTCAAAAGTTGCTTGCGCCCACCTCCGCTTCCGGATTTCACAGCGCTAAGACATTCACCTGGATATCGACTTTGATCTTCATTGTGCTCTCAGTGATCACAAATCTGCACCTTTTGGAGATTGTTCACCTTTGCTCCTGGAATTCACAACGCAAACGCATTAAACAGAAATATTGGCTTTAATCTTTACCTCTCTGTCTTTGATTATATATCTGCACTCTATGGAGATTATTCGTGTTAATCCTTGATTCCGGACTCCACAGTGTAACTGCTTCAGCTTTACCTCTTTGTCTATTATCATGGATCTGCACTCTATGCTGAGTGTTCACCTCAGCTTCCGGATATTACATTGAGGAGACATCATGGACATACTTACTATGAAATGGTGTTGGCTGAGTCACTTTGGCTCTTATTACCTCATAGAGTCTGCTCTTGGGACCAGTCTGTTTCCCCCATTCACCTAAACTGACAGAATCATCTTGCCAAGTGTGGACCCAGTGGACATTGGCGATTTGAAGACTGTACTGGAGTACAGAGATCACACAGGCGTGATCTCCAGTCTGCCAATCAGACAACAGCATCTGTTTCTGAGTCTCTTGCTGCCCCCTTGCAGACTCTGCCACAATTCCATTATGATAACCTCTTCTTCCTTCCCCTCAAGCTTATGACGGTGAGTCTAGCACCTGGCATTCCTTCCTCTTCCAGGGCTCTTTGATTCTGCAACTGTGGGCATCGACCTTTCAAAAGTGGCTTACATCATAACCCTTCTTACTTGGAGACCATGGGAATGGGGAAAGGCAGTATGGGATGCTCACAATCCCAGCTGCACCAGTTTTAACAAGCTCATTGGGGAAATGAAGAGAGTTTCAGGCAACACACCACCAAAGGGACGCCTTCATTCACTTTGTCCACCCAAAGGAGAAGCCATGATCCGCCAAAATCATGGACGTCCTTGCGTCATGGTACAGGTTTCTTTTTTTGTCAAAAAGAAAGGTGGTTCTCTTCGCCCCTGCATTGATTATCAAGGTTGCAATGAGATTACTATAAAAACAATTACCTGCTTCAGTCATGACCACAGCCATCAGGCTCCTGAATATTTACTAAGCTGGATCTAAGAAATGCCTACAACTCCCATCCGAATAAGAAAAGTGGATGAATGGAAGACCCCTATGAGACACTACAAATATCTCTTGGTCATTTTCTGACTCACCACACACTAGCACCATTTCAGGACCTTGTTAATGACATCCTCTGGGATTTTCTTAACTCCATTGTTTTCATCTATCTGGGTGATATTTAGATTTTTTTATTCCCTTTGAATAACATAATAATCATGTATGCCTAGTGTTACAAAGAGTCCTCATAAATAACCTATTCACCAAAGCTGAAAATCTCTAAGTTTCCTTCTTAAGTTTCATCATCTCACCGTCCAAGATCCAGATGGACCCTGCATAGTTAAAGTCATAGATAATTGGCTAACCCACACTTTTAGATTTGATCTCGAACGCTTCCTGGGTTTTGGCAATTTCTACTTGCGATTCACAAGGAACTACAGCTCTATAGACGCTCCTCTCACAACCTTAGTCTTCTCAAAACTCCATTTTCACTGGAACAAACATGCAGAAGAGGACTTCCAAAAACTTAAGAGAAACTGTGGCACCTATCCTTACAATCCAGATCCGTCCTCACAATTTATAGTGGAAGCCTCCAACAGGAGTTGGGGCAGTTTGGACCCAAAGGACTCCAGAAGGAGACAAGTTCCTTTTTTTCATGCTGCCTCTTACCAGCCTAAAGAAACAATCGAGAACTGCTGGCAGTGAAACTGGCCTTAGAGTAGTGGAGACATTTGGTAGAGGGAGCAGCCCTTTCTCGTTTTGACCAATCAATAGAATCTGGAATATCTGAAAACAATAAAGAGACTCAATGCCTGACAAGCTAGCTGGTCCTTTTTTTCCCCCCTCATTTCAATTTCACCCCTACTTTCCTGGAGCCCAAAAAACTCCAAACCAGATGCCTTGTTCCAACAGTTCTCTCTGGTCCAATACCCCTTATCCCAGGAAATCATTCTCCATCCTCGCTGTTGAGTGGCAGCTATGTCACTGAAGCTAGAAAGTCAGTCAAGACAAGCTCACTCACCGGAACCCGGTCTAAGTATCGTCCCTCATAACTGCCTTTTCGTCCCCTCTACCAAGTTCCGGAATGGGGACAACGCCCTGATCTTGCCTGCCACCCAGAGGGCACCTGCACCCAGTTCATTATTCAGCAATGTTTCTTGTGGCCCACATTGAAGGAAGACATCACCAAGTATGTGGCAGCATGACACCGGAGCCATAAATACAAACAGTAACAAGTCTCCAGCAGGTGTTCTCAGACCACTCTCAGACCACACTGTGACTGGATGCACATTGCCATTGATTTTGTTACAGGACTACCCAGCTCCAATGGCAAAACATGCGCATTCTAACTATCGGGTCCACAAAGATTAACTTGCGATGGTGCCTCGGATGGCTGCCTCGGTGTGGAGCTCTCCATTTGTCTTTCTGTTTTTGTTAGTTTGTCCTGTTTTTTGTTTCTCAAATGTTATCAGTTATACCAGAGACGAACTGCTGAACATTCAGCAGAACACACCACACAATTTTCAACCAGTTTTTGATTATTCAGACGTTTTGCTGAACATTGTAACCGGCGGTGCAGCGACGCTGTTTAAATGCTTTAAGAAGCGCAGGCGGGGGAAGAGAGCCGGCACCTCGTAATGCTCCGACAGCGCGGCTTTAGAACTGCGCTGCCAAGTATACATCTTGCAAACCTCCACTCAACAAAATGGACGGACTTTTCCTGCTCTCTAGGAAAAATAAGGACTTCTCAAACTCTGCCGCACTGTGTTTCACGGAAACCTGGCTGAACAAAGCCATTCCAGACAACGCGCTACACGTGCCGGGCTTCCAGCTGTTCAGAGCGGATCACGACACAGAATCAACAGGGAAATTGCGAGGCGGCGGGACATACTTTTACATCTATGAACGGTGGTGTACAAATGTGACACCATTGGAAAAAATGTGTTGTCCCGATCTAGAGGCATATTTTATCAACTGCAAGCCTTTCTATTCGCCGCGGGAGTTTACCTCGTTTATTCTTGTGAGTGTGTACATCCCTCCACAAGCGTGGGTGACCGCAGCATTGCAACAGCTGGCTGCTCAGATCTCAGACACGGAGCAACAACACCTGGACTCTGTTATGATTATACTCGGTGATTTTAACAAAGCAAACCTCAAACGTGAACTGCCTAAATACAAACAGCACATTACATGCCCCACCAGAGACAAAAATATTTTGGATCACTGCTACACCACAATAAAGGATGCATATCGCTCAGTCCCCAGAGCAGCTTTAGGACTTTCTGACCACTGCCTAGTTCATCTTCTCCCAACCTATAGGCAAAAACCTAAATCTGCTAAGCCTGTAGTAAAGACTGTAAAAAGATGGACCAGTGAAGCAGAGCAGAAATTACAGGCCTGTTTCGACTGCACTGATTGGAGTGTTTTTGAAGCTGCTGCCACCAATCTGGACGAGCTCACAGATTCTGTAACATCCTACATCAGTTTCTGTGAAGATTATGTGCATTCCTACCAAGACATTTTTAACATATAATAATGACAAACCATGGTTTGCAGCAAAACTCAGACAGCTTCGTCAGGCCAAAGAGGATGCCTACAGGAGTGGGGACAGGATCTTGTACAACCAGGCCAGGAACACACTAACAAGGGCGATCAGATTGGCTAAGAGAAGCTACTCTAAAAAGCTGGAAAATCAGTTTTCTGCAAACGACCCTGCTTCAGTGTGGAAAGGCCTGAAAACAATCACTAATTACAAGACGCCATCTCCCAACTCTGTAGGCAATAAACAACTGGTTGATGACCTGAATGAGTTCTATTGTAGATTGTAGATTTGAAACTCCCAGTCTCACACCACACTGTCCTGATCATTTTTCCACACCACCATTTACCACACCCCCTGTACTCCAGGTCCGGGAAAAAGATGTTCGCCCGATCTTCCTGAAACAAAAGAGAAGGAAAGCACCAGGTCCATATGGCGTTACACCAGCCTGTCTGAAATCCTGTGCTGACCGGCTGGCTCCCATCTTCACACAGATCTTTAACAGATCACTGGAACTATGTAAAGTCCATTCATGCTTAAAACGTTCCACAAGCGTCCTCATTCCAAAAAAACCCTAAAATCACAGGACGTAATGACTACACCCCAGTTGCCCTAACATCTGTGGTCATGAAGTCATTTGAAAGACTGGTGTTGGCCTACCTGAAGAACATAATTGGTCCCTTATTCGACCCCCTGCAGTTTGCCTATAGAGCAAACAGGTTTGCGGATGATGCAGTCAATATGGGACTGCACTTCATCCTTCAACATCTGGACAAACCAGGGGCTTATGCAAGAGTCTTGTTCATAGACTTTTCATCAGCATTTAATACAATCATCACAGCACTGCTTCAGACCAAACTAATCCAGCTCTCTGTTCCTACCTCTGTCTGCCACTGGATCACTAGCTTTCTGACTGGCAGGCAGCAGCTAGTGAGACTGGGGGATTTCATGTCCAACAGTCACACCACCAACATTGGAGCACCTCAGGGATGTGTTCTCTCCCCATTGCTCTTCAGCCTCTACATAAACGACTGTACCTTTACAGACCCCACTGTCAAGCTCCTGAAATTTGCAGATGACACTACAATCATTGGCCTCATCCAGGACGGTGATGAGTCTGCATACAGAAGGGAGGTTGAGCAACTGGCTGTCTGGTGCAGTCACAACAACCTGGAGCTGAACACACTCAAAACAGTGGAGATGATCGTGGACTTCAGGAGAAACCCACCTGCACTTCCCCACTCAACATCATGAACAGCTCTGTGACAGCAGTGGAGTCATTCCGGTTCCTGGGCACAACCATCTCTCAGGACCTGAAGTGGGACATTCACATTGACTCCATTGTTAAAAAGGCCCATTAGAGGTTGTATTTACTTCACCAGCTGAAGAAGTTAAACCTCCCACAGTTCTACTCAGCCGTCATTGAATCCGTCCTGTGCTCTTCAGTAACTCTCTGGTTTGGCTCAGCTACAAAAGCAGACATCAGAAGACTACAAAGGACGGTTTTGACTGCTGAAAGGATTATCGGCACTCCCCTACCCACACTGCAAGAACTGTATATATCCAGAGTGAAGAAAAGGGCTCGGAATATCACTTTGGACCCCTCACACCCAAGCCACCTTCTTTTTGAACTTTTGCCGTCTGGCCGACGATACAGAGCACCGAACACCAGGACAGTCAGGCACAAGAACAATTTTTTTCCCCAGGCAATTTACCTCATGAACAGCTAAAACATTCTTCTCACTGTGCATTAAATATATGTGCAACACCACTGTGAAATATACTGTGCAATACTCACTCTCACTCACTCATCATCTATACCGCTTAATCCTGTATTCAGGGTCACGGGGGGCCTGGAGCCTATCCCAGGAGACTTAGGGCACATGGCAGGGTACACCCTGGACAGGGTGCCAATCCATTGCAGGGCACAGACACACACACAAATACACTCACTCATTCACACACTATGGGCAATTTGGGAAGGCCAATTATCCTAACGTACATGTCTTTGTGGGAGGAAACCGGAGTACCCGGAGGAAACCCACCAAGCACGGGGAGAACATGCAAACTCCATGAACACAGAGACGGGAATAGAGCCTGGCCGGGGTGCAAGGCGACAGTGCTAACCACCACACCACCGTGCCGCCACTGTGCAATACTACAGATATTTATTTAACTTATTTGTATGTATCTCACACCCTACTCCATTTGCGGTTAACCCAAAAAACCCATCCTTTTTTTTCTTTCCTGTTTTGTGTCGTGCTGTTTTGTCTTGTTATTTGTTTTGTTCTGGAAGCCCCGTCACTAAAACAAATTCCTTGTACGTGCAAGCGTACTTGGCAATAAGACTCTTCTGATTCATGAAACAGTTTTGGAAGGCATTTTGGAAATTCATCTAAAAGCTTATCTTTAGGTTATCATCCACAGACAAACTCCAAACTTATCTTTAGGTTATCATCCACAGACAAATGGCCAAACTGAGGGGATGAATCAGAGCCCTTTGGTGCATTTTACAGAACTTGGCCCTTTTGGAGCAAGACACTTCCTTGAGTCAAATATGACCCAAGGAATAAATCAATTGTTCATGTTAATCTTCATTTCTCGGACATCACAGTGCAAAGGCATTTTATGGAGACATTGACTGTGAGCTTATATTAGAAATCTACAATGAGTATTCACATTCACCTGGAGCCAAGTACTTACATTGTAATTGCTTTCTGGGTAACAAACTTCACTGGTACCGTCTAAGAGCTGTTGTAATGTACAATACTTTAATATGTAACTGAATTTAGATTTGAGACAGACTTGAAAAAAACTATTCCATAATAACTTCTTCCTCATTTTTTTTTTTTTGCCCTTCCAATCTTCTCTTCCTTGGCTGTTTTTCAGCTATTTTTTCACATTTACAATGAGTAAGGACAGAAGCTCAATACGTAATGTTACCATCTGCTGCATATTTTTTCCTTCCATTGCCCATTATCTACCTCAACCCCTTCCCCCCACCACTCCTCCCGGGTTTGTACACAAGCACAGGCTCTACCCTTATGCTGATTGGCTGGAGTCGTCTTTTGAGCTTCAGGTAGAGCACCAGTGTTTGTTTCCCATTTGCAGAGACAGAGCTGCTTGTGGACAGCACATCTTTGACAGCTTGCACACAGAGCAGACTGCTAGAAGACAAAGAGGAGATACTCACTATTTGTTATTAGCATATAATCACATACTGTACCTTTAAAGTTGAACAAAAAATGTATTTGAATTGGCAGGTGCGAATGTAATAAAGTGTAAATAACTGCCGTGCATGGGACACATCAAAGATGAATCTTCCCTTAATATAATGATAATAAAAACCTGTGCTTAAACACTACTGAAACTGATTATTCTCAGACATACTGTACACTATATCTCTCCTTTAATGGTAGAGAGCAAGTTACAATGAGCCTCACTGATTACTAGTTTGAAGATGCCAAGCCACATTTCCCAAGTGAGCTCCTCAGCTAATAACCATAAGTAAATGGCTCATAGCCACAGAAGTGTGACACAGTGCTGATGGCAACTCTGAAAAATATGCACATTTCTCACATTTCGCCATAATGAGAAGAAGGCTATTATTTCAAATATAATTCCAATCTGAAATTTGGGACTTGCTTTCAGAAGTAAGTTAGTCAAAGGGCCGATTATTTAAAATAATCTTCCAGAAGTGGTAGCTCTCTTTCCAGGCATCAGCAATCACACCTACGTACACTCATCTGCACACTGAAATTAGACTTCTTGTGAAACCCGAGATGGCTAAACTGAAGGCACTAAATGACCTCGTCATACATTCTTATTTTTATGAAGAAGCTTTTAATGAGATTTGGATCAGGGGTCTGCTTCGCAAGTCTGAACAGGACCCAGCACATGAATAAAGAAATAGGTAGTAAATTCTTGCTCATCTGCCTGAGCAGGAAGAAAATGAGCAATTTGGTTCAAAACAAATTGGGATTGAAGCAATTTTCATCTGTGGTTTTGATTGTTTATTCATTCATTTCTATATTTGAAAGGGTTATATATTGTCATATTGTGGAAATTTAACTCAGAAACAGAGCAGATGCTCTTAGCCAGGGGGCTTGACAAGTGGCAAGCAATGGTTCAAATACAGACCCGGCAAAGTATTTCACTGGATTGAACCAAATATTTGACAAAAATCCTGTAGCAATGTTGATTAATATACTGTATGTAGTAAATGTATGGGCTAGAGTCAGAAAGGGAAACAATTTTACGGATATTCATGGAGTGTTCATTATATTAATCCTTTCTAGTATGAATAGCAAACTGACTATGTGGCCTTTTTTGTTGAAGACAATTTAAAGCCAGTGGAAAGAAAAAAAAAAAGGACGTTCAGACTTCAAAACAGATGTACCTCACATGTTGAAAGTACAATAAAAAGTACATACCCAGCAGGAAACCCTAACTTGGAAGGCTGTTGTAATATAGTTGTATTGTACAATGTAGATAGAATAATGTTGAATGAATGGTGTTGAATGGATGACATAAACACAATGTAGTAAAACAACAAAATTGTAATTTACCATTATTTGGAGCATATATGCTGATTAACATCCATTCACACCGTCAGAATCCGACCACATCTATGGTCCATTACATTTCTAATATGGAAGAAACTTGATGGGAAGTTTGGGATGGCCACAACAGCTTCCTATACTGTGACATGAGATATAGTGCGTGTTAATGTCGTAATGTTACCTCTTTCGAAAAATCACCATGAGGTGTATCATAGGTCCTAAATTCATTCATTCATTCATTTATTCTCTATACAGCTTATCCTGTACACGGTTGCTAGAAGTCTGGAAGGACTCAGCGGACTCTAGACTCAATAGTCTCTAAACTAGGCAGGTTATACCCCCAGAGGTCACAAGCACACACACTCACACACCCAGTCACACACTACGGGTAAGTTGAAACCGTCAATTAGCCTAATCTGCATGTCTCTTTGGACTGTGGGAGGAAATCAAATTACCCAAGCACAGGGAGAACTCGCAAACTCTACACACACAGACCCGAAGGCACGACTCAAACCCTTGACCCAGGAGGTGTGAGGCCACAATGCTATGCCCCGTGCCCTCCAGTTCTCAAAGTACTGTACTGTACTATGGTGCTTGCTGTTAAACATGCGTGTGTAAGAGCATCAATATCATGTCCATAAGTGGTAAGGATGCAGTGCTTCTGCTGCAGTCATCAGAGTTTGAATCCCCCTCAGGCCATTGGTTTGTTATTAATATACTGTAGATTTAAAGTAATTTTTTGCAACATTATGTTGGGAGCATCCTGTAATTTTTTTTTCAATTGTTAATTATGTAGTCAACGTAAGACATCATTTTATTAAAGTAATTTTACCTTTCAAAAATAATCTAATGCCAGTGGTATCATCCACAATATTGCCAAACTAACATCACCACAATATTCTGCTAGGTAATAGCTTAAATGGTCCTATTTACAGCCGTCTACTAATCATTAATGGTTAAGCTTTAAAAAGCTTACTGTATGTCATCACGCAGTCATGCTACAGTATCTATGTTCTAGTCTGTAATTTTGTGAACAAGGAATTTTATGCCGCTATGTCACTGCTATTTATATGTAAAATCCTTATATCATGAGTTGTCTTCATTCTCCATAATGGCACATCCATAATGGTACGATATACAGTAGCATCACATATCATTGGCATCTTTTTGTTTCACATCTATCACTAGAGGTGATAATGATGTGATGGCTCCAGGTATGTTAAAAGCTAGTAGGAATGGATGATCGCTTCCCCCCCCCCCTCCCTTTGCTTTAAAGTACTAAATATTAAAGGGGAAATTAATGGACAATGCTGTGCAACACTCTTGAGCCACGAATCATTTATTTATGTTAATAAATTTATGTACATTAAATTAAATTAAATATACAGATTAAATCAAACACTTTTTACTGTGGTAGGCTGAAAAATGCCTAAAGATACAATTAATACATTTTTTTAATGCAATAACCTCAGCAGTAACCTCATTTCCCTTCTCGTCTGTTCTAACCACTCAGCATTCAGCATCGCCAGTGTGCTAATTACCAGCCTAATAATCTGTTCTCCTCCACCCTGTCTCTCCCTGGTTCATGGCTTAAGCCAGGTATTTACTTTATGCATAAATTATTTATAAGTCACCGGGTGGCTTATCAAAATAAATAAATAAATGAATGAATAAATAAAAATCTAACACTCTCTGACACTGGCCAGGTACAGGGACTGGACTGAAAATGAGAGACAAGAAAGTCCTACTGAGACAAAAAAATTACAGCCAGAAAAGTCCCTCAGGAAGCCTGGAGAACAATTTCGCCAGACTACATTAAAATTACAAGAACGTCTGGCTCTGTGAAGAAAGATATGAAGAAATGAGGAGCGGCTCAAGACTTTAAAACAGTACTGTATTCTGTACATCATAGCTCTGATTATGGGGTGCAGTGTGGAGGCCAATATTTGTGTGAAAATGATTCCTTATACTCCCAAAACCACTGTACAGGGATATACATAACCGTGTCATCAGGGAGGAGAAACTAAAATGATTAGATAATGTGGTCCTTCAGTATGTTCAGTACATTCAGGTTATAAGTTGACTGCATTTAGACCTGACCAACTAACACAACCCCAGATCTTAACACCGCCTCCTGAGGCTTGCACAGTGGGCACTACAGTATGTATTGATGGGTGCATCGCTTCATGGACTTTCTTCCCTTCTTACCTTGATGCTCACATTGCTCTGGAATAGGATCAGTTTAAACTCATCAGACCATATGACTTTTTTTCTATTGCTCTAAAGTCAAATCTATGCTCCCATCAATACATTCTGTACCTAGCAAAGTGAAACCTTACTCAATAAGTTAAGATAAGCATCAGTAGGGCCTCCGAGTGGCGCAGTGGTTAAAGCGCTCGCCCTATCATCCGGAGATCGCTAGTTCGAATCCCGGGTGATCCTGTAACCTCTCGCAGCCGGAGGTCTAGAGAGAGCTGAGTGGCCGAGCTCTCTCGGAGGGGAGGGATGAGAGGTACTTAGTGCTCCTACATTAATCACGGCTCTACAGCCAATCAGGGGCGTCTGTGAGCTCACGCAACGGAGGGAGCGGATAGCGCTGTCCTCCGAGTGTGTTACGCCGCCCCCAACGGTGCGCGAGCGAGCAGTTCGAAAAGATGCGGTCGGCTGGCGTCACGTGGTTCGGAGGAAACACGTGATAGTCTTCGGCCCTCCCGGCTGAGTGGTAGTAGTAGCCTTAATGTGGGAGCCCCCTAGTGACGGGGAGGAATTGGACACGACTAAATTAGGGAGAAAATCGGGGAAAAATCCAAAAAAATAAATAAATAAAGATAAGCCTCAGTAACAGCACAGTTCTTAAACCAATTCCAGAAATTGTTCTTAAACCAACTCGTTAGTTGTTTTATTCGCTAGATCTTCTGAGAAGGCAACTTTTGACATTTTTCTTTACTTTTTTGTCAGGTGGGGTATGCATGATTAAAAACATAACAGTAAACCAAATATAATAGTATAAAACGTATTTTTTAGACTTTTCTTATTTTACTAGCAAATATTTTCACTTAAAAAAAAATAGAAATAAATGTTTAGAATTAGCATAAGTATTTGCCAATCAAAAAGAAATTTTCATGCATGAAAGCAGTAAATATGGCTAGAACTAGTTTTAATACTTCTATAATTGATTCATTGTAACTTTCTAAATATTCAAGATTCTTCACTTCCTCAACTCTATAATAATTGACTTTATCTGATTTGCTTTTATGCTTCTTATGAACCAATTTCAATGTTAAAGCAGCACATATGAAAATAGTCGTTTGTAACAATATAGCATTTATGTTGTCTAATTATCAAAGGCAATTTTAAAAAAAAATCAGCTTCAAAATTGAAAACACTGTTTCATACAGAGTAATTATTCCTTGCATATTTTTTTTTTACAAACGTCTTTGAAATAAGAAATAAAAGAGGTCTTATCATTAATAAATGCTCCTTTTTTTCCCCCCCTTTTCCATAACCACCCAACAAATCTAATTAAAATGTACAAATACATACAATATTGTTTCATGGAAATCTCTCGAAGTAGTGAGACTGTCCATGCCTAGTTGAAAATCAACACTACTGGATTCTACTCATAATATATATATATATAAAAAAATGCATGTGCTGTTCATCTGACAAAAATCAGACAAACCTGCACATTCAAACGCTTTAAATCTACTTTCATCATGATTGCGTGATATTTCTGTTACATCTTACAAAAAGACCCGTGTGCCTGTCAACATTACAGGAAAACCAGCAACCAGGTTTGTATGAATTGCTACCAATCCTGGCTGCAAGGCGTATAAACAACAATGAGCTGGCATGGAGACTACAAAAGGGCATATCGACAGTGAAAGATTTGACACTGCGTGGCTACAGCTGTGCAAATATTTCATTTCAGACGGAATAAAAAGCATTTGCCTTTACAGTTACACTGTTTCTGGGAACTGATGTATTTGGTAGTCTATTCCTCTCATTTTTTCGCTCTTCATTTGCGGCTCACGTATTCTCCATTCATGCAATTTCTCTTTCTGCTCAACAAAGACACCCAAATGTGCTTCTTGGTTTTTAAGTTAATTTACTTGGTTTCTGTACAACTTTCTCTTAGAAAGATTTTTGGGTGAAAACCCAGCCTTAGTTTTAAAGGTATTTATGAGCTCTGTACAATGTCCTACATAAAACATCAACACCCGGGGAGGATTTATATATTTCTTTTTCTGTTTAATGAAGGGAGATAACTGCAAATGATGCTTTGCTTGCTTCAGCCATTATACCCCTGGTAACTGCTTTCCTTCTGTCACGGATTGCGTATGTTTGCGACTCTGTCTCAGATTGTGATTGTGTTTCTCAGCATGTATGCATGTCTCTAAAGAGCAACAGGGAAAAGGAACAGGGAAAAGATTTCTTTGTTCAACTTGGTCAAGTTTCCGGATTTGCAGTTTTGATACTTGTTTACTGTACTAACCTGTCAATTTGTATTAATCACTGGTCATGGTTTTAATTAAACAATTTGACCAACATCTACAGTAGAACCAGCTAACGCACTAATTACAGTCTCTAACTAATAATCTAACCTCCGGTTAAAAATGAATGACTTGATTTGGATTCGGATCCAATCACACAATGAGTAAAATGAATTACTTTACACTCGAGCTCTGTTGATTAATTTATCTTGTCGCATGAGCTCTTGTATTCAGCGACTTGCTGTGCTACAAAACTGAAAGATAAATGAACAAAAAAAAAAAAAAAAAAAAAGAAGTAGTGTTGTGAAAAAAAAGAAAAGAAAATTATATAATAATTGAGACTGTATAATGTAATTATATTTATTTATTTAACATTTATGGAAGGAGTCACCACACTGTGATAAATGAATTGTAAATTTAACGGTAAAAAACCGGCAGCTGTGGTTGCCAGAATTTTACCGTAAAAAACACGTTATTGCACTGTAAAAAAATAAGCCATAAATTTTACGGTAAAAAAAAAAACGGCAGCTGTGGTTGCCAGAAGTTTACCGTAAAAAAAAAGGTAGCAACATTTTTGGTTGTACAGGATTACACTCATTATACTGCATATTCTATGGATTTTAATTGTTTCTATTTTTTTCAAGCCTGCCCAGGAATCGGACCCAGACCCTGGTGGTGCAAAGCGACGGTGCTAACCACTATACTACTGTCTTCCCCTAAAATATTTCACAGTTTCAATGATTATAAGTACTACTTTGTTAAACATCAATCTTTTTATTATTTCCCTTTGATTATGTGGATTATCTGCCATGGGCTGTTAGAACCGTGAACATACAGTATTAGCGCATTAATATTATATAATAATAATATATAATATTTATATATTACAGTATACAGTATATTACAGTATATATTAAAAGAACACCTCCTGTCCACTTATAAATGAAAAAAAAAAAATTGGCCTGGAAATTACTATGGAAACGGGTTGCACTATGGATGTTGTTTTAGGAAAATCTTTAGTAGAAACAGTAAATCTGCATTGTGTCGGGCTTCTACACAAGTCTAGATTATTTTCTTATAACAGCATGCTGCGATGTGTTTCATTCTTTAGCTTAGATGACAATGCTGCATCATGTGGTATAACAAATCCTGAATAAGTTTGACTGTAGGTTGCCAAAGGTCATTATGGTCACCATGGAAACTATGAATGTCAGTTGTCTAGAAAAGTTTAAATACTTGTAGTGATTTGTAGTAATTGTGCCATTGTTGAGAAACAGATCAATTTAATAGGTTTTATTATCCTAACTAATTTATCTGTTTAATAACTGAATATTAAAAAAAAAATGTATTACAGAGATCATGGAGAGATGAAAGATATACAGTATATAGCGGGTATAAGTGAAAATGAGTTTTCTCTATATCAAATGCTCTGGGTCAGCAGTGTGTCCTGAAGATTTGCTGCATGTTAAGGACGAAAGCCAATGGGATAGATGTTGCCAATTAATATGAAATCAAATGTTGTCTTATTCCCTTCATCTTTTCAAAAGGTTTGATGGTTACTAATGGGAAATGCTCTATGGGTGGAGAGATGGATGAAGAGATAACAGGACTAAACAGATGTCTGCTGTTGCCGTGAAATTAATTTGTCTGTTTCGATGTCAAGGATTATTTATTTTTTGTTGTTGTTGGGTCTATAGGAAATTCTCGTAATAGTAAAAGCACTGGTTTTCTAGGAGGCGGCGGTTGTAAAATGAGTGATATCAAATCGTGAATCTCTTGCATCTTTCTGGCTGAATTAATTGTTGTGGTTTGAAAGTTCACGGTAATGCGAAATCAATTGGTGTCACTGGATGATGGATGAAAGAAAGGTTAATTAGTGAAGGGATCTTAAGGATAAAATGCATATTTTCAGGGCCAAATTTGCTTTGTATTGAATACCGAACAATAGGAAGCCAAAGTATAATGATATATATATATATATATATATATATATATATATATATATATATATATATATATATATATATATATATATATATAATGATATCTATACCAAAGTATAGATGTATGCAAAGAACGAAAGGGGGAAAAAAAAGCAGAGTTGGATAGATGAATTGTTGTATGCAATGAGCATGAAATGCCGTTATGTGCTTTGAGTGAGCAGTTGAATCTTTACATCAATTAAAGTTGATGACTCAAGCTTGAGTAGCACAGTCTGTGGCTTCCGTTGGGAAAGTGTAGTCATGAAAGATGAATGGATAAAAAAACAAATGCTCTGATTAGGAATGCTCAGTGATGTTTATATCGAATTTTTGAATTATTTAGGAAGGTGTGGATTAATTTCTTTTAATGACCGTTGATAACTCTTATAACACAGGTACTGCACATAACGGTCCATAACGTTGCATGTAACTATAATTAGATGCAAAGCATGACTGTGGCTCATTAATAAAAAAAAATAATAAAAAATGTGGAAACCCATTGTAACTGGTGAATAAGAAAAATATTACAACCTGACAACCATTGTTGATTATTTTCCCACAGCAGTATGGCTCTCATATTATTTCTTTCTGGGTGAAATATATTGTTGATGGTGATATTAATAAATCAATCATACATAAATAGATTTAAATGCAAGCGTGGAAAATCATTTGAATTGCTGGCAAAATCATTGTTTGTACCCCATCGTCTATGTCGCACCATCTCTCGCTGCGTTAATGCTGAGTGGGAGAACTGTTGCTATGAGTGAGACCTGATGTACCCAGTAGGCTGTGAGAGGAGTTATAACAATGTCATGCCTCCGAGCTGCTTATTATTGCCTCCAGTCTGCCTGGTGAATGCCTGCACACGCCAGAGCCTCTCATTACAACTCCTCAAGCCTCATAACCAAAAAATTAAACTCGCTTTCATCCTAACAGGAAAAATGTCCATGCATAATGATCTCCTCGGACAGCTCTTTCCGTTTCGACAATAACAAAACCTCAAGCTGTAATACAGCAAAGCCTTGGTTTTTTTCTTCCTTCTTCCCTTTTTTTCATTTGCAATTAGTTTTCCAAGGTAATTGTAAAGTGAGGTGTCTGCAAGTGAGACCTGATCTGTGTTTCTCCTGTGCAGGCTGGCTTTGACCGGAGACCGGCTGTGTCAGCTCTTTCCATAACCTGCGGTAAAGAGTGCGACCCAAGAAGCAGCGCCTCGGTACAAACCGAGTAAAATCAATTGCAAATATTTCACCATTTCCGAGTCCCTTTTGTTTCCGTAATTGACTTCAATGTCGGAGTCGCAGCAGTCGCCATTAGTGAAGCAGGCTTCCTTTTGGATATTTAATACACCATTGAAAATTCAGAGAAATGTGAGAGAGACAGAGTGAGAGTGCATTGATCATATCGTTCTGTTCTGGAGAGCCAAGTAAGCCAAGTTTGTATGCTTTAACTAATGCTTCTCCTGCGGTGTGGCATTTGGCCAAATTGATTCCTCTGAGGACCGGTGAAGGAACATGGTATTAAGGCAGCATTATAAACAAGACCAGGAAAATCCACCAAAGAAAAGAACAGGGTTTTTAATAATCTATGGTTCCTTTTGCTCAACATGGCATCAATCAATCAGCGATCAACCACACAGTGTATCCTGGATACCAATCTGCTGTAACATATGCCGGGTCTGTTGCTGATGATGCATCGCAACCGAGAGATTATACAAACCAGACAGAGACGTCGTTGGCCAAGATGTTGTTGTTTGGATATGAGCTTAACGCTTTTGGTCTAGCTCCGATGTTGGAAATGATACCTCGTTCGTGCTACTCAAACACATCAAATAGTAAACCACATTATTAAAATTATAACATTGACAGAAATAACCCTTTAGAAAAAAACATGCAACAAGCTCATTTGTTTTTCATTTTAAAAAGATGTGTGAAAGTCTACAACTATCATTTATTTTGTTATGTCCTTTACAGTACAGATCCAGCCAAGTTAACAAGTCTCTGAGACTGACTTTAGTTTTACATTTGGTTTAAGGAATACTAAATGTGTCCTGCACTTTATTATTTAAAGCACTATTAAGTCTATACCCGTCAGCAATATACTGTACCTTATACCATTGGCCGGGGGGGGGGGGGGGGGGGGGGGGGTGCATTTTTATTATTATTATTATTATTATTATTTTTGTTGCTACAATGACATATCACAAATCCAAGGGGTCCAAGCACCAAAATAACCAAAATAAATTCAAACCTATTGTGCTGGATACAATACAACCCGTTTAAGTTTAATAACCTTTGTGTTATACTCTAGCATATGCGCTGCTGATACATTTATTAATGCTATAGACAAACACATTGTGAAAAGATATCACCTGCTGTTACACAGATTCAAAGGGTGAAACAAAAAGCTGAATTATAATGACGAAAAAGGCTATATAGCTTTGAAAGGTACATGATTGGAAATAAATTGTTAGAGTAGTATATACAGTACAGTACAGACCAAAAGTTTGGACACACCTTGTCATTCAAGGAGTTTGAATTTGTATTATGGCAAGAAAAAAGCAGCTAAGTAAAGAAAAAAACGAACGGCCATCGTTACTTTAAGAAATGAAGGTCAGTCAGTCTGAAAAATTGGGAAAACTTTGAAAGTGTCCCCAAGTGCAGTCACAAAAACCATCAAGCGCTACAAAGAAACTGGCTCACATGCGGACCGCCCCAGGAAAGGAAGACCGAGAGTCACCTCTGCTGCGGAGGATAAGTTTATCTGAGCCACCAGCCTCAGAAATCGCAGGTTAACAGCAGCTCAGATCAGAGAGCAGGTCAATGCCACACAGAGTTCTAGCAGCAGACACATCTCTAGAACAACTGTTAAGAGGAGACTGTGTGAATCAGGCCTTCATGGTAGAATATCTGCTAGGAAACCACTGCTAAGGACAGGCAACAAGCAGAAGAGACGCGTTTGGGCTAAAGAACACAATAAAGAAAACTCTTTGAATGAGAAGGTGTGTCCAAACTTTTGGTCTGTACTGTATGTTTCTGAGTTTTAATTAATTAATTAATTTATTTATTTATTTATTTTTGCAATTTCCTATGAATCCAAAATCAGCTTTTTGACATCATGTTTGATACTGTAATGCGAACTGTCACAAATAACCATAGTATTAATAATGTACAGTAGTTATCTAAACCTGTTTCATTAGTTAGGACTTCTGAAAGAAGCTTATATAAAACTCAACAGCATATACACATGTGGACAAAATTGTTGGTACCCTTCGGTCAATGAAAGAAAAACTCACAATGGTCACAGAAATAACTTTAATCTGACAAAAGTAATAATTAAAAAAAATTCTATGAATGTTAACCAATGAAAGTCAGACATTGCTTTTCAACCATGCTTCAACAGAATTATTAAAAAAAAAAACTCATGGAACAGGCCTGGACAAAAATTATGGTACCCTTAGAAAATACTGAAAATAATGTGACCAAAGGGACATGTTAATTCAAGGTGTGTCCACTAATTAGCATCACAGGTGTCTACAATCTTGTAATCAGTCAGTGGGCCTATATATAGGGCTCCAGGTAGTCACTGTGTTGTTTGGTGACATGGTATGTACCACACTCAACATGGACCAGAGGAAGCGAAGGAAAGAGTTGTCTCAGGAGATTCGAAAGAAAATTATAGACAAGCATGTTAAAGGTAAAGGCTATAAGACCATTTCCAAGCAGCTAGATGTTCCTGTGACTACAGTTGCACATATTATTCAGAAATTTAAGATCCATGGGACTGTAGCCAACCTCCCTGGACGTGGCCGCAGGAGGAAAATTGATGACAAATCAAAGAGACGGATAATCCGAATGGTAACAAAAGAGCCCAGAAAGACTTCTAAAGAGATCCAAGGTGAACTTCATGCTCAAGGAACATCAGTGTCAGATCGCACCATCCGTCGTTGTTTGAGCCAAAGTGGACTACATGGGAGACGACCAAGGAGGACACCATTGTTGAAAACAAATTATAAAAAAGCCAGACTGGAATATGCCAAACTACATGTTGACAAGCCACAAAGCTTCTGGGAGAATGTCCTATGGACAGATGAGACAAAATTGGAACTTTTTGCCAAGGCACATCAGCTCTATGTTCACAGACGGAAAAATGAAGCATATGAAGAAAAGAACACTGTCCCTACTATGAAACATGGAGGAGGCTCTGTTATGTTCTGGGGCTGCTTTGCTGCATCTGGCACAGGGTGTCTTGAATCTGTGCAGGCTACAATGAAATCTCAAGGCTATCAAGGGATTCTAGAGAGAAATGTGCTGGCCAGTGTCAGAAAGCTGGGTCTCAGTCGCAGGTCATGGGTCTTGCAACAGGACAATGACCCAAAACACACAGCTAAAAACACCCAAGAATGGCTAAGAGGAAAACACTGGACTATTCTAAAGTGGCCTTCTATGAGTCCTGACCTCAATCCTATTGAGCATCTTTGGAAGGAGCTGAAACATGCTGTCTGGAAAAGGCACCCTTCAAACTGGAAACAACTGGAGCAGCTTGCTCATGAGGAGTGGACCAAAATACCTGCAGAGAGGTGCAGAAGTCTCATTGACAGTTACAGGAATCGTTTGATTCCTCAAAAGGTTGTGCAACAAACTATTACGTTAGGGGTACCATAGGGGTACCATTTTTGTCCAGGCCTGTTCCATGAGTTCATTTTTTAAAATAATTCCGTTGAAGCATGGTTGAAAAGCAATGTCTGACTTTCATTGGTTAATATTCATAGAATTCTTATTTATTATTACTTTTGTCAGATTAAAGTTATTTCTGTGACCATTGTGAGTTTTTCTTTCATTGACCGAAGGGTACCAACAATTTTGTCCACGTGTGTATAACATAAGCATATTTACTTTATGCTGATTATAGTTCCAACAATAATCAGGATGGCCAAAAGATTTCTTGTTATTAAATTTGTTTTTGGTCATATTTATCTCGTGCTTGCTTATCTCGTTCCCCATTTCTCATTTCGTCTTTAAAGTACAGTAGGCAGTAACACAGTCGGTTCATTTCAGCTTCATTCCCTTATGTCTTTATTTCAGTTTCTGTAGTCGTTTTTGTACACTCGGTTTGAGTCCTCAAATCAGATTTAAGCTGCTCCTATGTGTCATGTATTATTAGCTTTGAAAAACTGCACAGGGGAACTGTCCAATTAAAGAAGGGATGAATCAGGGAGGAGAAGGCCCCCTGCCAGGGTACTGTGCATGCAGTACACTCACCACTCCTGGCATGTTACTGGAGAAACCATGGGTAAAGCCAAAATCAACAACAACAACAATGACAAAAAAGGGACATTGTGCTGTTATTCATGATCAATTATCATGTGCTACCAACCAAAGCTTAGAATTTATGGATGTGTCTAACAGATGTAGGTCTATATCTGAATATCTGATGTTGATCATTTTTGACGCACATAAACTGAAATATGTCATTGCTTGTAGATTTTATTCTTTTTTTTTTTTAAACAAATGAGCCATTTACTTTGTTAAAAATGCCACACAGTTATCACATGAGTCAATCATATGGCTGCAGCAAAATGCACAAAATCATGTAAACGCAGGTCAAGTGCTTTAATTATTGATTATTGAATGTCAGGACAGGGGGTTGATTCTCGGATCAAACATTTAGGGGAGCTCAGCTCCTAATTAGGTTGTAACATGTACAGTATGGTGTTGTGCTCTGAGTAACTTGCTATTAATAGTATTTATTATTTCATTATTTCATTTTATTTATGAAATTCGATTAACACCAATAATCAAAATAGTAAATAGCATGCTCTATGGCACAGAGACAGTGGCACTGAAGAAAAGTTGAAGAGTTTATGTATCAGCAGAGATGAAGATGTTGAGGTTCTCTTTGGAAGTGACAAGAAGGGAAACGGATCAAGAATGAGTCCATCAGATGGAGCAATGCCCGTTTGATGTTTTTGGAGATAAAGCCATAAAGGCAGATTGAGGTGGTTTGGGCATGTTTGGAAGAGAGATTATAAATATATCTGTTGGAACTGCCAACAGGTCTGGAGGAAGATCAAAAGAGGAGATTTATGGATGTAGTAAGAAAGGACATGAAGTTAGCTGGTGTGAGAGAAGAGGACGCAGAAGATAGAGTTAGATGGAGGCTGATTATTCGCTGTGGCGACCCCACAGGCTGAAAGGGAACAAAGGAAGAAGTAAATAACATGAGATTCATGCCACATGACTATGCTGGTCTATAACTATGCGATCTTCACATCTGGTTCTTCTCTCACTTTCAGCACCCTGCTCTCTCTCTCTCTCTCTCTCTCTCTCTTTCTGTTCTGTTGTTCTGTCAACCAAACGTTAACAACAAGATAATGTATAATTAATAAAAGGTATCCACGGAACTGGTCCATACTGATTCTTTTCTTTTTTTTCTTTTTCCTTCTCCTTTTTTTTTGTGTTTTTTTTTTTGTTGCTGTGGGCAATTTTAGAGACGTAATGTCATTTTGATTCTAAATAACTTTTGTAACCATTCCATAACTACTAGTTCTTCTAAATTTCCTCCCACTGGTGTGTGTTATGTAAACTATGCTGCTACCTACTATATCCGAGTGAAACATCGGATAATACTGAACATTAAACCATGAGCTAAACCTGAATGTGTCTCTAAACAGATTTCAGAAAATAATGATGATGGGGCACACTTATAAAGGGTATAAAAATCATTTATGTATCAGGCGAAGTCCAAATGTACATGATTATTTGTTTATAAAAACAGGTTTTTCTTTTTTATTCTCACAAAAAGAAAGAAATAAATACACATAAAAACACAAAAACACTCTGGAAAAGCATGCCATTTGAGCGGGCTCGCTCTGATGTCAAACACAGACGAGATGCTCTTGTACCAGCCGTAATTTCTACTTTCTCTTTGCCCATCAATACTAAACTAGGTCTTGGAAAAGGATGAAACGTGCTCTAAGTGGCTGTGACATGGTTGTCGGTGCCACATGATTTGGCTGGTTTGCGTACTGGTTTTAAAATTTGGAATTGCAAAAAAAAATAATGCAGATTTAAGAGAGGAAATGCCTTGCTGATGAGAGAGGTCAGAGCAGAACAGCCAGACTGGTTTAAGCTGCCATTACGTTATGACGGTAATGCAAACAACCAGTATTAAAAATCATAGTGAGCAGAAAAGCATCTCAGAAAGCACAACGCATCAAACCCCGAGTCAGGTCACTTAGGATAGTAGCAGACCATGTGTCATGTCAAGGACGTGAATCTGAGGTTACAGTGGAAAATAATAATAAAATAAATAAATAAATAAATAAATAATAATAATAATAATAATAATAATAATAATAATAACATATCCCAATTTTTTTAAATATATATATTTTTTGCATCATTATTTATTACATTTACATTTAGGCATTTGGCAGAAGATCTTATCCAGAGCGACTTACAAAAAGTCATTATTACACACCCTGCACTTTATTGCAAAGCACATCTTATTGAGTAAGTGATTATGTACCCAGTATTCATGAAATAGTTTTTTTTTTATTAAAGAGTACAGATTAAAGAAAATAAATATATAAAGCTTATATAATAACCATTAAGTTAAGCATGAACAAATTTTTCACATCACCAATTATTTGTCTGCAGCTTAAACTGCAACATACTGCTTTGAATAATATCCTCAAACCCTGTAATTGTTTTGCTATAATGAACTGCCACATCACAAAATAGCAGCCTGTTCTCCACAGTCATCCACGAGGGCATTTTCCATTTGAGCAAGGCAGGAAGCCACAATTTGTGAGGAGAAAACATTAATTTGTATGACAGGAAGGGGGATCATTTGGGGTAATTGTCTCAGCAGGACTGAATACCATCGCCAAAACTCGTCTCTGTTCCCATACTCCGTCGCCTCTTTATGCTCTGCCTGTCATTCTCCGAAGCTCTACCTGTCTGAGTGATTAAAAAAACGTACTCCCCACATTAAAGGAGCTGGCTAACTGTGAGCACGTGTAAGCGGTCTCGAGCGCCCAGGTGTCCAGGCTGGCTAAATGCACCATCACGTGTACGGATCCCAGCAGGAGTGCTATAACTCACTGTTTCAGCCACCCTGGCTGTTAAACACTCACCAACACATTTGGCAGATCGAGGTGCTTCAGTCGAAGGGCTTGAGAGCCTTCTACTAAATTGCACATGGTGTTAAATCAGCTTCAGGTCTGCCAGCTGTGGCATAGGTAACACTTTTCCATTTATTGCAAATTCCATTCAGTGTCAGCCTTTGTTTCACATAACAAAAGCTGAGTTCCATCAAGCTTTTAATAGAAATTATTATTATTATTATTATTATTATTATTATTATTATTATTATTATTATTATCAAATTCAACATGATATCACTTTGCCTATTCAGTTTGATGAATTCCGCTAAAGACCAGGTAGTTCTGTCTCTTTTAGGTTTCGCATAATTGTTGCTGCAATTCTTCTCCATGCTCATTTTCAAACCTTTTTTGATGCCGATTCATAGTATTGCAACCTGCTTTTAAAAAAGATTCTATAGATACTACTGAATTTCATTTAAATTATTTGAAACATAATATGGTGTTTGGTGGTATATTATACAGTTGAAAGTTACCAACAATGTATGACTACAGAATATTTTTCCCCATTTTCTGGCATTGGTTTGGTATCACATGATACATATTGACAAACTAAGCAAAACATATTGGGAAGGTTTGTGATAGTGGAATTGATATTTCATAGTTTACCAAAAAAAAAAAAAAAAAAAAAAACTTAGCAAAAAACTTTTGCTAATTTGACCAAGCTACTTATTTAGCAAGTTGCATGACATTAATAAACCCTCAAATCAACTCATTTAGATATAAGTATGGTTGAATATGATCTGAGTCGTTTCTAGGAAATAACTATTAACTGTGTTTTTATTTTTTAAAGGTGAGAGGATATCAGAACGAATTTTTCTATTTTAAAAGCTCTGCTAATGATTAGATCGCTACAGGCTATATTTGACAGCTGTAAAGGAGAGTCTCTGACTCACTGCTACAGTATGCATAATGCCGTACATCGACAGGTTTTTGCCACAAATTTAATTCATTACGGTTAATTATTTAATTACTGTGATTATTTTCCAAGACGTAATAAAAGTAAGCTACGAAAAAATATCAATATGTAGGAAATAGCTTTGAAAATTCATAAGGAACCTGAAAAATAATTGACCAACTGGCAAACATGGACTTCCAGCTCAACTAGCTAAGCCTTCGTTTTGGCAGCTGGTGAGATTAAGCTGGATTTTTAATCAGGAAGCTTAGTCATTTCATATCATTATCAAAAGAAATAAGCAGAAGATTTCATTCTTTTATCTTTAGTCTACGCTTTATCCTGCTCAGAATCGCTAGAAGAAGATGATGTGATATAATCTTTATAGCAAAACAGACATAGAATACTAAAATGTCTACACCCCCAATTATGGTTAGATTAGCTATAGAGCTAGACATTAAAACTTACTGTAATCACATTTTCACAATATCATTGTTAAGAATGCCATATAATAACACAGAAATGTAGCAGTCCTGGGCTTTTCCATCTCCTAAATTCCAATTTAACCTTCATTAACATAAAGTTCTGTGCAACACAATCCTTATTGAGGTGTATTAAGGAAGGTTATTTAAAGCTGCAAGCCCCATGAGCCTGGTTGTTTACTGTCAGGAAATTGACTTAATGCTCCTGCAAATGACAATATTGAGACCCAGGAGCTTTGCTGCACATCCAATTGCATAGATTTTACCCTAATGAGGTAGATGTTCTTTTAAGACTGTGAATTTTGCTGTTTGCATGACATTATTGTTTATGCCGAGACTGGTGGTGGACAGTAACAAAGTAAATGTAATCCATTACTGTACTTAAGCACTTTTTCAAACATCTATAATGGACTAAAGAATTCACATTTAGGGTGATATTTTACGTTTACTCCACTGCATTTCAAAGTAAATTACTATTGACCTTTTGCCCGTGACATTGGGACATTTTTGCGCCATGGTTCTGGCCACTTCTGGATGGCAACATGAATGTTACTTATCGGGTTCCAGTGCCAAAACCCAAGTTGTGGTAGCACTTTGAAACACCAAAAAACAACTTTTGCTAATGTAGTGTTGTGTCATCTTAAACAACACTTTGTCTCCTTAGTTCTTGCTTCTATGTTGTTATGAATTGGATCTAAACCATTTGTGTTACGTCTCACGGCTAGGAACAAGGGACTGTACACCCTACATAGTGCACTAGCTTTTCATTTTACCCTATTACTGTAGATATTCACAATCCCCATTCATTAGAAAGCTTGCCAGAATTATCATTTTATAAAAGCGTAAAGTACATCATGATGCATTGCATCATCTTATTTGCAACATAATGACTGAATGAGCTAACGCTAACCAAATCCAGAAGGAATCACATATTTGTACACCATCTGAGTTAATCACGTTATGAGAAATCAACCGTCTGCAGATTAATATCCTTATTACCTTCTTCATCCATTCTTCACAAGCTTGTTTCTTTTTTTTTTTTGAATAAGCTGCAAAGTCCACCACAACATACTGTATATGAAAATAATCAGCAGAACAGGAGCTACTGTATCTGTGTGACAAAGCATCGGACAATCCTGTAGGTAATCGTCATGTCATTTTCTGTGTTCTTTTTTTTTTTTTTTCTCAGAAAGACACCTTGACTGTAATTATCGAGGTAATACATAAAAGCTTAAGGTCAGTTAACAACAGTGTCTCAGAAAGACACATTGAATGCAATTATCAAGGAAATACATAGAAGCCTAAGGTCAGTCACAACAGTGCTGCTATCCTCTGTTGTGACTGACATCATGGTAGTCACGTGTCTGCAAAAGGTCAATACTTTCTACTCAACTACATTATGCATCAACTGCCATTCCTCCTGTATAAGTACGATTGAATTTGAAGCACAGAAAACATGACAATTACTTTATTATGGGTGAATAACTTTGTTTGGTTGCATGTATTATATGTAACTATTTATCAAACACAGAACACTATTAATACTATTACGAGACCAGTACAACAACATACATTACTGAATACCTCAAAAACAATTCTAGATAAAAGTCTTATATATAAGTCAAACTTGCCACTTTAACACCCTTGGCATAATTGGAATAATTTTTTTGAAGTTGTGAAACAGAGCAAAGACTCATTTATTCTCAAGTACTATCTCTGCCTGCCTCATTCCTGCTAGCCCATTTTGGTGCTAGTGGTCATTTTCTTTACTGGGCTGGCATTATCTAATGTTAGCTTGCAGCAGCAAAATCTTTCTTTGTCACTGTTTAAAATAAATCAGTCGTTAGTTGGTTAGCTAATGAATTTTTAACTTGGCTCATTTGTACATGTAGCACATGATGCTAAAACAGGTGAAGTGGAATTCTACTTTAACCAACTTCAGTGGCCATTTCTATGAATTCAACATACACTGATTTCGTTGAAGGCGGCACAGCGGCTTAGTGGTTAGCACTGTCGCCTTGCCCCTCCAGGGTCAGGGTTCAATTCCCACCTTGGGTCTGTGTACAGTACATGGAGTTTGCATGTTCTCCCCGTGCTTGGCGGGTTTCTTCTATGAAGATTAGGCTAATTGGATGTATTGTGTGTGTGTGTGCTGTCGATCGATTGTCACCCCATCCAGGGTGTCCAAAGCCTCCTAGGACCCTGTACAAGATAAGTGGTATAGAAGATTAATGAACGACTTTGATGATAACCTCCACTGTCTCAGGTGATCTTTACACACCAAACATATAAACCATTGATTTATATTTTTTTCCCGCTTTTTTTTTTAGAGAAAGCATTGCAGCCATGTGAAGAAACATTAAATCTTTCTATACATATAATAAAACTGTAAAGTTGGCGTGTCTGTACATTGAAGATATTTGTGGAAGAATTAATATGGAGGACATGAGATGAGTAATAGAACACATCAAGATGGTTTTGGGAATTTCTGTCTGTCTGTCTGTTTGTTTGTGCACGCATCATGTTAAAACTACGGAACAAATTTTAATGGGGTTTTCACAGATGTATTTGGCCAAGCTTGAGGTAACATACTGGCTCTGTTTCAAGGCAATCGGTTCACGGGAAGAGAATATATGCAACTATGAAATTTAAATGGAAAACACCCTTATATCATACAAAAATTTAGCTTGAAAAATCGCACATCTGGTTTAAAATAAACCTTTTAAAAAATTGTTTTCGTTACAAGACGTCCCTTCCTAATAAGGATGGAAACAAGCAGAAAATGTGATTTAACATGTTTTTAGCACTGTTGCTTTTCATCCACATTAATTCCGACACACACTCGGGGTGGTGTAAGTGAACTTGCTTGCACTGCTTGCTCTTTATTGCTCCCCGACTTATTGAAACAGACAAGGACTAATTAAACATATTCCCATCACTTGTGCATTCTTTCCCAATCATATGACCCTTGCATCTTTTAGAGAGCAGCACTTGACCACCACCACAGTTTTCAAATTCACTTATTTCACAGCAACTCATACCTCCCTAATGGAAAATCTTCACCTTTATGTTGCTCATAATAATGTTAGACAAGTTTAATGACATTATATTAACAGAGTGACATTAGATCCTTCACACCTAAAATGTGCAGCTTAAGCAAGAAGAGTCTAGTTATGTAAAAAATGGTAACGTAACCTTAGAACCATAATAAATTACAAGACTTTTGATACTTGAGTACATTTTAAGGCAAGTACTTTTGTGCTTTTTCATCAAGTGGAAATTTAAATGTAGACTTCTGCTTTTACTGGAGTAATATTTTACTTAGTGAATCAGTGCTTGCACCCAAGGGCAGGCTCTGTATAATTCATCCACCACTTGTAGAGACGTACAGTACTGCTGTGCACCAGGCAGTAGCTACGGACCATTAAACTAGTGACTCTGACATGATTTCGGAAAGTACTTCCTGGCAAAAAAAAAAAAAAGGATTTCAGAAGGTCTAAATTTTTGGGCTGCATCAAGCAAAGAAAACAACTAAGGAGATTTGAAATGATCTGCACTTTCTTACTTGTTATTTACTTACTTGTTCATGCCTTGGGTTAGATGGTTATTTAATGCTCGAATGATTCATAGGTCATCGTGTGGCTTAAAAAACAAAAACTGAACTGAAATTGAGAGATAAAAGGTCCTTCAGGAAGTCTGGAGAACTAAAAGTACAAAACGTTTGGCTCTTTGGAAGAAAAATATGAAGAAATGAAAGGTGACTCAAGACTTTTGCACTGTACTATATACCTGTATATTATTACCCATTAGGTAACATAAGATGGCACTGATCTGGCAAAGTTCTTGTAAGCTTGAAGCACAGAAGCACACCTCAGTTCTATCATTTGCAACATTTCCAAATAAATTTCCTTCATTCTGTGCTTGTTTAACTGATTGTCGAAATGCTTTATTTTATTGCTTGTCATCTTACTTTACTCACTGCCTAAAGCCATGTATTAGGAAGCCAGCTGACAGGTTTAATTTTGTGTCACTCCTGAGAACTGAGATCCTTTAAGCAGGCAAGAGATTGAATAGTTCTCTGGGTTAGATGACATCGATCCATTCTCACTCAAACTCACTGCAGATATTGCAGATCCTCTAATATATATATTTACCTTGCAGCTGAATTAGAATATCACAGCAGAGGACTGGAAATCTGCTTTAGTTCCTGGCGTTGCTTGAAAGTGAGCGCTGTCTCCTGTCAACAGTGTCTGAAATACTTTAATCCCAGGTGGAATCATTTGGAAGTAAAATCAATTTTTAATGAGCAATAATGTCTTGAGCATTTTCCAGTCTGCTTTATGTCATAAATAAGTCATAGCGGTGCTACTAATGTACTTATTATTTTTATAAATGCCCTTGATTGAAAGAGACTGTACATTATGTCTTACTTAGACACATACATATCAAAAGCCTTTATATTTATAAAATATTTTTTCCCTATATCTTAGCTAATATTGCATTGACCTCAAGTTGGTTTAAGTAGCAGATATCAGCTTGTATTTACAGAAGAACATCTGTATATAGTACATGCTCATTCATTCAATTATTCAAATGGCCAATCATTTGGCAGGATGTGATGCAATACATGCAGATACAGGTCAAGAGTTGCATCAAAAGTGGGGGGGGGGGGGGGGGGGGGGGGGGGGGGGGGGGAGTTGGGTGATCTCAGTAACTTTGACTGTAACGTGTTTGTTAGTGCCAGGCCGCAGTGGGCGCACGATTTCAACAACAACAGATGAAGGTTTGAAAAGAAAAAAAGAAAAAAGTGTGAGTGAGAGTGTAATCACTATAGGCTCACATTTCTGTATTCCTCTGACATTATTAAAACAGGAGTGAAACTAATGTGGTCTCCAGATGTTATAGCACATGCACATCAAATTGTACATTTTTTATGCACCATGGTTGTAAAGGCTAAACCTGAATTTTTGTATTCCTTTTAATGCTGTATGGCATGACTGTTGTACTTAATGCAGTTTGAAGGTCTAATAAAAAATCAAAAAATCTTTTTTTTTTTTTTTTTAGACCTTCAAACTGCATTAAAGTATATATGGACATTCTGTATGAGAATGTAATGGCAATAATAATTGAGGGAAAAAGAAAGAGAGGGATGTGAGATAATTGTGTGGGTGAAACTCATCATCATTACCATAGTGCTTCGAAGATCTATTTTTGCCACCTCAATGACAACAAGTGTTCCAGTGAGAATTGTCTTTCAAAGCCCATCTGTCTTAATGATAAGGCAATAATAAATAGATCCAGTCATCACGGGTGAAAAAAAAAATTCAATTTTCATACTCGCCCTTCGTTGATTCGTGAGTGAGGTTTTCACATTTCAGAACACGTTCCCGCTGTCCAAACAGCGGCGTCTGGTAAAAAGGACACGTCTGAGCAAAACCCTTAATTAGCCAGACTAGTCTGTGGTGATGAACTGCCGCGTCAACTCTTGACGATGATAAAAATAAGCAACGTGCCTGGCGGGATCTGCAAACAACCATACTGCAGCTGATGCAGGCTCTCAGAAACAAGCATATGTTTAAATGTTTTGAATCCCAGTGAAGAAATATGAGCTTCTTGTCTGCTTGACGCCTGTAGGAAGATGCTTGTGCGTTCTGTTTTAGCTGCGTATGCGTTCACAGGCACCGAGGTCAACCGCTTCGAGCGAACTTCGGGACGAGAAAAACAATGCTGTTTTTAGATGCTTACGTTAGACGCAAGATGATTTCAGTGATTGCAGCGTTTAAGTTTTATGTTTTCTCTCTCTCTTTTCTTCTCTTTTCTCTCTCTCTCTCTCTCTCTCTTTTTGTAAAATGATTCACATCTTCCATAATAAGACATCTTTTAGACTGAGATCCCATAGGCAACACCTCCCCCACTGCAATCACACTCTGACATTTACTTTACCAAAAGAAGCTTTATTAGCAGGCTGTAACACAACCATGTTCCAGCAGTCGTGCATTTTTGCAAAAAATTTAAGGAAGCGATGCTCGCTCACGAGATGCTTATTAGTACATGAACTCATACAGTATGTGTATGCTTTAATTAGTCCTGGTGCGCATTACATCAGCTTTAGTAACTTACTCCACGGCACCATGCCAGCCTGCTAATATAGCGATTTGTTATACATTAAAATGTTGCCCATCATTATGGTGTACTGCTTTATTAGGAGCAATGTGTGTTCATGTAATCAGTGGCGGCCGGTCAATACCCTTAAAGTTAGGCAGAGAAGAAAGCTACTTTAACATGTAATTATTATAATAATATCATAATAATTATTTATTTTAATAATGAAATAAAGTCATTTAGTCGCAATATTCCGCTGTATTTCTTAATATAATTAATTTGCAATAAAAAAAATCTAAACTGTATTACGTTCATTTGTGTTCGTGTGCGCGGGGCGCCGGACACATGAGTGTCTATGTAGGCGCGTACATATTTGAAAAGCATGTGACTTGAGGCTGAGCTCTGATTGGATTTTTTCAAATCATCCCTGGGGCGCAGCACTGAGCGTCCCGAACCCTCCCACTTTTGTTCTTAGCGAATCAATATTGTTTTTAAATATTTGGGCTCATGTGATTGGAGCATTCTCAACGAGGCTTTTCCAGCACTTCTTATGGCAAGCGGAGCTGCTGACTGGATGCGATGTGAGTCATGCCTTTATTTTATGCTAGTAGTAATGATGCTTAATCACCTGATAAATGGCTATTTACAGGCGTATTAAAAAGTTTAATTTTAATTTTGTTTGCGCCCCCCAATCATGTTACAGCACATGCAGCTCACGAGCTTAAGGTAAGGCTTTGATCCAAATGTCAAATATATATGACCATGACATGGTTGCCTGCACCAGAGTCTTTGAGTATTTTAGAAACCGACATTCTCCTGGGACTCTCATACACAACAGTGAGTTTTCAGATAAGAGAAGTGGCAGACAGGAATCTTGTCTAATATATTGTCTAATAATGCTATTAATGTTATGATGAGTTAATTAAAAGTTTTTGCGGGGTGTTTTTGTTGGGTGGGGGGTGGGGGTGGTCACAAAACATTAAATTGAACTATAAATGAGTAAAGTTATGATATTGTTAATTAATTATTAATTTTAACCTGGCCTTAATATTGTTCTTTGCCGTGTTGCTTTTTTGCTGTATAATTAGTGAACTGGCTCCTGTGATGTTACAATTTCTCTATAGGATTAATAAAGTTTTCCCCCTCTCTCTCTATTTATCCATCCATCCATCCATCCATCCATCCATCCATAATTGTTTTTCGGTGGTGGAAGAGGAATAAAACAAAACAGAATTCAATATTATTTCTTACTTATTAAAGTCTCCAAAACGTCTGCAATGCAAATACTTTTAAAAAGAATTCTCGCCCATTGTAATGATATATGAATATAAGCTTCACACAAAGAGTTTCCATAAACTGTTTATCTACAAGAAGGCAGTCTTCACATCATGAAACATACTATACATTATGCCTGTACAGTACAGGCGATGTGTGTATCTACAGTATGTAGGCAGATGCTTGTGCATAAATTAACACTGAAATTTAGATTTGTCTCAATAATGAACAATATTTCATTGTGTTAGCTAGATGAGAGCAAGTCTCCAGCTGATGCCATAGATAGATTTTTTTTTTTTCATATTCTCGCTGTCATTTTCTCATTCATACTGTCTGCGGCCAGTCACTTGTGTCGCACTAGGGGGTGTAACTTTTTTTGTAATTACTCTGACAATAAGCCTGTTTTTCACACTGCTGCTGCTCCCTCCTCTCATTTTCTCTTGCTCTGCATGCGCACTTCAGCTGAAAAGGATGCCAAAACTGTTTACGTGTATTTTGAAAGCAGAGAAATGCAGGAGCACGGCGGAGCGGGAGACAGCTCTCGACCGTAATTTAACTGATATCCACATGAGCTGTTCCACAAAACCACAGCAACATCAATCGACAACAGTGTAGCTTTGTTCTGGTCCAATTTTTATATGGATTACTAATTGATCACATGCATACATGGAAATATTGTAACTGCATTATTTTTGTGTGTGTGTGTGTGTGTGTGTGTGTGTACCTTCAGATCAGACTCGGCTGTGTAACAAAGACGGACTCCACAAGATGGTTAGTAACAGGATGAGTGATTTTATTTCGGTTCTGAGACACACAGAATAGAGCACTGGCGATAAGTGGTACTGAATGATGGTGTATTAATGGAGGGTTTTCAGAATAACCGGAAAGGATCACTTTTCTTCTTGCTGCGAGAAGGAGGGGAGACGAGGCGCCCGAACTGAAGAGACACGGAGAGGAGGAATTTCGCGCTCCACGGCGATACCGCGACTGGAGTCCGGGAGAGGGTGACTGGAGTATTTTCTGGGAACAAGAGCAAAGGTAATTTAGACATTTAAAGAGAATCTTCTTTCTTGAAGATGGCGGTTGAGTCCACTTTCGTATCTACGAGCACAGACACTGACTGAGGCACGGTGTGTGGTTTTTATGGATTGCAGCTGATTGGAGACAGGTGAAGGTGATTAGAACTCTGGAGATAAAGGGCGCGGTGTCTGACTGAGTTCAGAGCCTGACCTGACTGTGACATTACCCCCTCCTCCACGACCCGCTCCTGAGGGTCGACCTCTCAGACGCCGTGGTGGTCTACCCCGTCCTCTGGGTGCTGGGCGATCAGGATGTGAGTTGTGAAACTCGTCCAATAGTGTGGGGTCAAGGATGTCATCCCGAGGCACCCAGGATCTTTCCTCAGAACTGTATCCATCCCAATCTACCAGATATTCTAGCCGACCACCTCGGCGTCGGGAATTCAGGATGTCCCTGACCTGGTAGGCTCTGTGGGGGAAATGACAGGTTCATAATATGGTTTTAATAGCGATACATGAAAGGTTGGGTGAATACGGTAGTGTGAGGGAAGTTGTAATCTGTACGTTAGCCGATTGATTTGTTCCAAGATCTTGAAGGGACCGACATATCTGGCTTTTTGCAGGACTGTCGTAGGCGCAGGTCTCTAGTTGAGAGCCATACCTTATCTCCTGGGTGGTAGATAGGAGCGGTGGATGTATAGCAATCAGCGTTAGTTTTGTGCCTACGCACAGCTCTCTGCAGATGGTAATGTGCCTCTTCCCAGATCCTCTCACTTTCCCTGAACCAGAAATCGACCGCCGGGAGATCAGACGGTTCCCCATTCCAGGGGAATAATGGTGGTTGGTAACCCAGGATGCACTGTAAGGGAGTGAGACCTGTGGTAGGTTGGCGAAGGGAGTTCTGGGCGTACTCGGCCCAGCCCAGAAACTGGTTCCAGGAGTCCTGGTGATTGTGACAGAACGTACGGAGAAATCGGCTGATCTCCTGAATCTTCCGTTCCGCCCATTTGTTTGCGGATGGTATCCTGAAGATAGACTTACTGTGACCCCGAGGAGACGAAAGAACGCTCGCCAGACTCTGGATATAAACTGGGGACCTCGATCCGAGACGATATCCTCTGGTATCCCGTAGTATCGGAAAACATCATTGAAGAGCAGTCTGTTTCCATAGCCGTTGGTAGACCCCGAAGAGGGATCAGACGACATCCCTTCGAGAATCTGTCAACTATTACTAGAACACAGGTTCGTCCCTCTGACTCGGGTAGATCTGTGAGGAAGTCTACCCCCAGATGTGACCAGGGACATTGAGGAATGGGCAGAGGCATGACCTTTCCGGCTGGGAAGTGTCGGGGTTTTTTTGACATGGCACACTCGGGACATCCCTTGACGTACCTCCTCATGTCTCTCTTCATATTGGGCCACCAGAAGCGGGCCTGTACTAGTGAAAGTGTCCTATCGATCCCAGGGTGTCCAGAGCCCAGAGAGCAGTGAATTGAATGAATGAGGGGAGTTCGATCATTCTATAGAACAAATCGGTGGTGCGGTGGACAGTCTGGGGGCGTCGCTGGAGCAGGCTCGGAAATGGACGACGGGGATTGCCATTCGATGGGACTGACAAAGATCTCCTCCGGAAGGACTGACACGGGTTCCTCTGTGGAGTCACTGGGTGCATGCAATCTTGAGAGGGCGTCGGCCTTGGTGTTTTTTGTACCCGGTAGATAGGATATTTTAAAATTAAAACGGGTAAAGAACATGGCCCACCTTGCCTGTCATGGATTGAGCCTTTTCGCTTCCCTCAGATATTGTAAATTTTTGTGGTCTGTTAGTACTAGAAATGGGTGAGCAGCTCCCTCCAGCCAATGTCTCCATTCTTCCAATGCCATCTTGATGGCGAGTAGCTCACGGTCTCCAATATTGTAATTTTTCTCAGCCGGGCTGAACTTTCTCGAGAAGAAGGCGCATGGGTGGAGAGTGGTCGGTTCCCCCTGTTGTTGAGATAAAATGGCCCCCACTCCAGTCGTTGAAGCGTCCACTTCCACTACAAAGGGGCTTTCAGGATTGGGATGAACGACAATAGGTGCCGACACAAAGGCTTGCTTTAACCGTTGAAACGCGGAGGTAGCAGCAGGGTTCCATTGCAGTGATTTCGGCTTTCCCCGGGGTAGAGAGGTTAAGGGGCTTGCTGTGGTGCTGTAATTCTCTATGAACCTCCTATAAAAGTTGGCGAAGCCCAAAAATTGTTGTAGTTCCTTTATGGTCGTGGGTTTGGGCCAGTTGATAATGGTCGACACCTTTCCTTCGTCCATTTTAACTCCCTCTTGATCAATAATATAGCCGAGAAATTGGACGGATGATTGATGGAATGCACATTTCTCAGCCTTCAGGAATAATTGAAACTCCCGTAGTTTGGTGAGTACTCTGGTGACGTGGCGGTAATGTTCAGCCTCTGACCTTGAAAAGATTAGGATGTCATCTATATATACTATGACAAACCTGTGAAGGAACTCTTGAAGGACCTCATGCATGAAATTTTGGAAGACTGCGGGGGCGTTAACCAGCCCATAAGGCATCACCCGGTACTCGTAATGGCCGGTCGGTGTCACAAATGCAGTCTTCCATTCGTCCCCTTTTCTAATTCGAATCAAGTTGTAGGCACTCCGGAGGTCGAGTTTTGTGAAGAGTTTGGCCCCGCGGAGACAGGCTGGTTCAATTGTCGACTGATTCTAAAATTGGAGTGGCATTTGCTTGTTATAAAAATTTCTTATTCTAGCTATTATTAGTAAATATTTAAAATATACTGTATATATCCTTTTTTATTTGCCGAAAAGAGCTGTATTTTGCCAATATACAAAATACAATGTTTATTAAAAAATTTTTTTTACATTAAACAGCTTAAATGATTAAGTTATTAATACAAATAAATGAAATTTTGTTAGGTTAAGTATCTTACGCCTTGTTTATGCAAAGTCATACTTCTTTTATCGTCAGCCAAACACACTCCCTGTTCAGTAATCGGAGTGAATTACAGATGAGAAATCAAACAATAGATCGGATAAAGATAAAGTTTTGTCTTAAAACGACTCCAGCGTGTTAAAATTCACTTAGAAAACTTCAGAGCTGTTATTTCAGTGCAGTAAATATGAACTAATCTCTAATAATTCTAATTAATATATATTAGTGCATGTGTTTGTTTACATTGAGCTAGTATCTTATAAGTAGCTTATTTGAAAGTAAATTATTAAATCTGACACATAACTGTTCGCTTTGACTCAAAATTTTGATTTCACTTATGGTGCAGGTTAAACTTTGGGCAGATACCTAAGTACTGAAAAAGTTTCACTAAATTCTGTCCAGCGGTCAATTTAAGACGAGGCAACAGTTAGAGGCATTCGCATTTTGCTGCTTTCTAATTTCTAATAGTTTCTAATCTGGTACACAACTGTTCATAACTTCACTTCTACTCAACATTTTGATTTCATTTATGGCCCTGGTTTAACTTCAGGCAAATACCTAAGGACTGGTAAAGTTTCCATAAATTCTGTTCAGGCAGTTTTTCATGATGCTGTGACAAATATGGCTGGACAGACATACAGACATACAGACATAACATTTTATGAGACTTGTTTCGGGTCCTTCTATATATGAAACATAAAGATATCATTGAAGGAGCGAGTTTTGACCAATGTACAGACAAAATCTTTCTTTTACAGTATTTCTACTGATAAATTTTATCTTTTTATTTTAAACAATAAGAGAACTTCATTTCCTTCTTTTCCTGGGCTTTGTTTCATTTTCTCTTGCTTATGACTTGTGTAACATTTCAAATATTCCGTATAAGTGATGGAATGTGTTCAGGTGAATAGGTTGAATGTTATGAACATTTTTTCATAATCTATAACGATGACTCATGGACATGCCTGTGTTGTTTACTGGAATAATAGATGAATGCAAAAATAATGCAGTTTTTGATTAATTTTATTCAATTTATGACTACTTTGTTTATGACTATTTCATGATAAAACTGTAGAATCTCAGTATAAGTGTATATACTGAAACGAAGAGAATTGACTCCATTAATCTTCATACACAGCAAGCACTGAGCCTGTTATCTAACACAGCTAGGACTTTAATTTGTGTTCACACTTTAAGGTGCCCGTGGACTGTTATGAAAGTCATTTGGCTGGCACAGCTGATGTACCCTGGGGGTTGAAGGCTGCTTCAGTCACTGCGTTTGATTCTGTGCTGCTGGTTGCAGGACATTAATTACCCCAGACAACAAACAATGAAGGCTGTTCTCACCAATTCAAGGCAAGCGTGTAATACTCACAGCACTTCTTCCTCTCTCTCTCTGTCACATCTTACTTTATTCTCTTTCAGATCTTCTCTCTGTGTGCATGTACAATACATGAATGCATGTGTCTCTATGTGTGTGTGTCTCTCTCTCCCCATCTGGTGTGTGCATGTTTTTGTCCTCGGTTCAGACAGTGAAGTGGGAGCATTACCTATAACTGAGTGTAATTGACAGTAGTCTCCCTGCACTGGATTACATTAGCAAGCAGACTGCCATACCCATTGACTCGATGTGCGTGTCCAGAGATGAGAGAAATTATTGCTGTACTATAGCCGTGAGCTCAAACACCACATCATCTCATTATTTTATCAGCCCTCAGAGGCATGTCTGAATTTTTCCTCCCTCTTTTTCTCGCTTCCTGAGTAAACAGCTCTAAACAAGAACTTTTAACAAAGAAATTCATTCATTAGTGCAAATAAAAAATGTAACAATAATAATCATAATATAAGAAATATCTCATGCAATAGTGGTGAAATGCTTTGACACTATTTGTATCTGCATCTTGTTTTTGCTCTTGTTTAGATATGTAAGTGTGATCTGAACTGGATGTTATTATTATTACAGGTAGTCCCTGACTTACAAACATTTGAGTTACGAATTTCTGCAGATACGAATGGACTGCAGTTCTACTTCCGGTTCAATCACAGAAGTAGCTCACGTGCATTGTACACTGTACAATATACACTGCAGTGAACCAGATACCAATATTTACAATTATTACTCAATTTCAGTGCGTGAGTTAATGTAAAAAATGTCTAAAGTCCTGTATATTGTATGTGTGTGCGTGTGGGGGGTGCGGGAGTCGGTCTCACCAGTTTCAATAAATCAGTCCGGGAGCACTATGATAGAAAATGAGCTGTCCTGATGGTGAATAGTCCTAATTTCTGAAAATCCTCAACTAAACAGAGTTCTCAGTCCAATACAGTGGAAAACAGCTCTGAGACAAAATGGCGTTTAAAGGCGCAGAGACAACACTGTAAGATTTCACATGTGAGACTCACTTCCTTAGGTGTGATTTTGGTTTTTGGTCACATGAAGGCAGTGTGAAGAAAGGGGACAGATTTAGTTAAGTGGCTTAGTATGTTTTACATTGTATATTTGTGGCAAAGATTTATAAGTCTCACTTTGTCAGACTTAAGAACAAATTGGACTTACGAACTTGCTCCAGGAACGGAACTTGTTCGTAAGTCGGGCACTACCTGTATTTCATATGAACCCTCTCATGCTGCCATTTCCAGAAACATTGAAAACTTCCCAGAACTAGGAAACCAACACTGTCTGAATGGTCTATGAATATTGACAGTTCCTCAACCTCAGCTACATTACTCAAGTTCATAATCAGAACGGCTTCCAGTCTTGATGCACACTGCACCTCTCAACCGGCAAACATTTGTTGCAATCTTTCTAAAAAAAAAAAAGAATAATAAAATAAAAAATAAAAAATATATACATATACATATATATTGGTGTTATTATATATATATAATAACACCAATTAATGCACCTTTCATTCACATCTGTATTCGTATCGGTTTAGAACAGATTTTTGGTTTGTTCGTATGATTAATGAATTCATATCTGGTTACATCGCTAATGTGCAGAGAGGAACTCAGATATTGGAAACATATTCTTCTGATACTCACATCTCTGTTGTTTCTCCTTCACAGATTTAAACTGCACAGAATCAAATGAACTCAGTATCTGTTATAAAGAACAGCTGGTGTACCAGCACAACGACAATCTTCATAAACTACAAACCATTCCATTTAATCAGTGATGGTGCGTGCATGCCTCCCCAGACTAATACACAATCTGGTAGATTATCATATGTATGAACCTCAGACCAAATTCCCCAGCATCGTCAAGCTCATCTATCAAACCACTACCAACTGATCCCATGGTGAAGCGAGGCAACCCCTTGGCAATTCTAACCATGCAAAAGTCTGAAGCGGTTTAATTTAATAAATCTTTCTGAAGGAAAAGAGCCGCAGGACTTTTGAGACGACAGACTTCGGTCTACAAATAAGATTAACAGAGCTTAATTTATCACACTGGAAACAAATTACTCATAAACCATTCGAAGGAGGATTTCAACAAAGAAATGTGGATACATGAAAGTTCCTAAAAATGTTTTAAACTAAAAGATGTACTTTCTTTAAAACAAAAAGATGCATTATTGGCAATTTATCGACAAACTGTTGTAAATATAACGTACAGTGTAGCATATGATTTTGGATTTGTTACTGCTAAGCAGTTAATACACAAGTACTTAATCATATATGAATTACGTACATTTAAAACCATATAGTGGTTGTCCAAACCTTTGTAGAGTAACAGATAACAAAACAATAATGTCACTGGTCAGCCATGTTTTTAAATCAGATATACTGATCAGCCATGATATATCCCAGTAAACTGATGACAATCTCATGAGTACCCAAGGCTCACATTTGCCTGTGGGGGCCGAAAACCAGCCCGTTCAGTTTGATCCTACAGGAAAGCCAATGCAACACAAGCAACCAAAAAAGTAAACCCATGACTGTGGAAGCCATGACTGTGGAATCTACATGATAAAGCCCAGCTTAGGCCATATCTGGCCTAGCTCTATTTCCTGATTAGAGCTACTATACAGGAAATAGAGCTAGGCTAGCAGGTAAGAAAAAAAGGAGGGGGGTCAAGGCTAACCTATCCTTCTTTAGCTCCTAAAAAGGGCTAGGTTAGCAGTTAGCGGCGAACCACTAAAGCAAGGCTGTTCAAATTCAGTGAGGGCCAGTGTCCAACAAAGTTTTTACTTCACCAACAACTAAATAATCTCACTAACCTGGCAATTACCAAATCAGCTGAGTTTGAGCAGAAAAATCCCCAAACTGTGTTGGACAGCCCTGCGCTAAAGGCTAACCTATTGAACTTCAGCACTTGTAAAGGTCTTTTCTAATAGCGGGAAAATATACAAGTGTTAATTCATGATGGCTTCAATAATATTTAGAGATGTATAAGTCAAAACACAACTAAGAGCTAAAGAAGGCTAGGTTAGCAGCTAAATTCTAACTGTGAACAACTAACTAAAAAAAGTAAATAAATAAAAATAAATGTGCCGTGCCCATACCTCAGCAGTGATGGCCTAGAGGTTGTAGGAATCTAACACAACTAATCATGATTTAGTTGAAAAACAAACAAACAAACAAACAAAAAAACAAAAAAACAACGTAATTATATCCAAAACAAAAAAAAACAATACAAGTAATGAAGTTTTGTGCGGTGTGTGTGGCGTCATGTGGTGTGCTCACAGTGATTCAGATGCTCGTGGGCGGCATCTCTGAGTGCTGAAATGTGGCTCAGTGGCAGGCAAGAAGAAAACCTTTCTCAGGCGATTTGGCAGTGTAAAAAATGAGAGAGATGTCGGGGCATAGTATTTTCCCTGAACAATATATGTGTCATCTTCTTCTTCTCTTTAAGTGTACAGCTCTTGGGTATTGCTCTTAAGGATCTGCCATGCAGGATGGTTTAATACACTAAGAGACCAATATATACACACTTATACCAAGGATGAATGGGCACTTACTTTTCTTTAGATCCTTTTATTAAAAACTTGGGGCAGCTAGGACAGATATGGGGCAGCTTGAGATCTTGTAAGTAATCACACCCTCTCACCTTCTTCCCTTGCAGACTGAGCTAGAAACTACCCAAGCTCCTTTAGAAGGCTGAAGCTGTGAAAAATTAGTTGGATATTATTGAACTGTATTTGTCTTGGCACTTTCAGACCATGTTCAGACCGGCTGTTCCCATATTTCTACTGAAATGACATGTTTTTATCTAGACTACTTTATAACCTCACTTTGGGATCTGCCTGAAAAAAAAAAAAAAACATCAGGCTAGCGAGCCAGTTGAAACTAAAACAGTAAGAAATACAGCCACTTTTCCTTACAACATGAATTCCAGGTCACACTTAAAAGAAAAAAGTTTATTAATTAGCGGTTAAAAAAAAATCTCCTCACCAACATTAGTGCGAATGAATAAGATATCATTTTCTTCTATGAATTTTGAATGATACATAGCCTATACAGTATGTGGCAGAAAATCTTCTTTGACCACATGAAAGGTTGAAAATGAAATAAAAAATGGTAATATTTCATAGAAAAAGTACATTTTCTTTTGTACTTTTATTTTAGTTTTTTTTTTAAGTGAAACTCTTATATATTTCAAATTAGTGATATGTATAGTACAGTGAAATCTCTTGGACTACTACACGCATGAGGAAAACTGCTGACTTGACAGTTCACTATTATTCATTTCCTATTATTGCCTATTATTTTTAATTCGTAAAATGTTGCATTTCATTTGAAAATCAAGGTCCCAGAGACTAGAAAAAGAGTGGAGAGGCACAGACTGCAAGCGTGTGAAGTTTCCACAGTCTGTGATGATTTGGTGTACCATGTTATCTGCTGGTTCCAAAGAAAACAGTCATCTACCAGGAGATTTTAGATTCCAGCCGATTTCCCATTCCAGCAGAGCTTAGCTCTTGCTCAAATGCCAAAACTCCCATTAACTGATTTGTTGACCATGATATTCCTGTTGTTGATTGGCCAGCCAACTGTCCTGACTTGAGCCCCAAAGATAATCTATGGGGTATGAGGAGAATCATCTAACCCAACAATACAAATAAGTTTAAGGCAGATATCAAAGCAGCCTGGCCTTCATACTGTAATACCTCATCAGTGTTGGTCGCTTCCATGCCATGCTGCCTCGATGCAAAAATTCCATAGTGCATAAATTAACAGAATTGTTCAGAATTTCTGTATTTTTTTTTCATTGCTCTTATGAAACATTCTACTATTTTGAAATACAGTGGAACCTTGGATTACGAGCCTAATTCATCCAGGAAGCATGCTCATATTCCAAAACACTCGTAAACCAAATCAAATCTTTCCATAAGAAATAATGAAAACTCAAATAATTCGTTCCACAGCCCAACAAAAAATCCCGAAAAATAATTAATACAATATATAAAGTAAAAATAAAACAAATTAACCTGCAGTTTACCTTTAAAAAAAGTTCAAATAAATCCCAACAGATAAGTGTTTCTGTTTGTGTGCGCAGGCACCGTGTATTTGTGTGTGTGTGTGTGTGTGTGTGTGTGTGTGTGGAATTAGTCCCTTCCCTTGCCTCGTCTTACACAGTAAAACCCCTCCTCCCTTCCCCCACCTCGCTTTTTAAGTTTCACAACAAACACACACACAACGAAAACACTGTTTTAACGGGAAAAAAATAAAACTCTCTAATGACACTCACGTGAGCGCATACTAACGGAATCACTGCTGTAAAGTAAAAAAACAAACAAACAAACAAATGAACCAGCACCTTACCTTTGAAAAGAGTTTCTGTGTAGAGCAGAGTGTGTGTGTCGGTGTGAAGCCGGGCAGGGGGGGTGTAAAGGCGAGAGAGTGTGTGTGTGTGTCGGTGTTAAAAAAACTTTATTAGTTTAATTTATTAAAAATCTTTGCTCGTCTTGCGGAACCGAGTTACTCGCAATCCAAGGTTCCACTGTATTAAGCCACAGTTATAAAAATGAAAACAAAAAAGTCTTGAAAATTTTTGCTTTATATGTAATAAATCTAGAATATATGAAGTTTCAATTTTAAATTCAATTATGAAAGATAGTTTACTTTTCCATGATATTCAAATTGTTCGAGAGTCATTGTAGTCTCACTCTTCTGCTACTCATAATAAAATTTCCAACAATTAAGCATGCAATATTCTTGGTGCTTTTATGGCTTTTTCCCCTGAAAGGAGTCTGATATGTGCATAGCCATGATCAGATTACCTGTCTTCAGAGTCATTAGGCTGGAAACCAAAAAGAAGTGAGTGCAATAAGCATTTCACTGTTCACTGCTTTATTGGAGCACCTTGTCACCTCTCTCTCTCTCTCTCTCTCTCTATCTCTCTCTCTCTCTCTCTCTCTCTCTCTCACACACACACACACACACATACACACACACACACACACACACACACACACACATGGTTTAAGTTGTAATTGTGACAGCTTATGGATCACATTAATTTATTTCTGCTTAGAGGGAAGATCCACTTCATACTTTGCAAAAGCTACACAAAATAATTATAATCTTAATGTAAATAGTTGTTTAAGATGACAGTGTTATCAGATGTGTTTTCTTGCTGAAAATGCTTCTGTGACTGATTTTGAGTGTGGCTTTTGGCAGGCAACGACTTTCCTTTCCATGCTGGGGACTGACAGTTAATGTAATTAACAATTGTTAGAACACCTGCGATGCAGTGTGATACATATACATACACCACTCCCAGTGCTGTTATGTTCTGTTATCAGCACTCGTGGAATTTCTCTCGGTCAGATTTAATGTTGTAGTGACAAACAGAGTGATGTTCCAGAAAAAAGAAAAGTCTTTCCCCCCTCTTTTTAAAAAAAAAAAACATAAATCAGAATGTGAAGTGAGAAACTGAGTAAGACTGTATATATTTAAATACCTTTGTAAGAAAAAGGCAATTCACTGAGCATCACAGCAGCTGGGACTTTTTTTTGTTTTGTTTTTTTACTCAAATTAGTCCTATGACAATTGGCATGGTGGTGTAGTGGTTATCACTGTCGCCATGCACCTTCAACGTTGATTCCTGTCTCTGTGTGCTTGGAGTTTGCATGTTCTCCCTGTGCTTGGTGGGTTTCCTCCAGGTACACTGGTTTCCTCCCTCAGTCCAAAAGACCTGCATATTAGGCTAACTGGTGTTCTCAAATTGCCCGTAGTGTGTGAATGAGTGTGTGCGTGTGTGTATGTGTGTGCCCTGCCATGGATTGGCACCCTGTTTAGGGTGTACCCCGCCTCCTCCTCCAGGCCCCCCGAGACCCTGAATACAGTGGAACGATAAAGTGGTATAGACGATGAGTGAGAGTAATCCTTAGTAATCCTTAGTAATCCTAAATTTGACCCTAATTGCTTCCCATAACCAAAGTTGTGTGCTCACGCTACCATCAAGAGGGACTATTTTTACAAGGATACATTAGATGTAAGATGTGGGAGTGGTGGCTCAGACAGCTAAGGCTCTGGGTTGTTGATTTTCGGATACAGGTTTGAGCCCTGCCGTTGATAGGTTGCCACATCCCAGGCCACCATCCCACTGTGTGCCGGTTCCATTTGAGAGGTTTCATTTGTTAAATGTTACTGTTTGAAATATTCTAAAACTGCATAATCTGTTTCCTTTAAAGAGTTTGTCATGAATTTTATTTTATTTTAACATTGCACGTTTATAATACAAGTAAATCTTATTATTTTAAAATTGTGATTGATTACAGTACATACTTTTGCAGAATTTTAACTAGGTAAAAATTTTAGTCAATTGACAGCACTATTTTTAAAATGCGAAACGACTACATGAGTTATATCCCAGTGGATTCTATTTTAAAAGCATACTTACAGTAAATCCTGGGGTGAAATCTCAGATTATCTTGAACAGCTAGAATACCTACGGTCTGCCAGGCTGTACAGATGTGGGGTGTGTAAAGCAAGTCCTTTTTTCTTTGTGCCGCCTTCAGCTACAGTAGTTACAAAAACTAGCAAACTATACTGAACCAGAAGACACCAGTTGGTTTGACCTTTGGTCTCTTTGTTCAGTATAGAAAATAGAAGATGCTACCTAAATATTAGTAGTAGTCATACAGGATTTTGCTGGGGTTCGTAGTAAATTAAATTCTTTTCCCCTCCTTTCCTGCTCAGATTTTCTTGTTGGAATTTTTGCCAAATTTGCCCTGCTAGCCTCAAGATTTTGCACTCTGTACAGCGTGTATGCTCTAACCATACTAATTTAATACACAACATATTTACCTAATTGTCTAAAGTATGTCGCCCCTTTTTAAGAAAATGAGTATGCAATCGAAATCTACTTAATGAGTGCAACCTCAAACCTTGTTAACACGTAAACATTTTAGTTTATTCTAAAATTCAACAGATGGTATTGTACATTTTAAAAAATGCTTATGATAAAATTCCACATGAAAGAAGCCACGTCTAGTATATATACTAGGAATTTCTTTGTTTAAAATAAACAAAAACATTTTCATGCAATTTTATCCATTTCACAAACAATTAAAGTTTCGGAATTTTGACTGTAATGGAATGGCCACCACAGTCTCCGGATCTCAACCCTGTTGATCTGTTGTGAGAGCAGCTTGATCATATGGTACGGAGGAAGACTCCATCAAGCCAATCCATTTTGTGGGAGACGCTCCAGGAAGCATGGGGTGAAATCTCATTAGATTATCTTGAACAGCTAGAATGCCTACGGTCTGCCAGGCTGTAATTACTGCAAAAGGTTTTTTTTTTTAAATTATTATTATTATTATTATTATTATTATTATTATTATTATTATTATATGAAGGCAAAGTTTAAATAACACATTCATAATTTCCATCAAAATCATAACGACATGTCTTGATTTTTTGCTGTATTTGCTATTCAGACTAATTTTGTATGTGTTTCCTTGGAAAACAATACAATTTCTAAATTCTTTAAAAAGTAATCCCAAACTTTTGAGTGGTACAGACCAAAAGTTTGGACACACCTTCTCATTCAAAGAGTTTTCTTTAATGTGTTCTTTATTGTGTTCTTTAGCCCAAACGCGTCTCTTCTGCTTGTTGCCTGTCCTTAGCAGTGGTTTCCTAGCAGATATTCTACCATGAAGGCCTGATTCACACAGTCTCCTCTTAACAGTTGTTCTAGAGATGTGTCTGCTGCTAGAACTCTGTGTGGCATTGACCTGCTCTCTGATCTGAGCTGCTGTTAACCTGCGATTTCTGAGGCTGGTGACTCGGATGAACTTATCCTCCGCAGCAGAGGTGACTCTTGGTCTTTCTTTCCTGGGGCGGTCCGCATGTGAGCCAGTTTCTCTGTAGCGCTTGATGGTTTTTGTGACTGCACTTGGGGACACTTTCAAAGTTTTCCCAATTTTTTGGACTGACTGACCTTCATATCTTAAAGTAATGATGGCCACTCGTTTTTTTCTTCACTTAGCTGCTTTATTCTTGCCATAATACAAATTCAACCTCTGTGAATGAGAAGGTGTGTCAAAACCTTTGGTCTGTAATATATATATATATATATATATATATATATATATATATATATATATATATATATATATATATATATATATATATATATATAAAACTGGGTTATAATCATAGCATAATCATGGCATTTGCCCTTCTTATAAAGAACTTGTGAAAAAAGCAACAAAAGCTAGTAACTAGTTAGTAACTAACCCTTAGTCAACCCCCCCCCCCCACCCCCCCACCCCAATCCACCGCTTATCTCCACTTTAATAATGACAGGTGCAGCAAAGTGACCAGTGCTGCAGTATATCTGATGAGGTTCCAGATGCTTGGCCTTGATTTATTGCCATAAATACAGACAATCAACCAGAAACACGCTGTGAGCGGTTCAATCAGCGGTTCTTGACACACACTGGCCTTTCTAATAATAACCCGCTTAGCACATAGAGCCGAACGGCCGGAAGGGTTTTTCTGTCACCCCACTTGGCTGATTAGCCACTCAAGTCACATCATGTTCCTGAAAGAATTTTAGATGAACATACTGATTTTTAGTGAGATGCCTACACCGCGTTAAAAGTGCTTCAGGGCTGTGAAATAATAATGCGTAGCCTAGGAAATGGCAAAACGCCAAGCTAAGCTGCTTTTAAAATGTGCCAATACGCTCCCAGAAGCCAACAGGGACACTTCAAATGACTTTTCATTATAGCCCTCGTGATAAACAAAATATGTCCAAGTCTGGCTGCGTTATGTTTTTTTTTTTTTTTTTTTTTTTTAGCAATTTAAAAAGATAAGCAATTTGATGGGTGGCTTATAAATATGCTCAGTGTACCAATGAATTGCCTAATGTTGGCTAACGGGCCAAGAATCCTGATGGTACTTAGAATGAATGCACCTCCTCTACATTCCACAAACACACACACTTCCGGGGTTGAAATTAGCCTAGTGGGAAGAAATGATGTATAAAAGCACAAGTAATGTCATGGAGGTTGTATATATACTCTACTGTATGTGTGTGAAGATGAGTGCTGTTCTAAAGGTTGCTGTGATGATTTTAGAAAAAAATATCCAAAGCTATATATAAATGAAGATCTAAGTATCATGTATTTACGAGAAAAAAAAGCAGGAAGAAGAAATACAAAATGTAAGGTATCTTTGCACAGTGCAGAGCCTTATCCTGAGGCAAGCATCACCTTCTTGCATGACCTATAGCACAAATCACAAAGGCACAAAGGGGAAAGTGAGATAGAAGTGAGCAGGGTATCACACTTGGCCATGGCAACAAGCTCCATTAAGGCTTTGCTGCTCTCCAATGAGAAGGTCGTCATTCGATCAGCTCAGCCTAATTAACACTTCTGATCGACTTGTTATCTGATCATTTTCATAGAACAAATTCCAGACAAATACAAGATTGCTTACTATCTAGTAAGGGAATAGCTTATATTCCCTTAACCAGGACTGGCAGACAGAAACGAGATAGCAGGAAACGAGATAGCAGGACTCTCTCAATCTTCACTCAGTTGGCAGTGAATAACTAAATTAAACTGAATTATTTTGTGCTTTTGACGAACCTACTAACTGTTTGAATAGCAAAGCTAGAACTGAACTGTTTTTAAGCCAGGCTGTAAATTCACAGATTCAATCAAAGTCATTTCTAGTAATTGCACTTAACAAAACTATGCTTAGAGTTCATGTGCATTGGGACTTACTTATTTGAGCCAACGTTGTCACATAGACGCTGGAAGTGGATCACACTCCAAACGCCATCAACTTGCCTTTACTACAAAAATAAAAAACTTTTTTTCCCCCGATAAATGGAAAAAAAAAAAAAAAATCTAAAAATCTTATATTTGTCTGACTTTCATATTCATTCAGGCCTATCCTTATAAAATAAAGGTTTAGGAGGCTGAACTACACAAAATCTAAAACAGGTAGAATTAAAATCATTTCGTGCACTTACATGAGGGCTTGGGAAATAAATGTGTTAATGTTTGCAATAAAATGGGGATTAACATTGTTAATGGAGCGTCCTTTTTTTCTGACGCATTGAAGTGGTAACCATCATTGTCATTGTCTTGTCATCATCATTGTTCTTTTGTGGTGTAGTACCCCTGACCGCTGTGGGCTCTCTACATACCAATTACCGTTCGACACGTTGACTTCGGTTCATCAGCTTTTTTTTAGGGCATTGAAATTCAGTTTGGACTTGCTTAAGTGGTGTTCTTTTAGAAATGAATAATTACATGTCACAAGTTATAGTTGAATAAAATAATAAAAATAATAATAAAAACATAATCCATGATAAGTAAAACAAGTGCACAAATACATTTTAGTGAATTCTATAAAAAGACAATCCTTATTAATAAATTAATTTAAAGCACTCAGGTCATGTTGAAACAATTTATCACAAAACAGTCCCTTTCTGTAACATCGTTGTCGTTTTTGAATGTTGATGAGAAGGTGCATGGAATACAACAGCCGGTGTAATAAGCTTAAATGGAAGAAAATACTTTCCTGAATGCTTTTTTTTTTTTTAAAACATTTTTTTTAGAAAAGTTCCATGTATTTTTTTTAGAAGCTAGAGGTAAACAGAATTAACAAACTGAAAGATACAAAATGACACAAAGGGACACGAAAAAAAAGAAAAAGTGCTGGTTAACAACAAGGAAAGCTTTTTCTGTTTACCTTGCTTGCTATTCAAAAAGAGAAACACTTGATTTAGAAGAAATAGAAATGTTGCATATCTGCCTTTCAATGACAGTGGTTCTGTGTGTGTGTGTGTGTGGACATGAGTCTTTATTCATCCTTGTGCCGTTAGGCTCGACTCTAACAGCTTCATATTTGTAGTGCAGAGTTATTTGTTAAAATATATTATATCCAAGGTTTACTGTATTGTGCCATGGTCATGTCAATCCATCTAAGGTCTTGTCCAGACTGCCAGCCCAAATAAGTTTGAATTCAGATTGTTTTCATGGAGTCTGAACAGTAAAAAAAAAAATTATTTAATCTGCTTTTTGCAACTCTGACCTGAACCACATCCAGACATCGTTTGAAATCAGATTCAGATTGCATGTGTCTGGATGCTCTACCAACTCGAATCGGATTTCAAACTGTCCATTATGTCACTCTCAGCCTGATGAGGAAGCTAAAGTCCACCAGGTCACGGAGTATTGGACATGGATCCATAGTGAAAGCTTGTTGCAAAATGAGCGGGGTGACAAAAATGGAATTGGAGTTAAGTTGTTATTAGATTAGATTAGATTCAACTTGTAGGTACAAGGCAACGAAATACAGTTAGCATCTAACCAGAAGTGCATTTTCACGGTGCAGAATAATTTGCATATATAAACAGTATAAAAGCCTTGTATTTTCCGTGTGGATTAATTATCAGTGTTCTTTCAGAAGACCGGCTTGACTTAACTGCTGTGTGGAAATGGAGGACCGTAATCCATGGACAGTGGGTGAAGTGACATGTACAGTATGATAGCACTTTAGGCCGATATATTAGGAAATAACATGCTGCATGCGAGCCTCTGGCATTGTTTCCACAGCAACCAATGGACAAATTTCGATAGTCTGAACTGAGACAAATCCGAATGGATCGTTTTCAAATAACAGTGTGGACAGTCAGTCCTAAAGATCAGATTTGTGAAAAAAGTCTAAGAACTCAATTTACAAGTTTGACTGATTCATTATTTTAGTGCTTCTTAAAGCAGTATTTTTTTTTTCAGCCTAATTTCTTTAAATTTAAATACATTTCTCGATACTGAGAAAATAATGAGAGAAAAAAAAATACTGCATTTTTGAAAGGGACGGCAACCATCACATTTTTGGATACCTTAAGATTACAGCATTAGTCTCATTCTATGGTATTTATACTGGTTGTTGTACCATGTATAGGATCTCTACTTAACGTTGGTTAAAACATTAGTAAGTGGATGACAGCGCTAAACACACCCTTAACATCCAGGATGTGTTCTCATTTTGTCCGTGCAGTTTTTCCTAGATATGGAGCATCCTAGGGATGATTGAATGATTGACTTTCCATTCAAAAATGTCTTTAGATACCCAATATAAGTGTGTTGGAAATATTTTCTCCAGTAAAATGGTCATGCCATGGGTCAAGGGTCAGGCCAAGGGTCAAGGGTCTGTTTTATTGCATTCAGGAAAAACAGGTCAGGATAATTGGGTGATTGTACAGTATGTCATGTATGTCATCAGTCCAGGCACATATCAAAAAACACAAGTGTCTACTCATCCAGTGCTCATTGTCCTCATCCTATTGTCACCTCCTTTACAATACTGACAAGGCAAGCGGGATTAGTCATTTGACCAATTGCACTGGCTTACTAGCTTGTTTGAAATCTGTATTGAAACACAAGACAATTCATAATTATAATTACACAGCATAATCCCCCATGTTCCATTCATACCAGCAGCGATTACATAAATAAAACTGGATACAAAAAAAACCCTACAGCAGTTAATTAAACGCTGACAATGTAGGTGTAACACTGGGTATTTTGCTGTCATCACTATCGCCTTTCAAAGGAAATAATAATATGCTTCTGTCTAATATACTGTACAGGTTCCCAACCTCAGCTTAAAGCTCTGACTCAGTGTTGTCCACCTTTATGCTATATTAATGAAACAAGCGCAAGAACGAAGAAACAAGTGTCTGTTTTTATGACGAATCAATGCTTTGCGTCCTCCTCATATTGTTTAAAAAAAAAAAAAAAAAAAAAACCCTGTCGCACCAAGCTGCCCGGAGAGACATGAAAGAGAAATTACAACTGTGACAAATCCCGTCACAACGCTCGCAATATCTCGCCGCATCAAAAGAAATGTCAGCGGAGCTTGTGCGTGGGATCACAATCACGACAGCTGATAGAATCCAATCAAATATGTCAGTCTGACTTGCTGACAATAAAATGAGAGAAACTACAGCACAAACGAAACAAGAACTTGGTTCATTAGACACAAGTAAAGCAATGAGTATAAGGTCTAAAATGGGTAAATCAAGACAAAAAGTATGCACGAGAATAAAGACGATGTGCAAGAAACACAAACCACATGCTAACATTAAAGTGGTGGAAGTTCAAAGTGTTTAAAGTAATGATTCAGTTATATTTAACTTATTAATACAAATTAAATGAGTGAGCCAGATATTAGAGAAGAAAACGTTCTAAAACATTGTGTTCTTTTTCTTCTTAAAAAAAAAATCCCTTAAATAGTGATTCATAGTCATTGCTGGTAGTCAGACTTTTCAGATGTCATCGAATTTAACCTCAAAACCTTGGTCTATTGTTAGTAAAGCCAGTATTAAGTCAAAGTCGTTATCAGTGGAGGTGGAAGAAGAGCTCAACCTGTGGCTATTTCTGCAGCTTGATGATGATCAAGGCAGGGTTGTGTCTTATAGCGTGTGTGTACTGCATGGGTCTGTGTGCCACCATGCACATCGGGCGATGGATATATATTCGTCATTTCTATGGGAGTTACTTACAGGGTCGGGTTGCCAGCTCCATGCTGCATGGTGTCTGAGGACCTGGGGGTGAAGGCCGTTGCTCAAGGGTCCAAAAGCGGCAACCCTAAAAACTACTTAATATATTTTAATGGAGTACTTGGCCGAGCTTGAGGTAAAATATAGGATTTGTTTCATCGCTATCGGCCAACAGGCAGATAAGATATACTAAATTGAAATTTCAACAGAAAACGCCCTCATTTAAACAAAAAATGACTAATACAGAATAAAAAATCAACCTATAAAACTCAGTCGTTTAATGCATTTATTATACGTGGTTATGAGTGTGCAACTGAAATCTAATTAATGAACGCAATCTCACACCTTCATTGTGTGCACTTTAAGATAGCACGTCAACATTTTTTTTGCTAATTTCAAAATTCAACAGATAATATACGCAATAAAAAAAAATGCCTATGAGCATGCAGTTGAAATCTACGTAATAAACGCAATCTTGCACCTTTACGCCAGATTCTCTATAGGAGGGAATAAATACAACATTCAAACAAAAATGCTTTACTTAATTGACTTGGTTTCAATTGAATTGGCTTGCGAAAATCAGATCTATAGAATTTTCTTTGTGATTTGGATAATATTGCTATTTGGAAAGTTTTGTTACTTTATTTACCTGGGTTTTTTTCAGGGAATTAGTTTTGTGACTTGAATTGTCATTGTATTATACTGTACCAGTTTATTATTTGATTTGGCTTGCAAAAACAGATTTTGAGTACCTATTTCAGTTTTTGATTAGGTTTTTTGGTGGGGCGGGGGATGGGGGGGGTGGAGGATTCAACGTGAACAAAGTTGCAGGAACAGTGAGTGTTAAGTATCCGGAGAATCTGCAAGGTTTCAAGTCCTGAAAGACAAATGCTAGTTTGTCCAAGTCTAGTTAGTAATGACGTTATAAATGTAAGTGAGTAAATAAAAATAATATAAATCAGTTATATGCAAGAACTTGCTGGAATGAAATAACAACCTAGTGTATATTTGATTGTACGTTTCTCAAACTCTAAAAAAAAAAAGTTCATCTAATAGGTGAAAACTAGTGGGTGTTTTTAATAAAAACCAATATAGCAGATAAATCAAAGTCTCCTTGTTTAAAAATAGAAAGAAAGAAAAAAGCAGAGTCTGAGTAGATACCAGCAGCCAAAATAACACTGTAACAAAACAAAAAAAAAGTTTTACAGTAAAAACTGGGAGCTGTGCTTGACAGAATTATTGTGTAAAAATATGATAGAAATGTAAACAACGGTATAAAACAACTTGTAATATTTCAACAGCGTTTCAACAGCTGTAACGTTACATTCCTGGAGAAATTGTGAAATAAGGCTGCAATGGCGCACCATGTTTCTTGTTCAAAATGCTGAAAACGGCTTGTTTCTACACTGTAAAAAAAAACGGTAAATTTTACAGTAAAAAACTGGCAGCTGTGGTTACCAGAATTTTACCGTAAAAAATACGGTAGCCACGTTATTGCACTGTAAAAAAACAAACCGTAAATTTTACGGTAAAAACCTGGCAGCTGTGGTTGCCAGAAGTTTACTGTAAAAAAAAATATGGTAGCAATGTTTTTGGTTCTACGGGATCGCACTCATTTTGCTGCATATTTTACGGATTTTAATTGTTCTTTTTTCAAGCCTAGCCGGGAATCAAACCAAGACCCTGGAGGTGCAAGGCGACAGTGCTAACCACTAAACTACCATGCTTGCTACATAAGTGTTGTCGTTGTTGGAGTGCAAGTCGTGCGAGGGGACGTGGGGAAACCGAGGAAGTCCAACAACGACAACAGTTGCCTAGCAAGCATGGTAGTGTAGTGGTTAGCACTGTCACCTTGCACCTCCAGGGTCTGGGTTTGATGCCCGGTCAGACTTGAAAAAAAGAACAATTAAAATCCGTAAAATATGTAGTATAATGAGTGTGATCCCATAGAACCAAAAACATTGCTACCGTATTTTTTACAGTAAACTTCTGGCATCCACAGCTGCCAGTTTTTTACCGTAAAATTTACGGATTTACGACCGTTTTTTTTTTTACAGTGTAACCTGTACCTCATACCATTACAAATATATATGAATCTGTGTACTGCCTAAGATTTCATTGTGTGATTATTCATTGTGTTATATTAGAGGAACTGTAGGTAATGGAACTTTGGTTCTTGGATTTTTTTTAGAAAGGAAGCTTTCAAATTGTATGTCGTCATGTTTCATTTGCATTACAAAAATTGAGTACAGGATGGCAGGACAGTGTGTTCCAAAATGTGTATCTACTCCACAAACCCCATTAGATGGTCTGTGGAGTGAATTTTGCACTAAAGTCAGGGTCAGTTTTGAAGTGTTGAATTGCTTTTGATCAACCTGTTTTTTATTTATTTTTTACCACAAATAGTAGAGCCCTTGGAATTGCTGTTTGTCTTTTCTGCTCGGACCAAAAAGCGCGAACAAAGTTGCAGGAACATTGTTAAATATCCGGAGAATCTGCAAGGTTTCAAGGCCTGAAAGACAAATGCTAGTGTGTCCAAGTCTAGTTAGTAATGAAGTTATAAATGCTAGGAGTCAAGTAGCTCAGCAAGGTACCAACAGATCCTCATGAGATTCCATTATGGTCAGAAAGCTATGTTGCGCTGGTACACCATCTTTGACAGTTGATAAATTATTTTCCAACTTTCTTGTTACTTTGATTATGAAGGCATGCAAATAATTACATTTTTGGACCCTGTGTTATTTAAAAGGAGCCTGAAGATGGCCATTGGAAAATTTTGAGCACTAAAGTTGGGTACAAGATAGTTGGAGATGTGGAAGTGCTGGATATGGAAGTGCATAGGAACATGGTGACAAAGGAAGTCAAGCAGTTGTATTTCTTTCTACCAAACTCATTGGTGGAGTTTGACATTTGCACTAGAGAGGTCAAACACTTTAAAAATCAACATCTGCACACAGTACTATGCAAGGCAAACTACTGCATGGAAAATGTATATCACACACAGTGTCACAAACAAATGGAGACAGACCAGACGACTAGCAGTTAGCCCTGTAGCGTGGATGGTAAACCCAAACGCGGAAGTAGCGCGAGCAAGCAGGATAACCACGCGGTTTATTTTTAGAACTCTCCCGGAGCGAGAGCAAGAGTTTGCACAAATAAACCTGCGTTCGAATAACACACACTCAATCGAAAGCGAAACACAAGAAAGTGAGTACTCATGATTAGACGGACAAAGCGTCGGTGATAGCATGGGCAAACTCAATGACTGAGCGATGTGAAACGCCATCTTGTCGCCTTTTATGCTTCCTGAATCGCGACCGCATAGGGGAAGTGGTGAAGGGTTTGAGTTGGGATATGTGGAATACCGGGTGGATCCACAGCGCCGCAGGCAGCTGGAGCTGGTAGGTGACAGGATTAATCCAGAGGGTGATGCGGTATGGGCCGATGAATCTGGGGGAGAGTTTCCGTGATTCTGTCTGTAGGTGTAGGTCCTTGGTAGATAGCCATACCTTGTCACCTATCTGGAACACTCGTCCCAACTGTTGGGCCGATGGTACTTCAACCTTCGGTTCTTGATGGTCGAACATCGGAGGGTGGAAACCGTAGCATGCCTCAAATGGGCTTAGATTGGTGGTGGACGTGGAGGTTATGTGATAGTTCTGCCCAAATGAGGCAGCGGGCCCAGGAGCACTGGCAATCAGCGACAAAGCACCTCAGGTAGCGCTCCAGTTGTTGGTTGGTCCGTTCCGTCTGACCGTTCGTCTGTGGGTGGTATCCAGAAGACAAACTAGAGGTGGAATTGATCAGATGGCAGAAGGCCGTCCAGAACCGTGAGGTGAACTGGGGCCCCCTGTCTGAAACGATGTCCCTTGGGAACCCATGCAGGCGGACTACGTGTTCTAATATCAGTTCGGCTGTGTTTTTGGCTGACGGGAGTCCGGGGAGGGCCACCAGGTGGACAGCTTTGGAGAACCGGTCGACGATCGTGAGGATGGTGTTCTTTCCTTCGAAAACTGGCAGGCGTCCAGGGCCGACGGGGAACTGGGAGTAGTTGAAGTTCTCCTGTTGATGGTTGATTGCTGTCTTTGACCCGGACGCACACTGGGCACATCTGGACGAACTCATCAACGTCCCTCCTCATGTTAGGCCACCAGAAGGCACGTTGGATGAATTGGAGAGTGCGTTGCCTTCTGGCCAGAGAGGAGGGAGGAGTGCCCCCATTGAAGAACCTCTGGCTTGACGATGTTGGGCACATAGAGTCGCCCAGGCAGCACACCTGCCGGTTCGGTCTCCGCAGCCTGTGCCTGGCGAACCCTCATCTCTATGTCCCAACGGTACTTGGTAGGTGGTAAAACAGGAGGGGGTCCGCCCTGGGGACGTCTTCCTCATACTGTTGTGAAAGGGCGTCAGCTTTGGTGTTCTTGAACCCCGGGCGGTATGACAGGTGGAAGTTGTAGTCTTCAAAAAACAGAGCCCACCATGCCTGTCTGGGGTTCAGCTGTTTTAGTGTATGGATGGTGATGAGGTTCTGGTGATCAGTCCAGACGATGAATGGCTCTCTGGTGCCCTGGAGCCAGTGTCGCCATTCCTCCAAGGCCCACTTTATGGCCAGCAGCTCGCGGTCCCCTACTCCATATCGCTGCTGAGTGGGGTCAAATTTCTTAGAGAAGAAACTGCAGGGATGCAGCTTTTGGTCTGGACCTCGTTGGGAGAGAACGGCCCCGGCGGTCATGTCCGACGTGTCCACCTCCACAACAAATGGTTTGTTGGCATCTGGATGAAGGAGGATGGGAGCCGTAGTGAAGCGGCGGCAGAGTTCACGGAAGGCGGCGATGGCAGTAGAGGTGAGGTGGAAGGGGTGAGATGATGGGTGCATCAGAGCAGTTAACGAAGCTGCATCCGTACTGTAGTCCCAGATAAAGCAACGATAGAAGTTCGCAAACCTGAGGAAACGCTGGAGTTGTTTGAGAGTCCTGGGTAGGGGCCAGTGACTCACAACCTCCAGCTTCTGCGGGTCCATGGCCACACCCTGGGGCGAGATGACAAAACCCAGGAACGGTGGAGTGCTCGTGGAAAGCACTCTTCTCCAACTTACAGTATAGCTGGTGGGCGAGCAATCTCTTTAGAACCGCTCTGACGTGTTGTACATGTTCATTGACAGTTTGGAAGTATATGAGGATGTCGTCTAGGTAGACGAACACCCATTGACCTAACATGTCCCTTAGAACGTTGTTAATGAATTGCTGGAAGACAGCAGGGGCACTGCAGAGTCCAAATGGTATTCAAATTCAAATTCAAATTTTATTTGTCACATACACAGTCCTACACAGTACGATATGCAGTGAAATGCTTAGACAACTGCCCTGACCTTAAAAAACTCCCATAATGGCCAGTGGGAGTGATGAAGGCCGTCTTCCACTCATCACCCTCCCTGATGCGCAAGGTCGTAGGGGCGATGAGGAGGTAGGTGGGTCGCCCGTCTTTTACAGAACACCTCAGCAAGGTCCCGGTAGGCAGTCGGGATGTTGTCTGTGTCGACCTCGGGGGCCTCGGACTCCCTAGAACATGTTCCAGCTCGGACAGAGTCCGGAGTTCAGAACAAGTCGGCCCCCATTGTAAGATCTGACTTTGTGTCCAAGATATGAGTGGATCGTGACGAAGTAACCAGGGGTGTCCAAGAATGAGAGGAGGCAAGGAGATGGGGGTGAGGTAGAATTGGAGTTGTTCCTGATGTTGCCGATGTTCATGGTGATGGGTTGGGTTTGGAAGGTGATGGGGCTGAAGGAGAGGGGTCGACCGTCAACAGATGTGATATTTACGGGCTGAGATAACGCCTCGGTCTTTACCCCCAGTTTCTTGGCGTAAGAAGAGTCAATTAAGTTACCAGCATCACCGGAGTCGATTTTGTGGCCAAACTGGAGGTGTACTCTTACCGTGAGACGGGAATCATTGGTCAGGGTGGCGGAGAGGGAGATGGAACCCGGTGAGTCACTCTCACTTCTCAGCGGGGCTGCGCATTTCCCGGGCGCAGAGGGCAGATGGCTTGGTGGTGCATTGCTGACCCGCAATACGCGCAGAGTCCAGTGTCAACCACGGCGGGAGGTGGAGAACCGACGGGTCCGGTAGGTGCAGTAGCAAAAGAGGAGCGAGCTTCAGGAACAAGCGTGTGAGAGAAGAAGGAGGGGGTTCGGGACGTGAAATGAGGCAGTGATGACGCGATGGGCGGCAGGGTGCGAGGAGCTGGCTTGGGTCGGGCGAGCAGACGCTGGTCGAGCCGGAGGGCGAGTTGGATTAAGCCCTCCAACGTAGCTGGAAGTTCTCGTCCGGCGTCCTTGATGCGCGCAGCCAGTCCCTCGTAGTAGGCCGTCCGGAGGGCGGAGTCTCCCCAGTTGGTCTGGACGGCGAGGGTTCGGAAATCCGCTGTGTAGCGGATCACGAACGAGCCTCCCTGCCGCAGATGATATAATTTGGAGTCGGTCTCCACCTCAGCAACAGGATGTTCAAAGGTGAGTTTTAGCTGGCGGGTGAACTCTGTGTAGGAATAGGCTACATCTGAATCAGATCGCAGGACCGCCGTGGCCCACTCCGCTGCCTGCCCGGATAGCAACGAGATGAGAAGAGCAACGCGCAGTCGGTCTGTGGAGTATCTGGTGGAATTAAACTCAAACGCAAGATCCAACACGGTTAAAAAAACACTGCATTTCCCATCCGTGCCATCCCACTTACCTGGTAGAGCGGTGGCGGTGGCGGTGCAGCAGCCGCTGCGACGGGCGCAACAACAGCCGGCTGAGAGGCCGCTCCGCAGAGCGTCGCATTCTCCAGCCGTAGCTCTGCCACCTCGCGGCGCAAGGCCGCAACGTCTTGGATGCCTTTGCGGAGAACCGCGACTTCACTACGGAGCTGATCGATCAGCTTACCATGTTGGTCAACCACATCGCAGAGGTGAGTGTAATCCGCTGGGTTTACTGCTGATGGCTCAGTCATTCTGTCACAAACAAACAGAGACGGACAAGACAACTAGCAGTTAGCCCTGTAGCGTGGATGGTAAACCCAAACGTGGAAGTAGCACGAGCAGGCAGGATAACCACGCTGTTTATTTTTAGAACTCTCCCGGAGCAAGAGCAAGAGTTTACACAAATAAACCCGCGTTCTAATAAAACACACTCAATCAAAAGCGAAACCCAAGAAAGTGAGTACTCACGATTAGACGGACAAAGCGTCGGCGATAGCATGGGCAAACTCAATGACTGAGCGATGTGAAACACCATCTTGTCTCCTTTTATGCTTCCTGAATCGCGTCCGTACTACTTCTGGGTCCTCGTGCCGGTCGAGTTAGGAGTGCGCATGACACACAGGCTGATGCAGGGTATTTTGCTTTTACACAAGTTCAAACAACTGAAGCACACAGCCAGTTATAAAGTCTGTTAAAAGTGAAATATCAGTGAATCATATTGTACAGTTAAGCTTTCATTCTACTCATTTGGTGTACGCATAAACTTATTTCAAGTTAAAATAAAAACTAAAAAATATGCATACTGTAACTAACTCGTACCCAAAACATGTGCACACAGAGTTAGAAAATGCACAGCAACAGGTTCACTTGTTGTTACAATAAGCTTGTAATAGATGTTCAGTATATTAAATAACCCTGTCCTAAACAACTTCTTTTCTTCCTGCAGTTTTGTAATAAATGAATTTGTGAGCACTCAGGTAAATGTATTTATTAATAAACAAGAAATAATACATTCAATAAAAATGTATTTCTTGCTATAAATTTCATCTATTGCACTGAATGATTAAACTTTCAGTGCTAACTTGTGAATTTTAATACCCTAAAAAAGGCTAATGAAGATAAAGGCTGATGGTAATTGGTAGCAGTCAGTGATACTGTACTACTACACAGAAGAACACGTTACAGTAACAATGATGGTTACAAATTCAACAAGAAAGGAATGAAAGATGATTCATTAACAACATTTGTGTTAAATGTTTAAACGTTTTAAACAATCCCCATTCATAGCAAGTGTAAGCGTATTCATTTCCCCAGCTGTAATGTCAGGCTTAGCTCAGTGTTTAAGACATTGGGCTACAGTTTGGAAAGTCCCAGGTTCAAACCTCATGACCACCCAGTTGCCACAGGTGTGCCCTTAAGCAAGGCCCATAACCCTCAACTACTCAGATGTATAGTGAGATAAAAATGTAAGTTGCTCTGGATAAGGGTGTCTGCATTAGTCATAAAAGAAGGTTTTAGGGCTTTACCAGTAAAAAAGTACAAAGAATTAACTAAAAAAAAAAAAGGTTTGATTATAAGAAGGACTTATAATTGTATAGTTATGTAAGATCTTACAGAATTGAGCATCTTAGATTAGTTAATAGAACCAGAAGAGCAAGTAGAAGACATAAGGTCTGATATAAATAATATTCTGACACTGAACAATGCAAAGTCTTATGAACTCTGGGTATTATTCTATATATATATATATATATATATATATATATATATATATATATATATATATATATATATATATATATATATATATATATATATATATATAGTTTGACAATGGGCAGGGTGTGATCCTTAAGTATGAAAGTGACAAGATATCAAGGAGATGTTTGAAGAGCAGAGAGCTGAATTTTTTTACATCTTGAAATTAGTTAATGAGCCGATGGGGAATACCAGTAAGAAGAAGATCTAGAATTTAGAGACCAAGAAATGAAAGCGTGCCTGAGATAGCTGTCATATGAAAATGTGATCTAGGGCCTGACAGGGATTCTATTAAATGTACATTTTGAATGAGAGTTTTGTATCTAATGCCACATTAATGTTTTATACTTGGTCTGGTGATGTTGTTATTAATGTAATGTAAAAATTTGGCCTTTGAATCACATGCAAGTAAAAAAAAAAGAAAAGAAAACAATGAAAAAAACTACTGAATCCAAGATGTAATGCACTGCACTAAGTAAGTGCAGTGCATTACATCTTGGATTCGGTTGGTTTTGGTAAAGAATTAAATGCACGTACTTAAAACTAGGTGAAACCAGAGAAAGAACTGGCGAAAACCACTGGAACCCAGGTACACCCATCTACTGACTGATAGTTGCTAAACTCCAAGGCTAGGTAAGGTCATTTGTTCCCACTCGCCTACAGTAGCAATGCCTGCATACATTTTTTCCTCAGCAAGCCAGCATTGTTTTGAGTCTTGTGTTTAATAAGTTTTATCAAGCTACTAGCAGTTCTATGTCATCATGATATTTTCACATAGCAGTCTGCCTTGCTTTGAGTTCCAGTGTGAATTGTTGTGAAATACGTCCAGATTGCTGTCATTTCTTGCCATCCTTTTATTAGTGTGACAACATCCATCACATATCACTTGATAATGGATGTGGGAATCACAACATTAGCATACTAGTATGAATACATGAAAACCTGATCGGATGGTGATCCAATAACAGTATCGATTGTAATGTGTCCATAATAATTAGTAGTAACGGATGATGACTGTATGCAATTAGTGTAATGACCCTTAACCACATTACTCAGATAAGAACCGGGGAAAGTACAGTATGTGCAAGGCCAACAGACACCACAAGCGTTCTCCAGCTGTTCTGGCACCATTGGGCGATGAACAATATTGCACACAACTCTACGATTCAGTAAAATAAGGATTCTTAAGTGGACAGAATCTGTACTAATGAAGAGGTCATTAGGGACTTCTGATACATGCTGTTTCCATGCTGTTTCTTCCTGAAGCCAATTTGGAAAAGATCTTCTAACTTGGAGCTGGGGTGAAAACAACATATTCAGTAATTACCTCAGGAAGCAGATATTACTGACAGGCCATTATTTGGAAAGGAAGTCGGTGTTAAAGCCAGATTTTATTTTATTTTTTTCTTGGAAAGGATGTAGACATGATTTAGCCAATGTTGGAAGTAGGGTCAAGCTGACAGATGGAAGCGAATGAGGCACACAGCAGTAATCATTTTAATGACACCAAAGTCACTGGCAAAGTTTTGAGCAAGGAAACATGAAGAAAGCAGGAAATCACAGGAAATCAACATACCATGACCAGTTGTGATATTGTGACATTAATACAAAAATATTAATGTTAATATAAAATATTAAGACAAAACTGAAATTCTCAAATCTTTAAAATAATGACATTCAGGACAATAAGAATAATTTGTTATTTTATGCGATGAATTTACAACAATCAAAATTTAGAATGAAATCTTTCATTCTTCAAAACCTGCTGGATCTGGCTGAGTCAAAAAAAAAAAACGTCTACAGTACAGTACTCTGGTGACTCTCACTCAATCCATGATTGCTTGCTTGCTTCCTGAAGATCACATACTGTACAGAAGATGGTTTCCTGACTGCTACTGCCTGCTTCACGATCGTCCAACAGGTTTAGATCTGGAGATGACCCAGGCCATGGCTCCAGAAGCTGAATACCATTGTCGCATAGCCAGTTTAAAATTTTTTCATTTAATTAGTTAATTCAGTTAATTCAGTTAATGGTTAAGGCATTGGACTACGGTTCAGAAGCTCCCAGGTTCAAATCCCCCAGGTTCAAATCCCTTAACCCTCACCTGCTCAGAGGTACAACAAGATAAACATAAGATGACATAAAATATGTTTATATGGACAATGTTTCATCAATCTAAGTGAAATAGTTCCAGTGTGAGATTCCAGCTTAACTGTGTGCATGGACTCTGATTTGACCACATGGGCATCCACATGCTTAAAGCTTTTATTTAGACTTGTGACTGCTGGGAAGCATTTAATCTGTCAGGAATATGAAGATAACAAAAGAAAATAAATTTTCTTCTTTTTTTATGTTGTTGCAATAATTCAGTCTAATCTGTAATTAGGTGCTTTACTTGTTTATTTGTGAAAAGTAAAGACTAGCTTGTGAGGGAGTGTAATCAGTAACAGAAGCGAAATATTCTTCCTGGAAACCCATGTGTATGAAGATTTGTTTTTCGAGAAACGATCAGATCAACTGTTTACATGGACAGTATTTACCTACGGTAAGGATCTGGATCAGGTCAGTCTGTTCCGACTGAGGTGGTAGGATTTTTTTATTTCAGTTGGGCTATTAATAAACGTAAACGTACCTACTGTACAAACACTAGAACGAAATAAAGAAAATTAATGAAATTGTAATTAAAAAATGTAATTCAAATCAAAAAGTGAAACCCATATACTGTATAGATTTATTACACACAGACTGGTATATATATATATATCAAGTGTTTATTTCTTAATTTAACATTATCATGGCTTACAGCTAATGAAAACACAAAATTCAATATCTCAGAAAATTTGAATATTACTCAAGACCAATAAAGAGAAAAAAATGTAACCATTTTTTTTTACATGTTAATGAAACATTTATAACACTCAATACTTGGTCTTGCATGAATTATTGCAGCAATGCAACGTAGCATGGAAGCGATCATTCCCTGGCATACACACCTAAAAACAGCCAAAAAAATGTATACACACTTTAGGAAAAGAGAAACTTGTATAAATATTTGAATGCTTAATTTATTGCTATACGTAATATATTGATATATATGATAATATTAATATTATATTAATATAATGTACATCATACTATTTTCATTTTCCTGAAGTCTGAAGTGTGTATAATATTCTCCACTGTTGTATTTTTGTGTTTCATCAAATGTTATTAATCTCAGCGGTTTTTATTTTTTATTTTTTCAAAAAGAACACTAAATGGATAGTCATCCCTCTCAATGCATATTAAAGCTCCGGATTCCATAAGGCTATTTAGTTTTATATTAGCTGTGTGATTTTCCAAGCATTGATGACAGTGAGGATGAGCCCTAAGTACATTTTTATGATGTATGAAATATGCAACAGGTATCCTAAGATAATGAACGGAACATTAATCATTGCGGAACAAATTGTGGATATGTGATAAGTGTTGTGATAAGTCTCTACCCTGTTCTGTCGGTGATTAATGAGTACCAAATAATCATTATGTATGCTCACACACCGGCTTGCGCTCTGATTTATGATCGATGAAAACAAACAGGGCAGGTTATTTCTGGATGAAAGGCAGATACCCAGTGTGCTTACAGGAGAAACATGGGTGAGAGAAGTAGGTTTACAGGACCTGCCTCCCTGGTGATAAAGTCATTCTTCTGATAGTAAAATAACATGGAACCAACTCCCCACGCAAATAAGCAAACACACAAGGCAAACACTCAGTCCAGGCACATGGAAAGAAATAAAGTGACTGCCACAGAGAGTGTGACAGAGTCACAAAGACAGAAGAGCTACAGTAACAGTAAGCGAGAAACAAACACTATAGTCTGCTTTCTTCTTTCTCTTGACACCAGCCCTGTTACGGGCGTCTAGCTGGGGACGTGATGACTCCACATGTCTCTATATTTACACAGTAAAAACATTTGTACCTCTCCGCCACCTGTCAGTGTTTGCAGAATGCAAAGACTGTCACATGGAACTGTCAATTGGATGAAAGCCTCAGTCACATTGTAATTAACGGCTCTATTCACTAACATTCGGTGATTTCAGAAGAAGACAAATGGACATCCGGAGAGGAGGATTGCTAGTTTGCTAATGCAATGATTTGTAGATGTGTTCCACTCTTTTAATAGATTCATTAATTTAAAAAAAAATTCTTTGTTGAGAGACCCCTCAAACAATCTTCTAACAAACCAGGTGCCAGATTTGATGTATTGAGTGCCAGATAAATTGGATAGAACTGGTCACTGATGTGAAAATGTCCTTATGCATAATTACAAATAACAAAAACAAAGGAAAGATGTAAGATGTATTTAGGATTCTTCGTCAAATTTCTATATGAAACCATGTCTGATGAACTCATACATCATACAACATGGACTCTCCTGGCTTACAGGCCTTGGTCCAAGTGTATCCAAAGTAGTTTTCTACATTCTCAGTGTTTAGCTTCTGAGGATATGGATCCTTAAATGTTTCTAAACACACAGACATTTCTAGGCCGACATGAACGTGACAAGCAAAATTTCCATCCATCCATCCAAGCAGTGTCTATATCACTTATACTCTGTAGGGTCAGCAGAGAGGCTATTACAAGGAAATTTCAGGAAGGGGTAAACCTTGGATGGGGTGCCAATCATACACAATGGGTAATTTGAAAATGCCAATCAGCCTACAGCACATGTCTTTGGATTGTGGCTGGAAACTGGAGTACCTAGGCGAAACCCACCGAAGATACGGAGAACATGACCAGAGGCAAGATTCCAACCCCCAACCCTGGAGGTGTGAGGCATGCCTTCTAAACAATAAAGGAGTCATTTATTTATGTCTCCTTATACAGTGCTGACAGAAATTTTTCAGACCTGTTCAAGTTTTCCACACTATGTTTTGTTTCACATTAATCATAAAATAGATCTGAATCCTTCAACACACAATACTCCTGGCCTCTCCATGACGTTCAACGAGTTGTTCTGAAGCCTCTCCTTTATTTTCTTGATGGTATGCTTTGGGTCATTGTCTAATTGAAATGTAACCTGTCACCCCAACCTGAGATCCCCAGGACTCTGAAGAAGGTTTCCACTCAGACTCTTTAGTATTCTGAATCAATTTCTCCCCCTCTCCTAGTCCTGGTCACAGAAAAACATCCCCACAGCAGATGCTGCACCACAGTGTTTGACTGTAGAGGTGGTTTTAAGAGGTGTCTTTTAATGAGAATTTCTTCTGTTTGATTGATGGAATACTGCAGTAATGGCTGCCCGCCTGTAAGTCTCTCCCATCTCCACAAAGGAACACCGGATCTCATTTATAGTGACCCTTTTGTTCTTGGTTACCTCTCTGACCAAGGCCCTTCATCCCTGATGACTCAGTTTGGCTGATCAGCCAGATCTTTGTTGTGCCAAATCTCTTCCATTTGAGAATGACTGCGGCCAGTGTCACTCTGGGCCCATTCACTTTCATTCACTCACTCATCATCTGTACTGCTTTATCCTGTATACAGGGTCGCTCTTGGGGTGCTTAAGCCTATCAAAAGAGACTTGTACAGTAGAGCCTAAATGTGGTGCCAATCCATCACATGGCACACACACATACTCACTCACTCACTACGAGAAATTTGGGAATTCCAATTAGCCTAATCTGCATGTCTTTGGACTTTGAAGGGAAACCAGAGTACAGTGGAACTTCGGATTGCGAGTAAAGCGGTTTATGAGTGTTCCGCAAAATGAGGAAAGATTTTTAATAAATTTTGACTTGAAAAACCAAGCAAGTCTTGTTTACGAGGGCCGAGTATCATGCATCACGAATGAACTTTTATGTATTTCTTTTTTTAGGCAGTAGAATGAATTATTTGAGTTTTCATTATATCTTAGGGGAAAATTCGATTTGGTTTATGAGTGTTTTGGAATATGAGCCCACTTCCAGAACAAATTATGCTTGTAATCCAAGGTTCCACTGTACCTGGATGAGGCTCACCAAGCACAAGGAGAACATACAAACTCCATGCACACAAAAGTGTTAATTGAACCCAGGCAGGAATAGAACCCGGACCTGGAGGTGCAAGTCGCCACCACTTTCACTACTGCAGAAATGTTCTTGTATCCTTCCCCACATACTGTACAATCCTGTCTCTCAGGTTTACAGATAATTCTCAACCTAGTGGCTTTGTTTTCACTCTGACTCACACAATTTACTGTGAAATCTCATACAGTATAGACAGGTGTGTGCCTTTCCTAGTTATGGCCAATGAATTCAGTTTGGCACAGGTGGACTACAATCAAGTTGTATAAGCATCTCAAGGACGATTGACAGGAGTAGGATGCACCAGAGCTCAATTGCAAGTGTCATAACAAAGGAATTACTTAAGTAAATGGGATATTTCTGTCTCTTTTATATAAATTAACAAATCACCCTAAGACATGTTTTGACCCTGTCATTGTGGAGTGTTGTGTGTAGAATGAGGAGGAAAAAAAGGATCTGAATCCATGTTTGGATGACTATGAATTTTGAAAGGGTCTGAAAACTATCTGTTCACACTGTATACTTGTTTCCCCATTCACAGACATTATCTACCCTCACCTTAACTACTGTACCCCTGTCCCTAAAGAATTGGAACTCTACGATTGATCGCACCCGAATTGATTGCCGTATTAATCACTCGTAACATGTGAAGTGATCTTCATCCGGCTCCAAAAATGTTAGACACACAAACAGTTACACTTGTTCTGCTTGACACTAAACACGTCTTTTAAAAAATTTACAGTCTAGATTCAAACCGTATGAGAATCTCTGGCCAAACAGCTTCTCTAGACACTAATTGGAGTCAGGCACTGCTCTCCTATAAACTTTTTTTTTTTTTTTTTAAAGCACACAATGTCTGGTCTGGTTTGCTTTTCTTAAGAATTGTGTCTTCTTTGTAACCCATATCCAAATCAAAACAAATTTCAGAGGCCACGGTGGACTGAGCATCGTACTGTAGTTTGTGGAAGGTTTGCTGCCGCGGTGTTGAACAGCTTGCAGTCATTAAATAAATTACCCATTAAAAAGGACATTTACGGGAAAATGTTGTTACCTGAGGGTGCTATAGAACAATGAAGCAGATCATAAACAATCTACAGAATTGTTTAAAACGGAAATAAGTCAGGGTTGCGGTCTGGAGTCCGACTTCAGCTATAAAACTGACTGATCTGATGACGTCATTGTGATAGGTCTGGACAGTCAGATCACCTAGCATGAGTAAACCACCTCACTAATGGTGCACTAAAGTAAATCCGTGTTACAAATCTAGTGTGCATGGTATGGGTAAGACCATATACACTCACTCACTGTCTATACCACTTTATATTGTATAATATAAACTCCTGGAGCCTATCCCAGGAGACTTAGGGCACAGGGCAGGGTTCATTCTGAATGGGGTGGCAATCCATTGCAGGGCACATACGCACACTCTGTCATGCGCACTCGTAACACGACCGGCACTAGGACCCGGAAGTAGTACGGTCGCGATGCAGGAAGCATAAAAGGAGACAAAATGGCACTTCACATCGCTCAGTCATTGAGTTCGCCCATGTCTTTGCTGACGCTACGCCGGCTATTCTGTGAGTACTCACCGATTCGGGTTGCTTCTTTGATTGAGTGTTATGGAATAAAATCACTGTCAAAAATAATTGTGCGTAAAAAAAAGATTTGCGTGTAATTCTGTGTTTTGTTCGAGTTGGATTCCAAAATCTACGGCCACAACTCTGAAATATACGACTCTGACCGCTTACAGACACAAAACTCTTTTTTACGTCTCCTCTGTTACACGGACGATTTGCGAAATTACGCCCATGAATGTAGTGTGTCAAAAATACGTCATCAAGGCCACATGCACAGGCGTTAATATCCGAGGGAAGAGGAATCGATTCGGCCACCGCTTTAAACCACCGGCACCAAAATGGCATATCAGCAGCCGAGCGCTCTCTCATCGTCTCAGGTAAGTTTTCTTTTTTTCACAGATTCTTACATGTTTAAGAGAAGTAAAATTACAGAGATGTTTTAACTATAGCAGGTAAGATTTTACGAGTTTAAAACACACTACATTCATGGGCGTACTTTTGCAATTCGTCCGTGTAACAAGTTTTGTGTCTGTAAACGGTCAGCGTCGTGTATTTCAGAGTTGTACTCTAACAAACACACTAAATATCGTATCTGTAAGCTGTCGTGGCCGTAGATTTTGGAATCCAACTCGGACAAAACACAGAATTACACACAAATCTTTTTTTTTATGCACGATTATTTTTGACAGTGATTTTATTCCATTGAGTGTGTGTTGCTAGAACGCGGGTTTATTTGTGTAGATCCTTGCTCTTCGCGTAAGAGAGTTCTTAGACTAATCGCGTGGTTATCCTGCCTATTCGTGCTGCTTCCGCGTTTGGGTTTACCATCCACGCTACACGGGCTAACTGCTAAGGCTTTTCTGTTTATCCTTCGGTTGCTCGTGACACACTCATTGGCACACTACAGTTAATTTGTGAATTAGCCTAATCTGCATGTCGTTGGACTGTGAGAGGAAACCGGAATACCCGGAGGAAACCCACCAAGCCATGGGGAGAGCATGCAAATTCAAGAACAGACCCAAGATGGGACATGAACACGGACCCTGGGGATACAAGCCACTAGATGATATCCAGCTGGATTTGGTGTTGACCAGCATTGACCAGCTTTGAGTGACCACTTGTGGTTCATTCCTGTTTTTTTTTGTTTGTTTGTTTGACAAGGATAAACAAACATAAAAACCAGAGAGCTGTCTGTTGGAGAAACTGGAGGCATTCTGAAGCCACTGCGTAAGCATTAGATATAACCAATACAACAATTCAGAACGTCCTGCAAAAACAAAGGAACCACTGGTGTACTACCAACCAGACATCGGACAGGTCGGCAGAGGGAAACAGCAGCAGAGATATTGTGGGAACTGTGAAGATAACACCCCCCCCCCCCCCCCCCCCAAAACAACAATCAGTGATGTCAGCAATAACCTTCCACAGAGACGGGGAGGTTGAAGGTACGACTAATAATAACGATATAAAATTCACTCCAGCTGCTGTCACAGTTGCTAAGCAACCGGAGACAGACTAAAGGCTAGTGATAAGTCTGGCTGATCATCAATTTTACCAAGTTGTGTGTACACTAACATGATATACAAGTCAAAAAGTTAAAACACATAAGGTTGCTAACATAAAACCGTGGCTTTATGTACAGTAGGCTACAGAGGCTCTCCTCATCACAGTTCAAACATCGACCCCAATGAACTTAAATAATGTATTAATACATAAATAATGCAAAGATAGACTGGTAATCTGCTTTTTTTTTTTTTTTTTTAGTCTAAGAATTGTAATATGTTTGACAGTACCTTAATTAATTAATTAATTAATTAACTTTTTTGTTCCTTTTTTTAATCTCTTTACTTTATTTCTATGATCCTGGGCATTGAGAGCTCCCAAGGCAACCAGTCTCATCATTAGTTACAGTAGGTGTTCCAATATGAGCATTTCAGAGAAAAAAAATATTGTTCATTTCTGTGATTAAACTGTTCTATATTTCAGAACATTCCATATTTCATTAACACACTGTGGTGTGTAAGTCAGCATAGGGCATGCCTAATTTATTTTTTATAATATTTGCTATAATGACAATAGACTATTGTCACCAGTATTTTTTTCTTTGCCCATAGCAGATGTTGTTTTTTTTATCTTTAGATGTCTAGGCAGGAGAGTTTACCTACGGCAGTATTCAGCAGCCATAGCAACAGTGTTTAATCCTCACAGTTTCCTGTTTTTTCCGGTCCTCTGTCATCATATCAAGTCAATAAAGCTCCACAGTTAGTCACTCACTTGCCACATGCTCAAAAGGCCACAGAGTTTAAAAACAGCAAACTGTAAATTGGGCTTTCAATTGGTACCGGAGAGGTGACGGATAATCCTGCTGGTTTTTTTTTTTTTTTTTTTTTAATCGAAAACAACTCTACATGGTGGGCTACTTAGTAGGAGATGACAAGAGGGAAGACTGGCAAAAGTGAACATTATTAATAAATTATTAATAGTGCTTTTTTTTGGTTCATGAATCAGACACATCTGCGTGCCATGTTTAATGATGTCTCTGGTTTGCGAATTGCATGGAGACACTATGTACATTTTTCAATCATCCCTGATGATTTAAGAGGAAATTAAAAGAATTTTAAGACTGCAGATGATAATATTCACGTTTCACGTAATACAGATAAAAGGATCATCTGGACACTATTTGGATCAATATACACAATATAATTGATTTAAAAAATATAGCAATAACAATGTCTTTCTGTGACAGTAACATCTCACAGGAATAAGGGAAATACAACATCAACCAAAAACATTATCACTAGAATATCTAAGCACATCACACACATTCCATTATACACTAAACATATAGTATGTGATGTGTTTTAGCGTAAACTGATATTATACTGTAGTTATAAACAGTTGTTATAGTTTATATTTTCCGTACATTTTCTAATTTATTTCCTTTTTTTTTTTTTTTACTTCTGTAAAGCTGCTGTGTAGCAATGACTGTTGTAAAAATGCTATACAAATAAAATAAAATGGAATTGAATTGAAATAGGACTTTCAATTCAAAATTTTAATAAACGCTAAATTTACTTTTTAGTCAAATTCAGGTCTATGTACACAACTAAACAAAAAAGTGAAGGAAAACACTCCCTTTTGCACATTTATAAATAGATTTTTGTCCTATTGTGACCTCATATAAGAAAATCCATCTTGTTGTTCAGCTTTGCTGTTCTCTGGTGAGATATGGCTTCGTATTCATTCATTTACATAGACACTGAAACAGCACATTTGAAAAAGGAGTAAAATAATGTCTGATGTATGAAAAAATATCATCTGAGGGATATTTCAGCAAAAACTTGTTAAACAATAAAATTTAGGACCTTTAACACCCTCATCTTTATCAGTGTTGGGTATAACGCGTTACAAAATTAGACCGTTAGAGTAGTCGAATTACTTTTTTGATTTAACGAGTAATCTAACATATTAGGTCTGCCATTTAAGTACTCAGTTATTTAGTTATATTTTCTAAAATGTAATCCATTATTTAGACAATTTATGTAATCCGTGCTTTGTGCCCTAAGTCTCCTGAGATTACTGTAAGTAACTGTTTTTTGGGCTATTAATTTAAATAAAACCCCCCTCAAATTCCATGTTGTTTTATCTTTAATTTCATTTCAACAAATGAAATATGGTTTTTATATTGGGAAAAGACTGTTCCTGCAAGGTTACAAAGCAACAATGCTACAATGTCTTTCTTGTTGGTATGCTGACATTGTTCTGACTTGTACATACAACCACATACCGATGGCCGTCCAACATCTGCAACTGACTCTGCCACAACGACACTTACATGATGTTAGTATGTCTTACTGACCTGCACACACAATTACATACCAATGTTCATCCAATGTCACCAAATAACATTGCCGCAATGTCAAGACCACTAAAAGTGTCAAAGCTGGTTATATTTGTTTTTGGACACAAAAGAGTTTTCAGGATGGACATCTTCTCTGTAACATAAAAAGCTACAGTACATTTGCTTAAAAACAATGGAAGCTGTTGAGATAAGACTGGTGATAATTATTCAGCCAAAACATCGTATTGGTCCTAGAATTGTCTCACGCATAACATCATACTGTAACACTTAATGCTTCTTTTCTCCATCCTTGCGATCTTCATTTTACATCATGCTTCATTTTTTTGTATATTTTTGTAATATGCATACACATTTATATTTTTATCATATAAAAAGAAACACATTTGCTAAATAGAATTTCCTGATCTTTTATGTAGTGTCTGTAACTTTTTTTAAATTCAAATCTTTCAATGACCTTAATTATCTTTCAGATGAAACCCGGCCAATTTAGATTTCACATGAAAAGACATAAACCTGAAAAAGTGTATTATTCTTAAATGACCAAGATATTTCTACATGAATTTGACATGATTATGAACAATACAACCTTTTGAATTTAAGCAACAACTTTAACAGGTCAAAAGCTTCTTACACCAATTTTAGTATCAATAAGCATAATTAGCATTTTAAATGATTACTGTTTGAAGCGAGTCAGTATAACACTGAAAAGTGCACATTTTTGGGCCACATATAAAATCATCTCTCCAAAATGGCTGAAGCAACTTGAGACTTTTAGAGAATCAAGATTCATCCCTTTCATCTTGCATAAACTTCAGATTTAGGCTCATTGGCACACATATTTCCTGGCTTATATGTTTAACATACAAAAAATTATAATAATCAGCACCAATACTGTGTTTTAGCCGATTCCTAAAATACGCATGGGCAATCCATAATATATAATAATGCAACTATGAGAGATAAACAAACAAACCATGTTCATAAATAAATAAATGTTCATATTGCTGTGATATAAGTAAGATAAAACATATGCTTTAGTGAAAAAAAGAAAGAAAAGAATCGACTTTAGGGTGGTACTATTCTGTCCAGCTCTAACACACACACCTTAATTTTTCTCCCCTACTAATTACAGTACACATGCTTACCTTTGTTTGTTGAACTCTAATATAAATCAATTTTGAATTCAATATCCTAGAATATTGGAGGAATTTGCTAAAGGATTTGCTAATCATTTTTTCAATGAAATATGTGACTTGCACAAATGTTGTTTTTCAGAAGAACAGCTATGACACTGGCAGACAGCATACTGTACTCAGAGGAAAAGAGCAATTTTAGGGTCCGCATGATGCACGCTGCGAACAGAAGTGCTGTGAGGGAGGACATTCATGTGTGTTCGTCAGGTTGATTCATCACCCGTCTGAGCGGACGAGTCACTCATTGTAAGTGCAGGGTGTACTCGATCAAGACCCTGGCGATCACACACTTAAGGCACATTCCGAGAAACGCCATCCATTTCCTCCAAACCTTGCCCTGATCTTAACTCCAAAAAATAGTTTTTGTTTCGTCCCTTCATCATTTTGTGGTAATACACAAACAAAGTGCTCTTTAGAGATGAAAAGATTTAAATCATCATTAGATGCTGTTATGAAAGGTTTTAGTTATGGAGTCAAGGATGTAAAGTGCAAAGTGTAAAGCGAGTAAACCAAACGTACTGGCAAATCCAAAAGCTTTAGTCAAAGTTCACAGTTGGTCATAACACAGGCAACATAAAATAAGCATAATTCATAGTCATTTTTAGACATTCAGACGAGTCTCCAGTCTGGATATACAGACAAAAAAAAACACAAATAAAAAATCCCTACTTATTGATCTGTCCTTTCCAATTTATTTTTATTGAACGAGCCTTTAACAAACCAATTTTTTTTTTTTTTCCCCACTGTGACCTCATATGTTAATTTTTTCCCCCTTTCCTTTCCTACCGCAGACAAGAACAATTAGACGTTGGATTCATTGTATTTACCTCTCGCACTTTATACTGTACTGTTTATATATAGGCAAATTTTTCTGCACTGCGAAAATGCACTTCTGGTTAAATGCTAATTGTATTTCGTTATACCTACACTTGTACCTATATGTGTAATGACAATAAAGTTGAATCTAATCTAATCGAATATAAGAAGATACCCTCCCTCATATCTCAGCAGTCATTTAGACACTGAAACGGCATATTTGGTGGAGGGGTGAAATAAAGGGGGTCTGAGGTTTGAAGAGAAATGCACTTTCTGAGAAGTATTTCAGCTGGACCGTCAACAGACACACTTCACGGGAGCAGGTGAAAGAAATAGTAAAATAGGGACCTTTACTAACCCTGATGTATGATAAGGTATTACAATATGTCAAGACCAGGAAAGATCAGACATGAAATACACAAACTACTCAGGAATGACTTGAAAGATAGAGATGACAATGAAACAAAACAAAATGTACAAAAAACCAACACTGCTCTTCATGAGATACCAGTTATCTGATTCCTTCTTCTCTCCTGACCTGCCTGTCCTTTTGCCCTACAGTACTTCTGGTTGGAGTTCTAACCACTTAGAAACCACTCGCTGTTGTTGAAGATGGCCCTATAGAGACAGCCGAAAAATACACTCAGAAACCATGAAAATGGCTTTGAACTGCAACTGATATGAACAATTTTCCTTTGATGGCTTAGGACTCCCCCAAAGTGGCACAATAGCTTTGCACAGTTTTGCGCTCATGTCTTTATCGTTCAACAGCTGATACTGTACCTTCTACAACATAATGTACGTAGGCTTTATGCTAAAACTCTAATGAATTTCCTTGCTTACACAAATGCAAATTTTGTGTCACTCAGATAAGCACGAATTCCCCTTTCGAATCCAGTCCACTTTCTTGCACCGTCACCGTTAGAGATAAATGTATCATTTTAAAATTCAATCCAGAATTTATATTCAAGGGTCATTCATGTCAAACTGGGACTTTTGATTGTGCATTGTTATGAGAGTAAAATCTATGTTTATGTTTTATATATAATCCCCTGCTACACTAATGCACTTATCCCAGCATTTCACTACCACCAAGGTAGAACTTTTTTTTTTTTTCAGTATGTGGGAGCCATGATCGGAATGGTCCAAACATGTGGAAATGGCTTGAAGCGAGGTCAGGACTGTACAGGGGGATGTGGCAATAATCCTTTAATGTGCAAGTGGTGTTTGTGAATGACTGTGTGCATCTTTTCCACTGCAGGATCACTTGTTACACTCATTGAATGTTGAAAATGTTGAGATGATTGCAGTGGGAGCAGAGACACCTTGATCTAGATCATCATTCATGGACATACGGCCTTCTTTGAAATACAGTGGAACCTCGGATTGCGAGTAACTCGGTTTATGAGTGTTCCGCAAGACGAGCAAAGATTTTTAATACATTTGAAAAACAAGCATGTCTTGGTTTACGAATACCGAGTTTTTTGACACCCCCCCTCCCCGGCTTCACACAGACACACACACCCACTCTGCTCTACACAGAAACTCTGCTCTGTTGCGATTATTTTCAAAGATAAGGTGCTGGTTCATTTGTTTTGTCTTGTTTTTTACTTTACAGCAGTGATTCCGTTAGTCTGCGCTCACGCGAATGTCATTAGAAAGATTTCTTTTTTTTCCCGTTAAAACTGTGTTTCTGTTGTGTGTGTGTTTGTTGTGAAACTTAAAAAGCGAGGTGGGGGCAGGGAGGAGGAGTTTTACTGTGTAAGACGAGGCGAGGGAAGGGGCTAATTGCACACATACATACACACACACACACACACACACACACACACACACACACACACACACACACACACACACAAATACACGGCGCCTGCGCGCACAAATGGAAACACTTATCTGTTGGGATTTATTTTAACTTTTTTTAAAGGTAAAGTGCAGGTTAATTTGTTTTATTTTTACTTTATATATTGTATAAATTATTTTTCTGTATTTATTTTTTTGAGCTGTGGAAGGAATTATTTGAGTTTTCATTATTTCTTATGGGAAGATTTGATTTTGTTTAGTGTTTTGGAATACGAGCCCGCTTCCGGAACGAATTATGCTCGTAATCCAAGGTTTCACTGTACTTGCATTCAAATGTTTTACTGCGTGAAAAACTTGTGCATGTCAGTGGAAATTCAAATTTTGTGCATTTAATTTTGTTTTCAATCATTTTATATTTTGCAATACACATTTTCGCTTTAAGAACTCAACTCAACTAATTAAATTCATTCACAGAGGTTCCGCTGTATATGAAAATGTCCTTCACTTAAATCACTACATAAACAAAACTAAATTGAATTGAGTGGGTGTAGAGCAGTTTGTACCGGGACTCATCAAGATTTTTGGGACAAAAGTTAAAAAAACACAAAATATTTTATTTTTGTGATATGCATAAGATGATTCAAGGTGGATTATTTTTGTTTGTGTATAACCAACCAACAATGGTCAAAAGTCCATATTCGCATGATGGTATGGGAAACGACATTCTCTTCCGATAGACTATAGTAAATGATAATATCTTTGAAAATGGGAACATATTGTTATCGTTGCTGTGATTGTGGGTGTGCGTATCCAAAGCTCACAATGCAAACTGAAATCCATGGCTACACACGAACCCACAATCAGCACAGACAAGCACTTAGCAGTGAAGCTTGTGCAGAAAAGGCAGTCATCTGCACAGTGAAATGACTTTCTCTCTAGGCAATGAGGGGAATTTTGAGCTAGGAGCTAATTCTGGTGGATAGATGGTGTGTGCATTAATTGGGATTGAAGTAACACAGCGCTTAGTCCTTTCGACTCGCCCGTTTTTGTCTCTAATTAAAGTATTTCCTGTTCAGCGCCCCGCCACCTTCTAATGAGTATTCGCAGGTGTTTACTTCTGCCTGTTGCCATGACAACAACAATAAAAAAAACGGAATCCCGCTCCATTTTTCATAAATTCCAGCCAGCTCTTATTATATTAAATCCACAAACTTAGCGGACAGTTTTGTTGCTAACAACTTGGTGTTTGCGAAAGGCGCCTTCTTTCACACAAATTGGCCTTCTCTCTGGCCTTATCAGAGGCTTAGTTCTGAGACCTACTTATTTCTTTCTCACAGCTCAAGCAAGGTGTTTCACAGGATAAACCGTTCCTTTAAGATCGTCCCTAGAGTTAAAAAGATTTCAGTACCTTTTTTTTTTTACTTTGTTCAGATTAACTTATCATGTGAAGTGAGAAATTTCACAAGGGAGACAAAAAATTCTCCCAAGAAGTCACGATTCAGCCCTAAAAAAAATCAGGGAATAAATCTACTCCTAACAAACCATATTTACCGAAGTGTGGGGTATAAGCTTTATAGAGAACCTCAGTAATTAAACGTCCTCTAATTTCAAGTTTAAATGTCTTTTGAAAGGGCAAAAGGAGGGGGAAAAAATCATGGTGTTTAAAGAACTTCATTTCACATGTCATAATTCTCTCCGTTCCACTTCTTTTAAATCCTTATTGTACTTAAAATGTTAATCGTAAAGAATTTTAACAGATAGTATTCAACAAGCATGTATTTATATTGCTTACTGAGAATTACAGCCAGTATATCATAATTAAGCAATTATGTACAAACTATCAGGTTTTCTGAAAGTAATTATAAAGACTTTTTTTTTTTAAAAAGCATGAGAGAAGTGTTATTTAAAAGTAACACTTCTCTCATCCTTTTTTGTTTCAGAAATATGAACTTTAATATTAACATCTGAATTTTTAGTAGAAAAAATTTTATTAAAAATAAAACATACATAATGATTTAAATTGATCTGAAGCCACATGAGCTTAGTTAACTTTAAGATAGGAGTATTACAATCAATATTACAAGCACTAATTGCTATTGTATTGATTTTTACGTCACATCTGCCTTGAGGCATTTTCTGTCTGGGATGTTAAAACATTTTCATTAAACCTCAGTATTAAACCTGACCATGTTCCAATATGTTTAATAGGGGCATACATGAGGAATAATGCTATTCTAGGAAAACAATCAATAATGTGGTGCTGTGGTAGTAGTTATACAAGGGGTGTTGAGGTGCTTGCGCAGAATAACAGAATGACTTTTATTTCTCTATATAATCCCCTGCTACGCTAATGCACTTATCCCAGCGTTTCACTAGTGCTTGGATACTATCAACGTAGAAAGTTTTCTCAGGACACCAGAGCCACGATCGGACTGCAAGTCCGAAATGCTGGCCTCTCAGGAACTCCTTTAACACCTCAAACATTTAAAAATGGGTTTGGAGCTAGGTCAGGACTGTATTGGGGACATGGCAACTCCCAGCTGAGTTCCTGTAATATGCCAATGGCGTTCATGAATGATTGTGTGTACAGTTCCAACAAACAGATTATTGTAAAGGATCAGGTGTGTTCTACTCTCTGAATGTTCATGGGAACGATTACAGTGGGAATGTCATTTATGGTAGTATGGCATTCTTTATAATGTTTGCACCATTCAAACATGTTACTGTGGTAAATTGTCTCATCTCCGTATTGTTCTTGACGTTTTCTGTTAATGGCTATCTGTTTTAAGCCTTTATTCGTGAATATTTTATAGCAAGTCCCGATTTGACTTGAATGCCCCAGTACTATACATACTGTGCTGACACAGGAGACTCTTTCCATAAATGTTAAATAATCACATATTAAAAAGGACATTTTCCATCTTGTGTTACTTTTTTGCTTAATACCATTTCTGTGTTAATTATACACGGTGGATTTAGAATTGCACTTGGGACCATTATGGACTATCATACAAGTCTGTAAAATAATAAACAAAAAACCAAACAAGTAAATAAATAAACAAACAAACATGTTTTATGAACATTTATTTTAATAAGAAAGGCATCGGACTGAGCATACATCCTTGTGGAACTATGTGGAACTATCCTTGTGGAACCCATCCAGACTGAAGGTACAGTACCAATCTAACTATGTTGGACCTCCAGATGGTTTTTGATTCACACCTAATTTAACCCCCCAACCAGATCGTTCAAAAGTCCCTGATTAGATGACACTCATATGATGAAAACTGAAATAGAGTAAAAATGAAGTTGGTGTGTCAGGCTGAATATAATCATCTTTCTCACACTGTGTATTTTAGTCAAGCAGACCTGATTCATTCCATGGACTGACCTCAACAACACACACATAGCTGACAGAATAAGAAACGTGGAGAAACACACTTCCCAGTACTGGCCTCCCACACACAACTATATTTTGTGTAAATCAGTAAAAACATGAACCTGCGTGGCTTTGTAAGAGAAAGTGAGAAAACAACAGGAAAATGATTGTGGAAGCTTCCACACAGAGTTTCTAGGGAATTAAAGTACTCTTCTATTGAAATATTTATGTTTTTTTTTTTCCGAAGGCAGGCAATGCTTTCATAAAAATGCATCATTGTCTTTTCATTGGACACCTTTGTGAAAGAAACTGTATCTCTTGATAACTCTTCATTTTGCAAAGACAAGATCGTGTTGCTGAGTCACAATCCTTTCCTAAGGTGCCAATTTAGGGAGTTTGGTGAGTCTAAATTGGAAATAAAACAGTCACAACTAGTTTTGCATGTTGCTATGGCAGCATCACAAACGCATGTTTAGAGATTGCTTACTGACTAGGCTGTAGAAAAAAGAGAAGCAAAAAAAAAAATGACACTTGCGCTCTTATTGTGTCCTCGGTATCATTACTTCCATATGCACGCACAGCCATCGGGCATAATACATAAAATAAAAAGTGAAACATAAGTGATAATCAGCTTTAAAAAAAAACAAAACAAAAAACAAAGCAAATAACTCCATCCTAAACAGTATTTGAATGCATATTTTGTAGCACCTAATTATGTTCTGCTTCCTGATCTGAGCAGACTCTCTAGAGGAAAATTTGCAAATGATGCAACACTCTGATCTGCTTAACAAAAATAAGAAAGTGAAAAGAATATAAACAAGGTTTGGAAAGTTTATTGCATTCATAAACCAGGGTTTAAAACCAAAGCATTTTGACCCAGGAAATTCACTGAACCATGCAATCAAAGCAAAGTCTTTCATCTACCTTCTCAAAGGCTTCTCAGTAGTGGACACACACCAATCAAACCAGACATCCAAAGCTGCACCACTCGCCACTCCATGCTGAATAGAGGGACACAGCAAATGATTACCGTGTCTGCTTTTCATTTTGATACAGTTCCCATGCTGTTCCACATCAAAGCAGACTATTTGGCTATAATACTTTGCACAGTTTTTGCTATATTTCATCCTTCGCATGGCCGATATCTTATTACGGAATAAAGGATGTAGAGCATTTACGTTATTTATATACGGAGTATGTTCAAGTCAAACCAAGACTCCTAATGAAATGGCTTGTAAATGGATATTTACAAAAGACTTCAAGCAGAGTACAGTGATGAAACTCTTAGCTGCAATAAAACATTTGAATGGTGCAAATTTTTTTTTTTTTAAAGAAACCTGTACATCTATGAATCGAACTACGATTGGCACCTTGGCTTTCAATGTGGCCCTAGTGTTCATGGGGTAATACACACGTGGACAAAATTGTTGGTACCCTTCGGTCAATGAAAGAAAAACTCACAATGGTCACAGAAATAACTTTAATCTGACAAAAGTTAGATGTTACCATTCGGATTATCCGTCTCTTTGATTTGTCATCAGTTTTCCTCCTGCGGCCACGTCCAGGGAGGTTGGCTACAGTCCCATGGATCTTAAATTTCTGAATAATATGTGCAACTGTAGTCACAGGAACATCTAGCTGCTTGGAAATGGTCTTATAGCCTTTACCTTTAACATGCTTGTCTATAATTTTCTTTCGAATCTCCTGAGACAACTCTTTCCTTCACTTCCTCTGGTCCATGTTGAGTGTGGTACATACCATGTCACCAAACAACACAGTGACTACCTGGAGCCCTATATATAGGCCCACTGACTGATTACAAGATTGTAGACACCTGTGATGCTAATTAGTGGACACACATTGAATTAACATGTCCCTTTGGTCACATTATTTTCAGTATTTTCTAGGGGTACCATCATTTTTGTCCAGGCCTGTTCCATGAGTTCATTTTTTAAAATAATTCTGTTGAAGCATGGTTGAAAAGCAATGTCTGACTTTCATTGGTTAACATTCATAGAATTTTTTTTAATTATTACTTTTGTCAGATTAAAGTTATTTCTGTGACCATTGTGAGTTTTTCTTTCATTGACCGAAGGGTACCAACAATTTTGTCCACCTGTGTAATTGACATATCCCACAATTATACCCACTGAACACATAAGTTCTATTTTGGTTCCAAGTTCAATAGTGTGTCATGTCATACTGTATCAATGCGGTGGTGGCTCAGTGTATTAAAGGGCTATGAGTTTTGCTTTGTGAGATATGGCCACTGTGAATTTGTTTACAAGGAGGGCCTCAGAAAAAACTTTGTAATCCTATTTGTAGAATGTTTAAATAAAGATCCCATTTTGACACCAGGATTTCCCTCACCGGAAACCGGAGTACCCGGAGGAAACCCAGGATTTCCCTGTTATCCCTAAAAATAACCACCAGAACAAACTTTTTCTAGCAAAAAAATAAATAAAAATGATTAAGTGGAGTAACCACCTTGGATAATGTTGTAGTGCTTTAAAGCAACATGTAAAATTAGAACTTTCCTCAGTTTTGTCGGAGAATGAGGAAAATAAGGGATTTATCAATAGTTTTTTGCCAAAATACATTTTGCATGAATACATTTAATACATTTAATTTAAAATTAAAAACAATTAATAAATTTCACCTACTGCACACTATTGGCTATAGTGCAAAACTAGAGAAATATGTTTATTCAGAACAGCATGCTATTTATTATTTGTGATTATATGATGACTTTTTGCATTTAGAATTAGAGTAAGGGGTATCTTTAGGACTATAACAGTATCAGTGAAATTACTAGCAGACCTTGAAAACAATTTTCACCTTCATTAATATTCATTTCTCACCTCGGGTCAGACATTAAATTTTAAAGCTAAAACGGCGAATATGAAATAAAGCTGTTACAGTATCTTTTAATTTCTTGAAGCTTTACTGCTACTACAAGGTACTGTAAAATGCATTTAAACATCACAAAGAGAATAGTACAGAACGTTCTTGAAGAAGAAATCCCCCAGAGAAGAGAAATGCTAGATGAGTAATCATAGACGGGTCAGAGCCTGAAGGCAACCATATGGGAAGCCTTCTGGAATCCTGCGCTATAAGTACTGATCATTTGACAGCTCTGTAAGTCAATTCCTCCTTATCTGATTGTGCCTCAAATCTGAAACAATATTCCATACTTAACTAGTTCAACCCAATATTTATCCTTGTCACCGTAAGACAATGGTGCCTGAGTTGCTATAGCAACATTTGCCATTTGGTTTAGAAGAGTCAAAGCTACCAGGATCAGTAGTTTTTCGATCTCTTCATAACATTTCGAATCATAACGATTCAGAATTGTTACATAAAAAGAATTTTTTTCAAGAGAAATTAGGTCAATGCATTAAATGGCCAAATTATCAAACCAGAATTTTAACACTACAAGAAAGGTGTCTAAATGAGTTTTCTTTCTCTTATCAAATACCACTATAGTGCACACAACTAGATTTTGGACTGCTACATGCATGTGTTTAGAAGTTTATTATTAACCTCATTCTACTGAAGATAAAATCTGGTGCTTGGATTTAGTTACTTAATCTGGTTACTTAGTGTTACTAATGTCAGCCAGATGAGAATGGGTTCCAGTCTGGTTGCTCTTAAGGCTCTTATCGTCTCAGTGAGTTCTTGTTCTATTGACACCGTCACATCTGACATGTTCCCAATGGATATGGGCATGGATATGTATATTTCAGTTATTCCCACTGATGTACTGTTGCATTTAACCTTTCTTTTTTTTAAATTTTTTATTTATTTATTTATTTTTATTTTTATTTTTTTATTTTTTTTCCCCGATTTTCTCCCTAATTTAGTCGTGTCCAATTCCTCCCCGTCACTAGGGGGCTCCCACATTAAGGCTACTACTACCACTCAGCCGGGAGGGCCGAAGACTATCACGTGTTTCCTCCGAACCACGTGACGCCAGCCGACCGCATCTTTTCGAACTGCTCGCTCGCGCACCGTTGGGGGCGGCGTAGTAGAGCCGTGATTAATGTGGGAGCACTAAGTACCTCTCATCCCTCCCCTCTGAGAGAGCTCGGCCAATCAGCTCTCTCTAGACCTCCGGCTGCGAGAGGTTACAGCACCACCCGGGATTCGAACTAGCGATCTCCGGATGATAGGGCGAGCGCTTTAACCACTGCGCCAGCATTTAACCTTTCTTCTCACAGCCAGTCCATGTCCAAATGAAAAAAAACAACTAATGAATGCTGTGCTGAATAGCAGTACAGAAGTAGTTGGGAATCTCACTTTGAGCTACATTGTGATCACAGTTAACAGCATGAACCAGGTTAATTATTCTATACCATTTCTATACCATTTATCCTGTACAGTACATGGTTGTTGGAGGCTCAGGGCACAAGGTGGGGTACACCCAGTATATGGAGTGCCAGTCCATGATAGGACACAACTCGCACTACAAGCAATTTGGAAATACCAATTAGCCTAATCGGCATGTATTTAGACTGTGGGAGGAAACTGGAGTGCTTGGAGGAAACCCACCAAGCACAGGGAGAACATGGGGATTGGAACCCATGACCGTGGATCTGAGTACAGGAAGCACTGTGTAAGAAAGTTATTACTCTCCAGCAAACCATTAGTAAATCTGTGTCACTGCTGGTTTCGAAGATATATTGCAGGTTTCATGGGCTGGAGAAGAAGAATTGTTGCAGCATTTGCCCTCAAGCATGTTAGGTCCTGCCATATTATAGAGAAGATCTGTTTAAAGCAGGCTACAAAATGCCTATATTACCAACTGGATGCCAAACTGGACTATACATATTAGCCTTTGTTACCATAGAAACCCCAGACGAACCCCGAGTCCTTAATGTATTATGTACAAGTGTAATGTTTATGCTCTCATATACAAGTCTTACTTACTTGCAGCATGCAAACAACTGGCATTTAATTTCTAGTACTGTATACCATGTACACAAAGTGTTATTACACTAAATATGGGTAATTTACGGTACATACAGATAATACATTGTACATGTGTAAATGTTTTTAGGAGCTATTCCAGGAAGCCTCATTTCCAGCACTTGTTTTTCTTAAGCTAAAAAAAATATATACTAAATAAATTATACCAAATGTAACATTCTTTTATTATACTTACTGTACCTATGCTTAATTTACCTGATCATATTAGTTTTTGGATTTCTTCCCATCAATGTAAGCAACATTACTAGTTTATTTATTACTAGCGTTAGTACCCGTCATTGATGGGAAAAAGAGTTAAAATAGAAAGGAATAATTAAAAGGTTGAAGTTAAAAATAAGCTGATCAGCTTTATTGTAATCAGTGATATTATGTCAGGTTCATGTCTGCCTTCAACAAAGATGAACCCCTTAATTTTGTTTGGTGTGAAAACATTATATGGCATTGGTTTCCATTGGATTAGTGGCAAAATCTCAGGAAATTGCACAGAATGTACTTAGTTCCTGGCAAGATTCTGAATATACTGTCATTTCATCTTAGTACAATCAATGGAGAAGCTATAGAAAAGTTTATGTTTACGCCTATGCTTCGCTAACTTGTACTTCTTTTGTTGTCAACCAAATATACTCCCTGATTGTTAACCATAGAGTGTACTCTAGCGCGTTAAAATTCACTTACAGTATACCACTTCAGTGCTTTTATTTGTTTACAGTGTTTGTTTACATTGAGTAAGTAGCTTATTAGTAGCTCATTTAAAGTAGATTATAAAATCCGGAACGTAACCGTTGCACATTATCCTGACAATAACTGGACACTACATTCTGGACTGCACTACATTACATTTCTATCATATTCATTTACTATATATATGTTTTCTATTTCTATTTTTATTAGATATTCTTTAACTTTTTTTTAATATTGATCTTATTCTAATATTTTATTTTAATTTTTATTCTTATCTGCATATTATGTAAATAAGTGCTTCTTTATTTTCAAATCTCTTATTTCTTTTTTGTTGTAATATTGTAGGTCGACAGCAGCCGTATAAGCATTTCACTTCATATCATACTGTGCATGACTGTGTATGTGACGAATAACATTTGAATTTGAATTTGATTTATAACATCGATTTTACTCAACATTTTGATTTCACTTATGATGCAGATTAAACTTCGACTGCAAACATTTCATTTAATTCCGTCCAGCCAGTTTTGTTGTTAGGAACCTCCACTAGAGGTCACTGTTTATGTCTGTCGGTCTGTGTGTAGTTCTTGTTGGTTGACTCAGTTTCCCAGAAGGCACCTCAGTCGGGTGATTAGTGCTCACCTGGACTGAGGTGCCTCATTAAAGTCTCTATAAATAGCAGTTTGTTCTGGGAAACTGGGTCGAGCATTGTTTGTCTGTTTGGTATGTTTGTCTGGTATGTTTGTCTATTTGCCTGTTTGTCTGTTGGTTTGTTTGGTTTGTTTGGTTTGTATTTGTAACTACCGTCATGTGGGCAGTCCTTTTGTTTGGTTCTTGTTTCTTTAAGTTTATACTTTGGTTTGTTTTGTAGCCTTTGTTTGTCTAGGGCTCTACTGTTTGTTCTCCTTATGTTCCTTGTGTTGCTGGATTCATGGAGCTATCCTGTTTCATGTTTAGCTAGGCTGTCTCCTCCTGTATCCTGTGTAAGTACTGTTCTGTCTTCTGGTTTAGTTTTGTGTAGCCACATGCAGGCCTAGCCGCTAGCAGGGTTAGCCGCTAGTAGGCCTTAATTGCTAGTAGGGTTAGCCCTTAGTAGGGTTAGCCTCCTGTAGGCTAGCCTCTAGGGGAATTGACTGCTAGTGGTTCTGGTCGCTAGTAGGTTAGCCGCTAGTTTGGAGTAGCCTCATGTGTGCTTTGCCTTTGTGTTCAGTTCCCCACCATTAGGTCAGTACTAACCCGGTTAGCCACTAACCCCTTTAGATACTAACCTGGTTAGGTCAGCATCCAGTGTCCCCAGCATTCCATGTAGCTACTAACCCAACTAACCACTAACCCAGCCTGTTCCATCTCCAGTCCTGTCTCTAGTCTCTCCTGTCTCTAGTCTCTCCTGTCTCTAGTCTCTCCTGTCTCTAGTCTCTCCTGTCTCTAGTCTCTCCTGTCTCTAGTCTCTCCAGTCTCTAGTCTCTCCTGTCTATCCCTGTCTCCTGTCTCTCCAGTCTCTAGTCTCTCCAGTCTCTCCAGTCTCTAGTCTCTAGTCTCTCCAGTCCTGTCTCTCCAGTCCTGTCTCTCCAGTCCTGTCTCTCCAGTCTCTCCAGTCCTGTCTCTCCAGTCTCTCCAGTCCTGTCTCTCCAGTCTCTCCTGTCTCTCCAGTCCTGTCTAGTCCTGTCTCTCCAGTCTCTAGTTCCCCTATGCGTCTTAGTTAGCTCAGCTCCATGTTTCCTCATCCCCAGTTCTCTTTGTCGGTCCCCTGTGTCAGCTCCTGGTTCCCTGTGTCAGCTCCCGGTTCCCTGTGTTCAGTTCCTGGCTCCCATGTCAGTTCTTGTCCCTGTGTTGGCGCGCCGTTCCCTGTCGGTTCCTGGCTCCCATGTCAGCTCTTCTCCCTGTGTTGGCGCGCCGTCCCTGTTTTTCCTGAGCCCTAGTTTTAGTTTGAGTTTGTTGTTTTGGTTCCTTTGTTTGTTTGTGTCTGTTTGAGTTCTGTTAAATAAGGACTTTTTCTGTTTGCAACACCCCTCTGCCTTCATGCCTACCTCCATGCCCACGGCAACCCCATCAGCCGGGTCTAGCCAGCACCCCCAGCTAGACCCATGACAGAATGCTCGACCGAACCAAGGCATAGCAGAGGGGGCCCCCCCAGGAGAATTTTTTTTGGGGGGGGCTGGGACCGTAACGCTGGGGCAAGCAGGCTGAGGGTCGTCGGCTTGCCCTACAGCGGAACTGGGAAAGGTCCCACTACCTTCGTCCAGGGCCTCACGTGGAGGCCCCAGAGCACCGCTTCCAGAGCCTCACGTGGAGGCCCCAGAGCACCGCTTCCAGAGCCTCACGTGGAGGCCCCAGAGCACCGCTTCCAGAGCCTCACGTGGAGGCCCCAGAGCACCGCTTCCAGAGCCTCACGTGGAGGTCCCAGAGCACCGCTTCCAGAGCCTCACGTGGAGGTCCCAGAGCACCGCTTCCAGAGCCTCACGTGGAGGTCCCAGAGCACCGCTTCCAGAGCCTCACGGGGAGGTCCCAGAGCACCGCTTCCAGAGCCTCACGGGGAGGTCCCAGAGCACCGCTTCCAGAGCCTCACGGGGAGGCTCCGCCCTTCGTCTCCGAGCCTCACGGGGAGGCTCCGCCCTTCGTCTCCGAGCCTCACGGGGAGGCTCCGCCTCTTCGTCTCCGAGCCTCACGGGGAGGCTCCGCCCCTTCGTCTCCGAGCCTCACGGGGAGGCTCCGCCCCTTCATCTCCGAGCCTCACGGGGAGGCTCCGCCCCTTCGTCTCCGAGCCTCACGGGGAGGCTCCGCCCCTTCGTCTCCGAGCCTCACGGGGAGGCTCCGCCCCTTCGTCTCCGAGCCTCACGGGGAGGCTCCGCCCCTTCGTCTCCGAGCCTCACGGGGAGGCTCCGCCCCTTCGTCTCCGAGCCTCACGGGGAGGCTCCGCCCCTTCGTCTCCGAGCCTCACGGGGAGGCTCCGCCCCTTCGTCTCCGAGCCTCACGGGGAGGCTCCGCCCCTTCGTCTCCGAGCCTCACGGGGAGGCTCCGCCCCTTCGTCTCCGAGCCTCACGGGGAGGCTCCGCCCCTTCGTCTCCGAGCCTCACGGGGAGGCTCCGCCCCTTCGTCTCCGAGCCTCACGGGGAGGCTCCAACTGTCGTCCAGTGCCTCTGTGGAGGATTCCCCCCCCTTTCCCGTCCCAGAGCGTCAATGAGGCCCCACGTCCACCACCCGGCTTCGGCGTCAAGTCTACCACCCCGAGAACGGGCCATTGCCGCCTCCACTGCCAAGCGTCAAGGGTAGACCGGAGACTGCCTCCGGCGCCTGGCTTCGGCGGCATTCCAGTTTCGCCCGCCTTCCTATCCTGCTCGGGGAACCAGCTCGTCGGCGTCGTAAGTCGGGTGAAATGACTCAAGACAATGGGGACCTCTGGTAACGCTCCGGAGGAGCGTTTTTAAGGGGGGGGGTACTGTTAGGAACCTCCACTAGAGGTCACTGTTTATGTCTGTCGGTCTGTGTGTAGTTCTTGTTGGTTGACTCAGTTTCCCAGAAGGCACCTCAGTCGGGTGATTAGTGCTCACCTGGACTGAGGTGCCTCATTAAAGTCTCTATAAATAGCAGTTTGTTCTGGGAAACTGGGTCGAGCATTGTTTGTCTGTTTGGTATGTTTGTCTGGTATGTTTGTCTATTTGCCTGTTTGTCTGTTGGTTTGTTTGGTTTGTTTGGTTTGTATTTGTAACTACCGTCATGTGGGCAGTCCTTTTGTTTGGTTCTTGTTTCTTTAAGTTTATACTTTGGTTTGTTTTGTAGCCTTTGTTTGTCTAGGGCTCTACTGTTTGTTCTCCTTATGTTCCTTGTGTTGCTGGATTCATGGAGCTATCCTGTTTCATGTTTAGCTAGGCTGTCTCCTCCTGTATCCTGTGTAAGTACTGTTCTGTCTTCTGGTTTAGTTTTGTGTAGCCACATGCAGGCCTAGCCGCTAGCAGGGTTAGCCGCTAGTAGGCCTTAATTGCTAGTAGGGTTAGCCCTTAGTAGGGTTAGCCTCCTGTAGGCTAGCCTCTAGGGGAATTGACTGCTAGTGGTTCTGGTCGCTAGTAGGTTAGCCGCTAGTTTGGAGTAGCCTCATGTGTGCTTTGCCTTTGTGTTCAGTTCCCCACCATTAGGTCAGTACTAACCCGGTTAGCCACTAACCCCTTTAGATACTAACCTGGTTAGGTCAGCATCCAGTGTCCCCAGCATTCCATGTAGCTACTAACCCAACTAACCACTAACCCAGCCTGTTCCATCTCCAGTCCTGTCTCTAGTCTCTCCTGTCTCTAGTCTCTCCTGTCTCTAGTCTCTCCTGTCTATCCCTGTCTCCTGTCTCTCCAGTCTCTAGTCTCTCCAGTCTCTCTAGTCTCTAGTCTCTCCAGTCCTGTCTCTCCAGTCTCTCCTGTCTCTCCAGTCCTGTCTCTCCAGTCTCTCCTGTCTCTCCAGTCCTGTCTCTCCAGTCTCTCCTGTCTCTCCAGTCCTGTCTAGTCCTGTCTCTCCAGTCTCTAGTTCCCCTATGCGTCTTAGTTAGCTCAGCTCCATGTTTCCTCATCCCCAGTTCTCTTTGTCGGTTCCCTGTGTCAGCTCCTGGTTCCCTGTGTCAGCTCCCGGTTCCCTGTGTTCAGTTCCTGGCTCCCATGTCAGTTCTTGTCCCTGTGTTGGCGCGCCGTTCCCTGTCGGTTCCTGGCTCCCATGTCAGCTCTTCTCCCTGTGTTGGCGCGCCGTCCCTGTTTTTCCTGAGCCCTAGTTTTAGTTTGAGTTTGTTGTTTTGGTTCCTTTGTTTGTTTGTGTCTGTTTGAGTTCTGTTAAATAAGGACTTTTTCTGTTTGCAACACCCCTCTGCCTTCATGCCTACCTCCATGCCCACGGCAACCCCATCAGCCGGGTCTAGCCAGCACCCCCAGCTAGACCCATGACATTTGTGTGATGCTATGACATAATCTGGCTGGACAGACAGACATACAGAACATTTTCTCTATGTCTCTATGACATTTATGAGAAGCGGGATCTTTGCTAGTCATCTGACAGGAGCATGCTAGTCAGGGCTGCACCTGGACACATGAGCTAAAATGTGTTGTTCTCATCTCTGTGTGTTGCCAAGTGCTATTTTGATCTGTAATGAAACACATGCATGTGATAAGTCTGTGAGTGGGAGTGAGACATCTGTGATGTGGTTCATTTAGTCTGTCTTAATTAGTTGATGAGTTGTTGACCTAGCCATGTAGTTAGCTAGCCAGTGTTTGCCACAAGAGCATGCTGGGGAGATCCAGCCAAAATTAACTTCAGATACTGTGTGTGTGTGTGTGTATGTATGTATGTATATGTATGTATGTGTGTGTATATATATATATATATATATATATATATATATATATATATATATACATACACACACGCACGCACACACGTTGTGTATATAAATATATAAAACAGTGATGAATAAGGTATTAATAGCCTTATTTATCAGTCAACTAATCAAGCAGACCCAGTATCCTTGACGTTACATTGTCCATTGTATAATTACAATGAAATGATTTTAAAGGTAACATTAACAATTAAAATTTATGTATTTAAATGTTAAATTTATGTCCATTATAGCTAGTGCCAGTTTCAGTCTTTTGCTTTCTTACATTTTAATTGAAACCTTATTCATACCATGTACTACATTTTAAACTGAAAAATCCCCCATGAACAACTTGCATACTAATTTATTTGGTACTGAAATTCTATGTCTTTAGTTCGCACTGCTTTCATCTGCCTTTTGGTCAGTTTAAGCTTGGTTAATGGATTTGGACATCATCCACAGTGGGAGTTTTTTCTTGCTTCATCTATGAAGATAGTGTTGCAGCGGCACTTAATTAGTCCTTTAATCTATACAGCTGTCTCACCGCCTCACCCGGACTCTCTGCTCAAACAGACCGATTTTAAACTTCATGTTACTGCTATCAATAGTGGCATCGTACGAGGCGTGTTCAAGTCGACCTGGGACTTGTGATGAAATTTCTCATAAATGAAGGTGTAAAACCAATTGACATTTACAGGTGATTTCAAGCACAGCACTTCAAGCACACACCAACTGCACATTACAGGAACTAGGCAGGGAGTTAATGCCACATCCCGCCGTACAGTTCTGACCTTGTTCCACACGATTTCACGTTTCGCTTATAAAGGAGTTCCTGGGAAGCCAGCGTTTCAGACATGAAGACCGCAGTTTAATCGGGGCTCTGGTGTACTTAGAAAACGTAATACCTTGATGCTATGCAAGCGCTAGTGAAATGATGGGTTAAGTCCATTAGTGAAGCAGGGGATTGTATAGAGAAATTTTTACTCTCATAACTGTGTTCAATCAAAAGTCCATTTTTGACCTGAACGCTGCTACTTCTTTAAACCTTTTGTTATTGTTTCCAGATGTAGCTGAGCCTTTGCTGCAACTGAGTGCACCAGAAACACTATACACAGCTGAAATAGTTTAATATTTTGTCTGTAATTTTCTTTTCATTTTGTGAAGCTGCTTTGAGACAATGACCATTGTTAAAACTGACTACTAGATATCTTGTAGTGATAATAAATATTCACCAAAGTTATGATTTTCTGTGTATAAAACACAATATGCATTTAACTTTACTTATCCACACAATATGAATACAAACATTTTAAGAATTCATTTACATAATATGCACAGAAAATCACATTTACTGAATTTACAATAAGCCATGCTCACCCTTAATATCAGAACATGAATACTTTTCAGAGTGTGTAGGTGAAAAAAAAGGAGGGGGGCGAGAAATTTTCACCATCTACACAACTTTTATTGAACGAGGAACCAAAATAGACAGGTCAATAGCATGTTTCACTTTGGATTTGGGTGGCCAAAGTAAAATTGAAAAGGAGAAGTAAAAGGGAAACAGCTGCATGAAAGAAAAAAAAAGATAAGAACTGGACGAAGAAAAAAAAGTCACTGTTGGAATCTCGGCTTGGTTGTAATAAATAAGAAAAGCCCACAATGACGAACGCGTCCACTCAAAACCAACAATATCCACCTTCAGGGTCAGAAAATAGAGAAACACGCACACGATATAACTCAGATCTACAATATTACAGTACGTCTATTGGTAAATAAAGGTAGTCTCGATAATGCATCTGCACACTATAATAAGGGAGGACGAAGGTCGCACACAGAGGTCTACAGTACGTCTTGACGGACAGCAGGACAGGCATCAAGTTCAGTGGATAGGCACTTCATATTTTATATTCGGCTCGAAACACAAGCGCCAGACAGTTTAATCTCATTTACAGAAACACGGATACTGAAATGAATATCAATTGAATGTGCGTGGCCCTTTCACTTCCATCAGAGCTCGGGGGCCTTCTTTCAGCCGTTTTAATTTGAGAGATTTCAAGCAGTCAGAAGTCATTCCCCCTCATGTAATTGTACTTCTACTGTTCATATAGAGAATCGCAGGCACTGTCATTGAAGTAAAGCTAATAGGGAATCTAATACCTGCAATTTGACTGTTGCAAATGAGTGCTCAAAATAGAGTTAGACATGTATGATTCGTTCCATCGATGCAAGAATTGTTTCAGCAGAAAACCAAGGAAATGGATTTTAAATGGTCTGGTCGCTCAACATTCTATAGAGTGTAATTATTGAGCTTTATGTAAAATACAGGCTAACAGTGAATGACTTCTCTCTCTCTCTCTCTCTCTCTCTCTCTCTTTCCAAGACCTCTAGCAGCAAAGACACTGATTGCAGTTATAATTAGCAAGTTACAATTATTTGTGGGTTTTCAATTTAAGAAAGAGTAAATAAACAAGGAAACAGCCCAGAAGTGCTATTCTCTACTGGATGACCATGAAGTCTAGCAACAGTGGCCTTAGCTTTCATTTGTCCTATACTGCGGAGACTTCTAAATGCTAATTAGATTGCAGAGCTCTCAAGGCCCTGTAAATGAAAAATAAGGCTTACGAGGACCTGTGGGCATTTTTGGCCCATTACACTGATGCTATTAAGATGATTTATAATAAGGAATTATAAGTGGCTCGACTGAAGAAAGTATAAATCCCAACTCCATAAAACAGTAAAAATAAATATCGACGCCATTTTATACAGTACAACAGTTAACTGTTAGCGGTTCTTTTACAGCCAGTGTGTTCGACAAGTGGTACGAAAAAAGCGTATGCATCTGTCTGTGCAAGTTTGTCTCAGCTGTACATAGAAATTTCAACGAACATGCCAAGACATTTGTGCAAATACTCAAGGATATTGTAGGTCCATCATAGACCTGTACAACATGGATATGCGGTTATATACAGCAGCAGGTCTTTAGTGTTGTACAGATAGTCCAATTAATAGCTTCCTGTTTTTGCGATGCATCAGTCGACACGTGCAGCTTGTCTCGGTTGTAAGGCTGGAGGGTGAATTTCGTCCCACAAAAATAATTCAGTCAAAATAATCAGTATTATAACAAAGAGCCAAAGGGCTTATACAGAAGAAGCATTCAACAAGAAGATCACTCACATGCTTCAGTGATAAGGTTGAGGGGGAAAAAAAGGCATACAGGGGAAGGCTGGCAGTACGTTGATAGGCAATACAAAAGTCTTCGTCACGCTTACAAGTTTAGAACTTCAAACCAGATATGAAGCATGCATTTGCATTTGCCATTGTGGCACTTCAAAGCCTCTTTGTACATGTGCACAGTGCAGAGCAGCTGTATCACCAGCTGTTCAGGTGTTAGCTGGCTTCTACAGACCTGGGTTGCCAAAGTGAACCACACACACACACACACTTTTGAAAGGACACTTACAGCGAGTTTTATGTACAGTACAAATACTGACACACCCTGCGCATTACATACATACACACAGAAAATGTGCACAAACAGAACTCTTGTCAATAACACTCTCTCAGTCTTCAAACTGGAAAGGTCACCTCTTGCAGCAAGAAGAAGGGAAAAACAACACTATAGTGAACACTTTGTTTACTCTGGATTAAGTCCAGCAGACTGTAGTTCCTTTTCCATGGAGTCTTTTGTACATGGCCCTAAAAGCCAGGTAACAGATCTTTAAGGGGCACCTCCCTCTCCCCAAGAAGCGTGTCCCGTTTCAGACTGGTGCCTTTGTTTACCACCTTCATCTTTATCGCCAGGTTCTTGACCTGCGCAGCAGGCAAGGAATCAAAGAAGAAATCCTCATTGAAGACGGGATTGCGGCTATTTTTGATGATGTTGCTTCTCTGCTTCTGCAGCTTGCCCGGGTTTAGGTAGAGAGCCACACAGCAGTTGATGCTCTTTAAATCGACCTGCCTGTCATAAAGGTCTTCAGCAGCAAGTACGCGCACCCGGAGCCGCGCAGCCTCTGTGTCGTAGTCTGTGCACATACGCAGTGTCCCCCCTTTGTGCAGTTTGACGGTGTGTTGGGTGAGGCGTTCAACATTGGCACCTGCTTTGCGGCCTCCAAATGCGGGTGACGGTGGACATCTGAAGCGCCGCGGGATGCTCGGGCTATTCTCCACTGAGCTGCAGTCATCTGTTGAAAGAGAGCTGTGGCGGGCAAACGAACGCTTAGCACGCGACACTTTGGCCTGGGTCTCATGGGTGAACATTCTGAGAAGCGAGGCCGACCTTGAAAGCAAGGGTGAGCTGAACGGCGATGACTCCGCTGAGGAGCATGTGTCGCTCTCGCCCCCACTGAAATAACGATATGGGTTGGAGTGTGAGGTACTGCAGTCACTTGGATTGAGGTGGTTGCTGTTGCTCTGCGTCTTGCGCTGAGTATTTGGGGATGTCAGCGGACTGGTGGGGTCGCTGTGAAAAAGTGACTCCTTGCGCCGTGTGTGAGGGCTCTCCATCAACGTTGTAAAGCCATAAGAAGTCTGTGCTTTGGGTACATAGGGCAAGGACATGGCCGTTTGGGACTGAGGGTCAGCGTTGGTAGTGAGATCACCAACATCACCTGCTGCTAAGTCATCAGCACTCTCGATCTGGATAATGTGTCGGTTGGCAACCTTGAGCAGATTCTTGGTGTCCCCAGTGAGTTTGCAGATGAGGCGCGGACTACGTGAGCCACCCTGAGGCGTCTTGCAGCAGATGGTCTGCTCAGATGCGGAGGGGTGCAGCCCATTCTTTGGCTTCATCTCTGGAGTATCGGCCTCTGCTGGACAGCACACCAGCTTGGGTGGGATAAAAAAGTCAGGGATCTTATCAGGCGTGAGGACATTGCTGTGGGTCGGCCCTTTGGACTGGTTGTCCCCAGAGTCGCGATGACGGAGCACGTTGCCTTCAACAGAGCCACGGATCTTCTCCAGAAGCCACATATTCTCTTGAGAAGGACTGATAGGCGGAAACAAACCCTGCATACACACACACAAGGGGAATAGCTTAAAATTCAGTCATAGAAGATGATGAGTGCGTTATTGTTTTATTGACAGGCCACAATTCTTTTACATTTAAGTATCTCAAACACACTGTCCAACAACAGCAAGTCCATCTGACACCTACTCTGTTATTTACTTTGGCATGCTGTTATATACTAACACAAACTAGCTCCAGTTACTCCCACACTCCTGTGATCTATTCAGAAGCTTGGAAACTGGTGGAAAGTAAATGGTTTTGTTGTGAATTTTGTATGGTAACATCCACGAGGGATGTAGGAGGCACTCGTTGCAGTGCGTCAGAAATTCTCTTACGGTATAATAAGTGTTACAATGTTTTTATACTACGACACAGTTTTTCTTTTTTCATTCGGTTTGTTCACAGAAGATATTTAAACATTTTATGTATTATGCTTTTATGATTTGCAAACAACAACAATAATTAGAAGCTGGATATCAATGGAAACCTAATGAAATAGAGTGTATAACAGTGAATAACAGCCAAGCAGATTAACTACTGTTGCACTATTTAGGATGGTCATCTGTTGCATGGAAAGGTAAAAGCTTTCCGGAGAGATGTTTAAATGATTAAGTGTATAAAAAAAATCACTGAAGGCATGCTGAAATATTTTTGCTTTTAATAGTCAATCTTAGAATCTATCTTTATTTTGTTATTTATTTAGCCATGGGTCCAGGAAAGCCCTTGAAGAAAGTGTTATGGTTAATTGGTAAGAAATTCTTAAGACTTTGATTTTTGACAGTAGTTATTTATTTATTTATTCATTTATTTATTTATTTGATTACTTGTTTCCTACAGAAAGGTTCTTGGAGGCATGACTAAGGGTTCGAATGGGAAATGGAATAACATGATAATACTATCTGAAGCATACAAAACACACACACACACACACACACACACACACACACACACAGTTCCTGGTAAAGAGACAGACAGACAAATAAATGTCCATGCAATGGTTAATTTCTGTGCCTTTGCTGGTATTTTGGCATTATCTACCTTTTAAAATAAATGGCATCAGGTTCTTATGATTCTGTCATCATTTAAACCAATAAAAGTGTCTCCAGGATCCAGTCTGTGAGACAAAACCCTAACATTTTCTATTATTCTGACATTTCTTTCATATTTAATCTCTTGTTATTAACCATTATCAACTTTTTTCAACGTTTATATTAACCATGACAACAGCAAACGACTCTCAGAAATAGTGCAAGATTTTTTTTTTTTTAATCTTAACTGTTTAAAAAAAAAAAAGTAAAATCTAACAGAAATTAATATTTTGACATGTACAAAACATTTACAGTATACTTACATTTACAGTATATTGCACAAAATAGACTATGCACTTTTTAAAGTTATGCATGATTAAATGCTTCTTCTGAAGTTATTATTACTCTCTCATTGTGCTCAATATCTTGTGCAGGCTCGTTTGGATGCACGGTAGTTGCAGCGCTAATCTAATAACCTACCTGTTGAGCAGCTTCAGAGAACTTACTGCGAACTACTGCCGCGTCTGGTTTAAGCTATGACGAATCGCAGGTGTCTGTGTGCGTGTCCTTGTCTCCATGCACGGCGCCTGTGTGCGGCGTGTTTATCCGGCGCACTGACTAACTGCCGCACCGCGCGCCGCCTCCGAGCTTTTATCTCGGCACAGACTACAGCGCGCGCTCAGAGCAGCCAATCGGAGCAGCGCGTGGGTGCGCGCGAGCTCTCCAGAAACGCGAGGAATTCACCTCAGCAGGTACTCAATCACAACAAGGCATTAGGCACAATGCACAAGTGAAGCTCTGAAGTCAGAGGGAAAAGTAAAGAAAAGAAGAAGAAGAAGAAGAAAAAAACTACCACCTACCTAGTTTTGGGTTTTAAAAATAAAAAAAACAATGTTGTACATACAATAACTAGTTTAAAGCTCTATAAAATATAGTATTCGTATTCACTAGTATGTGGCGGCACGGTGGCTTTGTGGTTAGCACTGTCGCCTTGTACCGCATGTCCAGGTTCCGGGTTCGATTCCCACCTCAGGTTTTGTGTGCATGAAGTTTGCATGTTCTCCCTGTGCTTGTTGGGTTTCCCCCGAGTTCCTTCCACAGTCTGAAGGCAAGCAGAGTAGGTTAATTGGCCTTCCCAGATTGACCCAAAGTGTGTAAATGAATGTGTGTATGTGTGTGCCCTACTATGGATTGGCACTCCGCCTCCTGGAATAGGCTCCAGGCCCCCGCAACCCTGAATACAGGATAAAACCGTATAGAAGATGAGTGAGTGATATCTAATATGTAATATTTCAGCTAGAAGCTATGGAATAAAATCACTGTCAAAAAAAAAAAAAAAAGATGTGTGTGTGACACATTTGTATATTTTTAACATTGGTATTCAAAAGGCATCCTCACATACCAATAAACAAGGATTTAATTTTGATGTTGATGAAAAACAACTGAGAGTTTTATTCGAGAAAATACAATGCTGCAGCACATACTGTATGAACACCTGCTGAAAGGGATCAAACTGCCTGCAAGTGGATCACAGAACAATTGTTACCTTTTTTAATGGTAAGGACAGAAAGATAGACAGATAGACAGATAGAAGGAAGCCAGTGGAGGGAGCAGAATAGTGATGTGGTGTGGGAGAACTTAGGAAGATTGAAGATTGAAGTCGTGCAGCCGCATTCTGGATCAGCTGCAGAAGACAAATTAGTTGCAGTAGTCCAGTCTCGAAATAGTAAGGGACTCAACAAACATCTGAGTGACCAGTGTGGAGAGAAATGGACTTCTGATGTTATCAAGGCGAAATTGACAAGTGGATGTGTCAAAATGGTTTTAGAATCCCTACCTTCTGGATTTGCATTACTCTGGGTTCATGAAAAATTTAATAAACTGTTATTGGGCTGATACAATTTTCTTTGGTAATTTAAATATCTATCTTTGATCTAGAAGCATTAAAAAGGGTTTAATGTACGTGGAATTTTCAAGTCAAACCACGACTTTTGTTTGTGCAGAATAACAAAATAGAGTCATGAGAGTAAAAACTACATTTATTTCACAATATAATCCCCTGCTACACTAATGCACTTAACCCAGTGCATTATGTATTATGTATTATGAATGTCTGAAACAATGTCTAAAACACTGGCCTCAGAGGAACTCTCTTAATGCCCCAAACATGATTGTGTGTACAGTTCCCACAGATTTCACAAATTGGTGACAAGTCATCTGTGGATTTTCAAGGATCAGGCATTCCACTCACTGAATATTGACGGGAACGATGGGATCCCTTGGCTGAGATCATCATTCATGGATTAACAGCCATCTTTAAAACGTTTAATGGTTTACTGCGGCTAAGCGTCTCATCACCATACTATGCTTGAGGTCTTCTGTAAATGTCATTTGGTTTAATGCCTTCATTCATGAGAGATTACATCACAAGTCTTGGTTTGATTTGAATGCCCCTTGTACATTATTTAACCATAATTACAGAGGAACGCTTTAGAGCAGCAATGAACATTTTTCTCTCATTTCTCTAAAATGGCACTTCTTTTGGAGATCCTACTGTATATTGTACATTTGTGTAACCCAGTGCTGGGTCAATGTAACTAGTAATAATTAGTAAGCACGCTATAAAGTCTGCTTTAAATAACACCACAATCAATTTAAATATTTCATTGACATTTTTCTGTTAACAACAACTATTTTAAATGTATTTTTACACACTAAACACACTTTAGAACATCTGGCCCCCTGTTGATTCATGTAATTATGTCCAAACTGGACTCATTTTAATTTTAAAACATCTCTTGTTATACTGAACTTCCAGTCTTACACATTATTATGCTGAGCAATTCCTGCTATCCGTTATCACCCAGATGAGGATGGGTTCCCTGTTGAGTCTGGTTCCTCTCAAGGTTTCTTCCTATTACCATCTCAGGGAGTTTTTCCTTGCCACCGTCGCCCTCGGCTTGCTCATCGGGGACAATCTTGTCATTTTCATTCATATACATTGCATAAAAACTTACTTCTTTTTATTGTGTAAAGCTGCTTTGCGACAATGTCAATTGTTAAAAGCGCTATATAAATAAAATTGACTTGACTTGACTAATTATCCAATCAGTCAGTCATGCAGAAGGAGTATAGCTACAGTTAAGGAGTTTATGTTAATGTTCATGTCAAATTATAGAATGGATAATAACAGACAGTATGATCTTAGTCTCTCTGACCATGGATGGCACGGTTGTTGGTAACCATCACTTTACACCTTTTACTGAGACGGGTTACAACTGCACTACAGCAGAGCCAGTTGGGTTCCGTTTTTATCTGCCAAGCACAATCTGAGGAATCTACAGTTGGCACAAGTTTATCCAATCTAGACAGTTTATAAGTTGGACAGGCACATTAATTTAATCTTAAACTGTAATTAGTAAGCAAAGAGCAAAGTAATAAATTTCTCTCAGTGGAGAGTCCTGGGGACTGGACTTGTTATGCAGTCGTGAAGACCTTTCACCACTTCTGAGATGCTTCCTCAGTTCTTCGCCAGTTGGTGACTCACACTTGTGGTGTCATGAAACTGAAGTTGACTGAGAGTCCACAGAAGTGAATTCAAGTGAAACCACTGGGGTAAACATGTCACAATGATGTCGGCGGTAGCTGATGCATACTACAGATCTTCCCTTCTGTTCAGTTTGACTTTCCAGAATTTATCCATCAGTGTCCTAGAGTGTGGACGAATTTGCTGGCACTCTTCCGTTAAAAAAAGAAAAACCCTCAGTGGTGACTGAAATAACTTGAAGCTGACAAGAGTAATAATTAATAATACTTTAATAAATAAGCAATGAAATTGCTTTCTGATATTGCTTTTGAATTGTGATTGAACAGAATACACACCCACTTACTCATCACCTGTATCGCTTTATCCTGTATACAGGGTCGCGGGGGGCCTGAAGCCTATCCCAGGAGACTTAGGGCACGAGGCAGGGTAAAACTACAGTACATGCACACAAGGTGGGAATCAAACCCTAGACCTAGGGGTGCAAGGCGACAGTACTAAACACTAAGCCACCATGCTAACTTAACAGAATAATAAATAAAAAAAAAACATGAATGAAACTGGCCTGGCCAAAAATGATGGGACTTGTAACCAAATATTTTGTTGCACATCTTTATGAGGAAATCACTGAAATCAAGCAATTTCCGTACCGTAGCTCTCAGTGAGACTTCTTAATCTGTCAACAGGCATTCTGGTCTGGTATTCTGGTATCCACTAATTGTGAGCAAACTGTCTTATCCAGCTGTCTTAGGTTTGAAGCATGCCTTATCCATCCTCCATGTTACAACTCTTTTTCATGGATGTTCTGTAGGATTTAGATAAGGGCTCATAGAAAGCCACTTCTGAAGAGTCCAAATTTTTTGGAACTAAATGAGTACATTACACTCCAGACTGCCTTGATAACCTTGAGATGTCATTGTACTTCTTCACAAATTCATGATACAGTATATTGTGCCAGATGCAGTAAACCATCCTGAGAACCTTAACAAACCACCATCATTTTTCACAGTAGGTTCAGTTTCTTTGAAAGCATAATTTTTGCATCTGTGAACACACAGCTGATGCGACCCATCAAAAAGCTCCAGTTTTGTCTCATCAGTCAAAATGACATTCTCCCAGAAGCATTGTGGCTTTTCAATATGCAATTCCTGTCTGTTTTTTTAATGATTTGCTTTCAGCAGTGCAGTCCTCTTGGGTCGTCTCGCATTAAGTCCAGTTTTGTTCAAACAGCGCCGGAGGCTGCGATCAGACACTGATGTACCTTCACCTTGGAATTCACCTTGAACCTCTGTGGAAGCTTTCCTTGGCTCTTTTGTTACTGCGTATAATATAATTATAATATTCAATTTGACATGAATTTTCCTCCTGCGGCCGTGTCCAGGGAGGTTAGTTACACTCCCAGGCTCCCTAAACTTCTGACTCATTTTTGCAGCTGTAATCACAGGAATATTAAGCTGCTTGGAGATGGTCTTCAAGCCTTTACCTTTAACATTCTCGTCAATAATTTTCCTCCTGATCTCTTCAGACAATTCTCTCCTTTGCTTTCTCTGGTCCGTGTTCAGTGTGATAAACACCAGAATATCAAACAGCACAGTGACTACTTTTCCCCAATTAAACAGGCTGACGAACTGATTGCAAGATTGAAGACACCTGTGATGATAATTACTGCACACACTTCAGTTTAACTTGTTACTGTACTGTGGTCAAATTATTTTCTTGGGATACCAATTAATTTGTCCAGTGTGCACATTTACCATGGTGTAGCATCTCCTCTTCTTTCAAAACAGTTGGAAGAGGTCTGGGCACTGATGTTATGAATTTCTGGAGTTTTAGTGCCGGAATTTGATCCCATTCTTGCCTGTTATAGGTTTCTAGCTGCTGAAGAGATCGTTGTCGTCTTTGATGTATTTAATGATTTAATGTTTAATGATGTCCTCTATAGGTGAAAGATCTGGACTGCAGACAGGCCTATTCAGCACCCGGACTCTTCTAACTATGAAGCCTTGTGACAGTGGTTTCTGGAAGTATTCCTGGGCCCATTTAGTAATGTCAATGACACAATCATGCCGATGAGTGATGCAATCTTGTCTGAGTCCACGGGCATCCAACAAAGTTCTTCGGCCTTGTCCCTTACTCACAGAGATTTGTCCCGTTTCTCTGAATCTTTCGATGGTGCACACTGTCCATTGTAAATCCTAATGCTCAAAGTAATGAAACACATTGAGTACTATTAACTTAAATAATTGCAATTAGGTCAAATTAATAGACCTTTTTGAGTATTCAGAACTTTTTGGTATTCATGAGTTTGTAGAAATGACACTTTTCAAGTTAGCTGAACAAATTTGATATTTTAAGTGATCGTACTTAAGTAACAGTAACTGTCACCTTAAAATCTATAGAGCACTGGTGGCTCAGTGGTAGGTGTTTCGCCTGCCATGAGAAAAGCCCGGGTTCGATTCCCGGGCTGGATTGTCTGCAACAATTTATTTGATTTGCAATAAGTTCAACAAACTCAAAAATTGATAGTTCTGTTTACTTAACATTGGAAACATCATTACTTAAAAAAATGGATGTAACTGATTACCTCAAATATTTTGAGTTTTGCCAACTTAATCACAGTGTTTACAGTGTAGATGATAAGATTTGCAAAGCCTTTGCAATTTGATGTTGAGGAACGTTGTTTTTCCACAATTTTTTTATGCACTCTTACAAAGATCGGAGAGGTTCTGCCTCTCTAAGACATCCTTTTGATAGCTCATCATGTTACAGACCTGATGCTAGATGTTCTCTCAGCTGAATCTGTTTTTAATTTCTTGCTTTTTTTTTTTTGTTGCCCCCGTCGCATCTTTTTTTGAGATCTGTAGCAGGCAAATTTTAAATGAGCTCATGGGAATCTCTGTCGCGCTGGAAACAAAGATTGACGGGTGCGATGTCCAATCCCAGGATCTGACAGACATAGGAACCAGAAACCAAGAGACATACCCCAAAAATACTACGGGTTTAAACATTTGGTATGTTCTCAATGTTTACTGGATTACATTTGGCATGTTCTCCATGTTCTATTGTGAATAAAATATTGGCTCATAGGAAAGTATTTTGGTTTTCGTTTTATTTAAGTTAAAAAATTTCCAGACTTTTCCCGGAATTTGGGTTGTAATGGTTTTTATAAAAATATGTCAAGAACCATGCAATCTGACTATTTAATAAGTTCTAATACAAACAGACTAATTTTGACTGATTAATGATGCAATGTGCTCAACCAAAAAATTTGGTTATAAATGCCTACAACATGCCAGTAGTCATTTAAATATAGGATTGATTCACCCGGATTACATTGGAGTGAAAGACTTTTTTCGAGATTTGTTCTGAGGTCTATTTGGAGTGGCAGTGCTTATTTCCAAAAGGGTAGCTGCCACCACATGCCAGATATGAGGCGACACCCCTGTCCCAGTTCTTCCACAGACCAATTCTCCACTCGTGTGTTACTTTCGCAATAATTACTGGATGTGAAATTGGTTCGACCTGCCCCAATCTGTTTCCTTGGAAACATGAGAGCTATGGTAACGCACTTCTTCCACTTTTAAAAGCGACAAAAGCTCCTTAAAGTAATGTAAGTGAAGTCAGGATGCATTAAAATTAATGGATGGACATTCACTGCTTTTCTTGTACTGCATAAAAAAAATAAAAACAGGTTGCTGGAGTGTAAGAGCGTGTGTTACTTAGATCACATCCCTTGGGGGAAATCATCTACAATTAATGGCTTGGTCAGGGCAATAAAAGTATGGTTATGGAAAATGGCAGTAGTGCAGTGGATATTTATTGCAGTAGTTTGCACGTGCACTGCATCACCAGAGAGGCAGAAAAATAGATTTGGTTTGGGTTTTAAGAGTTGCATGATTGGCGATTTTTACAGAGACAAATCGATCCATACTATGGTTGGTCTCTCTGTCTCTCTTGCTCTTTCTCTCTCTCTCTCTCTGTGATGAGCACATTAACCCTGGCAGAAGAGATTGCTCTCATCTGTTGCTATGGGCTTAACATTAAAACGTGATTAACTAATTGCCTAGAGAGGAGTGTGACATTACTGCGGTGGAGGTGCAGTGATGAGCACATCTATTCTAATTTCCCCTGGCTACCTCTCAACCCCCAAAACTGGTAAACACGGCAGAATGCTGCTGCCACCCACATGCACTCGGCAAGCCACCATATACAGAAATCTTTTTTTTTTAAACTCAACCCCCAATGGTGCATGCCTATTATTACAATCAGGTCCGGCTCATTGTTTATTATCCATGTTCCAAGCGTTCCCATTTGATGATAAGAAGCAGGTGAGAAAATTGCTGCTTTGCAAACCTTGACTGTTATGATGGAAAAGGGCTGAGATTGATGTAGACTGAACGTTTCCATAACGTGACTCCGGTAGGCAATTGAGTGATTGAAATCCTGCAAATGAGGCAGGAACATTGGACACAGTGCAGGAAATTGAACGACATGGGAATAACAAACATGTTAAACACTGTCCTGGAGCACAGCTAAATCCGCAACATTGTGATATCACCCAGAAGGACTCAGATAAACTCTGATAGTGTTAATTCAACACTGAAATTTGTCGAGGGAACAGGGAACACTGAAAAAAACGTAACACTGAGTGTATGAGGAGACCTGAGAATCCAGAGAGAACCCCACTCCACACAAACAGCAATCTAGGCTCTCAACTCTTCTGTGCAATTTGACATCAATCATAGCATGCATGACCAAGACCACCTTCCTTAAACAGTGTCTACCAACATTGCGATATGGTCCACATTTGGGTGTGACCTTAATTGTCTAAATAAAACAATGCCAAGGGAGAAAATGCACCAGGGTTTGATTGGACTAAATGCTGCATACAGTACTGTATGTGAAAGCCAGTGGTGGCAAACTGGTCACAAGGTTCCGTCCCACTGAGATGTCTCCCACTTATTATACAGAGCAATTCTGTGTCACATTAAAAGCCTGGTAGCATTAATGATTGTTAATCTTTGCTCCCTTTGAAACACAGTGTACTTAAATCAGCCGTAGAAGCCAACAGAAACTGTGCTTCACTGGAGGTCTTTGAGCAATGCTTTTCATGTAGACTTAAAACAGTCCCATGTGGTGAATCCGTCCTATTAAAAGAAGGGTAAAAGCACAAAATGTAATCAAAAAGTCAATGCTTTGTTGTTCGTTCATTGTCCGTAATCACTGTCAGCTTTAGCATCTAGTCATAATTTCGCTTGTGGAAGTGCGAATCTGTAAACTGTTTAATCATGTTCTGCATAGTAGTATCCATAATTTAATTAAAGGTACGTATGTGATGCTTGACACTGGTAAGATGACTAAAATATTTAAAAAATGTTCATAGGTACAGTTATTATACATATTCAATACTCTGTATAATAAAAAAAAAGACATTTCAGTAATTTGTGAGAACATACACGAGTCTGGGGTTTGGGAGAAAATTTCATTCGGCTTTATAATGCAGACTGGCCAGAGTCTGTCTCAGGTTGTGCACTTCCGAATGACATTTAACAGTATAATTATTCAAAGTCCTGTAATGAAAAGCTGTGATCTGCTCAACAGGTAAAGGCGAGCACACATTTGATTGGCAGAACATAATGAGAAACAGTGGTCTCCAGAGCAGCGCATAGCGAGTAGATGACGGCTCCCATGTCTGACGAGACGGCAGTGAAGGTTACGTCCTACGCACATTCAGTCACTTCAAACGGAGTCAGATGCAGGTGCTACATACAGGTGTGAAAGTGTTGGTGTAGGGCGGGTGGCAGCATGACTCCATCACTCAACAAAACAAAAAGATTCATGCGGTTTATTCACTCATTAAGAGTTACCATGAACATGTTGTATTAAGCCATTAGAAATTATTTCGTGTGTATAAAGTAGTTTATCGTTCAATATATAATTTTTTATTTCAGTACCTTCACAAATAATGGCAGAACACATGAACATATACCTTAATATGCATTCAGCAACTGCGTTCATGTCGTCTTAATAACTAGTTGGTTGTATGGTATTTATCAAGAGTTGCTTTTCACTTTTCAGGTTCCAAATTGTATTATTATAATTCAATAAATTATTTAACAGTAGCCAAAACATACTATAACACTCAACAAAATACCTGAACAATAACATTAACTTTATTATCCATCATAATTGTGTAATCTCATTTTTGAGGTTAGCACTAAGATGGCTTTGTCTGCATGTCATGTTACAACCACAAATGTAAATGTATTTACCTACACAATGTGGCACATACAGTATTTGAAGTAGATGGAATTTGTTTTTTCAAGTAGATATCTTAAAAGTGTGGCCTGCATTAGTATTCAGCATTCAGTATTCAGTATTCACAAGTCTTTCTGGGTTCAGTGGAACCTTGGATTACAAGCATAATTCGCTCCGGAAGCGGGATCATATTCCAAAATACTCGTAAACCAAATCAAATCTTCCCATAAGAAATAATGAAAACTCAAATAATTCATTCCACAGTCCAAAAAAAGTAAATACAGAAAAATAATGAATACAATATATAAAGTGAAAATAAAACAAATTAACCTGCACTTTACCTTTAAAAAAAGTTCAAATAAATCCCAACAGATAAGTGTTTAGTACATAGTTGTGCGCGCAGGTGCCGTGTATTTGTGTGTGTGGAATTAGCCCCTTCCCTCGCCTCGTCTTACACAGTAAAACTCCTCCTGTGTGTCGGTGTGTGTGTGTTGGTGTCAAAAAACTCTGCACTCGTAAACCAAGACATGCTCGTTTTTCAAGTCAAAATTTATTAAAAATCTTTGCTCGTCTTGCGGAACACTTGTAAACCAAGTTACACGCAATCCGAGGTTCCACTGTATGTCTCTACCAGCTTTGCACATCTGGAGAATCAAATTTTTGCCCATTCTTCTTTGCAAAATGGCTCAAGCACAGTCAGATTGGATGGAGAGCGTCTGTGAACAGCAATTTTCACGTCTTGCCACAGATTAGCAACTGGATTTAGATCTGGGCTTTGACTGGGCCATTCTAACCCGAGAATATGCCTTGATCTGAACCACTCCATTGTAGCTCTGGCTGTATGTTTGGTGTCGTTGTCCTGCTGTAAGATGAACCTTCGTCCTAATCTCAAGTCTTTTGCAGACTCTAACAGGTTTTCTTATAAGATTATAACCTAATTTCTTCTAAGACCTTCTTAAACAAGTTTGCTGTGTCCCCCATATGGTTTGTTGCAAACTGCAAATGAGGCTTCTTATGGCTTTTTTTCAACAGTGGCTTTCTTCTGGCCACTCTTCCATAAAGGCCAGATTTGTGGAGTGCATGACAAATATGGACAGATTCCTATGGACAGATTCTCCCACCTGAGCTGTGGATCTCTGCAGCAACTCTCTGCTTCTCTTATTAATTCTCCTCTTGCCCGGCTTGTCAGTTTAGGTGGTTAGCCATGTTTTGGTAGGTTTTCAGTTGTGCCACACTCCATTTTTGGATCACGGATTAAACAGTTTTCAGTAAGATCTTTAAAGCTTGGGATATTTTTTTATTTAAAAAAATAAATAAATAAATAATAATAATAATAACCTAACCCTGCTGTAAACGTCTCCACAACTTTATCCCCGACCTGTCTGGTGTGTTCCTTGGGCTTCATGATGCTGTTTGCTCACTAATGTTCTCTAACAAATCTCTGAGGGCTTCAAAGAAGCGGCTGTATTTATACTGATATTAAAGTACACACAGGTGAACTTTATTTACTAATTAGGTGACTCGTGAAGGCAATTGATTCTACTGGATTTTAATTAGGGGTATCAGAGTAAAGGGGGGTGAATACAATGCACACCATTTTAGATATTTACTCACTCATTGACTCACTTACTTACTCATCATCTATACCGCTTTATCCTGTATACTGGGTTGCACGGGGGCTGGAGCCTATCCCAGGAGACTTAGATGCACCCTGGATGGGGTACACCCTAGATGGGGTGCCAATCCATCGCAGGAAACACACGGGTTATTCAAAAACTATGGGCAATTTGGGAACAAATGTTTTTGGACTGGGCGGCACGGTGGTGTAGTGGTTAGCACTGTCACCTTGTACCTCCATGGTCTGGGGTTCGATATCCGGTCAAGTTCGAGTCCCGTCTCTGTGTACAGTCGTGGCCAAAAGTTTTGAGAATTACATAAATATTGGAAATTGGAAAAGTTGCTGCTTAAGTTTTTATAATAGCAAATTTGCATATACTCCAGAATGTTATGAAGAGTGACCAGATGAATTGCATAGTCATTCGTTGCCATGAAAATTAAATAAAATTAATACCACTGCATTTCATTGTTGTCATTAAGGGACCTGCTGAGATCATTTCAGTAATCGTCTTGTTAACTCAGGTGAGAATGTTGACGAGCACAAAGCTGGAGATCATTATGTCAGGCCGATTGGGTTAGAATGGCAGACTTGACATGTTAAAAGGAGGGTGATGCTTGAAATCATTGTTCTTTCATTGATACCATGGTGACCTGCAAAGAAACGCGTGCAGCCATCATTGTGTTGTATAAAAATGGCTTCGCAGGCAAGGATATTGTGGATACTAAGATTGCACCTAAATCAACAATTTATAGGATCATCAAGAACTTCAAGGAAAGAGGTTCAATTCTTGTTCAGAAGGCTCAGGGCGTCCAAGAAAGTCCAGCAAGCGCCAGGATCGTCTCCTAAAGAGGATTCAGCTGCGGGATCGGAGCAGTGCAGCCACCAGTGCAGAGCTTGCTCAGGAATGGCAGCAGGCAGGTGTGAGCGCATCTGCACGCACAGTGAGGCCAAGACTTTTGGAAGATGGCCTGGTGTCAAGAAGGGCAGCAAAGAAGCCACTTCTCTCCAAAAAAAAAACATCAGGGACAGATTGATCTTCTGCAAAAAGTATGGCGAATGGACTGCTGAGGACTGGGGTAAAGTCATATTCTCGGATGAAGCCTCTTTCCGATTGTTTGGGGCATCTGGAAAAAGGCTTGTCCGGAGAAGAAAAGGTGAGCGTTACCATCAGTCCTGTGTCATGCCAACAGTAAAGCATCCTGAGACCATTCATGTGTGGGGTTGCTTCTCATCCAAGGGAGTAGGCTCACTCACAATTTCGGGTCCTGCTTTTTGTGTACAAATTTTAATCAGAAACACCGAATACCACACATGTGCTTCATCCATCATTATCAGACAGGTTGGATTGGAAAGAGCAACCCAAGGAGTAATAAAAATCTGAATAATAGTAGTTCTATAACATTGGAGTAATTTGGATGAAGTTTACATCTGATGTATTTTTTATCAATACAATCTTAAGTTAATGGTCTATTAGTGTAGACACCTTACACATAATGAATTATACTGTGTGTAGAAGGAACACTTCAGATGGATTACCAGTCATCAGGGTTGCAAAGGAAACAAAACACAAAACTTCCTAGAATAAGAACTGTGACTGCTCACTTGAGAAGTTCAAATGAAGTAAATTGAATAAAATTAGTCACTGTTTAGATTTTAATAGGTTAAGAGCCTTATTTGCATAATTACTGCAGGGATTAATATGTTTCAGCTGGTAACAATTCTTTTATCCCTAATTGACGCAATAAGCAACTTCTCATTTCTTAAACAACCATGTCAGAAAATGAGTCATATACACATGGAAAAAATGTTATATAAGCAGTGTATGTTTACAATGCTCATGTATATAGAAAATTGAATTAATTGAAGTACTTGATTTGTTAGTTATCTATTATTGATCTCATTTTAATTTGTACATTAAATCTCACCATGTAGCTGCGTACAATGATGCTCATAGGCTGTGGCAGGACGTCCCTGAGATATATTTAAAACAATTGCTATTGAACATCAAAGTCACATCTTATATTGAATAAATAGCATTCAATCAGATCTGGTTGGCTACAGTAGCCTTGCACCTTCAGGGTCTGGGTTTGATTCCCGCCTCTGGTCAATGTGCATGACACATGTGCATGTTCTCCCCGTGCTTGGTGGGTTTCCTCTGGGTACTCTGGTTTCCTCCCACAGTCCAAAAACATGCAGATTAGGATAAACAGGGTTTCCAAATTGCCCATAGTGTGCGAGCGAGCACGTGCGTGTGTGTACCGATGTGTGTCCTGCGATGGATTGGCACCCCATCCAGGGTGATTGAATTATTGATATCATATTATATCGTTTTTTGGAAGAGTCATTAAAATTGAAGACAATGATGCTAATTTGTCTCCACTGTATCTGACATCGCAGTACTGAAAGTATTCGACACCCGGGATGTTGATCTTTATAAATAAAACTTTATTGCTTTATTTTAATTCAATTCCGCAATTTAGTTATTTCGATTTGGATTGGCGTATAATCGTATTGGGTTGAGAGAAATAATGATGGACTTATTGACATTGAATATTTCATTTACAAAACACTAGAAGTAATTAATCCTTTACTTAGTCTTCAGGGAAATGACTGGTACTTTCCAACCAAGCCATTACATTATAAAAATGTCTGGGGGAAAAAAAAATATATATATATATATATAATTCTGATTCCTGGTTACATTATCCAGAATCTTCAACAGTTAATATATTTATATAGCCATGCTGGGCTAATCAGAAGTGCAAATTTACAGCTAGTGTGACTAGTAACTTATTATTCTATTCAATTCAGTTTTTATATACCACTCAGACAAACCACCTGAGCTGAGAGTCTAATTGTGAGCAAATGACAGAAGGACCTCGGAGGTGAAGAAAAAACTCAATTTGGCCATGTATAAAAGAAATGAGTGAGAAACGCCTTGCCCGTGGGTAGAAATAGCTAGAACTTATTGATTCTTTAAGCGACTGCTGTTATTTCCCATTCATGTGTCAGGATTTGCATGGTAAAGCTCTCAAGCTACAACAGACCTCTACTGTGATGTGCCGTTTCTGAACAAGTAAAAAGAGGCAGTGCTGTATTGTCTGAATGAAGGAGTTTGCTTTCTGAAATTCGAGATGAAGTTACATCAGCTCCACGCTTTCCTATTTGAGCTCGCACTTCTGTCTTAGCAACTTGGAAGGTATTTCTAGTATATGTCCGAGTTTCCTTTAGGTCCTTTGGTTTCCCCCCAATTCCCAAAACACATACGGTGGACAGTGTATATGGCAAATTGCCCCAGTTGTGAATGAATGATGGGCTTTAAACATGAAGCAGTTTGATGTCATACACATGGAGCAAATACACATGTGTAATAAGGCCTCAGTAATATATTATACCTGGTGCTGTGCTTACTGCATGTGTAATATCAAATGCTCTGAAGGTGATCTAAAACGATGTATGCCCTATTTTAACTGAGCTTTCGCATCAGAGATCTACAGTAAAGTAAACAGAATGAGCTAATAACTGAAGAGAATAAATGTCCTTCACTTCCACTTGAGATCAACAGAAAGGCTGGCATGACCCTTTTATGCTCAGCTAGGATCAGTTTCTAGCATAAAAGCCTTCCATTAAAGGCAGCTCATACAGCATTCACTGTTAAAAACAAAGTAAATGGACTGCAGTTGATATGATACGTTACACACAAAAATAATTACTGAATGTTAACAGGATGCGAGTTAGGATCTTTCATGTAGTTTTTTTCTTTCTTAGGTTTGGTACGGCTTCCTATTGCTTGTTCCAAACACTTACTTAGAGCGAAAGAGCTTGGGGGAAATGGTTAAATAAGCCAATAAGTGTAGGTATTAATACTCAACTCCAAAGCACATGCAGTGTCTCAAATTGATCTGAAATTAAGGTTAAAATTAGGGCTGTAGCTATCGAATATTTTAGTAATCGAGTTTTCTACCAAAAATTAAATTTTTGCGCCGCGACTGCCCGCCGACGTTCCGCAAAGTTCTGCAAGGTCCGCCAAAAAATATTTAAACATGTTTTTAATTATTTGTTGACAGCTTAAACATATTTAATTTTTCGTGCAGAAAGATGGAAACGTAATCACAGCGCCAAAACTTGCGGTCAATCATGAAGAACCGTACTTCCGGCCACCGCGCGAAACCGCGTAGGTGAGAGAGGGGTATTAAAGTTGACTGAGATTAATTAAGTGCATTACAGCACCATACATTCTTATTTTAGAGCCTTTTCTCGGATGCAAAAAAATTACTTATTTCAAATGACTTTAAGGATTTTAAAAAAATAAGGCACAAAATAAATAATTATACAGAAACACTAAGTTATGCAACTAAACTTTCAGAACTAAAAGTTTCAAAATCTACATCTCAGGCATAACATAAGCCTTTACTGACAATTCCTGTCGTTTTCTCTTGCTGCTTTCTTCTTCTCTTGGCCTCGCTGATAATTTTATCGCTCCCTTCCATTTTGCAGCCCGCAACAGAACGCTCCCTCAAATCAATACACAGCTAACTGTTTGCGTCTCCTTCCGCTTTGTGGGTGACGTAAGCGCTTCTTCTTCGTTGGTGTTTACTGGCGGCTTGCACCCGGAAGTGCGCTGTGTCAAAAGCGTGCTGTCAACAAATAATTGCGCAGAAACATAACGCAAAGCTTTTAAAATGAATTAAACAAAGCTTCGAGTCAGAAGATTTTGCCTCGATCATTTTTTGTAATCGTATTACTCGATTTACTCGAGGACCCGTTTCAGCCCTAGTTAAAATAGTGGTGTACTAAATAGACAATGTGGAAGTTTGTGGCCAAGTACAGTATAGTGTGTAAGTAAGCAGATATTAGAAGATATTTAAACTATAAAATAGCAAATGTTAATAGGTGTTAGGAAAACAAAAAAACATTCCAAGTAGTCTATTTTTAAAGTCAGTTAGAATTAGAGTACATTAAGAGACCTAGTCATCATTGAGAGATTAAATGATGTGCAGCCACAAGTTCAAGAGAGCAAATATTGGCTGTGTTTTCCGGATGAAACCGATGGTGTTCCTACCACGTCGATCAGATCGACACTTACAGCACCATGTACTGTACATGATTGGCAGAAGTGCACTAACGCAATACTCAAGTAAAAGTACTTGCCTAAAAATGCATTCCACCACAAGTTGAAGTAATACTTTTTTTTCCTTTTTTTTTTTTTTTACTCAAGAACATGTACAGTATGGCTCTAAAATTGACTTCAATACCACAGGTACTCTACAAAGAAACTGATTTTTTTTTTACCAGAATGAAAGCATAAATTGATAATGAATAAATAAATGTAGGATTAATTATCTGTGTTCAGTTACTTTACAAGTTCTCATCATTACAAAAGATAAAACATTTATGCCAATGTATTTACATTTTTAATACTGTACACAATATGTTAATGTTTTGACTGATTGGGTTAGACATGGCTGTACAGTGAACAGTGCATTATTTATTAGACAAAAAACAATACTCTGTATATACAGTAGAATGTTGAATAACTTTTAGCATTGGTGAGTTTTATGGATAAAGAAGAGACCAGGCTAGTAGCCGCTCTGCCGTGCTTGTAATTTTATTTTAAGAGAGCTGTGGCATTTCAAACCCTAAAAATAAATCGCTGATTAACTTTGTTAAAAATGAAAGGTTTCAGCTGCTAATACGCAGCCCTGTTGTGCACTGGTAATATGTTTAGAAAAATAAAATGAACCCAAAGAGATATGCATTTTTTTTTCTTATAGGCAGATTTTAAAAGAATGATAACTGAGAGGACACTAAGTGAATGAACTAATGAAGCTACAGTACTAGTGTGACAAGATCTGATGTTAATTAAATGAATGGCGAGCAGTGGGATAAACGCCTGTGGAACTTTTTGTAGCTAAACTAGTTAGTTGCTGCCACTGCTACTCTGTATAATAGAAGAAGTCCATGCAATTAAGCAGTCTAAGCAAAATAAACATTTGCATACTGCAAGCATATAGAATATAATAAGGTTAAAGGACGCACCAAAACATTATAAGCTTGTAATGTTTTGACTTTAAAAATAGACTACAAACCAAACTCATATGCGTTCACAAGTCTTTTGCTCAGTACAGTATGTTAGCGAGTTAGCTTGAATGCTTTAAATCTTCCCTTAACAACCAGTGGCGGCCGGTCAAAACGGGGCGCAGGGGCGCCGCCCCCCTTAAAGTTAGCTAGAGAAGAATGCTACTTTAACATGTAATTCATGTTAAATTTTAATAATGCAATAAAGTCATTTAGTCTCGATATTCTGCTGTATTTCTTAATATAATTTATTTGAAAAAAAAAAAAAATCTAACCTGTATTACGTTCATTTGTGTTCGTGTACGCGGGGGGCGCCGGACAAACCAGTGTCTATGTAGACACGTAAATCTTTGAAAAGCATGTGACTTGAGGCTGAGCTCTGATTGGATCATTTTTAAATCATCCTTTGGGCACAGCATTGTGCGCCCTGAACCCTCCCACTTTTGTTCTTAGCGAATCAATATTGTTCTTAAATATTTGGGCTCATGTGATTGGACCATTCTCAACGAGTCTTCCAGCACTTCTTATGGCAAGCGGAGCTCCTGACTGGATGCGATGTGAGTCATGTCTTTACTTTATACTAGTAGTAATGATGCTTAATCACCTGATAAACGCCTATTTACAGGCGAGTATTAAAAGTTAAACTTTTATTTTGTTCGCGCCCGAAATGTTTCAGCAGGGAACTGACCAACTGTCTAACCTACTCCACTATTTGAAACTCAATCAAACTTGTTATTTGAATAACTCCTATGTTCTATAGAGTATATGTTGGCATACTCTATAGCACGGACACCGCTCTAGATAGATGCTTGTAGGGCAAAAGCTTTAAGAGTTATGGTTATGTTGTGCATGTCAAAAATATATATTATTGATTCTTTAAGCGACTGCAGTTATTTGCCATTCATGTGTCCTGATTTGCATGGTAAAGCTCTCAGGTTTCAACAGTCCTCTACTGTGATGTGCCGTTTCTGAACAAGTAAAAAGAGGCAGTGCTGTATTGTCTGAATGAAGGAGTAAGTGATTACATTTGCTTTCTGAAATTCGAAATGAAATTACATCAGCTCCACACTTTCCTATTTGAGCTCGCATTTCTGTCTGAGGAATTTTTTATGTTCTCCTAGTGTCTGTGTGGGTTTCATTTTGGTCCTCTAGTTAATTATCTGACAGACTTGGAGGGCAAAAGCTTTAAGAGTTATGGTTGTATTCTGTAGGTCACGTGAGTTCCTTTCCTTTTTTAATTTCAGCTCTATCAAATGGCAACAATGTGCCGCTTACTGTTCATTTAGGATGACATCAAAGGCAAAAATGTTCATGTTAACTGTTTAATTTTAGTAGGACTCAGACCGTACAAGACAACCATGCTGCATCCCAATCAGGCAGTTCAGAAACACTGTGGTTGAAGTGAAGGAACCTGATTCTTGCACCATCTTCATGTGAACGTTCCCATGGTGACGTGCTACACATTTTCCTGACATTTGGTAATAGGTTCTTTTTTTTTCTCTTCCCCCTTTGCATTTGTCCAGTTCCACCCTTCTTGCATTAAGTAGTCCAGACGACTGATGACAGCTGAGAGGAAACAAATAAACGCCATAATACTCCCCCTCACCGACCTGTCACACATATTCCCAAACAAACACGCTTAAAATTAACCTGAGGAACCTTGGGTATTATGAAGCCAAGCCTGAGACAGAAAAAAAGCAAGGAAGGTCAAAGAAAGTGTTAGCTCACAAAGATGAGTAATCTACACCCAACAGAATGCTTATTACTACAGGGACAGTAACTCCCACTCCAAACTATTTCTCAACACCATCTTCCTCAAATGGTCTTCAATGACTCTGTCAGGATAATACTTCATGCGCATTGAGGCTCAGATAAATTTCATCATGCAGCTTTCACACACCTGCTTCAGTCCTGGACTGGATTTAAAGGGGAAAAAAAGGAAAAAGAAAAGAAAAGAAAAAAAGTTTAAGGGACTTGGTTGAACATTTAGGCATAGATTTTACTCGTCACTTTGTTACAGGTGCAAAACCTAAAGAAAAAACTATGACGTCCAAAACAGGCCATGAGTCACCGTCAGTGATATGCTGTATGCGAGAAACAGATGTCAAGGTGATAGTTAGAATTTTAAGTGTTTGTTCAGGAACACAAGCAAATCCAAGATGTAGTCTGCTTAATCAAAACGGCTATTATACTTACAAATGACCCTCACCAGATCATGAATGCAAGACTGTTACATCTCTTCATCCCAACGCTTTTCTCAAAGGACAGGAAAAGGCACAAATAAATACACACTTGCTTATATTCCTGATCAGGAGCTTTATAAAGTAATAAACTTTTTAAAGCAATATAACTTAGAAAAATAAAAAATAAAAAAAGCTGTGATGAGCTGAGCAAACTTCATGGTGACACTCATCACTCATCGTCTATATCGCTTTATCCTGTATTCAGGGTTGCGGAGGGCCTGGAACAAATCCCAGGAGGCTTAGGACATGAGGCGTGGTACACCCCGGACAGGATGCCAATCCATCGCAGGGCACGCGCACACACTTATTCACAAACTATGGACAATTTGGGAACGCCAATGAGCCTAACCTGCAGGTCTTTGGACTGTGGGAGGAAAGCAGAGTACCCAGGGGAAACCTACCAAGCACAGGGAGAACATACAGACGGGAATCAAACCCTTACCCTGGAGGTGCAAGGTGACACTGCTAACCACTACACCACAGTGCAAAGCCTGAAATTGCATCTGATCCATATTATCAGACTTACAGAAATTCATTTGATTTTTACTTCAAAGTTAGAACAATATTTACAGTCCAAGATCAAAACAAGGTAGAATTTTAATTACATCCTAACTATTAGTACAATTAAAATATTCGTTATATATATTCGTTATACTTTGATATATTAGATGAAATACTTTATATATTTATATTTCAGGTGTTTCTTTTTTTATCTTTTAGGAGACGACCATTTAGGCTTTATCGTTAGGTTAATTGTGGTAACTGATGTTTTAATTAATGTTTACGAATATATATCACTAATTATAATGTCATGTTGAAATAATAATAATACTATTACTGCCACATAAATCAAAAGAGGACAAACACATTTATATCTCATTAATGAATTCAAAACATTCTTTATTTACCTCAGCAAAAAGAAATTGTGCTGTGTCAGTGTATTTTTACAGTGAGGAAATCAATTTGAAGCATTTGCACCAGGCATAACGTTACTAATGTGCACTGGAGGAAAGGGGTGGGGCTTCCAGGGAGAATCAGGTCATTTCCGAAGTTCTAAAAACCTGCACGACTGTCAGGGATTCAAGGTTTACATGTTAATTGGCTGATCTTTTATTTTTGTACGTAGTTGAAAAGGTCTTTATTGGACAACAGATTTTAGTTTTAGAGGAAGGCTCATTACACGGGAGTCCAAACAAACCATAAAAGCAATAATGTTCAACCAATAATGACAAGGAGGTCTTTCTACACCCCATGTCAATTCAGGAACTTCTTGCTAAAGCAGGATGTTTGTACTTGTTTTGCTGGTGTGGCTTTGGAGGCTTAAAAAAACTTAAACAAGGCTGCATTTGTTTGGAACTTGGCAGCAGCTTTCGTTAACAAAATTGCTGACTGCCTTTAATTTCTTTAATACAATTTATAAAAACTAAATACAAAAATTCCAGATAAAGTTAATGTGCATTTTTATTAACAAATTGTTTATTACAAAATGTTACTCTGATCAGCATTCAGTTGTAAATAACTTATGTCAATAATAAAAGCAATGTTGCTCAATGCTAGTATAGGCAGTACTGGTAATTAAAGCATCAGCATACAAAAAGCAAAGACATCAAGGCCTTGGTCATTCTGTCCTAACACAAGAGATTGATCATTAAAAAAAGAAAAATAACGCACAGCATTAAGATTTATGTGTTAAAAGGTTTGTATTTTTCTCAGGGTTTGCTCTGTATAATTTTCTTAATAAATCCTGGTACAGCCCATCCTGAACGCTTTATCTACTCCAGATTTCATTTTCACACTCTTAGTGGTTACAAAATGAAGAGGCCTGTGACATGGCTGAGAAAAATGAAGCTGTGGTTTCAACTGAAATGGATTTCTATTTAAACTGAGACTTTTTGCAGCTGAAAATATTTCAACATACGTCATTAAAAATCTGGACAAAAAAAAGTGAAATTGGTGCAACAATAAACAAAAACATGCTGTGGACAATATGCATTTTGTTTGAATATGCATGCTTGCACTGCCCCCTGGTGTCTATTTACTAATTACAATCTTCACACTGCCATAATGCTTCCGACTCGGATTAGAAAAAAATGAATTGTAATCACATACACATTTTTAAACCCACTTGTTTAAACAAAATGAAGCCAGAAATATATAAAGAAGCCATATTTATAAACAATGGCTTTGGGTAACCTTATTATTACCTAAACCTTTTTATTATTATTACCCAAATTATTTTGAAAGCTTATGTTTAGGATTGTTTTCTTGTTTACAACATACACTACCAGCCAAAAGTTTGGATATATCTACTGTAATTCCATGGTCTTTCCTGATTTTTATTTCTTTCCACATTACTACAAACAATACTGACAGTTTATATTGAGATGTGTCTGCTACTTATGCTTTGTAAAGCCTGAGGTGCTGTAATGTGGAGTATCAAAAAGTTTACAGATTAGATTAGATTATTAAAAGCAGTTTTTACTCTGTACGTCCTCCCTGAGACACCTCAAAATCTGGCAGTAGAATTCGCTATTAATCGTCCGGTCCCTGGGGATGAATTCTCGGTGCAAAATGTAAAATAAAAGACAATGAACTTGGCGGAGGTGTGGACCTGCCTCGCATTTTTCATGGAGATGATGGGCTCTTCCACTATGAAGACCTTTGCTTCAACTCAGGCTTTAACCCAAACACCAAAGTTCACCGTTCACCATCACCGTTAATGACCTTCGACAAGAAGGACAAGTCATCCAAATGTTCAAATCGCATGTGAGGATTTCCTGTACTGTTCCGTATGACACACCAGCAGTGGCAGCAATGTTATGGATTGTCCATAACATTTGACCATTGACAATAATCATACACAAGTTGCCGAATGGTTTGACATTTTCAGCGGTGGAGCTCATTGAAGGTCTTCCTGTTCTTTTGCTCTTGAAGCGCATGTGCCACTGAAAACACCTCAAATGACTCGAATTACAAAATTAGTTTTGAAACTTTTTATTTCCCCACCCCGTAATTTTTTAACCCCTTGATTTTTGGCCTGGTAACTCTAAATAAACTCTAAACTCTGCATCAGAGGTAAGTTTTGCTCTTGCTTTTCTGGGATGGTCTTCATGAGAGCCAGTTTCATCATGGCGTTTGATGGGTTTTGCAAATGCACTTAACGATACTGTTCTTGCAAGAACTATTAAATAACAGCTGACCCTCTTAACTGAATGTTGTCTTTAATACATTTCCTAAATGCTATAGTTCAAGGTTTTAAAATCTCCAGTCTAGAATGTAGAATAAACTTTTACCTGGTACTGTACATACATTTTTACTGTTTCTAAACTCATTTTTGCTCATTATTTCAACTTTAGTAAGGGCTTCTATCCTTGTCAGGTTCAGTGGAACTGGAGGCTATCCCAGGTACACTTGATATGGCGTGGGGATACAACTTGGATGCTATGCCCATGGGTTGGGGCGCTAGTCTATCAGCAATAACACTAGTAACACAATATTTACACTTAGCGATAATTTAGCATCTTCAGTCCACATATTGGGGGTGTGTTTTGCAAGTTTGGAAGAAACCAGAGAAGCTGGACATTACGAAGACTCTACACAGACAGTCGTGCAGTGGAAACTGCCTGAATTATTTTTAAGATCCTTTTTAATGTACACTTACATTTCTGCTATGCGACAACCACGAGGGTGAAACACTTGCATTCGGCTCTAACACTAGATGATATGTAACAACAGGTAAAACTTACACAATTTAACCGGGATCAATCTAGAAATGGACAATTTTGTAGTGATAAATACATCAAGCCCTGACTGCTAACACTTACATACAGTATGAAAGACCTTACCAACTACATTTATGAATACTTAACATAACTCGTTTAAGTGTTAACGTCTTCACTCACAGAACCACATGTTTAAGACATTTCATGGATTAGTATTTTGAATAACTGGGCATCCTGTACAAATTATTGCCAACGTTTGTAAAAATCCATACATTTGGTACAAAACTGCACAATATGATTTCAACTATTGGCTTTACACCAGAAGAACACACTTCTTAGAAATACTCGATATGCATACTACTGACATTTAGGCCACTTGTTCAAAGTTACGATGACATTAAAACAGCCAAGGACAATAATAAACGATGGGATATTATAAAACAGGAATGATCATCATTCAGCTTGGAATGTCGGAGTTGAAAATTTCATGAGTGTAACGGGTGAAAAAAGAGAGGAACACTAAAACTGCAAATCTCATTTTTAACATGTGTAGCTTTTATAGAATGCACAAAGTCTAATATATTCTGAACAAACTAAGAGTGAGCTCAATCTGCATCATATTTAACTTATTCATTTGGTTTCAATTTAGATTTCACCTCTTTCACATGAACACTTTGAATCCTGGTGTTTTTTTTTTTTCCTCCTGAAGCATGATTCATCTAGGCAGGAGAGAACAGAGCAATCATACTCAGGTGCAGACCAAAACAACTGGTCTGATGCGTCTGGTCTGAGCGGTGTGGTCTCGGTCTGCTTCAAAACTAATTCTATCGCACTTTGATTGCGGTGAGCAAGCAAATCAACTGAAATGTAAGGGGTAAAATAAACAAGGAGTGTATTCATGGTTTCTGTGACCTTCTTTTGTAAACGCTAAACAGAGCTGTGAGGTATAAACTAAACCAAAAGAAAGAGGTGCAACCCTTAGGATATGCTATGTGTTCTGAATATTTCAACTCAAAAAAGTAATGCTCGATGCAATAAAAAAAAAAAAAACAGTTTTTTTATTCATAAAAATCGTTTAGCCTCGGATATATAGTTTTGTGTTTGGATAATTTGGATAATTTCTATATGCACTTAGACTTTTTTTGATTCAGTATTTCTGAGAAAGAGTATCTGAGAAATATTTTTTCATGGTTCTATTTTGCTTAATTTTGTTCAATGGGAAGTCAAACTAAATTAAATAGCAATTAGATGAATAGATAAACTTGGTCAACAGACAGTAAACGTTCAGTTTAAGGAGTTGGTAAAGTACCAGATTATAAAAGACTAATGTAAAAAAAAAATTGCATACCTTTCTTTGTGAATAATAACACCTGGATATGGCAAACTGATACTGGACCAGCATTAAAGATGGTTAGTGCTTTAAAACATCACAATTAGACTGCATGGTTTAAGATGTAAGTTGGGGTTACAGCACTGGAGTCTTGTACTGTACCATTGCTTTAAGATCCATGGCTCTGATCCTCATGAAATTAATCTTACAGAGTTAGCCAGCTAACTCTGCTCCACATTCAACATTGCAAATATTGTTCGATCAGCCTTGCGTCTTTTTGTAAACTTGTTAAACTGTTGTATGTTTAAAACTGCTGAATCTAAATTCTTTTTACTTCAGCACTAATGTCAGGATAACTTTCGGTTACAGGTTATGATAGTTATGAAGCTGAATTAAATATCCAGCTATGAGGGAGAGAGAGCAAGCCAAATTTCTCACTCCTCTAACAGCAGCGTCTAGATGATGTAAGCGGCTGGCGTGTGATCTTGAATGACTCGTTGCTGTCCACGTCAGTGTTCTCCAGCGGGGGGATCTGCCGACCTGCAGAGCAAGCATGTGGGTACCGATCACACTACATTCCAACATATCCTCTGCTTTGCATGCCATTAAATATATAAAATAATAAGAGTTAGGATGCCCCTACACAAGCTACTATTTTTTATTTCTAAAAACTTTAATACTAGCACATGCTATGAAAAAAAATTAATACTATGAAATTACACATATGAATACAACACATATACTGCGACCAAGAAAACAGTACTCCTGATGAAGGTGTGCACAAGCTTTGACATCTTCTCAACTTGATAGCGTTTATTAAAAGCAGGAAAAATGTTCTAAATAAAGTTTAAAATAAAAACTACTTGGCCACAAAGTGATGCAGTGGTAAAGTGCTGTAGCCTCCCGCAGCCAAATGCCTAGAGAGAGCTGATAGAACGAACTCTCTCAGCAGGTTGGGATGGGAGGCACTTAGCACTCTCACATCAATCACGGCTCTACAGCCATTACGGTTCACACAAGCAGAAGGAGCGGATTGCGTTGTCTGTCGAGTGTGTTACGCCACCTCCAACAGTGTGTGAAACAAGTGGAAACACGTGCTAGTCTTTGGCCCTCCCTGGCTTGATGTGGGAGACCCCTAGCGCTAGCGACTGGTGTGAATTGGATACAACTAAATTACGGAGAAAATTGGGGACAAATTCCCACCAAAATGTGATTAAAAACAATCTAATTAAAATAGAATTTGGTTGAAAGATAAAGTAATTCATGTGCATTAAAATTTTGAATATAATTTATTTTTACCCATAAAAACGTAATACACAAAATAAAAGCTGTTTCTGAAGAATATAACAAAGATACAAACTTTACAAAATGAACAAAAGTAACAAAATTACTGGAATTGGATTTAGATTTGTCTAACCGTTACTAACACCAGATGGTGAATCATTAACTTCGTGAAAGGAATGTAGCTGGGAAATAAAGCATGAATGATCATGGTCCTTCGTACAAAATCAACAGTAGAAATTACACCCATGTTTAATAGTGGAAGTAAGAGCATTTCCACACACACAAATTGTGATGAAAACTGGATAGGGAACCCTAACCCTAACCCCCAGGATAGGGACTAAATTGCTCTGTGGACTTAAGAAAACCACTTGTTAGTGAAGCTAATTTGGAAAAAAAAAAGGCTTCAGGTTGCTAGGGAGCAAAGATTTTGGTGCAATGGATAAAGGGTCCGGGAGTCTGATGAGTTGAGGTTGACCCTATTCCAGAGCGATGGGTAAAGGTAAGAAAAGAAGTGCATAACGTGAGGCACCCATCATGCATAGTGGCCACTATACAAGCATTTAGAGGCAGTGTCATGATCTGAGGTTGTTTCAGTTGATCAGGTCTTGGTTCAGCAACGTTATGTGGCAATAAAAAGAGGTCAGGTGATGACCTGAATGTACTGAATGGCACAGACATATTCCAGGACTCAAATTGTGAAAGAGTGATTCTGGGAGAATAAGGAATCGTTTTCACACACAAACTAGCCACCGCATTGTGTGCAGTAATCAAAGCTAAAGGCGAATAAAATCTTAAAGTGTGTGACTAATATGCGGGCCAGGCAATAATATATAATCTACTGTGTCCAAACCGGTCATGTATGTAGTTTATACATGGTAAATTGAATTAATGACAGAGATGTGTCTTGTGCTTAAGTTCAATATTATAATATTTAAATAGCTGTACAGTTTAATGAGAAAAAATATATACGACTGCTTCTAATCATTGTGAATATATAATGCCTAAAAAAAACCTTAATATCTCAGTCATATCATAACAAACTTAACTGTCCATTACACAAACAGCTCAGGGAAACATTTACAGCACATGATACAGTATCAGCTCAGTATGGCATTAGGCTTGACTCATCGCACAATGACTTTCGGCTCATTAAGACAGATTTAAACAACACTTACTAATACTTTGAAAGAGTTCCTCAACATTGACAGCATTTCTAGCACTGGTTTCGATGAATATGGCTGCGATCGACTCTGCAAACTCCTTGGCATCTTTTGTGGGTACTTCTCTGTCAACATGCAATGTAATCAGGTCAACATCTCCAGAGATATCACACTGTGCTCGATTTCACAGGAAATATAAAACTAGGTCAGTAAAAAAAAAAGAAAGTGTTAATAAAGCAGTATAATTAAATTAATAATGCCGTTACTATTTGATTATGCTACATGAACTAAGTGATTAACAACAGTAGACTGATCTGATCTCATTGTGTTAGCAAAATAAATGGTTCATATACATTATGGGTTGTTTCTGCATTGTTAGACATTGATATTCACCTTAGTTAGACTAGACAGTTCCCCATCTGTAAGGGTTACAGACACTTTGAAGATTGTGGAAATTGCAATTCCATCAGTGGGTCTTAGGACTGACTGATACCACACAGTACAAATTCTAGGCTAAGATGAAAGACCTATGCAAAACTAAACTTGTTTTGAATTGCAGATGGAGAGCCAGGAAAACTCAGACTACTAGAAATGCTCACCGTATATCACCCAGGTCATTCTTATTTCCTGCAATTGCCACCACAATGTCCTCTGGGCCATGCTCCTTTAGCTCCTTAACCCACTTCTTCAAAGTCTGGAAGGAGTCCTGAAGAAAGAATAGGCTCTGAACTCTCCAAAGCTAAAGTAATGTATGTGCCTATCTGGGCTGTGTTCTCTATACAACAGGATATCCTAAACATATATAATTGCAGCAATTATAGCAATCAAAGCCACTACAATAAACAAACCAATTTTAATGACAGGGAAGTTTAACTTTTTCCTATGGCTCTGCAGTTATCCTTGAGAACTTTCGAAAGCTCCTTCACCCTTACCATGATTGCCACTTGTGTGAAATAATTACAGTAATGACATGGACACAATTTGCATAACAGCATATACTGTATATACAACTAGAATTCCTGAAAATATAGGAATTTTTTTTTTTATAAAATGAAAACGTACAGACTTTCAAATCACATGAGCCGATATTTTATTTACAATAGAACATTGGGAACATAAATGTTTAAACTGAGAAACCACTAAATGAGCTAATTTCTAATTTGATGCCTACTACAGGTCTCAAAAAAGATGGGATGTGGGCAACAAAGGGCTGAAAAATCAAGAAATTTTGAAAAGATTCAGCTGGGAGAACATCTAGCATCAGTTCATGATTACATGATTAGCTACTGTATAAACAAAATTTCTTAGAGAAGCAGAAGTAAAGGTGAGAGTCTTTTCAATCTGTGAAAGCGTGCATAAAAAATGCGGAATACTTTAAAAAGTTTGATGATGTTCCTCAACGTCTATTTGCAAAGGCTTTGCAAATCTCTTCATCTACAGTGATAACACCATCAAAGAATTCAAAGAAACTGGACAATTCTCTGTGCATAAGGGACAAGGTCAAAGACCTTTGTTGAAGTCACTGCATGACTCATCGGCATGATTGTGTCATTGACATCACTAAATAGGCCCAGGAATATGTCGAAAAACCACTGTCAGTAAACACAATCCGCTGTGTCAACTAGAGCTCTATCATGCAAAAAGGAAGCCATACTGTATGTGAACATGGTCCAGAAACGCTGTCGTGTCTGTGGACCAAGGCACATTTAAAATGGCCTGTCTCAAAGTGGAAAAGTGTTTTATTGTCAGATAAGTCCAAATTTGACATCCTTGTTGGAAATCACAAACGTTAGTGCATAAGTGCATACGGTAAGAGTGGCTCGCATGTTTTTGAAGGCACTATGAATTCAGGAAAATATATAATGGTTTTAGAGGACATCTATTTCCGGGAAGGCATTGTGTATTTCAGCAGGGCCATACCCCAAACTTTTTTTGTGACCTGTAGCAGGCATTCAATTTAATTTAAAATGAGCTTATTTTGTGCATAAAATTGTAAAATCTCTTAGTTTAAACCTTTTAGAAAAATAGTTTATGTTCTCTTGTCCCTAAAAGTCTTTTAGTTTTCATTTTATTTAAATTTAAAAACATCTGAACTTTTCCAGAATTCAGGTTGTAGTCCATCACTTATTTATTATTTGTATGAGTTACTCATCTATACAAGTGTTTAAAGAAATAGGCACAGAGGAATTTACCAGTTTGGTGATGTCATACACAATGACAGCAGCAGCAGACCCTCTGTAGTACATCGGGGCCAGAGAGTGAAACTATAAGAAAGCAAAGCTTTCAGTGAGTTCATCTTTTAGTGAGTACATAATATTTTTATTTGTCTGAAAACATGGATATTTTCACTGCTCTTTATTCAATTCAGTTCGGCCATCTGACAGTTATCCAGTCTGTGTCTGTGACAAAACAGGAAACAAGTCGCCAAAAGGAAGCGCATATCCCAGGAAAAGGAAAAATTGTATAAAACTGGTTTATAGTGATGTCATGCTCTTGGAAATCAGAGCGGACAACATACCTGTGCAGCTTTTTCCCCCACACAACAACACAGCTCAGTTTTTTTTTTAGTTTTTTTTTTATCTAGCATGCCATTAACTTGCCATTAACCACTATCACAGTATTTCACCGTATATTGCCTTGTTTCATGTTGTCATGTTGCTGCTCCTGTTTGCGCATTTGCATATGCACTTTATGTTGTCTTGTGTTATCTTTTGTTTAGTAATGTCTTTTGTATAGTACTTTAGAATAGCTTGATAGTAAGAAATGTGGATGGTATAAATGTGGAGGAATGTCGTTTGTTTCACTGTGTACTGAACTGTATATGGTTGAAATGACAATAAAAGCATACTTGAATTGACTTGATCAGTTAGACAATTGACCTCGTGTCACAAGCATGCAGAACTGAGAGTATGTGGTCACTTTGTGTAGGTATTTAATGACGATACCATTTCTGTAAAAACACTGCTGATTTCTGCTCATGTATAAACAGGAGGTGATGCAATAATGGGGGAGAAAAATTCCACTTGGGAAAAAAAACAAGCACAGCAGTTCATGTGTACCCTGTTCATCCAGACAGAGATTTTTAAGGCCATCTCTTGCTGGCATCTACATTCATACAAGCATTGGAAGCTTATCATGTACATTTATATTTATCATGTTTTACTTACAATTTGTTTATTAAATGTATGTCTCATGTCAAGTTGTATTGACTGTATTCACTGACTATAACCGATGTTGCTTTTTTCAGTTACGACCTTCACTTCTGGCTGACTCGAGTTTGGTAGGTGACATCAATCCTACAGTATCTATGTATTAGCTCAGTTTTTCCCCCTTAATCATGATGTGATCTGACATGCCCAGAGAAGAAGACAGGGATGGAATCCTGCCACAAAGAAACTACTGAGATCCACATCACAGGTTTATTGCAAATCTTGGGTGATTTATACTACTATTATAAATTTCCTACTGATTATTATACAAAACACTAAGAAATGCTGCATCATGTACTAGCATGTGTGTGGTGCATATATAAAAGTCTCATTTAATTCTATATACCTAAACTAGATGTGTCAGAGGTAGGTTAAAGGCGAATAAATCAGGCTTTTATTTTCTAATTTGTGCATGCGTAAACTCCACAGAAATGCATTTCAATCACAACTCCACTCTTGCCATCATTTGCGCATTTCATTTCATATGTGTATTTAATCTGCAAAGTCTACCGCTAGTAATCTACAAGTTGTATAGCAAAGTGTTTGCATACTGTAAAAGCCGTTTGTTGTAACCCTTTCAACATCCTTCAGTTGGATGGTTTTATAATTATGACTCACAGTAAACATTCTCGGTAATGATGTAATAATGTTGTGAACATGATTATAAAATACTCAAATCTGATAATTGAATAGTCTGTTTCCTAGAAATTAATTAATACCAAAGAGCACAGCTGCACTTAAAAAGTAAGTAGGACAAAAACATAACTAGGACATAACTAGGAGTTGGGGTCTTCTCCCTCGCACGAAGCTTCAATATCAAATGGTCCATCAATGATTACTTTGCAGAAAGGGTTACAATTGAATGTAAGACATAACAGTACATTTATTTCCCAGAGGTGGTTTTGAGCTAACAGCTACAACATGTCACAGAAAAAAGGAGTGAATATAAAATGTAGTGTATTATGAGAGAAAGCGTGGGTAAACATCAGTTTGTTGCTAAGACAGGCAATAACAAAACACCAGTTTATATCGCAAATCATCTTTGGACCGTTACATAATACTCCTTGAAATTCTATTAGTCATGTGCGAGGTCGACGTTCCTGAGATTCACGGCTGGACGCCAAAGAAAGTTTTTTTAAACAAAGTAGACAAAATCTTCCTACACAGAGAGATTTCTAACCCCAACATGTTCTCATTTAAGCGAGCATAAACATTACGAATATCTGATTATGATATCTTCCAGATTCATCCACAACCTCCTTTATATCAGAATGTCCAATTCGACACATTTTTTATAAACAATAAGAAAGGCTGCATCATGTATTAGCTTCTCATTTCCAACACAACCTCCTCTATATCTGAATGTCCAATGTGACAGACTTTTTTTTTTTTTTTAAACAGCAGAATGTTTTAAACAGCACCAGCCTTAACACACATAACATATGGTACTTTACATTACTGTTTGTAACACAATGTTAACTGCTAGGTGTACATAGACTATGAAGACGAGACGCTTACCCTCTCCTGCCCCGCCGTGTCCCAGATCAGGAACTTGTGAAGCTCATTGCCGCAGGGGACCGTCTTGGTTAAAAATGACGCGCTGACACATTAAACAAAATTAATGAGCAGTTATGGAACAATGTGACAAATTATACAGCGGGAAAAGAGAATAAGAAGAAGCTTGTTGAACTTTGATGTGACTGGTATTATTCTGAGATGAGGGGGAAGTACACTACTATGCAATCCATTTTTAAGACCATGCGCATTAATGCGTGATCAAGGCTCTGTGATATAGCTTCACGTTGTTGCCTCATCTTTGTTTGTACTTTAAGACATTATTTGAGTTTGACTAGAGTTTTCATGCAGTATGTTTGCTTGGTCTTGTCACCGTTTCTAGCATCTGTTCAAGTCGATTAACATGCGCAATAAAATTTCTCCCACTAAAAGCATGTTTGGTGCACATGTGGAAGGCAGCAGGTGTTAGGATTTGGAAGAGTGCTGCACGCCACTAAGAGACATGCAAACCAAACCAAAAGCTTTCTAACAGGCTACTGAAACGGGAACTGCTGAATGACAAAAGTCAAAGCATGGACAGGATAGCCATTTATCCAGTATTTTTTGTTATTATTTTGAAAACCAGAGAGAAACGTGCATATGGAGACCTGCTACTGATGATGATGATTAAATTTCATGACACAGTACCACATTAAGAAACGATGATCATGAGATGTTGGAGTCTACTACAGACAAACAGCTGATGTGTTACTTTTACATGCAATCCCCTCATTTATTTGTTTTCATGGTGTGTTTGGGAGCAGTACATTATAAAGTGCTTATCTAAACAACTTTCAGACATAAAAAGTTCCTTACTCAGCTTCACTGGGCTGAGTCATGAAAACATCCCAGACTGCATGCATTCCAGCACCAAAGGAGACAAGCCAAGACTGGTTTTCCAACTCATAAATCGAGCTTCTGAGCACATTTGTCTGCTTAGCCAAGAATTATAATATAGAAATTTATGTTTCCCAAAGCATGTACTTACCCAATAGTCGGGCTTATGTTGTGATCAAAGTGATCCTGGACAAATCTGCAAACAATACTTGATTTCCCAACTCCTGTGTCCTGCGTTTGCAAAAGAGGAAATGGAAAACAGGATTGTTTTTTTGTTGCTTAGATTTCTCCTCCAGGTCCATTCATTTGTCAGGCTCATCGTTTTTTTCGAAGAGTAGCCACACCACAAATATGTGACCACGTCCTAAAAAGCATACTGACGTACTGAGTGGCATGCAAAAACAGCAACTTATTTTGGGGAGAGCGCTCCAAATGTAGGTAGTGTGGTACTTGGGACTTTGGTAAACAGTTTCTAAAGTAGCCTCTATGCTGTCTGGCTCAAGCAGGCCAGATGATGACGATGATGTAATGGCTGTTTTATGATTTCACTGTGAATGTTCCTGAAGTGTGATTTGTGCTAAAACAGCCAGCATCTTCAATTGAGTTCTTACACTTTTATATTATTTGGCAAAATATAACATGGTGAGAAAGTGATTCGATCCTGAATTAACCCAAATACATGAAAAGAACCAAAAACACAGTCTGCTTTGGGTTGCCTTTTAGTGATGGGACGTTTGAATAATTTTACTGACTCGGTTCTTTGAATCTCGTTCATCAAAATGAACAAATCTTTTTTTGAGTCATTTAGTTCATTTCGTTCTTTTGATCAGAAATAAAATAAAATGTTACATTTTCAATAAACAAACCCCCAACACGTCTACATATACAAATTTTGGCTATAGTTCCAGTAATGAAAATATTACAATGCAGCCAAGGACATATTATTATAAACAGAATGAGCAGCTCACCATCATATCTTCTAGTCTGAGTCATTCATTCTTTTGAATCTATTGCACTGCATAACGTCTATGGGAGCCACGTGATAAAAGAACGAACTCGGACTTGAAGATTCGTTGCGAACCGTTCAATTCTGTTTCCTGTACATAACCTACAGAGGTTATGCGATGATTTGCGCATGCGCGCCCAATAGAAAATGAATGAATCACTCTCCGAGACTACTCGTTAAAGATTCGTTTAAAAAGAACGAATCGTTCATGAACGATCCATCACTATTGCCTTTATCTGTAGATGTGAATCAGACGATGGCTCGAGCGGTAAAGAAATGTGAAAGTACATACAGTATAAAACTACTGCTGGCTAAAATGATTTCATTTCTGAAATGTGAAAGCACACATTTTAAAAAGATGACTGTGACATTTTGGCAAGTGCCAGTGCAATACATAGATTATACACAAAAGATTGTGTCAAAATATAAGTATATTGACAACCAGCCAAGTATATTTGCCCACCCTTTTAAAAACCTGTCCGGGAGAACAACACCATCTGCTATCTAGTAGCAGAATGAAAAGGGACAAGCGGTGTACTGAGAAGCAGTAAATGCAGCGGATGTCAGCTGCTGTAAAACATGCTGTGCTGAGAAATACAGTATCTCATGGAGAACCAAAGTTATCATTACTTTTAAAACACATACATTTGTACTGCTACAGGGATATGAGAATGATCGCAAAAATGTAGAACTCAAAATGCGCACTATTTTTTGCATAATTTTTATCTGGTCACAGAAACAACCGGAAACAACCATAAAAACACATACCTGCGCTGCTACTTTGCCTATGTGTCCCCCATAACTTTCATCATGTTAATATGGGTAAAATTAAATTAAATTCAGTTCATTATATTGTCTAGGTTGTGCTGAAAAAAAAAGGATGCCACTTTATATTTCACAATCCTGACCTAATATATACAGTACTTATTAAAACATAGTAATACAAAAAGTGTCTAAAAATGATCCGTTTCTTAAGGGCTATGTGCTCTGACATCTTTGTACACCACAAGTGTTTAGTTCTTAATAGTTTTACTTTGTCTTACTCTTCAAAAATGAGTAGATGGAGGAAGGGATGGAGAAAAAAATATTGTGTTAACGGTCATATGTATTTATTGTTCGTTGTATGCAGTAGAGCACTTTTGCGTTGGCAGGTAACGCCCGGTTCATTCTGCTGATTGCCACCTCAGGTATATTTTACAACTGTGGGAAATACTGCAACTGTATATTTCCTAGTGTGAAACCAAAACCAAACCAAGGGGGAAAATGGATCAAGGGTATAAACTGGTCAACCAATTTACAGAACCAGTGCAAACAAAGGACAGGTTTGAACATCTGACTAACAGGAACAAAAGGATGACTTCTGGTGTGTTAACTATAGCTCTCCAAGTTTATTGACCTCAGATACATCACTCAAGTTCAATTTGACTTGAGTCTTGAGGAATCCCAGTCATGTAGCACACGTTAATTCCAAATAATGTATTTGTTGTGGCTTAGTGGTAAGCACCAGGTTGGATTCCTGCCTCGGGAATATCGGGGTTTGTTTGCATGCCAGTTGTATGTTCTCCCTGTTATGGGTGGGTTTCCTCCCACAGTTCATAAACATGCAGAATAGACTAATTGGCGTTCCCTTATTGTCCGTATTGTGTGAATATGCGTATGAGTGTGGGTATGTGTGTGTGTGTCCTGTGGTGGATTGACACCCTGTCTTCCATATTGTCCGTCATTGTGTGAATGTGCGTACGAGTGTGGGTATGTGTGTGTGTGTGCCCTGTGGTGGACTGACACCCTGTCTCGTGTCCTAAGTCTCCTGTGATATGCTCCAGGCCCTCTGGGTATGTGTGTGTGTGCCCTGTGGTGGACTGACACCCTGTCTCGTGTCCTAAGTCTCCTGTGATATGCTCCAGGCCCTCTGCAAGCCGTACGCAGGATAAAGCGGTTTGACGATGAGTGTGAGTGAGTAATACATCCCTTGAAAAAAATTAACTGTTATTCTGTAAACTGTAAATATAATATATTCATATCAATTCTGTTTACTCTTGACAACTTGTACCACGCTTTGCTATGCAAATAACCCTGACGATTCTATGAATATTCATAGGAATATGCATCATCCGACACCTTCTTAACGGCTTTATTAGGACTAGCAAGTTTCCCCTGAAAACAGCTGGCATCACTAAACTGGTGTTAGCTAGCATGTTAGCTAGCGTTACATCTCAAGAGCAAGTATTAAACTAAGGAGCAAAATTAAACCAAAAATAAATGTAAAAAAATTGCACTAAATAATGAAACTACGGCAGTTTTTCGAGTTTTCCTGTGTGTTTGAGACATTTTAACACTACTTATAAGACAGGAACAGCGCGGGAGGGTTTAAAGTCTCCAGGCTGAAGAATGTTGAGGAAGTTTAGTTTGTTTTTTCTCCACTTACCCCTAGAAGACACACTTTCAGCTCCCTAATGGCCATTTCAGAAACCCCCTACAACATCCGAGGCATTATTTTCCGTCTCTCTCTCTCCCTCTTTCTCCTTTTTTTCTGCTTCTCTTTTTTTAATCACACTCTTTCTCTCGCTGTACTTCCAGCGGCTTTTCCCTCTGAAACACACCCGCTCCGAGCGCAGGGCCTGCGCGCGCTGACCGTCTCTCCTGGCCGCAGCTAACGGAAACTCGGCGAAGCGCAGGCAGTCGGGTCACGTGACCCTCTTGATGCGCATTACGTAACCCTAACACACACGCGATGCAACGGCCGTGTCTTTGAGTTGTTCTGATTGTTTTCCCAATTCGTGTAAATCTGTAAAACAAAAATAATAATAATAAATAAAGACAATAAAAATATTATCTAAAACTATTTTTTTTCTTTACCAACCAACCTGTTCAATTTAAGAAACATATTATTATTATTATTATTAGTAGTAGTAGTAGTAGTATTGTTATTGTTGTAAAGTAATTACCCAAAAGAACATTAATTTATATACTGTTTATCCTATACAGGAATGAGCTGCCTATCCCTAACATTCAGTCACTACAGGAAATTTAGGAAAACAGATTAGCCTTATCTACTCAGTGATGGGTTTTTCATGCAGGCCCTGGTTCAATTCCCACCAATGCCCAAACCCCAGCCACTGAAAGCAGAATAAAATGGGAGGGTTGCATCAGGAAGGGTATCTGGCATAAAAACCTGTGCCAAATTGTTGTGTGGATTAGATGGTGTGCTCTGGCAACTGCTCGACAGGAGCACCAGAAAGCCCACCAACAATTAACCTTATCTGTATGTCATTGGACCATGGGAGGAAACTGGAGCACCCAGAGGAAACCCACCAGCACATGAAGAACACATAAACTTCACACGCAGAACCAAGGCAGGAATCAGACCCTCATGTCAGACCACAGTGCAACCCACTATGACATCGTGCCGCCACCCAAAAAACACTGCCTGGTAAAAAAAAAAAAAAAAAAAGGTGCACAAGCCAAATATTCCCAAATCCACGATTTCACTATATGCCTGTGCCACCAGGAAAGAAAAACTCCACAGATGTAATAACCCAATCATTCAGTACTTTTTTTTTTTTTGTACGTAATTTTGTGAAGCAATTCAAATGTTATTTGAGAATAAATTTTAGGCTTGGGTATAACAATTACTATAACAAAGTATTGCATTAACCTTTTAGAAACTGCAGCCCTTTTTATAAAGTCCATCTATTTTCACAGGTTCAAAAATAACAGACTGATGGCCAGGTGTGTTTTTATGAATTAATTACCCAACTTGAGTTGATTCCACTTGTTGAATTTGCATTTGGTTAAGCTTTTAATAGGACCTCTCGAAATGCGGTGGTGCATGCATAACTTCCAGGAGAACTCGGTCATGTGTTTATTAATGATGTGACTGCTGATAGAATTAAGAGGATGAATTCTGAAGTGTGACGTGCACTCTACTTTCTGCTGATAGTCATTCAAATGCTGCAAAACTAGTCAGTCAGCTTACATCAACCAAATTGTGGTGGTTCAAATGGTAAAGGCTCTGGGTTGCTATTCGGAAGGTCCACGGTTCAAGTCCCACCACTGCCAAGTTGCCACTATTGAAACCTTGAGTAAAGCCCTTAACCCTTTCTGCTCCAGGGGTGCTGTATACTGACTGACCCTGTGTTCTGACCCAAGATTTCTTGGATGGTGCAAAAAAATATCTATATATTTCCTTTTCCTGTAAGGTATGTGTAACAAATTATTCAATCTTTATCTTTCTTTTTTTCCACTTACTGAAGTCAACACTGGAGGCAGACACTGATTGCAAAGAATTCACAACCAAGTATGCAAAATAATTATTAGACATATTTATAAATAAGCTAATTTGTCCAATTAGTTTTGAGCCAGTAGAAATGGAGAGATTTTATAAAATAAAAAAAATGCAGAGTATCGATAGTATGTGTATTCAAAGTTTTAACCCTGTATTGACCCATTTTTTTTAGTTCACGTTAAAAATATAGTGACGAGCTAGGTATTGTAGACTTTCTAGAAATAAATAAATAAATATATATGTATATGTGTGTGTGTGCGCGCGTGCATGTATGAACTGAGAAACATTTCGGATATTTTTTTTTTTTACTTCAATAAAATAGATAAATCTGAATATCTCTAATTAGGCATTTAATACACAATAAATATCCACTGTAAATCAATTCAATGCTAACAAATCTATGCAATCTATACAGCTGACTATTAGAAAAACATTGCTTGGTCTTTTTCCAATCTTCACCTGTCCATTCTAATTGAACTAATGCAAGGTGAAGCTTTAGATTCCTGTTCTTGGCTCGCAGCATGAATGGAGCATAATGTGTTCTGCTGCTGTAACCCATTATACCCCGTTTGTAAAGAGTTAATGCAGGCTTCTACCATTTCATTTAAGTAATAGGTCAATCTAGGTCTGGGGTCAGAAACTCACATGTTCTCCATTCTTGTCTTCTTGTTTGGTTACCATAGTAACCATCCACCAAATACATTGAACTAACTGGAACGCTTTTTTTCCCCCAGACATGATATTTTTATTTTATTTTTCAGCATCTGTCTGCTAACAAGAACAAGGCGCTACTAAAAGGCATATTCAGAACATGACAAACAGTTTCAGTGGTGAGAAGAATAATCTCCTAGTTTTGATAACACAAGCATAAAAAAAAAAAAAAAAAAAAAAACAGACATAAAAAGAGGAAACTGGTTATATATAGTTTGTTAAGTGTCATTTGGACAATATTCTCTATGTTCCGGTGGAACACAGTATATATTTACTTCCCCAAAGCAACCACAAATAATTAATTAGAAAGACAACTTATTTGTAACAATAATTAATACAACAACAACAACAACAAAAAACACACCCTTAAAGAGCTATCATATAATTGCCTGATGAATGATTAAGTCAACACAAGTAAAAGTGTAAAAAGACTTCGCAAACACAATATAAAGACAACATGTTGGAAATGTGACCATCAATTAATTATAACCAGATGTTTTGTACATTTGCGCTTTATTTTAGTTTAGAAAGAACATTATATATAATCAAAAAAACGAATATTTAAATAACGAAAATACATAAAATAAGAGCATCTGATCTGAACTTCTTTGACTGATCTGTTTGATTTCTTTAGTGTAAAACTTCGGCCTTGTTACAGTTATTCACCTATGGCACAGTGGTTTCTCTCTCTCTCGCTCACATACATGCACACACACACACACACACACACACACACACACACACACATGCAAACACTTATTTGGAAATAATGTATCTTAATCCTGGGCATGGACCCCTCAAAAATATAAACATGAAGAGAAATGAAGTGACCAATATTTTTTCATCCCCTTTAAGAAATCAATTTATAAATTGAAATAAAAAGAAATCATTAATATAAATACTTTCCCAGAATGATTTGAAAAATAACAGAAATCTGTGTTTTCTCAGGAAACGGTTAGAACAACCGTAAAAATAATCCTAACCAAATTTACGTGAATAAATATACTGAGTGAGTGAGTGCACAGGCTGAGCTTTAAAACATCACCTCACTGGCCACAACACAACAGATGCTGGTCATGTGTTCGATCTATATTTGTGGATTTTGATTAACTGTGTATGTTTTACTAGGTGAAGCTTTTAAAGTGTCTTTTCCCGGCTTGCCATTGGCTGGAGCTGTAGAAGCAGCAGCAACAGTATCGGCGGGGGCTGCCATGGAAACTGGTGCGGTGCGTTTGATCGGCTCTTCGGCTCTGGATCGCTCCTCTGGGCTGGGCTGTGTGGGAGGGGCCTGCTCTGCTGTGGGAGGAGCTGTGTGATCTTGCTGCAGCTTTTGGCTCTGAAGGAGGCGGAGCTGAACACGGAGCTCCAAAATAGCCTCTTGTTCCTCATGGATGGCCTGGTTCAGATGAGTGTTCTTGTTCTGTGAAGAGAAAGCACACAATACTGAGCAATAATAAAATAACATTCTAATAATTATAATATCATATTATTATTATTATTATTATTGAGTACATATCTCTAATATGTTTTAAACAAATTATTCTAAAAACTATTTTGGGGTTCAGTATCAAATTAGGCAAAACTTCGAAAACAAATAAGAAGAACCATTTTTACTTCCTCCCCTTTTTATTAACACTTTCTCTCACCTCTAGCTCTTCATTCTGCTTCTGTAGGTCTTCGAGAATAATCTGCAGCTCCTCCTCGTCCTCGCTCTCACTCTCACTGTCCGATGAGTACTCCTCTGTCTCACTTCGCCCCTGCTGCCGGCTGTATGTGAGAGTGAGTGTGTGTGTGCGTGGATGAGAAAGGTGTAGTGGTTAGATACCGGCATTTTCCTAACATTTATATTCCGTTAATTCATTTATTCATTCATCTTCTACAGTGCTTATCCTATACAGGGTCACAGGAAGCCTGTAGACTATCCCAGGAAACTTTGGGCACAGGGCAACACCCTGAATAATGTGTAAATCTATTGCAGGGCACACATGCACGCGCCATACTGTACACTCATTCACACATTACGGGCAATTTGGGAATGCCAATCATCCTAGTCTGCATGTCGTTTGACTGTGGGAGGAAATCGGAGTACCTGGAGGAAATCCACCCAGCACGGGAAGAACATGCAAACTCTATGCACACAGACCCGAGGCGGTAATCGAATCCTCGACCCTGGAGGTGCGAGGCCACGACCCTTACCACTATGCCACCGTGCCACCACACTTCAATTCCAACTGAACCTAAATGACATGCTCTAAAAATGCAATGGTTGATGGCTCTCTCTTTCGTAACATTACAAAAACTTGTAAAAATCTAGGGCACAGGACAAAACCTATTTGTTGAATAAATGTGATCAAAGTATGGGGAAAAAATTGAAAAACTGACTCAGTCATGTTAGTGCCACAACTAGAGTGCTCGTTTTACCCTCATATTATTGCTTAAGAAATCCAGTGCCAAAAACTCAAGGTAGCTAGGTAATATGTAATATGTTTTGATATGGGGATAAAATCATGATCGACTGCTGATCATGCTAAAAGTTAATGAACAAATAAAAAAAGCTGCTGCTCATGTAGCTGGGCAGGGAATTATCAACATTTCTCCTGGCTAGACAAGTCAATCATTTGATTATGCAGCAGTACGGCAGCAATAAATAAAGATATTTGGTGTGGAAACATTGTATGTTTATGTCATCATAACTGACTTGCTAGCATAAGATGATGGATACTTCCCAAGCTAGCTGCCAAACTGAAGTGGATCAACTCTGCCACTGTAGATCCTGAGAGGGTCCTCATGATCCTGTCACTAGTTTACCAGTTTTGGCGTATAGTTGGTGACCAAATGTTGTTCTGTTCAACTGGTGGTAGTATTAAAGTTATGGCTGATCATTGCATGTGTGCTGAATGTGTTTCTCTAAAAACTGTGACTGCAAATTGTATACTATATGATGAAGAGTAAACTAGGGGTGTTAAAGACTTGCAATATACCCTGTTAAAAGGAGCTCTGACCTCTGTATGTCAGCAATCTCAGCCCGCAGTCGTTCAATCTCTTCCTTCTCCGTAGCGATCTGTCTGCGCAGGACCTGCTCTAAAGCGATCAGCTCCTCCTGCTCGGTCAGGATCTCGTTCTCCTACAGAAGAAGCCAACAGTTTATACCTTGCACTCTTGGAGTACTTTTTTTTGTACGTTTTTGTAAATAGATACGACTATGCAATAAATAATAAGCAAATAAGATACTTTAGAACAGACGAATGGAGCATCTACAATATCTTCCCTTCATTAGTCTCTGAAAACACCTTGTTTACTTTAGCATTGAATGCTTCCTTTCTTGAATCCAGAACTTTTTGATCTCACCTGAGCCAGGAGAATGTTCAGGACCTCTTCTTCATTCTCAGACATCTCCTCCTTGGACACGTCTTCTTTAGACAGGCTAGCGATCTCTTGTGCTATTTTACTCTCACATTCCTGTGCATGTATGAAAAAAAAAAGCTATCCTTATTTAAAAAAAAAAAAAAGAGTACAAAAAAAGATAAAACAAAACGCCAGTGTAATTTGTTTGACTAAATCTGTCAGTGTGTGTAACCATTGTCTTAGTATTTGAAAATGGAAGCAACTCAGACAAGAACTTATTTTTATTATCAAGGCTAATTTTGTTTAATACTGAATAAAATATTTATTAATGATAATTATAAGCTTGTGTTTTTTTTATAGGTTTTAGCATTGTGACCAACTTGTACAAACTAAGAACGAGAACGAGAACCCCTGGCTGCAGTGTCTTTATTTCATAAATTGTTTTAAACCATGCTGTTTTGGATGCCAATTAACCTGGTAACACTAGTAATTAGTTTAGAGTGATAGGTTGAGTGCGCATGTGTGTGTGTGTAAGCACGTACCTGTCTTTTGGCCTCACGTAGTTTGCGTTTAAGAGCAGTGAGTATACGCTGCACCTCCCACAGGCGTTCCTCTTTGGACAGGTCCTTTATCCCAGCCTGCAAGTCTCTGTGCAGGCGGTTCAGCAGGAACTCCTGCAGGAAAAAACAACACATGCACGTTTAATACACATCACATTGTTTTTCTTCCAAACAGTCATTATATAACAGCTCATTTCTGAGCACTGACAATGTGTTGGTGTTTTGTTTCGCCCCCCCAGTGCACATCTTCTTCTCTTTAGTTTTGTATTACAAGTCAAATAAAGACACAGCAGAAACACCTAACCTCATTTGTATTTTGCGCATTTCCTTGTGTCAAGTTTCAAGCACATATCTAGTTCATTCAAATATAGACACGTGTAAAGATGTGTGTGCTGTATTATTTCGCTTTATTACAAGCGTACCTGTCTTCGGATCTCCTCTTTAATACTCTCCTGGGTGTCGGGCAAGGCTGGCATGGTGGCTACATTAGACCACCGCAGGGGATGCACCACTGGTTTTAGAGCCACGTCACCGAAAAGTTCACGCACGTGGGTAAAGAAGACATACAGCACACGGTTTCCTATCTGTATACAGAAGAGAGAGTTTTCAATCATCTATATCAGTACAAGTACAGCACAGAATAAAACATGACAAAGAGACGTGCTTATCTCACGTGCGTGTGTATATATATATATATATATATATATATATATATATATATATATATATATATATAAAAGATGCTGAGATGGGGACTCCTTACTTGCATGGTGACATTGTGATTCAACATTTGAATGAATGAAGCATATAAAATGCTTTGCTATTGTTTATTGTTTACTGTAGCATGATATAGGCTTAAACTTTTCAACAGAGAAAAAATCAACCCTTGCCCCTGTGTTTAAACCACATAATCCTTTTGAGTTGTCTTTTAATTAAACAAAACCAAGCTGAGCAGCCAAGCTCTGCTCTGGCAGAAGGTCCTACTTAGAATATATAAAGAAGCATGAAATTGGAAAAACAAACATCTATCCCAATCTACTGCAAGGCAAAAGTGTGTGGAAAATTTTTTCAAAACGACAAACTACACCTTTAAATAAATCTCACCTGCACTGTGGGATTGAGCACAATGGAGATGTTTTGGATGTTCATCTTGGTGTCTGTCTCATGAGCGATCACGTGATCCATATGAGTGATGAGCCATGACAAGAGCAGCCTGCTTCCCTCAGGAACTTCAGTCAGCAGCCGCTGGAACTCGTGCAGCTTCTCTGCCTCGCTGGAGCGGCCGCACGCGTCCTCGAATCGCGAAGCCAGATCTCTTCCCAGGAGGTTGTCGGGCAACTCGCGCAGGTACTGCTTCATTAGGCTGGCCACAGTGTGTGGCTCGTACTCTTCCAGGCATGGGCACTCTTCCCGGTCGTACGCCGCCTTCAGCTCATCCACTTTCGACTTCATTCCTGCAGAGAGCGAGAGAAAGGATCAAGATCTACATCTACTTCTTCCCCATCATGCAACAGCTACTAATCGAGGAAAAAAGCAAAGACTGCAGGTAGTCAATCATATTTGACTTCATTACTAATTTGCAAAACACTGAGAAAGTCTTGAAAATTTAAATCTGCTTGTTAGTTTGTATATTGACGAAGTGTAGATGCTGGTTAGAGCGGCAGCTTACCAGAGACGCGGTAGATGCCTTCGCACTTCATGCCATAGCTCTCAATGTAGTCAATGCACTCGCGAAAAACGGCAGGCAAATGGATTCCATCATACAGCGCCGTCCTCCTCACTGCTTCACCTAACGGCGCTCCGAAAATCGGTCTGACTGTAGCCGGAGTCTCCACTGCGACAGGCTCGGGTTCCGCAGTGCTTGGCTTTTTCTTCTTCTTCTTCTCCTTCCACTGTTTGACGACATCAGCTGCGGTCAAGTCTTTAGACTTCTTGTCCTTGGCCTTCTCCTCTTTAGGGCCCTTTTCCTTCACTTTAAAGTCCTTCTCTTTCTTCTTGGAGAAGCTGGGCTTCTTGAACACGTGGATGCCTTTGGAGCGCTTCATCTTGGACGGGCTTTCGGCCTCGTCGGCTGAGCTATCCTCCTGGAAGGCAGCGTAGCCCTCAGCTAGAAAAAGAGAAAGAAATAAACACAAATTTTAAAAAATTAAATAATAGAAATTAGAGGTAGAACTCTACCGAACTGATACCATAATAAGCAAACAGGCAGATTAAAAAGCTGTGAAAACTATCCCATGCTACCTCGTCTCTCCTCTCTCTACTCTCTCCTCCAGCCAATCTTCCTCAAGGTGAGCCATGACCAAAAAAGATAAAAAATAGAAGATAGAGGGGAGATGAAAAAAAAATAAAACCCTTAAATGAGGTCAGCTCACAATTCAGCACTATTCCCTGTGAGAATACTGCTCCCGCTCTCTATTTAGTGCTCCATATTTGGAGGCATGACACCTACATTGCAGAGCGTACTCTCAGTAACTGAGCTCATAACAGCGATCAGAACCCATCAACTTGCGCTTATGAGGCTGTCTCCTTAGAGAGCTTCAGGCAGAGGTGCAGCTCTGCCACAAATACACACCCACAGAGGACAGCGACTGAAAGGGTGTGTCCTCAAACTGTCCATCGCTTCCTGTTTCCTTGCAATAGGTTGGCTAAATTTAGGAAGTGGGTGGAAAAATAGAGCTACTCTCCAGAGCTACGGGGTAAAATCTGACACATTCGGCCAGAGTGGAGAACCTCGCGCATCGAATGTTTTCATTCTATGAAATATAATTGTAGAACTGATTAGCATTCAGCAAAGCCGAACAGAAACTAGACAGTACAGATGATTAATCTCCATCAGATCCAACTAGCTTTAATTTGACTTAAATAATGCATAAATAAGCTACTGAAGTTCAGCTCCAACAATAATGCAGCAATAACAACTCAATCAAATAAGTGATCATTGCTGCTAATTAAAAAAAAAAAAATAGTAGTGAATGCTATTTCTGAGGTGCAGAAAGCCCATTCCCACCCTGTGTTCCTAGCTTACAATGTAGACACCAGCGATGAGCCTAAGCATGAACACTTCCTAGCAAACTTGGGTACTGATTTTACTATAATAGATATCTTAGGGTGTTTTCACATTAGGCACAAACGTGCCCAGGAAAGATTGCGCCATTTAACACAGAAGAAGAGAACAGGGAAGTTAACTTTGTGCTATATATATATATATATATATATATATATATATATATATATATATATTTTAACAATCGATTTTGGAGTCGGTGTGTCGATACATAACCAAATTGATTCATTGATTCATCAGAATGAACCAGACTTTGGAGTCAAGTTCTCAAAAACAATCCTGAGGCCCTAATGTTTAAACAGCCTTAGTGTTAGCTAGTTTTCTTATTGATGATCACAATAAACTGGTGTGCAAAGAAAATTTAATTAGAGTTTTCAAAAATATAATAAATTAACAACTTACCTAAATTAAACTGTAACAAACTTGTTAACAAAACAAAGCTAACCAATGGTTTTAATCCCAAAATATTAGCTAGCTAACAGTCTGATGTTAAGTAGCTCATTTGCAGCTGAATTAACACTTGGTTAATTTACAATACAACAGCCCCGATGCTAGGTAGCTTGCTAGCTTAACTTGCTGAAGGTTTACAAAAACTGAACAACATACTTTTTACTATTTGCCTAGCAAACAAAACTAATGGGTTTAATAACCTAAATGTCATTCTAATAGTATTTAGTTTGCAAGTTTGGCTTGTGCAAACAGTCCTTTCGATAAATACTCTGGTAAAATGTTATTCTTTACTTGAGTTAAAACAAGTAAAGGACGCTTAAACATACACTAACAGTCAATGAAAACTTTGAGGCCATACTTTTTAACATAAGTTTTATTTTAGAACCCAAAACTGTTTTTGTTTCATATAAATCATTTCTGGAGGTTGCTGACATGCATTAACAAAGTCTTAAAGTTTCAAGAATAACTTAAACACGGTAAATTTAACAAAAGAAAATTGCGTCTAACACACACAAATTCACAACAGTCAATAGCGGGTATGGCCCCCATGTGCATTGATGCAGGCGGCCATCCTTTGGCGCATACTCCTGACAAGACGTCGGATTGTGTCCTGCGGAATCCTGTCCCACTCTTGCTGTAGTGCCTGGATCAGCCTCTGCCTATTTGGTGGCTGGGGAACCCGATTGCTCACCTGGCCACACTCGCTCCCGACCATCCGGATGATCCAGACAGAAACGGCTCTCATCTGAGAAGAGCATAGCTGCCCAGCGCTGCTGTGTCCACCGGAGGTGCTGCCTGGCCCACTGTAGCCGTGTCTGACGTTGAACCCTAGTCAGGATATTGGTGCGTAAAGGTCGGCGTGCTTGGAGGTCGACATCCCGCAAACGTTGCCGCACTGTGGGGCTGCTGATCCGGGGGTTGTTCCTGCCAGGGGTTTCTCGTGCTGTACGGCTGGCAGGGCGAAATCGGTGATCCAGACAGAATATATGCTGCAGCTGGATGTAGCAATCCTGCTGAGGGGTTGTCACTCTCTCTCGCCCTGGACGTGGTCTATCATCAACAGAACCTGTTGCAGTGTGCCGTTGAACCAAGTTTCTGATTGTGGGTTGTGAACAACCCATACGTCTCGCGATCTCGCTGTAGCTCAAGCCGGCTTCCACCATACCCAGTGCCCGGAGACGCTGTTCACGTGATAGACGTGGCATGATGACGTTCACTGGACTAATAATGGTGGTCTTCATTGGGCCCTTATATAGGCCTCCAAAACCAATCCTCAAATTATTCATGTATGCATTGAGTATTGCACCATGGGTGTTTGGGCCACATTTGAAAAGAGACCATCCCGTGTGCAATGAACTGTGAAACCATGACAACTCAACATTGTCTGAACTACCCAAACAGCAAGACATCAGCAAATCCACAAGGATCATTTCAAACCCCAGTACAAATAGAAACACTCGTACATTTATACCTGAAAGTTTCTATTGACTGTCAGTATATTTGAACTAAGAAAATTTAAGTAGGAACGAGATACAAAAAAGAGACAGGTTTTACAGGCTACAATCACAAACATACAAACATTACCTTGCATGATAACACTAGCAATAAAAACTAGTTTGCATGCTAATCCATTACAATAGCTATCCAGCTATCCATTACAATATGCAAAAAACTATCTAAATAAAGTTATAATACGACTAACAAACATCATGTACAGTGGTTTCCAGTAATGAATATTAGACTTAAAATTTTTGCTTGCATTTATTCAACTGCCTGAGGTTATGAAGTTTGCCACAAAGCCACTTCATAAAATTTGGCAGAAAGTGCATCTGAAATGGAATGAGTAAGTAACATAAATAGCAATAAACAGTACTTTCTAATTTTCCTTTCTGACCTCAGAAACTTGCCTACTTAATCTTAATTAGATTGTACCACACCTGATTCAGCTTATTATCATTATATAATACTCATACATTAGCAACTAAAATTGTAATACCTGTTGTGGAACGGGGAACACTAGCTAAGCTAAGCTAGCCACGTAGCTGTCAGCATTAGCACAGTGCTGTGTGGAGCTCACTGTCTAGCTGAAATCAAATAAAATGCAGCTGTGAATATAAACATTCACAACACATCTAGTTTGTTGTGGAAAATGGGTTCTGAAAGGAAACGTGTGAGTTTTGATGTGAGCTCTTACACATAACATCCTGTTCAGGTCTGATATCAGGAGGGGGAAGGAGGCAAACTAAATGAGCACATGGACAAGCATTTATTGCCAGTTCTATCAGCACAAAAATAGCCTACTACATACAGATTCATAAGATCACTAAATTTTATGAGTATTTTAGGTTGTTTTTGTGCCCAGGTAATAATAATACTAATAATAATATGCACATTTTGAGAGTTTAAAAATTTTGTGACGTCATTAGGGGTTCTCCGATCAGGATTTTTGGGGCCGATCACCGATCAGTAGAAGCTGTACGTTTAAATTTTTTGCGCGAAAAGATGGAAACGTAATCACAGCACCAAAACTCGCGGTGAATCATGACCGAGCGAAACCGCGTAAGTGAGATCGGGATATAACCGTGAGATGAGTGAGTGGCGGCGCGCGAGTTGCTGAGCTCTCCCGCTCTGATGAGGTTCGTGGTGTTAAAATGACTTGGGTGCTTGCCGCCTCGTGGAATTGGCTTGTTACACTGGTTGCCAATTGCTAATGTATTGTCTTTTTCACACAACACGTAGAACTGCCAGACCTGTGAAGCCATTTTAACAGCGCGCAAAAAAATATCTCGCGAGTTTTGAGTCACCTTTTCTATATTGGCCATTATAGAGACTGCCGATCAAACTTCCCAAAGCAATTATCGGCTAATTATGATCTGCGACCGATCAATCTGAGCACCCCTAGACATCATTCCCATATTCTGACAGCAGTACAATTTACACCTTTTAAAAGTAATGCTAACTTTGGTTCTATCACAATATCAGAAAACCCTAATGCACAGTTTGATGTCTGAAGCCTCCTACGTCGACACAGGCCAGCAGCACTTCTGTATAAGCTTCTTTTTTCTTTTTTTTTTCATTGACCATTGTGGTGTTGCTAGCACATTTCCATGCCGTTTGATTTTTAAAGATTAATCTTCCTGAGTTTTTAAAGAAGAGCCCATGTGAAACTGTGCATCCATCAATATACCCTACTTAGTCTTTTTGTGTTGGCTAACATCTGCTGGCTTTACTGCCTTTCAGTACACCGGTCTCGCAGTAGCAGAAGGACAGGTAAAGGACCTGTAGCATGAGAGGAAACTGTCCGCTACTAGTTAACGAATTGCGGATGACATTGTTCTCCCAGACAAGAGTTTTTAAAAAGGAGAGCAAATACACTTGGACAGGTGGCCCAAGTATCCTCTATGTGTGGGAAACTGATTACATATACAGATAATATGTTGCTTTCTTTACAAGTGCGAAAATATTCTTCTGTAAAGTTATTTTTTTAATAATTTTTAAGTCATGCTTGAAAATATTAAATGGTTTTATACATAATAACGCAGACAAAATAATAAACATATATAACAACATCTTTACTAAAGATAATACAGTGGCTAAAACCTTTGCAAAGTACGATAGATAGATAGATCGATCGATCGGATCGGATCGATCGATATGTGAAAACCTCAAAAATAAACACAAAAATAGAAAGGAAAAGCACATCACAACACATCAACCATTAAAGCTCCAGAAAAATAAAATAATTGATTAAAAACAGCATTAATACTAAAGCTAAACACTAGTTCTCGGGACTATGAGTTTCCTGATGAATTTGCTCATGATGTACCGAGTTCTTGCAGTTTTTTCAATAACTATTCAACACAGTTCCCAACTACAGCTGTGCAGTTTTCCATTCAGAATTAAAGCACACATTTACAATTATATAGTCGTTACAAAATAATACCACAGCTTTCGAAGAAAATACAAACTGCTTCTCAAACATGTGTGTTTAAGGGCATCACTTCTCCTTTTTTTTATTCCATGGGCTGCTGATCCAATACTGCCACTTACTGGTGGGGAGCAGAAAAATGGCAGGTAAAAAAAAAAAAAAACAAGTTAAAACCATACTATTTCGAAGCCAGGTCTGTAGTCAAAAGACAAGCTGATGGAACAATGGAATCTACATGGACTGTAGATGTGTTTATATGAACCTTAATATTCCACTAATATTTCGAATAACAGTCCAATCAGAATAAAACTGCATCATGTGAACACCTTAATCCAGACAATCCGAGCTGTCTAGATCGAAAGGAGTTTTCAATCGGAACAAGAGGAGTGGTGTAAACCTTTGATAATCTGATCGATAGTTCGATATTAGTCACATAATCACGTGATCTGGTTGTTCCTCTCTTGTCCGTATGAATATTCTTTTTGTGCATGTTTGCCCCATGAGGGGGTAACATTAGATGGCATTACTGCGGGCAGAAGCGCTTTGCACGCGTCAAAAAAAAAAAAGATTAGATTCTGATGCTTTGAGTGTGTTTGTGCACATTTTATTGGAATTTCCAGTTAGAATGATTTCAAGCGGACTGAAGAAATATTGTCCATGTAAACATAGTTAGCGCCACAAGCGGATCAATGTATGGGAAAAACTGGTACATTGTTCCTATGTTACATGTACATTATACCTGAATAGTACACATGACGTCGGTTCACGAACGCCCCGGATTACGACCAAATCGGATTACAACCAAAAATGAGCCTCAAATTTGTCCCTGTTCACGAACTCCTCCTCGAAACAAGACCCAGAAAACACCATCCCAAGCTGCTGCTATCGACTGAACAAAGCTTCACTCAGCACAAGTTGATCAGCGATGATTGATCATGCACCTGATAAAATAATTTTGTGCAAAGTGGTATAACCTCCAAGCCTTTACCAAAAAGTATCATCCAAACAAAACTGTGGCGAACAGAGTGCTACACCTTATGAACGATAACGCTGTCTTTTTTATGGATAGATATTTAGACCATGTCCACACGTAGCCGGGTATCTTTAAAAACAGAGATTTTTCTACTTCATTTTTTAAATAATTCTGTCCACACGACCCATGTTTTAAAAATATCTTTGTCCTCATGAAAATGCAAAACACCTCTTTTTGCTCTTATGAGCATCTCTAATCAACAGGGGGCCAATCAGAAGCCTAGACAAAATGTCATTACAGACTGCGATTTTGTATAAGTCCGACCAGGTCTTGTCCAAAACCAGGCATCGCTGTCTACGGGGTCTGTGTCATCGTGGTTTTGTACTGTGTGTAGGAGCAGTGAGCTTCAGTACACTCTGAAGTACACTCAGGCACCTCTGTTCGTTAACATAATGTGTGAGTAACTGTGCGTGTATGTACACGCATGTAAAAAGTCTAGTAAGTAACATTACCACAGTCAATAGTTTACTGTACCCAAGTCCACTAATGCACAAATATTCTCAAAAACAAAGCTGACATCAAATCAAGGAGACTAGCACACAGACATTGACATCATCGGCAAACAAGGTGACGTTACAACAAGCAAAGATCTCTGTTTCCCCCTGTCCGCACAACATCACTGAAAATAGAGTTTTGGAAAATCTTCACTTTGGACGGAGTTTTCCAAAAGCTGTTACTGGCCTTACTGAAACCAGGTGCCACATACAAACCAGAAGCCAAGAAAAAAAAAAAAAAAAAAAAAAAGAGAGAAAGAGAAAACCCCTGGAGGAGAATTACGTAGTGTTTTTATAGAAGGGGGCTCTACTTCCAAACACTAACCTCCTCCCCACCCATCTTCCCCTCCTCCATTCCTTCAAGTCAGGAAGTCTCCCTAAGAAAGATTCGCGAACAAGACATGTAAAAATGTAAAGTGTTCGCTCTCTCCTATACAATTTATAATTATATTTAGTGCTGTAAAACTTTTGTATAAGGGTTTTTCATACTTTGTTTTATATAAACAAAATACATGCAGTTAAATATAGTTCTTAGTGGGCCTCCGAGTGGCGCAGTGGTAAAGTGCTCGCCCTATCATCTGGAGATCGCCAGTTCGCATCCCGGGTGATACTGTAACCTCTCGCAGCCGGAGGTCTAGAGAGAGCTGAGTGGCCGAGCTCTCTCAGAGGGGAGGGATGAGAGGTACTTAGTGCTCCCACATTAATCACGGCTCTACAGCCAGTCAGGGGCGTCTGTGAGCTCGCGCAACGGAAGGAGCGGATAGCGCTGTCCTCCGAGTGTGTTACGCCGCCCGCAACGGTGCGCGAGCGAGCAGTTCGGAAAGATTCGGTCGGCTGGCGTCACGTGGTTCGGAAAAAACACGTGATGGTCTTCGGCCCTCCCGGCTGAGTGGTAGTAGTAGCCTTAATGTGGGAGCCCCCTAGTGACGGGGAGGAATTGGACACAACTAAATTACGGGAGAACTATATATATATATATATATATATATATATATATATATATATATATATATATATATATATACACATATATATATATATATATACACATACATACACACACACACACACACACACACACACACACACACACACACACACACACACACACACACGTGGACAAAATTGTTGGTACCTTTCGGCCAATGAAAGAAAAACTCACAATGGTCACATAAATAACTTTAATCCGACAAAAGTAATAATTTAAAAAAATTCTATGACTGTTAACCATTGAAAGTCAGACATTGCTTTTCAACCATGCTTCAACAGAATTATTTAAAAAAATAAACTCATGGAACAGGCCTGGACAAAAATGGTGGTACCCCTAGAAAATACTGAAAATAATGTGACCAAAGGGACATGTTAATTCAAGGTGTGTCCACTCATTAGCATCACAGGTGTCTACAATCTTGTAATAAGTCAGTGGGCCTATATATAGGGCTCCAGGTAGTCACTGTGTTGTTTGGTGACATGGTATGTACCACACTCAACATGGACCAGAGGAAGCAAAGGAAAGAGTTGTCTCAGGAGATTCTAAAGAAAATTATAGACAAGCATGTTAAAGGTAAAGGCTGTAAGACCATTTCCAAGCAGCTAGATGTTCCTGTGACTACAGTTCCACCTATTATTCAGAAATTTAAGATCCATGGGGCCGTAGCCAACCTCCCTGGACGTGGCCGCAGGCGGAAAATTTATGACAAATCAAAGAGACGGATAATCCGAATGGTAACAAAAGAGCCCAGAAAGACTTCTGAAGAGATCCAAGGTGAACTTCATGCTCAAGGAACATCAGTGTCAGATCGCACCATCCGTCGGTGTTTGAGCCAAAGTGGACTACATGGGAGACGACCAAGGAGGACACGATTGTTGAAAACAAATCATAAAAAAGGCAAGCTGGAATATGCCAAACTACATGTTGACAAGCCACAAAGCTTCTGGGAGAATGTCCTATGGACAGATGAGACAAAAATGGAACTTTTTGCCAAGGCACATCAGCTCTATGTTCACAGACGGAAAAATGAAGTATGTCAAGAAAAGAACACTGTCCCTACTGTGAAACATGGACGAGGCTCTGTTATGTTCTGGGGCTGCTTTGCTGCATCTGGCACAGGGTGTCTTGAATCTGTGCAGGGTACAATGAAATCTCAAGACTATCAAGGGATTCTAGAGAGAAATGTGCTGGCCAGTGTCAGAAAGCTGGGTCTCAGTCGCAGGTCATGGGTCTTGCAACAGGACAATGACCTAAAACACACAGCTAAAAACACCCAAGAATGGCTAAGAGGAAAACATTGGACTATTCTAAAGTGGCCTTCTATGAGCCCTGACCTCAATCCTATTGAGCATCTTTGGAAGGAGCTGAAACATGCTGTCTGGAAAAGGCATCCTTCAAACCGGAAACAACTGGAGCAGCTTGCTCATGAGGAGTGGGCCAAAATACCTGCAGAGAGGTGCAGAAGTCTCATTGACAGTTACAGGAATCGTTTGATTGCAGTGATTGCCTCAAAAGGTTGTCCAACAAACTATTAAGTTTTTGTAATTTTTTTTTTTGTCCAGGCCTGTTCCATGAGTTAATTTTTTTTTTATAATTCCGTTGAAGCATGGTTGAAAAGCAATGTCTGACTTTCATTGGTTAACATTCATAGAATTATTATTTATAATTTCTTTTGTCAGATTAAAGTTATTTCTGTGACCATTGTGAGTTTCTCTTTCATTGACCGAAGGGTACCAACAATTTTGTCCACGTATGTATATGTGTATATATATATAGTGACAGTTAACAGATTAATTCTACTTGCATGTATTCCTATGGAAAAAACTGAATCGGTCTACGACCAAATTGAGTTACGATGTTCCACCGTACTTAATAAAAATAAAACAATTCAAGGTACTTTAACTACCACTGATGTACCTTTTCAGGTTACAAACTGTTACAGTTTGTAACTACAGTTACAAAAAGTTACAAAAAACACAAACCTTTTTATGGTATCAGAGTAGCAAGGGATCACCATTCAGTACCGTGAGCTAAACTTTTGGCTACTTTTAAACATCAAAAAAGCCAGAAAATACCAGAGTAATAAAAGTCTTACTGCGTTTCTCCTTTTTCTTAAACTTGTTCTTCTTCTTGCTGTGCTCCTTATCATCATCAGAGGCAGCGTCGGGAGGCTCATGGTGGTGTCCGTCATGCGGAGGTGACGGTTCACCAGTACGGTACAGTCCTGGGAATTTAGTGGGGCTGATTTCCTCTGAACTGGGGGTCCGGGGCACACCGCTCTGATGCTCTGTTCCTCGCCGCTGCTCTGCAGGGCTGCTATTGGGTGGCAGGAAGCACTCCGTCATCGTACCACCTCTTTCCTACTGGCTGATCTCGGTTACACTTTGATGAGTTGCTACGCCTCCATACTATCTGGAAAAAAAAATTTAACATAAAATGTAAATTTTCTTCTTAGATTTTTTTTTCGTTCAAAAATAATATTTAAACCAAAAGTTTTCAACTGACACAGTAGCAACTTAATTAAAAAATAAATAAATTTAATCAACTTGACAAAAACCAATCACTGATCACCATTGTCTCCAATGACTAATCCCTGAACAGCATTGGGCCCAAAAGTACAACTACTAATCAACACTGTTACCAACTACATGTTTATGATTTAACTTATGCTGATCTTTTGTTGTCTTTTTTTAAAAAAATTTTATTCGGGTAAATTTTCAAATGTTAAATGACCTAAAGAGTTTTTACAAAAAATATACCACGGTTTTTCCGAGAGCTTCACTTCTTCTTGAGTTTATGAAATTCTGCCACCTACTGGACTGAAGTGTGGAGCAAACATATGTTAACTTAAGCCTTTATTTGTCACATATACATTACAGCACAGTGAAATTCCTTTTTCGCACATCCCAGCGTAACTGGGGTCAGCCAGAATACAGCACACCTGGAGCAGATAGGGTTAAGGGGCTTGCTCAAGGGCCCAACAGTGGCAACCTGGTGGAGCTGGGAATCGAACTGCTGATCTTCCGATCAGTAACTCGGTACCTTAATCCTCTGAGCCACCACTGACTATGTTAGGTAAAAATAATAACCGTTGCTGTGTATAAGTTTGCAAATCTTTGAAACCTGATGAAAAAAAAAACTGTATAACTGCTTAAACAAACCAAACAGTAGGAATTTGTGCTATCAAAAGAACAATGCCTAAAAGTCTAACTGAATCGACAGTCTGGTTTCTCTGAATCAGCTCTATTCCCACCAACCTATTTATGAACATCATTGCTCTGAACAACCAATCAGTGATTATCATTAATGCCAACAACCCATGACTAATCAACAGCTTCCAACAGCCAGTTCCTGAAAAACATTGAATCCAGTAATCAGTTTCCAATGACTAATACGCCATTATTTGCCCTTCCCACTCAGTTAATTATTCATTCCTTGAAACTTTCCTCTGGTCTGTATTTAAAAGAAATACAATTTTAATGCATCTGTAACAACCTTTTGTCTTAATTCTTGATTTAGAATAGTATGAGGGTGAGTTAAAAATTATCCACACTTTGGCTGCAGAATATATTTTAATTCACTTTTAGAAAAGACAAATATTATTAACCTATACATTATATTTAAATTAATTTATATAATTACCTTGCTTTTCAATACACTTTGTTCATCTGTCAACAAGCTATTCCTTGATTAAAAATGTTTTAGGCTGAGCTGCAAGCCACAAATGCACCATGTTTGAAGTTAATCTTCATCCTCGTACGACTGCTTTCAGGGGACCATTTTAGGAAAAATGAGAAGAAGCAAGATCAGGACTATAGGGAACATGCAGTTGAAATTTGATGAAGAGTACGTTTTTGCAGAGAGTCGATATTGTGGGCAGATGTGTGCGGAAGTGCATTGTCATGCAAGATCACGGCACCCACGGATATCAGCCCTCTTCATTTAATCCAAAGTTAGGGCTTCAGCTTTTCAATAAGAATCTCACTGTAACGAGCACTGTTGTTTGTTGAACCTTGATAATGTTTCAATACAGACCCTTAAGAAACCCAGAAACTTTCCACCTTTGAACATTTTTTTGGTCAGCAATTGAGGATGTTTCCGTAGTCTTTCGTCTGCCAACATAGAGGGGTAGCCACCCAAGCCGCACACAACTTGGCACGGGTTTCACGCCAGATGCCCTTAATGACACAATCCTCCCATTTTATCGGGGCTTGGGACCCCAATCCAGTGGCTGGGATTTGGGCATTAGGTGAGAACTGCACCCGGCCTTTACCTTCCTTAGAGTATTGGTCCTGATGAGAGGCGCTGATGAGAACACAAGTTTTAATATAACCGGACTGACCGTCATATACAGTACTGTTTAAATCTGCTTTCGTTCTAAGAAGCAGATGAGAACAGATTACTTTCTTTTCAGTTTTCACATGCGATCGACCATGACAAATGAATGAATATCTACATTATACAGTGTATTGCATCATCAGGCAACATTTTAACATCTTACTGAGCATTAAGAAAGTTATGTATTTAGCAACATTCCCTGAAAACACTGTATAGTATTTCCTGTCAGACCTGTCAGTCTGTGTGCGTCATAAGCGTAACTGGAACAAATGTAATAAAACACGCCAGTAATTTGTCATTTCAAACAATAATGTTCTCATTAAAACAATCATTTATATAATACAATCCGTGTCATACAACGCGCAGGCGCAGGAAGTGAAATGAGAAAACGCTCGTGCCAGGTCAAAAGGCTTTCTACGCTAAATTAGGCACGATTATCTACCTTACATTCTTACTTGACATTTTTAGATGAAATATAATTCTTCTAAACAGCTATTTACAACTTCGAAATGATTTCTAATGTATTATTTTGACCTGGTCTTATGTTTAGCTATACAGCTCGCCCTCTAAGCTAGCTGGCTAACCGTTGGTCAGCTAGCTCAGCCAGTGCACGAGCCCCTGTAAAGACAGGACTGAATTAGGATTGAAGACCTCTGAGATCTGATACGAGACGAAACAGAAAAGGGGAATAAAATACGCGACCAGTCCATAAATATAATCTAATCAAAGATCACACTTCAATTTCCAGCACCAACCTGGGAGAAGTCATTTTCACAGAGCTGCTTCCTGTTGCTGTGTTTACGTGCGGACGCTGACGCGAGTCTGCGCAATACGCGTGCTCGCTTTGAATTCTGGGAAATGTAGGTAATACGAAAAAATGGTCGCCTGTTTAAAAAAAAAAAACACATGGAGTGCTAATGAAAGCAAACAAAATGATTGCAAGTCAAGGTGGTATAATGGTTAGCACTGTCACCCTGCACTGGGTTCGAGTCCCCCCTCGGGGTCTGTGTGTGTGGAGTTTGCATGTTCTCCCCATTCCCCCAAGGGTGGGTTCCTCGGGGTACTCCGGTTTCCTCCCACAGTCCAAAGATATGCAGGTTAGGCTAATTGGAGTTCACTAATGGCCAGTAGTGTGTGAATGTGTGCAATGTATTTGCACCCCGTCCAGGCTGTATCTAACCTGACGCTCTAAGTTTTCTGGGATAGGCTCTAGGCCCCCCGACGATCTGTGAGAGTATGAGTGAGAAAATGGATAGGCCGCTAGAGCTAGACAGACATACGAATAGATAGATAGATAGATAGATAGATAGATAGCCATCTTTTTAGCTACACTTTTTTCAACTGCTCATTAACACAAATATCTAATCAGCCAATCACAGGACAGCAACTCTAAGCATTTAGGCATGTAAACATGGTCAAGATGATCTACTGAAGTTCAAACTAAGCATCAGAATAGGGACGAACAGAGTTTTTAATGTGGGAATATGAAGATTTCTTCACCAAAAATGTGGAAATTGCATGTAGATGAAAGTTGGCTTTGATGCTTTTCAGTTGCAGCGTGTGCATCCCGCATGCCTTGCCAGCATTTTTGCTAGGAATGAGCTTAGGCAGGTCGATAGATTCATTTGATTTTTTTTTTTCCCCGGCAGTCATTAATAAACAAATTAAATGTTTATGCTTCTTGATGAAGAGCATAGTACTCCTATTATCCTCTTCCTCTGACTCACCTCCTGTTTCTGCTTTTTATACTGTTAAATGAGCAGGCATGCTCATAATGCTAATAATACAGGCATGTATTATTAAAGTTGCCATTGTTCACAGCTAGCCAGAGTGAATAATGAATGAACTATGTATAAAAGTTGATAGGTTTGCAGCTAACGAGAATGATGATAATGAACAGCCAGCAACCTGATAGAACACGGCAGTGGAACTATCTTATATTTATTGTCACTGCTGCCCAGTTCTGCATAGGTTAGATGATAGGTGTACACTAATACTGTGAGTGTATAATATGCTGTATAGGTGGATAAATCTAGTAATGTATTGTACAAAATGGAACATTATCTGACGTATGAAATAGGATAGAGCTAATCAAGCAGATAAAAGTAACAGTCCTGGGAGAATTGGGACAGGTGGCAACACTAACACACTAACCACAAATCCTACTACTACTACAATACTAATATTACTACTGAAATTACATCTACACTCCTGCAAATAGTCCTACTCCTGCTACTCCTACTCCTACTACTGAAAATATTTTTACAACTACTAGGACTATGAATCCAACAATACTGTAGCGTCTATTCCTACTACTATTCATTCTTTTTGTACTAGTACTGCAATTTTACTATACTGTAACTGCAACTATTGCATTCAGAGAGAGACTTTTTAAACATTTAATTATGTACACTCATATGCCACTTTAATAGGAACATTTGGGCACCTACCCATTCATGCCATTATCCAATCTGTTAATCATGCGGCTGCAATCGAGTACATAAAGCTGTATCACGCATATACATGCAAACAAGTTAATGTTAAATCATGTCACATCAATCTTCAAAATGGAGTTAAAAATGTCATTTTCATAAATGCCATGGTTGGTGGTCTCATTCAGGCTGGTTTGAGTATTTCGGAAAAACTGCTGATCTTCTGGGTTTTTCAGTACAGTGTTGTTCATGTCACCTTGTTAATGAAAGAGTATAATCAACAAACTAGGTTGAGCTTCCACGACAGCTATGGTAATTTAATAAATATTTGTAATAACTGAACAGAACAGCATTTCCGAACACTCAATGCATCAAACCTTGAGTCTGATTTAACCACATTTGGTTAACTTACACTCCACTGCAACTACAGTATGAACTAAGAACAGGAATGTGAGACGACACTGGGCGCGGACTCACCCAGCTGACAGCTTGACAGTTGAAGAGTGGAAAATGTCACCTGTTCGTTTTACAAGATTCCAATTGTCACTTGTAGGGTTCAAATATAACCAGCAGATGGAAGCGCAGAGCCATAAAACTGTACAGCAGTTTGAACATGGCTCTTGAATTGAAGACTCATTTGTGGGGCAAAACATAACCTAGATTCTGTTCATAAATATCTTTATGAACTGCGGAGAAAGTGGGTCATTCCTGAGAAGGAAGCGTTTTTTCTATCTAAAGTTTGTAACTGCAGTGATAAAAGATGACCAGTCCATATACTGTAGATGTAACACGAGGATGACCTCCTTAATGTAATACATATTTAATCCATATAACCAAAGCATTACGGCCAATGACAGGATGGCTTCTTAAAGCAGCCATAATGTAAAGATAACATCAATGACGTCATTTCACGTAACCGTAAACAATTTGAAATGATGGCTCATCTGGTTTTGCACAAAAATGAGAGTCCAAGTGCAGGCTATGATTAAAGCAAAAACATACCAAATACTAGTTAAATGATAAACAAATGCAAAATAGAAGCATTTTCCCTAGTGGTCTCAGATTTTTTCAGACCCATATGTATGTAAGCATAAGTAAATAGTAGAACATCTAATAGTGTTAATGTGGAGTAAGATTAGGATGTAATACATATTTGTATTTTCTCTGAAAGCACCGTGTTGAATTTCTCTTCCAAAAGTGACAAAATTAATAATTCTTTGCTCATATGGTGCACTATAATATAATTAATTTATAAAATACTTAATATTAATTTTCCACTTTGGTGAATATGATGCTGAATGCAACTGAAAAATTGTCACTAACAAATGAAGGTATTGTTTGTTTGATGGCAAAAACTGACTGTTATAACTAACTAAAAATATGTCTGAGTAAAGTTTTTCTTCAATTAAAGTCGCTAGCAGGGTCCCCTGTGACACAACCACCCACTTCTCCCAGGAATAACAATAACGCCTCTAGTGTGAGTGTAAGTGTTGCATAACAGTTCAAGTTGTAAGAACTTTGTGTGTTGTCTTTCAGTCGTATTTTTTTTTTGTGTGTGTGTGTGTGAAATTAAAGAGAAAGTAAGGGAACATCTACAGTACCTTAGCATGTTTATCCAGTATACCTGAAGCATACATGAAACTTTTTGACTCATTCCTTCTTAAACCCCTATTATCCCATTCCATCCATCCATCCATTTAGGAACCTCTATAGTCCAACTAGGGACTGTTGGAACCAGTGATGATTACCATTGTATTCATTCCCATTTTACGGACCTCTGATTAACAATCACACATGCATTCAAACACTACGTCTAATTTAGTACACCAATTCGCCTAATCTGCATATCTTTAGACTGTGGAGGAAACCGGAAGAAATCCCAGAGGAAATCCAACATGCATAGGGCGAACATGCAAACTCAATGCACACAGACTCCGGGACAGGAATCGAACTCGCACCCTGGCGATGCAAGGCGACAGTGCTGACCACTAAGCCACTGTGCCTCCTGTTACCCTATTAAATCCCAATACTGACCATTGTCAAAGAAACTATGAATTACTGAAACTACTGAATTTATTTGAGCAAAAACATTCAGTCTGATGAAAGGAACTGCCAATAAACAGATGTGATCCAGGAAGTTAAGCTCATGTTCATTGGGACATTTAAAATATTCAAATATATTATATGTTATTATATGTTTCTTCTTGAGTGACCCTCTCTTTTAGATATTAAGGGCAGCCAGTCTAATGGTTCAGCACATTTCTTGAAGTGCTTTACGGTGCATTTTGAGCTGTATACTGTATGGACTCTACTTCAAACATACTATTTAGATATGACTTTTTTAAAGTTGACTTTTCCAAACCAAGGTAAGGTTTATGTTCTGATGACTCTTCATGTTTGTGCCAGTAATGCTGCACAGAAGACTAACAACTGATGTGTCAGCTACACCTTCCTTCAGGTCCATGGAGTCACTTGGGGCTTTGCTATGCCTTTCTGGTAAGAATAAAAGCAGTGTTTTTTTGTTTTTTTTCGCCTTGACTTCCACAGTTCCCTGTAATAACCATGTTGTAATGACATTTCAGACAGAGGAAAGTGTGAGCCTAAAGCCCTTTGATGTCTTTTAATAGCTTTCTCCTGTTTTGTAGACATTAATTAACATCACTTTCAGATCCTTTCTGGCAGCTGTTTAGAGAAGCCCATGGTTGTTGAGAGTCCGAGGCTTCATCATGCTCTGGAATGGTCATAAGCTGACATTCATCATGACGATTCTTTGACCTGAATCATGAGTCCCTGTGAGTTACTTATGTTATGTTGATTCAGTTCTTAGGTGTCACAGCTGGTAGGGTGTTTTATATGCTTTTTTCGGGGGTTTCACGCCAGTCTGCCATTGGAGATTATTTCTGTGTGCATTTATTTATGCTGTGCATATTTGTTTATAATCTCAGGCTGGTTCTACTCTGTCAAGCCCTTTGCCTTGGGTACATCTGCATCTAACTGCTGGTGAATTCAAATGTTCATGCGTTCACCAAGGATGTATTTGGATTGTGCATTGACTTGGAATCAAGACAAGAATTCGAGATTTTTTCGTACCCCTTGAAGCTCCAAAAGCATGCAGCTACATATATGTGTACTGAGAATGCTAAATAGATCTATGGTGAATGAGTGATTGAGTAGGGTAACGGCTGTGCATGGCGACGCCCAAACGGGGGCAGTTGAAAGACTAACAACAACAACAACAACAACAACAACAACAACAGGTGAATAAGTGAATGAGTGTGTTGATTTGTGTGTGTGTGTGTGTGTGTGTGTGTGTGTGTGTGTGTGTGTGTGTGTGTGTGTGTGTGTGTATGGCCATCAGTAATAGGCTAGTATCTTGTGCCCAGTATAATTGAGATTAATTCAGGATCCAGTGAGACACTCAGATTAAACAGTTACTGAAGATACCTGTATATGAACAACAGTCTCAATATTCAACACTGTCTTTGACCATACTTCAACTCCTGGACCTATGTCCCAATGGTAGAGACTGTGTAGCGATTGACGCTTTATTGGACAGCAGATAAATAATCCAAGCATAATCAGAATAATAGTATTATTCATAATAATAATTAAAAAAAAACAGGTACAAATCTCAAAAACAATCCTGTAGTAAGACCAGAATAACAAAAGGCTTGGCATATAGAGTCGATACGTATCATTTAATGATTCTTCACACTTACTGAACGCTCATATAGAGGTGAGTGGCGCTTAATGTAAATGTCAATCATTTCTCATCACTTTTCATGAGATTGTGAAACTAAACTTACGGTATATTATGAAACTTATGAGATAAACTGATGTAAAGGCAGAGACTGTTTAATAGCAATCTTGTTCATGATAACAGTAGGGACAAATGAAAGATAAGATTATTTCCTGCTTGCAGTGATTGGGTTGATCATTTTGATCTCTCTGAGTAATTGAAGTCCCACCCAAGACAAAAGTACAGCACAGGCGGTAAAAGCCATGAACTAACAGTAGTAATAAAAAGGTTTAAGGCTTCATTTTGCAAATGTATAATAGTACACCTGCAGACATGGATCATTTATATCAAACAAATGTAAAACTACAGAAATATTTGAAATTCAGCAATATTTTTGTGCCTTAATAATCAATCGTACATTCTTCAATATAGACTGTAATAATCACATGGGGTGTCACGGAGAGCCAACACATGCTTACTCTCTCTGAGTTAGTACAAATTATTAACTTAATTGTAAAATGAATAAATAAATAAATAAATAAATAAATAAATAAATGTTCACATTCCGGATGATGTCATGCTCTAATCTATACAAAGTTCAAGCGAATTAATCATTCTTTATTGCATCTGTTCAGGTTAGATAAGCTAGTCATACTCTACTGATAAATATAAATCCTGTGCGTCTATAACACAGGAAGTATACGCCTTCTTTCCTCATGACAATTAAGCTGAGACCTGAAAGGTGATGTGACCTGTCAGTCATGCGATTTTGACCAATAGTAAGAGGAAACGCCACGTCAATCACAATGTGAGATGGTATTTCAGACTTTACCCTAGTACACAGAGTACCTAAAGAGATCCAGACGAAAACACTTAACTGAAGACACTGGTCTTTGGATACGTAAACCATTTTTGCTAAACCGAAACAAAAGTGTGAACATGGCTCTGCTTTCTGCCAAGGTATTGTATTTTTTTACTTTCATAAATCTTAACATACTCTTTGGATTAGGAATTAGATTATAAATTAGAGTTGATGTTTGGTGTCTAAGTCTTGATCACTGTGGAAAACAATTATGGCTACAGACACTAAAACTAATTTCCTTATGTACTGTCCATGAAAACCCCAAAACGAAACAGTGCTCTACCATATATACGATTCAAATGATTATGAAATAAATATTAAGCAAGTTTTTAAGAATAATTTAGATTTTGAGTATGTGATGTCTGGTTTCCTTTCATGTACTACAGTAACTTTCTACTGTAATTATACAAAAGCGGTATTTCCCCCCTGACTACAGAGTGTATTTCATGTAGTACAATATAGTTTTGTTTCATAGAGTTTTGTTTCGTAGAGTTTGTTTCACGTTTCCAATTTAATTTAATCAATATATTACATACGGTATATTGAAAATTCACATATATCCATATATTACATTTCACTATGGGTTGTTCTAATAACAATAATACTGAGTATTAGTAAGACAGAGACCCTAAGTGTAAATAACACAAGATGGTTTAGTACCTTCATATGCATTAGTAATTTATATGTCCCTGGTGAGTAAAATAGTTCAACAGAGAAAAGCAGGAACCCTTGAAAAGGAACCATCACTTGGGGGTTAAACACAATATAAATGTCTAACATTTCGAATCATGAGCTTTACTTACTGTATATATTATTGTATAGAAATTTTATTTGATAAGAAATATAGTTCATAATTAATTGCCAATTGGGTTACTCATAGTCAGCAATCACTAAAGAAGGAGCTGGAAAGTGTAGGCCTCAAAATTTTACTTGGACTTGTAGGCCTATTATAGGACTTCCTCCTATACAGGTAAATTCTGTTTGAGGTAAATGTGTCACAGACTGTCAACATGGATGGATGATGGACTTTTAGTATGTGACGGAAAATGTTCGAGTCATTCTAGAATTTATGGTACATTCCATGTCCATGGATGCTAAGATGATAATATTTCCTGTTTCTTCTTTGAAAATATCGAAAATATTAAGGAAAACTTGCTTTAAAATGACACATATTAATTTACATGCAACCTGTGCTTCACTTATAGCTTGACAATTGTCATGATGTTGCCATCATGATATTTGCGATGTCCACGTTTGCAATTGAGGGGCTCTTGGTTTCAAAATAATGAATAAAAACAATGACGACATCATTTAGACACATTCATTAGAATTAGAATTACACTTATCCTAAGAATTATCCTAACAACAACAATAAAAAATATTTCAACATCTAAATACTGTATATATAATAATAAAATTCCCATTTAAATAATTTTAATATATCAAATTATTAATGATTGCAAAATTCCTGTTAACTTTGTTGACTAAAGCAGTTTATACCAGTGAAAGGATCCGGCCACTTCTCTGTTTTTCTGATTCGGGCCTGGGTGGCCATATTGAAATATTTCTCTGGGTCTCCATAGGGCAATGAAACAAAAGATTTTAACTAATTGAGACATGCTGCATCTAAGTGATTGCAAAACTGTACTGTATTACTTGGGTAAAAATCACGTCAGTCAAAAATAAATCATAACTTTGAAAATGGCCCTGAATTTGGAACAAAAATCACTCCATAAACTTTGACAGGGAGTGACGGGAGGGGCCTCCATGAATCAGACTTGTTTGTCTAACGCATTCCATGGTTGCTTGATTGGATTGAGATCTGGAGAGTTTTGAGGCTTGGTCAGCAGCATGGTCAATCAGTCTTGTATGTGCTGCATTGTGTGCTGCATTGGTTTTTCTGTGGGATCGGACCAGATGGGCTGGCCTTGGGTCCCTACAGGCATGGGTGAACCTTGGGTGTCCATGATCTTGTGACTTTATTGATGTAAAGTTGGTGATCAGTGATGTTCAGGTTACCTGCGGTGGTTTTAAGATTAAAGCTCAAATGGCTTAAATAAAAAGTGAAAACCGAACTTAAAAAACACACCTAATCAAAAGAATACAAAACACCTGTAAACAACTTGTAGATTTTGACATAATTCCAAAAAGTCCCATGAGAGGACCATGCTGCATATATCCATGACACAAAGGTATATATATATATATAAATAAGTATTTGAATTCGAAGCATTGAACATAATCTTTAACTGTGGATCATTGCATATATACTGTAGTAGAAGACCAGAATAAAAACTTCACATGCTTTCATGATATTCGTGTAGGTATTTTTTTTTTTTTTTTTAATGATTGCCCGAAAATGATGCTATATAGAAGAAAACACTTTCCAAACAATCATTTTACAATTATTTTCTAAGTTGTTCGATAAACAAGCAAGTCTTTAGCAAGTCTTGTACAGTATAAATCCAAAGTACAAAGGGTTAAACACATTCAGAGCCACACTTTTCAAGTATATAGATAGTATTTGTGAACGGTAGCAATCGGTTGGAAATTGCTTCATATGTTGTCTACAGGTCACTGTTTTTGTATTTAATAGTGTTTAATAATGTGTTTCACTTCATACGATGAATTCAAAATGCAGTGGACCTTAGAAACGGACTAGCTAACTCAACATGCACAGCTGGCACAGGTGAAGCATATACATACCAAATCATGTGGCACCATAGTGTATACAGAATTTGCAACCAATATACACTTATCAATGCTACCCTTAATGTCATAAATATACAATATATATCGAACATACTGTGTCGTTTTTTACATAAACATGTCTGACCGATTCTAGCCAGCGTTCTAATACAAGCACTCAAAACACCTACCTATACATTTTAAGCCAGAATTGTCATGAAAATTGAATCGAGGTGAAAATGGATGGGGCCATCCAAGTGTTAAGATTAGGAAGGGCATTGAAAGTGCTAGAAATGTAGTTGTTATAAGAGAAGAGTATAACAAGGTTTTGAGAGCCTAGTGATGTGAGTAAAGTGGGGAAACGGTCACAAGGGTAGAAGGGGATGACAGTTTTCTTGCTGGATGAGTGGATCAAAAAGCTTAGCTTAATTTCAGTGAGGATAGGATTAGGAGTACCGAAATGGTCTGAACCAAGAAATACCCTTGTGAAATAAACTATGTATCCCTGCTGGCCCAATTATTTCCATTGTGTCAGGAAATATTAGAGGATTAAAAATGCAAACATTGAACAACGTTATGTTCAAATTCCTAAATAAGCTCCCATGCTCAGATGGAAAATCTTGCATAAATAAATTAAACATTCTAGCACGGACAATGGGGCAACACTTTTTAGAGACATATGGTACTGTATGCCAAGAAGTTGTTTGATCATAGAGAGCAACATCCTTGATGCACTGTGCTCCAATAGGTAACAGATTGATGCATTATGCACTGTATCTACACAAATAATTTAATGTTGCATTTCAACTAGTTTGTGTTCAATGTGTTGATGATAAGATTTTGGGATTTTGAAGCTGAGTTCTGACGTGCTAACTTTACTGAAAGCACAAATTTTGTGTGTAAGATCGTGGGTAGGCATTCTAAGGCACTGAGCCTTAAGCCCTCTGAGCCACCACTGCCCCCTGAGCTGTTTGGAGATCCTGGGGGGGTTGCAATACGTAAAGTAAAGTATGTAAGTCTTTATTTTGTCACATATACATTACAGCACAGTGAGATTCCTTCTTCGCATATTGTAGCATAACTGGGGTCAGAGCACAGGGTCAGCCATGGCACAGCGCCCCTGGAGCAGATAGGTTTAAGGGCCTTGCTCAAGGGCCCAACAATGGCAACCTGGCTGATCTGGGAATCGAACCACCAATCTTCCGATCAGTAACTCAGTGCCTTAGCCCTCTGAGCCACCACTGCCCCCTAAGCTGTTTGGAGATGCTGGGGATTGAACCCGGGGTCTCATACATGCAAAGCATGCGCTCTACCACTGAGCTATTGAGTCATTGTATAGTTATTATAATATATGTATAGACTATACATTGTATAGTCATAGTTATTGTAGTCAATAATTGTCAATGATATCTCATTGACAATTAAACTCTTGCAATAGTTCCATCCAAAAGAGAAGTTATAATGATGGTTTAAAAATTTAAGTGAAAATCAATTGTAATTTAAGCTCAAAAATCAGACTTTTGTTTGTATTGATTTACATTCAAAGACCTGTTTAAAGACCAGCAAAATTTGAAATGTTTGTTGAAAATGCAATTTTCAATGCATTGTATTTGAAACTAAGAAACAAACAAAATTTAGCACTAAAAGAGAAAGTTGCACAAAGCTAGCCGAGCACCCGTCGTTCAGGTGAGATAAGTGTTATCACTCAGAGCTCAGCTTGACCGGTAAAGCATTCATGCTGTAGGATTGCTGGTTATGCAGAAGATAACATTCAATGTTAAAAAGCAAAGCAGAACATTCTGTACGTTCCTGACTATCATGTGACTAGTTTTTGGTTTCTGTTTCTGTGCCATAAGAGACAACCTGAAATCAAATATCAAAAGCAAAAATCTTTATAGTAAATGTCCTTGATGGTATTGTTCAACACTATCCAGTGAGAGAAAGGTCTTCGCAAAAAAAAAAAAGCTTCTGTCTACAGTAAATGACTTGCCTATAAATGATCAGATTCTTTTGTGTGATGCATCGAAGGAAATTTACCAATATTATCATGTTGTGATTTACTTCCAGAGCTATGAACCATAGACATTTTCACTCAGAAATACATCTTGTAACTGGAAAAACTTTATTATTATTATTATTTTTAAATCTCGTCTTTGATGTATTTTGGCCCAATTATCAAGTTGATTATTTTAAAATAACAGTACCTCCCAGAGTGTTTGATTCCTCTTATATCACATCATTTTGTCAATCTATACATTTTATATTAATTCCCCTCTGCCCTCTGCAACTGTCTGACTGATCCCGGTGCCGCACTGGACTCACCGCATGTTAACTTAGACACCTTCTGTTATATTGAACGGTGATAGTGATCTGTTATCACCCAGATGAGGATGGGTTCCCTGTTGCGTCTGGTTCCTCTCAAGGTTTCTCCCTGTTGCCATCGCAAGGAGTTTTTCCTTGCCACCGTCGCCGTCGCCCTTGGCTGGCTCATCACGGACAATCGCATCACTATAATCTATACACATTTTTCTCACTCATACACATTTCTATCATTTTCTTTTATAATTTTGTGAAGCTGCTTTAGGACAATGACCATCGTTAAAAGCGCTATATGAATTAAATTTTACTGAATTTAATTGAATTAACCCTTAAAACCCAGGGCCCTTTTTACTTACATTGTTTTAATGAACATACACGTGATTCAGGATTGTGCAATATAGTGTGTCTTATGAACATATTTATGAACTTATTTTAATATAATTTTACCCAACTGTGAAAACATGATTGAGCAATATACTGTAGGCAAAGAAATACCATTGACACAGATGATCATGACGTTTTTTTTTTTTTTTTTTTCCCCGATTTTCTCCCTAATTTAGTCGTATCCAATTCCTCCCCGTCACTAGGGGGCTCCCACATTAAGGCTACTACTACCACTCAGCCGGGAGGGCCGAAGACTATCACGTGTTTCCTCCGAACCACGTGACGCCAGCCGACCGCATCTTTTCGAACTGCTCGCTCGCGCACCGCTGAGGGCGGCGTAACACACTCGGAGGACAGCGCTATCCGCTCCCTCCGTTGCGCGAGCTCACAGACGCCCCTGACTGGCTGTAGAGCCGTGATTAATGCGGGAGCACTAAGTACCTCTCATCCCTCCCCTCTGAGAGAGCTCGGCCAATCAGCTCTCTCTAGACCTCCGGCTGCGAGAGGTTACAGCACCACCCGGGATTCGAACTAGCGATCTCCGGATGATAGGGCGAGCGCTTTAACCACTGCGCCACTCGGAGGCCGATCATGACGTTTTTATGGTTATTTTCAGTTGTTTCTACGACCAAAAACATAAAAATGTTATGAATAAAAAGATTTATGTTAAACATTTTTACGAGGTCATTCCCATATTTCAGTGTCAATTCAAATGTAATGAAAATTTTGGTTCTAAAGAAATGATAATTACTTATATAGATGGCAACACAATAATAAAGTTTCCCCAGTGTTTGCTGGAGTCATAGTCAAAAGTTGATAACAAATTTTAGAAACAGAAAAAAAAAATTATAAAAGAAAATATAAGATGGATGTGAAAGAAATATTATTACAATCCTTCTGTTGGAGCTGTGCTGTTGCATTGCAATCTGCTTAAAAATTCCAATAATTCAGCATTTCTATTAGGAAATCAAACATACAGTCAAAAACTAGTAAAATGCCATGTAACTGTTTAAATAGATATCTAGCAGAGTTAGATACGACAACAACGATAACAACAAAAGTCTATCATAAGCAAGGCATTAAGTGATTTTCCTTAAACTCTATGATATCAGTCAGAGACAGTATGTTGACCTAGTGGTTATCTCTGTCACCTCTCACCTTCAGTGTTTTTGTGCCGGGTACATTTCCCGCCCATTTTTGATGGGTTACCTCCTAGTATTATGGTTTCTGCATACAGTCCAAAGACATGCGGTATACGTCAGTTAATGTTTCAAAATAGTCATGAGATTTGCAAAAGCTTCTGTATAGAACACGGTAGCGATTTTAGTCTTGTCACAATAAAGATGTCAGAGAAACCAGATCGTGTCAGTAATGTAGTAATGATCAAACAAAAACCTTCTTTTAGAAACCATGAGCAACAGCACAGTGGCAAGAGATATGAGCAGTCCTGACATCTCTTTTCAACCGCTGTGGAGGCACTATGAGTCATTTGACAGTTCTCAGTCGGAAATAAAGACCAGGCTTCTATTTTTCTATAGGAAAAAAAAATGATGGTCAGAGTATATGCACAAGGGCATAAAGTGTGATTTTGGTCTCAGTCGGTTCTCCCAGGGCTTGTACAATGCATGACAGAAATCTATTAGCATTTCTATTATAAGATAGAGAGATCTGTAAACCTCTTTTATGGTTAGATTATTTTCGGTCACATTCTCTCTGCTTTGTGCTGCTTCACTCGTATTGTGGATTATAATTGCTTATAATAATGCATAATGCGGTATAAGTAAAAAAAAAAAATTTTCATATGCACAGTAAAGAAACATGTTCCCTCCGTACAATGAAATTCTTCCTTTGCTGTCCCCCTAAAAAAGCATAAAGTAGAATAAAATAATAATAAAATAGTATAACCATAAAATGGAATAAATATAAAAATAATAATGACAACTTATTATCCTAAAGTAACATTACTTAAATGGATAAATGGTTAATAAGTATTAAACTGCCGAATGTCTCTTATATAATAGAATACCTCGTACCCTGGGCGGATTTTGGGCAAAAGGTGGGTAGAACCTGGACAGGGTGCCAATCCATCATGGACACACACCTACACTATTGGCAATTGGTGAACGCCAATTAGCCTAATCGTTGGACTGTGGAAAGAAACCGCACCCCGAAGAATCGAACCCTTGACCCTGGAGGTGCGAGGTTACAGTGCTAACCACTATGCCACCATGCCGCACAATATAATACAGGTTATTCATTTATTCAGGAAGAACATGCGAACTCAGGAAGAACGTGCACACAGATCCCAAGGCGGAAATAACACCCTTGACTCTGGATTTGCGACGACTACACCATCATGCCGCCTAATATACAGTAATAGACTATCAAATAAAATTGACTTAAGGACTTTACCTATCATACGTTTATTTTTGCCATATGCATAATAGGATAGGGGTTGGGAAATTTAGCTTCAGGCTTGATTTCTGTGTGGAATTTGAATCATGTATCATATACTGTATAAAAAGAGTAATGTATCCAAGTATGACTCATTCTTTTGCTTAGTTTAGAAAGAAATGAGTACAGCATTAATAATGAAGCCAGTTCTGTGGGGATTCTGATGTATCCTTATGGGTTGGTGTATAAAAATACCATGATTTTTTTTTTTTTCTTGTTTTCAAAGTGATGTACAGCTTGGTTAGACCTTGCAGTCAGACACAGCTAAACTTCTCTTTGTTCCTGTCTCTCTCAGAGCTCCAATGGGATAGAACTCTTAGATCTTATGTTTGACCAGGCTGACGGGAACTCGGCTTCTGAAGAGCATCAGGGTGGCCGGGTCAACCCGGTCTGGCCGTTTCTGGATCAAAGTGTGAGTATGGTGACAAACTAAAGTTTTACTGGCATTCTTATTAGATGAAGTCGAACTTTATGTAGAGATCTAGTGTTTTGATCCTCTGGTTGCTTTTCCTTTAAAACAATTGAGCAGTTTTGTCATCCTTTAAGCAAAACAAGGGCTTCATCTTGATCCACAGAGACACAAAGGGGGTGGTGTGTTCCTTCCTCCACTCACGCTGCCGGAAAGAAATACGTTTCTTTAAAAACAGAGCTTATGATCATTATGAGGACCTGACCTACTTCTGTGTATCTGCTGTATCCATGTGTTCTGTGTGCACGTGTGTGTTTCTGCAGTTACTCTCCCACAGTGATGATGGAGCTGATCATTTCCTGGACTCCTTGCTGAATATGTGTGAGTGTGTATCAGGCTCTAGTTCACCCGTGTGGGTGCCATCACCCTGTGACAGTGGCATCAGCGATGACCCTCTCTCAGACCACTTGGACAGTCCTCCTCCTGCCTCCAACCTGCTTTTGGACTCTTTCTTCATGTCTCAGCACCAACACCCTTTTCCTGTATCTCCTGATCCTGATCTTCATCCTATCATCCAATCACAGGAACATCAGCACTCTGAATGGGCTTCACGCTCCTCAGACCGAGACGTTTCTATTCACGTGGGTAAGAAACCCTGGTTCAGTAAGCCAGTTCAAGTAATAAAAAAATCAACAGCAAGGCAACTGGAAGTTATTTAAGAATGATCCTCTTACCATGTTACCAAATCTAATAGCAAATTTTAAGTCACAATACTAGCAATACACCAATGGCACATCACTGTGCCACCTTAAAATATAAAAGAAGCAATTTCACAGAATAGCTCCTAACAGTTTTGTTCTTTCAGCTGCAAATCTGCCATAACCTACTGATCTCAATTCAACTCAGTCTCACACTACTCAAATGAGAGTTTAAAACCCCTAGAGGAAACAGTTACCCAAGAATCTTAAGCTATCATTGACTACAATAACCAAAAAAGAAACATTTTGAAGCATTTGCACATTTAAATAGTTTAAATGGATCAGATGAACTTATCAACCGTTTCTACCACTTATAGGATAGCTGGATAAATCTGCAAACCATTCTGGTATCATCAGTATATTCATCAGTATATTTTCCCCAATGGGCTTAGCATTCATCCTTGGGGGAGACCGTGGGCTTAAAACAAGTTTATGAGAGCATATTTGCTGTAATTACAGTGGAACCTCGGATTCCGAGTAACGTGGTTTACGAGTGTTCCGCAAACCGAGCAAAGATTTTGAATAAATTTTTATTCGGAAACCGAGCAAGTATTAGTTTACGAGCGCCGAGTATCATGTATCACACATGCGACTCTTATTTTGATGCTCGTAATCCAAGGTTCCACTGTATAGTTAAATATCAGAATTTGGATAGGATTTAATTCCTTCATAACAACATGTAATCCAAATGCATCTTCTCTTGATTTAGTTTTCCTTTTAGCAAACAGCCAAGGTTTGGAAAACTTGCTATTTGGGATTTCATGTAATTTGACACCAATTACAAGAAAAAAGAACAATATATATATTTTTTTAATGCAGAAGAAAGTTCTGTAATTGTTGAGACACATGATTGATGTTTTCATAAGAGAAGGTACTGTATAAGAAGACACATCTTATATGTGTTTGGAACATACCATTATGTCAGTTTGAAACTTCTACAGTAAGCACTGGGATACAAATTTTAGTCACAATTTTTACAGTAATTGATCAAAATAATAAGTTCCTGTAAAAATAGGACAGTGTGTGTGTGTGTGAGTACAGACGCCTGGGAATCAAGTCCGTCCTTGTACAGTTCCATGGTTCCTCAATGTGTGCCAACAGCAGGTCCGAGCCCTGATGCTCCTTCGGTTTTCCAGCTTAGCGTGAAGGATCTGCTTCTCTCAAACTTGGGAGACACTGTGAGTATGTTTTATATGTCCCTGCATGTACAGTATAGGTTTATTGCATCCCAGAACAGGTGTGTAACACAATACTTCTGTCTTGATCCTTTTACTTACTGCTCCAAATATTCATATGATGTGTGTTATGTATGGAAATATTCATTAGATGTACATTATGGGGTTCACATGCTAACAAATGAGAAATTGAGTATGCAGCTGAGTAGAATTCTGAGCTGAGGGACTGTAGGGGGACACCCTGTAGACATGAGCATGTAAATGTGCTTCTATTCTAAATAGCGCTATTCTGAGACACTGGTAATTATGTATGGCTTTGAGTGACAAGTGCATGTCAGAATTGCGAGAATGTTTGTGGTGCTCGGTGCTCCTGGGCTTTTTCTCTCTTTTATTTTGTACTCATTTCATTATCACTATAGTCTGATATTGTCACCGGATTTGCTGGCAAAGATAGAAAGCTTTGAGTAGGTTTTCAAACAATAGTTGGATACAACTTTGCCATCAACTATACTGTAGTTATTTTATTCATTCCCTCACTCACTCATACCTCATACCCACTTATACCGCTTAATCCTGTATATAGGGTCGCAGGGGGCCTGGAGCCAATCCCAGGAGACTTTGAGTACGAGGCGGGGTACACCATGCTAGGGTGCCAATCCACCGCGTTGCACACACCCGTAAACACACTACATGCAATTTGGGAACACCAATTAGCCTAATCCGCATGTCTTTGGGCTGTGGGAGGAAACCGGAGTGCCATTTCGCACACCAACTTCAGTACAGCACCTGACCATTGCTAGCAAAACATCCTATCCCAAATTTAGTCACCATTTCCTCTTATAAAACCCCCCACTCTTCAGGAAAGGCTTCTTACTAGATGTTGAAGCGTGGCTGTAGGGATTTGTGCACATTCAGCTACAAAATCGTTAGTGAGGTCAGGCACTGTTGTTATGTGAGGCGCAGTCAGAATTGCAAACAGTTGCTGCAATTCATCCTAAAATCTTCAGTAGGGTTGAGATCAGTGCAGGGCACACAAGGTTCTCAAGTCCAACCTTGGCAAAATGCTGGAACAGACATGGGAAACTTTGTGGCAATGGTTTGGGAAAGGTCAAAATGTCTGTGTGGTGAATTGACATATGGAGAGAACGCAAGTCCATTTCAGGCAAATATGGTTATTTAAAAATCAGAAATGAGAAACGAAGGGGTCGGACAATCTGCAATAGCCAAGGGAAGATTCAGAATTCAATCATCAGAATTCAATCAATCAACGAATCAAAATCATATATGATTTATCAGTCAATGATAACAAGGTCGGGCCTCCGAGTGGCGCAGTGGTTAAAGCGCTCGCCCTATCATCCGGAGGTCCCTAGTTCGAATCCCGGGTGATGCTGTAACCTCTCGCAGCCGGAGGCATAGAGAGAGCTGATTGGCCGAGCTCTCTCTGAGGGGAGGGATGAGAGGTACTTAGTGCTCCCACATTAATCACGGCTCTACAGCCAGTCAGGGGCGTCTGTGAGCTCGCGCAACGGAGGGAGCGGATAGCGCTGTCCTCCGAGTGTGTTACGCCGCCCCCAACGGTGCGCGAGCGAGCAGTTCGAAAAGATGCGGTCGGCTGGCGTCACGTGGTTCGGAGGAAACACGTGATAGTCTTCGGCCCTCCCGGCTGAGTGGTAGTAGTAGCCTTAATGTGGGAGCCCCCTAGTGACGGGGAGGAATTGGACACGACTAAATTAGGGAGAAAATCGGGGAAAAATCCAAAAAAAAAAAAATGATAACAAGGTCAAAATTAACATCAGGAGAAACTCACCGGAGCGTAAACTTTGTGAAGCTCAGTTGCAGCTGAACTCTGTTTAAACTCTTGGTACAATTAGTCACAGCGCTGTGTCATTAGAACTCCTGTGAACTTGGAATCCACCATATTTTTATGCAGCGGCACGTTACCCGATCCTGCTGCTGCAGTTTATATGACACTCTGGCCATATCATGAAGTTGGCATAATTTATATGGAATTACATATCATATGTTGGTATTAATAATTCATATAAAATATACTTTACTGATACCGGATCAAATACATATTCAACTTATTTCATAGTCAATTGGAGCGGGAGAAACCAAAATATGTGCATGGTGGTGGACCTACAAATATTTGCTTGTTTTACATAATCTTCTAATTCCTTTTGTATAAAAAAAAAGGATGTTCAATGAATTTATAACACATATGACAGCCTGCAATTACTTACTTTCTATCCTTTAATTAAAAAAAAAAAAAAAAAAAAAACGAAAACAAAAAACATACGCTTGTTGGCTCGGCCATGTCTACACCTGTGACTCACATTCTGTCAACCTTACTGTCACCATGATTCATTATTATCATGCATATGACGCTGTTTCATATTCTTGCCTGCTCTGTGCTCTGACCCGATCTTGTCACCGCACTTGAATGCTGCCACATTTGACCTAAACAACCTTCAGCAAAAAGGCAATGATTAAAGTGTATACCACTGACAATTTAAATGTCTAGCTGTAATTACAAGCATTTCAGAGAAGTGTCAAAGGATTTTATTGTCTATTACATTAGGTTTATGCAAACAGTCAATATTTGCAGTGATGACTGTTTGCATGACTGTTTCTTCTTTTTCAAGACCTCTGCAATTCGCCCTGGCGTGCTATCAATCAACTTCTGGGCCACAGCCTGTCTGATGGCGCAGCCCATTCTTGCATAATCAGTGCTTGGGGTTTGTCAGATTTTGTTTGTCAGGTCTGCCGCTTTAGGATTGACCCCAAGTTTTCCATGTGGAGTTTCCTGTCCCTGGACCCAAAATTTTGATGTTTCCTTATCTGAGAAACTTAGTTATCACTTTATCTTATAGCAAGGTGCTCCACCATGCTGGAAAAGGCATTGTTCGTCACCAAACTGTTCTTGGGTAGTTGTTGCTCTCGGCAGATGATTTTGTCCCATTCTTTATTCATGGCTGTGTTCTTAGACAAAATTGGGAATGAGCCCACTCCCTTGGCTGAGAACTAACCACACATGAATGGTGTCAGGATGCTTTACAAAAACATATTTGTGTCATTCTCAAAACTTTTGGCCATGGCGGTGCACAAATAGAGTTTAACTCACAGTCCAATTTATTTATTAATGAGCAGGACGAGCCCATTAACCAAAGTTGAACAGAATTAAACCAAGGAGCGCAGATGTTCAAGAGGATGGTGGATGTTCGAGGGTGTTCAAGGGGGGATGGCGGGAGTTCAAGTTCTTTGTACATTTAATTGAATGCCCTTGTAAAAGTTTTCCTCACTGAAGATGAATCAGGTTTTGCATGTGACAGTACTGCTTTGAAAGGATAAAAGCAAAGTGTCTCTTCTCATCTGAATCAACAAATCACACCCTTCCCCAAGAGACAGTAATGCACACTAGATGAAAAGATGAAAGTGAAGAATAGACTGCAGAGAAAAGAATGTGCATGCAACAGGTATCATAGCAAGACCAAGCTGGCTGAATGCATTATAATTTACTATAATTGAAAAAACATGTAAGTAATAAAGCCTGACATTATAAGAAAAAAATCAACTTCAATGACTGAAATGACATAAAGCTAAGTTAATGTTACCCCACCTACTGTAAGTGTTTTATTGTCGTTATACTCCAGCAATTTGCCAATGGTTACTTAATGATGTTCTATTTATTTATGAATAACACTGCATACTTTTTATGAAATGTCCATGGGAAAAGTTCTAAACAGTAGTTTTCTTGAACAGCCTCTTATTTATTTATCTCTTACAGTATAAAGTCCTTTATTCTGGAGACGTTTTTCACAGTTAAAAAATGTTAGGGTTAGGGAGAGATTTGGGATTCAGTTTCGTTTTAGAAGCTAGTTAGCTTTTTAGCTTGTGTTAACCATGAACAAAACAACACAGATGGTCCAATGTTGTTTAAGATGATATAACTTTATCAGATGTGTTTTGTTGCCTGGAATTAAATGTGGGTTTTGCATCCAAAACATTTAAGCATCCCAGTGCTGTTGTGCTCTGTACCACCACTCTCGTCCAATCAGAATACTCGGTCAGAACTAACTGTGTTGTATAATACATAATAGTGAACAGTGAAATGATTCAAGTGATTTATTAATTGCTTCGTCATATTGCACACATGCAATGAAAAGACTTTAAGCTTTAAAACTCAGCATGTGCAGGAATATAGCTAAATTTGTTATCTTTGCCATGTGTGTGTGTGTGTGTGTGTGTATACAGCCCAAGCAGCCCTCTGAGAACTTGCTGCAGGAGCTCATCCTTAATGAAGATGAAAGGAAACTTTTAGCTAAGGAAGGCGTTTCTCTACCCAGCCAGCTTCCACTCAACAAGGTATTTAACACTGTGTATTTAAATTCAGTACATAATTACAGATGTTGGTGTGTCGTTCCTGTCCACTCCAAGAATTTTAAACCAAATGCACATTCATAGGATTGCATGACCATGAGTGTTCAGAAAGATAATAATAATAATAATAATAATAATAATAACCTTCAATGAAAAAGTCTGTGAAGAGCAATCACATCATCCCATGTATGTTAATACAGTATGATCATATCCCAGAACCCAAAAACTCCACACGGATCAAAGCACTGATATCAGTTTATCAAAAGATGTGATTTAACCCAATTCAGCTTGTTACAAGAAAATAATATACAGTACACTGATCAGCCATAACATTAAAACATTAACATGTACTATCAATTATATACCAGTAAACTGGTGGGAGTATCACCAAAAACCACCCAAGCCTCACCCATGGCCAAGGTTACAAAATTCAAGCCCGTCTGGTCCGATACCACAGAAAAGCAAATGCAACACAAAAGAAAGGCACCAGATCACCCAGTGCACCAGTGCACCATAGCCCAATTCCACCAACTAGGCCTTCAGGCTCCTCAGACCTCAATCCGATCAAGCACCCATGGGATGCATGGTTAGGACTAACAAGTCAGGTTCACAGAGGCCCATCCCACAACTCACAGTACCCAAGGGTCCACTCCCAATGTCTTGGTGCCAGACAGCACAGCACACCCCAAGAGGCCCTGTGGAGCCACGCAATGAGGGGCCAGAGCCATAAGGGGAATCTGCACATTACTGGGCATAATGTTTTGCATTGTAATGTTATAGCTGATCAGTGTACAGTAGAACCAGTAGCAACTTCACCACAACTTTGTAAAATTGAGTTGTGAAGCTTTTAATCCTGGGTATACAGTAAGATGAATATTTTAGTCCATCATACTGACAGACACTATCTGTAATATTCAATATTTGATTATTCGGTTTTTAAGGTTTCTTGCATTGTGTGTATATGTGTTGTTTCTGTTCTTTTATTAGTATGAAGAGAAAATGCTGAAAAAGATTCGCAGAAAGATTCGGAACAAGCAGTCTGCTCAGGAGAGTAGAAAGAAGAAGAAAGAATATGTTGATGGCCTAGAAGAAAGGTAAGGTCTCTTGCAGTTTCTCTCAATGACAAAAAATAAATGCCTTGAAAACACAACACCAATGGCTATGAAAATATATTTGATGGTTTAGAACCTCTTGGAACAATATCTGCCAATATTGAAACTAGGTTTTATACAATACATACTGTAATCACATGTGTTGGCTCTCACATTGAGTACTGTATAATAAGGGCAGCAGACACGGCTTAGGATAGAAACTGGATATTAGTCATACTGTAAATGATGTGTGTATGCGTGTGTGTGTGTGTGTTTCAGCTATAAATGTGTGATTTAATAATAGGTGATTAATGTATTGTTCAGAATGACTGCTTGCAGTGCCCAGAATACGGAGCTGCAGAAGAAAGTGATTCAACTGGAGAAAACCAACATGTATGACTTTTTACTCATCAACAAAATACACCATGTATCTACTGTACACACGACACCATTCACCAAAACAACATAATAACCCTCCTTATGTATTATAAATACACTTCCAGATGCAACGTACATTTTATTCCATTATACATCTGAGCAGTTGAGGGTTAAGGGCCCAACAGTGGTGGTAGTGGGGTTGAACCTGAGACCTTCTGGACTGTAGGCCAATACCTTAAACACTGAGCTACACCGGGCCCATTAATAATTATTCTCGCAAGTGATTCTGATATATTTTGTTCATACCAAGGAAGGAAACCTTCAAAATGTATCATAATCTATGATTAGAAACACTACAAATATAGCCTCAAGTCACAACCCGAGGGTTCGAAGCACCAGCCATGAATAGTGGTCACAGTGGTCAGACCTTAGACATGGTAAAAGTGATTGAGAGATTAACATGCTGCTTAGGTTTTGTTATGGCAGGTCAAAGCTGCACTATGGAATGCATCAAAAACTAAAATGTTTTGAAAAATATACAGTATACATCTTTAATGTCTAAATAACCCTGTCTCCAATCTGTTTAAGTAAATGTGTATATACAGTTATGCCTGATATTTTGTCCCCTTGCGCGTCCTGAGCAGCAACATCACCAGTCTGTGCGGCGGCGAATACTTTTATTGCTGGGGGCTGTGGGGTGGGGCAACTTGGAGGCAGAGTCAGCCTGCTGGTCTCTGTGGGCAGCACAGAATGGTGTACTGGGTGTTCTGTTCTGGTACCTTTCTATCATAGCCAGGTTTTTCTGTGGGATTGGACATTTGGGATTGGGATTTGTGAGCCTTGGGTGCCCATGATACTGTCACTAGCTTACTGGTATATGATTGATAATCAATGTTAATGTACAGTAGGTCATCACAGTAGCTTAATGATTAGCACTGTTGCCTGGCACCGCTAGGGTCAGGTTTTGATTCCCACATTGGGTCTATATGCATGACTTCGCAAGTTCTTCCTGTACTGGGTAGGTTTCCTCTGGGTACTTTGGGTTCCTCCCATAGTCATGCTGATTAGGCTAATTGCTGTTCCCAAAGTCTCCTGGCATAGGCTCTAGGCCCCATGCAACTTACTGCAGGATGAGTGGTATGGAAGATGCATGAATGAATGTTAATGTGTTGGCTGATTGGTGTATGATAGAAAACGGGTTCACTAATCAAAAAAAATACTTTTTTTTTGTCATTTTAAATGCTTGCCCAGTTTGCAAAGTGTAGCTCAGTGCGAAAGGCACTGGTCTGCTGAAGGTCCTATGTTCGAACCCTAGAACCATTCCCGTGCAGAGCAAGACTCTTAACCATCATCTGGTCAGATGTATAATAAGCTAAATTACTGCCAAATGCTGTAAATATAATGTAAAATGTAATGTATATAATAATAATAATAATAATAATAATAATAATAATAATAATAATAATGATGATGATGATGATGATGATGATTTAATTAGCGGTGGAAACCATCAGTTGACATTTCTATTTCTTTCCTGGTCATTTATTGAAACTTTGGATGAAGTTGCTGTTTTTAAATGTGGCTTTAAAACATTTTGTTGCCGTCCCTAGGGTACCTCTGTAGTGAGATTATGTCCTATAATTCCCAATCACATAAACATCAGGCATAGTTAAATTAGAAAAATATATGAAAATTCTGCGCACTTTCTTCAAACACAAATTATTTGCTGATTATTTCTACAAGTATGAAAAAATGAAATTGGATTTTAATCAGTATGTCTCCGAAATACTCCACACAGAAGGGTTTACCGCTACTCAAACTCCCAGTCCATTAAATCAGAACTGATTTTAAAACTAAGCCACAGAAGGTGATCGTCAGCATGGAGACCAATTTTTCCCCCCCTCTTTTTCTTCTCAGGTCTCTAATGGAGCAGTTACGAAGACTGCAAGCCCTGTTCATGAACAGCTCGAATAAACCTGCTCAGACTGGCACGTGTATCCTGGTGAGTGACAGTGTGACAAGGGAGATAAAAATCATCAGCGAGGAAGCACTTTGAATGGTTTTACAAAATTCAGATTGAACAATTTATCATGCTCTTGCCTCAGTACAAGGGACGATATCACAATGTGATCATACTGTACATGTCCCTTCATAGCTGTTTTGATTGTGGTCATTTGGACGCATCCCATACACACAATCATCCTGCCATTAAGTTACTAACAAATATGACCGATGTAATGCAGTGGATGCTAATGTATGCCATACACTCCAATGCAGTTCTGCTTTCATCCTGTTCCGCAGAGGCATCATGTCCTAGATGTGGAGTTTATTAATGAGAACAAGAGTCAAGGCCTCATTATGCCCCTGTATTCAAGATGCTTAATATGAGAAAATGAATAATTTATAACTGGTGCTGAAAGACCAGTGCGAAAATCGAATCAACTCAGATGCTCTTGAAATCCAAACGTCCTGCCTGCACCTTGCAGAACTGACATCATTATATAGATGATACATAGAATTTCCATTCAATTAGCTCCCTAGACAAACTTACTAAATGGATAAAAAAAAAAATACATTATTGTTTATGTATTTAATTATTTGAGATTTTGAAATCACAAGGCATTTCCTGGTATGAATTGTACAACTGTAAAACTACAATAAAATACATAATACAGTATCTTATATACAGTACAGTATCTTGCTTATTATTTAGATGTTCAGTCGATGCAGTAGTGAGACAAATTATGTCCCTACAAAACCCTCCTGCAGCATACAGTGCACAGATGATGAAAAATAAAAATGTGCATGAAATGCAAACATCATAATGTACTGTACATGAGACAAACATAATATGCACTATATATCTAGAACTAGAGAGAGAAACCGGATGAGCTTAAAGATGCTATAATCCACATGCCAGATGCAGATCTTGTGGAAGTGATAAAGGTAGTAGGGATAAAAGATAATAAATGCTAATAAATTATTTGGTCTGCCAAACTTTCTTCCAGGTGCTACTGCTGTCTTTCTCTCTCATCCTGTTCCCAAGGTTCCAACCACTGTCGCACAGCAGGGTTGGCGATCCAGCAGACTTTAGCACAGCCAAGGGTGAGTGTCTTAGTAAACTGAAAGTATGAAAAGCCAAAGCATTGCAGCCTGAGGAAATTCTTCACATAGTGCAAATTAGGACCATTTGTACTTTCGCTCTGAAAATTTTCCTGAGCTCAAATATCTCTACCAGAAGTATTGTGCTTGATTTTAAAATCTAGGATACCATAGAGACCATAGGGTCCTACAGCACTCTGTGATGCACTGGGCGTTCTGGTGCCATTCTATCATAGCCAGCATTGACTCTGGGGGTGAGCTGTGGTGTCTAGCACTAGTACGGCGGCGAATACTTTGGGTCCTATCAGTTGTGGGGTGGGACCTCCATGGGTCGGATTTGTTTGTCTGGTGCATTCCATGGCTGCACGGTCAGATTGAGATGTCTTTGCTCTGCATGGGCATAAATGAGCCTGGGTGCCCATGATCCTGTCACCTGCTTACTGGAATATAATATTCGTCTCGTACTTCCACAGTCACTGTGGAAGGAAATCATACTTGTATACCAAGGTTTAGACAACTAGAAAACTTTAGGAAACTAACCGTTGGTAAACTGGATCCTTGTGACCCAAGTGTGATTTTTGCGCCTGGATAAAATATTAAAAGAAAAATATGTTTGTGCCTTTTTTGGTATAATACGGAATACACAGTTTTTGGGCAGCATAGAGCTGAGCAGTTGAGGGTTAAGCAGTTGGATGAGTTGAACTTCCATTTTCACAAAGCAGAAAAATACTTGTTTAAACTACAGTTATGTTATGCAATCTCAAGCCCATCTCATTCCACAGGTACTTTTTTTGCAGGGGCCACTATTGGCTTCATTTTTAGCAATGTTTAAAATGTGTTTTTAAAAAATATATAATGTATTAAAATGCATTTTTTTAAAATAATACTGTATGTTCATTTGTGAAACATTCTCTAGGAGAAAATTTGGAAAAACATGTTACAGGTAGTTTTAGCGGGGGGGGGGGGGGGGGGGGGTATTTGAAACATGTGCCAATGATCATATACATTAATAATGGCCAAGTGCAAAAATTACAATCATTTTCCCAAGTCAGTTGGCTTTCTGAGCACTGAAAACATGCGCATTTGCCTAGTGTTCAGAGCTATAGAATTTATGACCCAAACATACTGTGAAGCCAAACCCGGGTTCATGCTGGCTTACGGTATCTGATTATGCTGCTTGTTTCATGTCTCAGACTGCTTTTCAGACTGATCTTTAACTTTGCTTTTGTTTAATCATCCCAATCAGCTACATTATCATGGTGCAGTGCAAAGACTTTTGACAATGGCAAACTCTTGTGTTCCTCTCAAAGTGTTAAACTACTCATATTCCAAACCCCATCAAGATCTTTTGGTCATGGGTGAGATCAGATGCATGGGCATGCTTGCTAAGTATAAGCATAAGTTGTATACCTATTCCACTTCAACATGGCGCTTTGTCCTTGGACTTACAACCAACACTTTTCAAGTTTTATTTTGACCATATTTCTCATTTTAGTGTCAATGTCTGGATTGATGGTTTGTGCTGAAGGGTTGATGTCCAGTACAGTATATAAATGAATTCTGATTTCTGGCTTCTTTCCCAGTATCCAGGTCCCCCAAGCACTTCTGCCTACAGTATTCCACCAATATTCACCTCATCCCAGCTGATCACTGAGCACTTGATTAGTTCTTTTAGGTGCTCAGCAGGTCAGATATGGGACAGATAGTGTATGTGTAAAGGCTGCCGTGCATCAGTTCTGTAATTTGGATTCACTGGACTGAATATTCAGAAGATTAGGTGCAGAAGCAGTTAAAAAGATTATTAGTCGACTATTAATCCACTAATATAGATTTCTGCTTGTATGTGTGCCCCTTCCAGTTCAGTCACGTTCACTACGCTCTGTGTTAGAGGTCCATAGTCTGCAACCAGTGTCCTCAATGGACAGGCACATGGAAACAGCCTCGACCAGCATTTCAAAGACTCACGTCAGGCCTGAATACGCCGATATGGACCGACTGCACCACAACCAAAGTTATGGAGATCAGGAACATCACCACGGTGACCCCATCACTGGGCACATGGCCATCCTGGGCTGGCATAATTCACAGCCGTGCAATCCGAAAGAAAGGAAATGATGTCCTACATCAACTGAATGGACGATCCATTTGCGTTTATGTGGCAAACCTTTCTTCATGTTTTCTTTGTTGCTCATAAAGGAGAAAATTTGAGCCCTTGTTTTTGCAGAACCTGACTGGTTCAGATGAAAGCAGCCTTGTGCTCATTAACAGAGAGTTAAGAGCGCTTAAGAGTCTCTTTAGCCTCACAACATTGACATCTGACTTGAATTGACATGAGTAAACGAGATAAATGAAATTACAATAGTAGTTGGCATGAATCGAGATTTTGCTCACAGTGTGGTGTGATCAATAATAACTGTAGGAAAGTTGTATTGTTTTATTGGTCTAATCGTCAAAAGGTTCTGCACAGGTAGAGTCATGAAAACAGCAGTAAGAACAAGGATTAGGTGTAAATCTTTGATGTCATGACTGAATCAGCAATCATATGATCGTTAAGAAAATGCTAATTTTTAAAAATCGACAAAACAAACACAAGAAGAAAAAAAAAACCTATGACAAATCTGTAGAAATCAATGGAAATAGAAAGGCATCTGTAAAACCACAAAGTGAAATATAGTAAAAATATAATTTATTTGCATTTTTAGCTAAAAAAGAAAAGATGAAAAGACACAGGATGTATGCACTTGGGATGTTGGATTGCATCATGCAAAAAAAAAAAAAAAAATCGTAGAGCATTAAAGAAAAAACAGAGGATAAGTGCTGTAAAAAGACTGTATCTGTATTCAGTTGTAAATATGACAAATGAAAATACACTATAAATATGCATCCTATACATTCATGGTTGTGTTTCCTTCAGGTTCTTTAGTTGATGATAAACAGGATAAATTAATTAGTATTTCAGTATTATATAGTGGTACAGTATGCTACAAATGTCTTGAGCCAAACCTTATTTCCTCATTTTGAATTAAAATAATTGATGTAGATTCAATTTGAAAAAATTGGAACAAATGTTTTACTGCGACAGGCTGAAGGGTGCCTAAAGATACAGTTTAAAAACTCGCTGTGTATTTAATTTAGCAGCAACCTCATTTCCCCTTTCGTCTGTTCTGTTACTACTCAGCATTCAGCATCACCAGTAGACTAATCATCCAACCTGATCATCTGTCATCATTTGCACCTGTTTCTCTTGAATGTTTATTTATTTATTTATTTATTTATTTTTTTATGTTTGAATGATTCATATGTCACTGTGTGGCTTAATATACAAAAACATTCCTCTTAAACTACTGCAGGCAACAGGGACTGGACTGAAAATGAGAGCAAAACGTGACAGCAAAAAAAGTCCTTCAGGAAGCTTGGAGATAAATATTCAGAACTTATTTACATTAAAAAAAGAAGTACAAGAAGGTCTGGCTCTTTGGGGGCAAAATATGATGAAATAAGGGGTGGCTCAAGACTTTTGTACAGTACTGTATATAGTAAGTATTTTGTGGAGACAATCAAATCCAAGAAGTAAGGAGCAAAGTACCTGTATTGTAATTGGAAAAGTTTTTTTAAGCCTTTTTTTTTTCTTCAAATAATGCATTTATTAATCATCATGAAAATAGTGTATGCATTTTATGTTCACACAGTTTTTTGGGGGTTTTTTTGTACAGATATACATCAAATAAATAATTCAGTACATCTCCATCAAATTACCTTTCTATGTTGACACTAGTGTGCTCACTCTGATGGCTGTACTGTACACTTAGTCAACAAGTGTGAAAATCATACCTTGTCTATGTTTGCTATTTTTAAAAAGGCGTTCCTGAGACAAATACATGTTTTTGCTCACCAGCTCAAAAATACAGCTGACACCTGCCAGAAATTGTACACAGCTCATACAGCTACGTACGATTCCACAGTTTTTGTTTTTAGTGATTATCATACTTGTCCTTTTATTATGATGTTGGACATCTTCTGAGCCCCAAGTAAGATTCAATATGTAAGAAATTTCTCAACATTTTCCGTACACAATGTGTATGTGTATAATTGTAATGACAGACAACCTTCCCCAATGACTTGAAAGCCAACCACTTATAATGTTCGCTTAAATGTGATGAACTTATCATAACTACATTTCTTTCCACAAATAATGTATGAGAGGTAGCAAATATAGCGAAAATAGCAATGGGCCTGAGACAGAGCCTTGTGGAATGCTATGATTAAAAAAAACAATTAAAAAAACATTAACATTTGCATACTGATATATAATAAATATTTAGATAAGACATGACCTTGGCAAATTGTTTTAGCATGTCTAGATAAATATATAAATATCAAAAGATGTACTAAGCTCAAGCAGAGCCAAGTCAGATGTCATTAGTTTGTCATTGTAACCATTGCTGTGTCAATATTCTGATGAATGATATAATAATAATAATTATATAATAATTCACTCACTTTTCACTGTGTGATAGTGTTTGCACCCTTACTGATTTTTTTTTTTGCATGTTTGTCAAAATGTAATGTTTCAGAACTTCAAACAAATTTAAATATTAGTCAAAGATAACACAAGTAAACATGCAGTTTTTAAATGAAGGTTTTTATTATTAAATGAATACAAAATCCCAAACTACATACTGTCATGAGTCTAGCTGGTGGTAGTGGCTGGCTAGACCGGCTGATGTAGTTGCCGTGGGCATATATGGTAGGCATGAACGCAGAGGGGTGTGCAAACAGAAATAGTCTTTATTAACAAAACTCAGACAACCAAACAAAGGAACCAAAACAACAAACTCAAACTAGGGCTTAGGGCTATACACAACAGGAGCTGACAGGGAACCAGGAGCTGACACAGGGAACTGACAGAAGGAAACATAGGGAACTGAATAGGGAAACATAGGGAACTGAATAGGGAAACATGGAGCTGGAGCTAACTAAAGACACATAGGGGAACAGAGACCAGAGACGGGGCTAGGACAGGGGGCTGGACCAGAGACGGGGCTAGGACAGGGGGCTGGACCAGAGACGGGGCTAGGACAGGGGGCTGGACCAGAGACGGGGCTAGGACAGGGGGCTGGACCAGAGACGGGGCTAGGACAGGGGCTCAGGGACTAGATGGCTGGGTTAGTAGCTATCTGGAATATGGGGACGCTGGATGCTGACCTAACCGGGTTAGTAGCTAAGGGAGTTAGTGGCTAACCGGGTTAGTACTGACCTAATAGGGGGGAACTGAACACAAAAGGCAGGGCACACATGAGGCTATACCACACTAGCGGCTAACCTACTAGCGACCAGAACTACTAGCAGTCAATCCCACTAGAGGCTAGCCTACTGGAGGCTAACCCTACTAGGGGATAACCCTACTAGCAGTCAAGGCCTACTAGCGACTAACCCTGCTAACGGCTAAGCCCTCGTGTGGCTACACATACAAGGGAAGCTTTAACCAAAGAACTAAACAAGAAGACTGACACTGGGAAGACACAGAACAGTACTTACACTGTACACAGGAGAAGACACAGCCTAGCTAAACATGAAACAGGACAGCTCCATGAATCCAGTAACACAAGGAGTATAAAGAAAACTAAACTAGAGCCCTCTTGAACACAGGTTAAACAATATAACTAAACTAGAAAACTCAAAGAAACAAAAACCAAACAAAAGGAATGCCCACATGACGGTATATACATACAAACAAACAATGCTCGACCCAGTTTCCCAGAACAAACTGCTATTTATAGAAACTCTAATGAGCCACCTCAGTTCAGGTGAGCACTCATCACCTGACTGAGGTGCCTTCTGGGACAACTGAGTCGACCAACAAAAACTACACAGAACGAAACAGTGACCTCTAGTGGAGGTTCCTAACACACACAGTAGCCCTGTGTGCAAAAGTGTTTGCCCCCTAAAGCTGATAACTGGTTGGGCCACCCTTAGCAGCAACAAATGCAATCAAGCGTTTTCGATAACCTGCAATGAGTCTGTTACAGCGCTGTGGAGGGATTTTGGCCCACTCATCTTTGCAGAATTGTTGTAATTCAACCACAATGGAGGGTTTTCGAGCATGAACCACCTTTTATGGTCATGTCACAGCATTTCAAGTTTAGGACTTTGACTAGGCCACTCCAAAGTCTTCTTTTTTTTTTTTTCTTCAGCCATTCAGAAGTGGTCGGCAGTCCACTCCTGTTCCATTTTTTTTGCCATTTGTAGATAATAGCATACACTTTTTCACGCAGGACTATGTAGTTTTTTTTTACCTTAATAATAAAAACCTGTATGAAATGTGTTTACTTTGTTATCTTTGACTAATAACAGACTAAATGATCTGAAACATTAAAGTGGGACAAACAAAAAAATAAAAAATCAGTAAGGGGGCAAACACTTTTTCACACACCCACATGCTCATTCAAACACTACAGGCAATTTGGGACAGCCAATTAGCTTAAACTGCATGTGTTTGCACTGTGGGAGGAAACCAGAGTACCTGGAGGAAAGCCACAAAACATGGGGAGAACAAGCCAACTCCACACACAGTGGCGGAGATCAAACCTGACCAGAAATTGAACACGGAACCTGGAGGTGCAAATTATTTTATATTAGTGGCAACCACTACACCACTGTGCCACCCCTATACAAGTATATGTATTATCTTTAATATAATTACATTTCATTACATTACATTATATTATATTGGGCGTATGTCTGTACTGAAAGATTACCTATGAGCTCAGGTGCTGAGTTAGAACCATTTCTATGATTTTAGTGACAAAATGATATTATAAAACAAAGGAAATATTATAATTTATAATGATGTCTTATCAATAATATAGAATATTGTAATAATAATATAGAATATTATAAGCAACAGTGATATAAAATATTGTAATATTTTTCATTATAACGTTGAGGATTGTTTATGTTATATTATTTCATATTATAACGTTGAGGATTGTCTTTTGCTGTTGTTCTATTTCGTTTAATAACTTGATTTAAACTGCAGACATATTTCCATTCAGCTTGTTCTAACCTCCTGATCCTGGGCCAAAATGGAGAAGTTTTTGGACACGGCTAATACAGAACATCATCTGTGCTTTGCATTGCAATTCCGACCACCTTTCCCCAACTCTAGCTAGGCTGCATGGCCTCTTTGTATACAAATCGATATTTCCATTTCTTTTTAATTAGATCCACTGAGTGTTGACTTTGTAAACAGTTAAAAACTATACAGTTGAGAAAACCCTCATTCAAGGTCTCCACTTGTTCTGCCCCAGGAGGGAGGAATGTGGGAGTGTAGAAAAATGTAATTGGGTAAAGATATTTGCTTTTTAGTATGTATATAAATGTAAAGCATAGAAATTTGGATGTGTGTGCAGTGCTGTTCCGCACAGCAGAATTTTGTGATTCCAGGTTGTCTGTATTTTTAGAAAGAGGAAAAGTTTCACATTTTTGATCTCTTTGCTTACATGACAACATTTTCTGACTCTAAAAATGTGGTGAACATTGAAGTTTTATTTTTGACTGTTAAAATTTATGCTGCAAACCTCATTTAGTCACCATCACAAATAATACAATATAATGTACTGTATAAGAAGCATTTACTGGTATGTGAATCTGAGTTTGAATTTTAAATATTACAATCAACAATGCAAATTGAGTTTTACTACATGGCTTCAACTCTCATTATTCATCAGCTTATAAAACAGCATAGCATTTTATTATATATTTTTTTCTTATAAAAATATAAAATAAGAAAAAAAGTTTTTAAAAAATTACTTATAAGGACAGTTACTTGAGCACACAACAAAAACACAAAATATTAAATGTACATTTGAGGACGTACAGTAAAACCAGTCTCGGAAAAATTCCTGTTAGTTTCTCTTTTCAGCAAGAGAGTTCGTCACAGCATCATGCAAAACTGGCTAGACAGAAATTAATGAAACTTTTGGGGGTGGGGTTGCCTGAACTTGAACCATGAATGAAATCAAAATATTGAGTATTAGTTATAAGCAGTTATGTGCCAGACCTGATGTAATACATGGAATTATATATAAAGAAGCTGTGACGTTTTGCAGATTGAGCTGAAGATAAGGACATGCAACACACACCGGAGAACAAGGCCATCAGGCGACTTGGCTGACAAAGACTAAGAGAGTATAAGGAATGCTAATGACATACGTTCTGTGATCTCTCTGTCTTTCCCTCTGCCATGTTCACCCACCAATGAACCCTGCAGTAAGATATCATTTGTGACAGCACGGACAAATGCAAAGAGACAGGAGACAAATCTGGTTATTAAAATTCTCAACGAGTCATACTTACTGTATTCTCTTTTTTATGCTGTACAGATGAATACACCATTCACACACATGCAGTTTAATGATATAGAATGTTGTTGCTGGTCCTTCAGCTACTTCCAGCAAGGAGTTACAGCGAGCCACAGTCAACCATTCGATCCGCAAACAAGGTTATTAGCTGAATTAATTTTATCGCTACGTACTGTAACGTTGCTGAGTCTAGACGGGACCAACTGAAGCAACCCCAGATCATAACACTGACTCCAGAGGCTTCTACAGTGGCCACTATGCATGATGGTTGCATCGCTTCATGCGCTTCCCTTCTTACGCTGGTGCACCCATCGCTGTGGAATCGGATCAATCTGAACTCATCAGACCACATGACATTTTCCCATTGCTCCAAAGTCCAATCTTTATGCTTTATGCAAATTGATTGTAAAAAAAAAAAAATGCTGAAATAGTGAAACTATTAGTGAGTATTAGCCACGTTAGTGAGATTAATCAGGAAAATTCTCACTAACGTGGCTAATACTCACTAATAGTCTCATTATTTCAGCATTTTTTTTTTTTTTACAATGTAAAAATAAAAATCAGGAGCGACCATGTAGTTAGAAAGTGATCCCGAACGTTTAAATGGTAGTGTATATTTTATTTAGTTAAATAAATTGGCAGGAGCCTATTGGCAGGAGCCTATCTCAGGAGACTTAGGGTACGAGTCGGAGTACACCCTGGATGGGGAGCTAATCCATCCCAAGGCACACGCCACAAGCAATTTTGGAATGCCAGTTAGCCTAATCTGCATGTCTTTGGACTGTGGGAGGAAACCAAAGTACTTGGAGGAAACCCACCGATGCACACAGACCCCAAGGTGGGAAACGAAGCCGGAACCTGGAGGTGCAAGGCGACCGTGCTTAACACTAAGCCACGGTGCTGCCTAATGTATGAACATAAAACATATTATACACAAGTCAAAAAATGTGTCTGTGATGTTTCTGGCCATCTGAACAAATTTCCTCTTAGCTTCTTCATTACCTTGGCAAAGTTCTTTTCAATTAAATGTTATTTTGTTTGGATAGTGCTTTAAACAATGACCATTGCAGATTTACAGAATCAAAAGAAACATTTTGGAAACGAGTATAAAATATGCGAGTAATGAAGTATGTCAAAATGATCAGATGTTCCTGATGAGCAAGCCAAGGGAGACGGTGGCAAGCAAAAACTGTTGGCAGTAGAAAGCTGGGAGAGACATGCACACCACACACACATCGTACACAGATACACACAACATGCATGATGTTATCTGATGATCTCTTTCTGTTTATTGTCAGCAAAAAATAGTTTTTATGTTACACCAAACACTTGGTGTTATGTACAGTATATGTTTTATCAAGGAGCATATTTCAGAGATCGAACACGATTCTTTGAGTGGAAATGCTCTTACTTTCGCCCTCAAACATGATTGTGATGTTTGTCCACTGTATAAAAAATTTATGACACAACTTTAATAAGCATTTAAGTAATTTATGATCACAGTCATGGGTTTTTTTCAGACCACATTTCTTTCATCAAACAGTCCTTAACCCAATTCCATAATCATAACAGGAGTCCAATCAAGGATTGTTATAGGAATCATATTAGAAATGCTAATGTTATTCATATGAGGAATAATCATAAAAAAAAAAAAACAAAGACTTGTTTGGGAGTCAAATTAGAAACAATACTGGGAACCAGCAGCTGTTTATTACACATTTGATTCCGCATTTGTCCCCTGATATCGTCTCGGTTGATACGTCATACAGGCAAATGTGTCGTTGTAAAAGCTCAGCTATTACGGTACTTTCTGTCCACAAAATGTGATGTTCCATAATTTTTTTTTTTTTCGGTTCTGGTTATCACACAGTAATTGAAGTAGATGGAATTGTGGGAAATTAGACCGTGGACCTGATCACACGGCGACCAAAATTTCTGACATGCTAGCAATTCATTGAACAATCATCTAAGAGCCGGATCTTTGGAGATTGCTCACAATGCATGTCATTAAAAAATAAAGAAATAAATGACATCAGCCCAAAAATTCAATCTTATTCTAAAATTAGTCAGGGACAAATGATACAGAGATAAAATTGGGCCAAATCCATACAATGTACATATTAATGACATATTTCATAAAAATGTTATGAATATAAATATGCTTAAAATTTTATAAATACGTGTGCACATCGCACTTATAATGGGAACAAAGGTACTTGCAGTAATAACTGAATTTACATAGCATTATGTTGCTGCTCTGAAGTTTCTAGCACTTTCCAGCACTTTCTGGCAACTTCAAGACTAAATTTCATGAAAATTGTTCAAATACTGTTCAGAATAATGAGTTTTTTTTACAAGTACACAGTTAACAGAATGTTTTTTTAGTGGGTTTTGTTTTTAAACTAAATTTAGAAATGCAGTACCAGTTTTTTTTTTAGTTGATGTTGCCAAAGTTACCTTACAGCTGGTTACTTCGATTATTATGTATTATATATGGTGGTATCAAAAAGTTTCAAGAATTTGCGAGCCACAGATACGGTCGTTTTTGCTGTATGCATTCCATTAGAAGGATTTGATGGGGGACGAATTTACAAAGCATAATGCCATGAATGTCAAAAAAAACAACGAGTATGCACTTGGTCGTGCTGCAGACCTGCCTCGTCTTTTTCCGGCATGGAGATGATGGGCTCTTCCACTTTGAAGTTTCGTCACCGACGATGATCTTCGATATGAAGGACGGGTTATCCATGGCACGCTGATGGAATTCTTGGCAGACTTTGACAGAATGTTCCTTCTGGTCCTGGGGTCAGCAGCCTGGGGACAAACTTGGCGCAGCATGGTGAATGTTCAAATCACATGTGAGGATGTGCTCGCCAAGGGTCGCCACAGCAGACCATCAATCCGCACAACTACTTGGCACAGGTTTTATGCCAGATGCCCTACCTGACGCAACCTTCCTATTTTATCCAGGCTTATAAGCCTTAGCCTTCCCTCGAGACAGCCACTTGAGCTACCATTCCCCCCGTAACTGTCTTGTGTATTTTAATACATTTCTTAATGTATAGTTCATATTTCAAAACGTCCATAAACAGGTTTAACAGTTCTTGTGTTGGGACATTGTCCTCACATCTGCTTTTTGGACACTTTGTCTGTCGAGCACTACGAAGTTGTCCTTTATTATCTTCAGCTGCTGGGATGAGCAAATGCTTCTTGGAGGTTCGGCCTTCATCCTTCGCACCAGGATATTTTTGTTCCTGGCCTGTGAAAGCAAAGACGTTACGAACAATGGTACCTGAGGTGAAATTATTTATTCATTCATCCATTCATTCATTCATCCTCTATACCGCTTATACTGTACAGGGACATGGGGGCCCCGGAGTCTATCTGAGGACACTCTGGACACAAAGTGTGGACACAAGTCTGCAACTCTAACTGACCCATGATTGTGTAGACTTTTAGTAAGACACACATAGTCAAATCCTCTGCTTCTCTATGAACAAGGCAGTGTCCATAGATTTCTGTTTCTGCTTCAGGTCAGCAATATTACTACTACTACTACTACTACTAATAACAATAATAATAATAATAATAATAACAGCCGTAGTAGTAGCAGTGATTTACTGTAGAAAATCTGCCATAGTGTCAAACCCCTCACCTCTTTATTCTCCTGCATCTTCTTCAGTTTACTTTCTTCTTCATTCCTATGACTCTCCAGGATCAAACTCACCAATTGCTCATTCTCCAGTCCTAGACTCCTCTTTATCCGTTCTAAACAAAAACATTCCAGTTGAACCTTGTTGTGACGTTGCCAGAATTTTTCTAGGTCAGCGCTGTCCGTCATTGCCTAACAGTGGGGTGAATATGAAGGAAAAAATAAAAACACTTAAAAACAAGACATGGGATAATCGATTTTATTATATTGTTATATTAATTTAATAATAATAATAAACATAATTATTATTCTAATAATAATAATGGTATTTAATATTATCTATATATTTTTTCATATATTTGTTCATATATTATTATTATTATTGTTGTACCTTCCATACCTGCCACTGTTTAATTTGATTAGGTTTGAGGTTTGTAATGAGTATGTCATTTAGTAGCACACTATAATAACCGAGATGATTTGTAAAAATGTGTTTTTTTTTTTGTTTTTTTTTACCTGTGCTAGCTCTTCAGACTTTGCCTCCATAGCATGTGCGCTGTCCTGACTCAGTTCCTCAGCATTTAAAGTCAATGTGTAAAAAGGAAGCACCATCTTCGACTCTATTTCATGCTTACGGCACATTTCAGTCAGACGTAACAACCTCTCTCCCTGAAGAAGAGAAAGGGCCGAATGAATAAAGAAAAATATACAGTACAGTATGTGTTTAGATGGAAAGCCTCGCTGGAGCGAGTCTTAAGTGAAGTATATGTGTTTACCTTGCTCATAATATCCTCAAGTCTTTTAATTGTCTCGTTGATGTACATTGTCTGGTTAGCGAGCCGTGTCCTTTCCGTTGCCTGGGCAGAGCAGAGCTCGGATCTCAGCTCTTGCAGTTTCTGTCGAACTTTCTCACATTCTGCCTGAATTCTAGACACATGTGTCTCACTCTCCAACTGACTGGAACTCAGATGCGTCTCCAGAGCATCATTGGTCTCCTGCGTGCACACGAAAGACATAAGCAGCGGTTACACATACTGTACCTACTGTAATAGCTACAGTACCTATCTATTCTTAATTCACAAGATAAATTCAATTAATTGCATTACCTCCAGATTCTTTATGTGCCTTATCTGCATTATTTGCCTCGTTAGCAAGTCTTGGTCATAGCAGGGCAAACCGGAAGCCTTCTCCTCTTGCTCTGCAATGGCTTCTGTGTACTGCTGCAGTTCTTGTTTGTAGCCCTGCCGCAGCTCCTTTGCTGTGATTTCCACTGCTTGCTTACTCATGTTATGCTAGACAAATGCAAATTTAAAAAAAGTTTCATTAACTCACTCACTCATCGTCTATACCGCTTTTATCCTGTATTCAGGGTCGCGGGGGGCCTGGAGCCTATCCCAGGAGACTCAGGGCATGAGGCGGGGTACACCCTGGACAGGGTGCCAATCCATCACAGGGCACACACACACACATACACACACTACGGACAATTTGGGAACACCAATCAGCCTAATCTATATGACGGTAGACTGTGGGAGGAAACCCACCAAGCACAGGGAGAAGATGCAAACACCATGCACGCAGAGACGGGAATCGAACCCGGACCCTAGTGGTGCAAGACGACAGTGCTGACCACTACACCACCGTGCCACCCCGCTTTAAACTAAAATAATTTAAAATGCAAATTATTCATATTTGATACTAAAATTGGTGTAAGCTTCTAGAAGCATATGACCTGTAAAAATTGTATTAAAGCATAACTTAAATTAAAGCATTCTGTTTATTTAAAACCAAGGATTTTTTCACCAAAGAATCTGTAGTGTCCGTAACCATGTCAAGTTCATGTTGCGATATCTTAACGAATCTTTGTTCTAGAATAATACACTTTGTCACGATTATGTCTTTGCATGTGAAGTCTAAATTGGCCAAGTTTCATCTGCATGACAATTAAGCACATTGCAAAATTTGAATAAAAATAAGTTACGGACACTACTTACAAAAAAAAGAGCAGGAAATTATATTGAGTTAAATGTGTTTCTTATTACCTGATGAAAATATAAATATGTATGCATATTTACAAAAAAAAGAAGCATGGATCGGGAGATACAGTACAGTAAGACGCATTACGAGTTATGAAAAATTCACTTTTGCACATAGGTGATACAGTACAGTAGCATGCCAGATGTTGTCGAGTCACGGCTATTTTCTGTAGTCTGCTTTTGCAATAAATGAATACAGTGAGAAACATACAGTAGTACCTCAAGTTCGATGTCTTCACGTATACTCCGACACTCTAGTATGACCTCTGTGTTTATTTCATCGTAGCGCCGTTCTAAGGCAAGTCTAGCTGTTTCCATGTACTCGGTCTCCTGCTTATGCAGCTTGCAAAGTTTTTCCCTGAAAATACAAAACACACTTACAGTACAGTAACATACGGGAGTCTGAATGTTTGAAGGAGGAACCAAATCAACTGGACTTCACTGGATTCTCCGTGGAATGAACAGTAGTACCATGCTGAGGTATTGTAATTTACAAATGCTACGGTACAAAAACACATTCAAAGCATGTGCATGAAAGGAATAGATAGCTGTGTGTACAGTACACATACCTGTTGAACTCAGTACTGATTAGTTTAAGAGCTTTGTTCCAGTGTGGCTCTATTGTGTCCAGTTGTTTTTTCTGTACCTCCAGGAGATTATCCAGTTTCTGTAAGTGAGCGCCGCGAGCCATGGTCGACTGCTGCTCCTGCTCGCTCAGGTGACGCACCAATACCTGCAACATTTACGCACGCGTTACATTATTCAGCTTGGATCGACGTGTGTTAAAGACATATGCCGCTACATTATCTATATTATCTGGTGATTTCTTTTTCTCACCTTGATGGCATTGTTCTTCAAGGCCAAAACTCTTTCGAAAGTTTGCCGGAGGATCTTAAAATCTTCTTGCAGCTCGGCCACCCGGGTCTGGCGCATGTACGAAAGCCACTTCTGGTTCACTTTGTGGAGGTTAGCTTTGCTGTTCTGCTCCTCTTTCTGCAGTTTATCATAACGAAACACAATCCATCATCACATCAGGGCTGATCTGAAATTAAACCACCGGCTATGGACTAGAATTGTTAAAATTGTTTTTTTTCTTTAAAAAATACATTTCTAATTGATTTATTTATAATGAATGTCTAGGCTGCATGGAGGCTTAGTGGTTAGCACTCCAGGGTCTGGGTTTGATTCCCGCCTTGGGTCTGTGTGCATGGAGTTTGCATGTTCTCCCCATGCTTGGTTTGTTTCCTCCAGATACTCCAGCTTCCCCCCCACAGTCCAAAGACATGCAGATGGCGTTCCCAAATTGCCCGTAGTGCGTGAATGAGCGTGTGAGTGTTTGCATGTGCGTGTGCCCTGTGATGGATTGGCAGCTTATCTAGGCTGCACCCCGCCTCACACCCTAGGTCTCCTATGATCTCCTAGGCCCCCCTCTATAAAGCTGTATAGATGACGATGTCTGTCAACACACACCTTAAGGAGCTGCATGCGCAGATCTTCTTTTAATTTGGCAAGTGCTTTCTCAGCCTGAGCCTTCTGCAGCATGAAGAGGACTCTCTCCTCCTCAGTCATCTGCTTTTTCTTGCTCTTTCCCCCTTTCTTCCCTCCTTTCTTTGGAGGCATTGTTGCACCTTTTGGCTAAAAAAAAAGGGGGGGGGGGTTTACTAATTAAGAACATAAAATAGTAATCTGATAAATGATCAGCTCTCTCTTTCTCTTAATCATTATAATTACTATGAGCTTGAAAAGGTGCTCAGAAAATATACTTACATACACTATACAGTCTCATGGACAACATTCTGAAGAAATATAGGGTTATACTGTAAGGGTAAGTGAATTCATGAAGCATTTCTGTCTTTTAGTATCACCCATTGAAAACAGAATTGGGTGACATTCACCCAATATATTCAAATATAATTTCAGTACACTCAGCAGGCATACAGGCCAGCCCTCAGGGTATCTGTAGATACCTGTGAAACCCTGTGTTTAATACCCGAAACTCCTCACACGTCGTCCTTACATGACGTCACAAAGGACAGTAGGCAGGACATCTCCGGTTTGTATGGTCCTGTAGACGTCCCACACCCCTGTCTCATGCCCACCACTGTGTAACCACGTCTAATAACATCATATAATATTAACTCATTTATATTTATCTATATCATTAAAAATGACTCCTTGACATTAGCTTACACATGTTAGTGAAACTGCTTAGAGCATCTGAAGTTAAATTTTTACTGGTGGAAATATTACTAGAAAAGCTACCTACTTACAGTAGCAACTTAAGGCTGGATGTCCAGGCATTAAATAAACTACTTTAAAACCCTTTCACTTTAAACATGGGCACAGTGCATGTTTTACTGCTGCTGACACACACACACACACTCACACACACACACACCATTTAATTTCATATGTCAGGTTTCACTCATACTGTTGCCGTCATATCACGTCATATCTTTACCCATTTTTACCCTTTTATATTGCAGGTTCTGCACATCCTGTGTAGTTTATACATATTAGATACATGATATGGACAAAAGAATTATTATGTGCTTATTATGTGCACTGGGGCTGGTCATAATGCTTAAGCATACCACGACATCTTGGACAATGCTGTGCTTCCTACTTTGTGGCAACAGTTTAGAGATGGTCCTTTTCTATTCCATCATGACCAGCCCCAGTGCACATAATAAGAACTATAAAGACATGGAGAGCCCTGACCTCAACCCCATCGTGCCTATTGGGATGAACTGGAATGGAGATTGTGAAGAAGAGTAGAAGCTGTTATAGCGGCAAACGGGGGATCAACTCCATGCTGAAGTACAGGATATGTACAGTATTTGGATACAACGTCATTGCAGGTTTGGCCATGTACTTTTGTCCATATAGGGTATTCTATTTTAATTAGATTTTACTGTACCGTAACTTCTGTTAATTTGTGTTATTCCAATTTCTTTTTTATTTGACGTATTTCCTTAGTGCAATTTTTTTTTCTTTTAATGCAGCAAAATCTTACTATTTTATTCTCTTTTCGCTTTTAGGTCGCTAAAGGTCGAAATTTCACTGCATACCATACTGTTCTGTGGCTGTGTGCATATATATAGTATTTATATATAAGGTCTAGGAATTACTAGTTATTAAATGTCATGTTTAAATATAAATCTGGCCACAAGAGGGTGCTAAAGACCTGACTTTCGTGACAGTGTTCTAAAAATCCCCAATGGTTTGAAATCCTGATAATTAGGTACACACACACACACACACCAACGGAACATATCCACGGTTTAAAACACACACACACACACACACGTCAAGTGACCTCGATCCGACAGGAGAAATGAAAAGATAAAATAAAAGATTAACAAAAGCAATATTTAACAACTAATTTAAACTATTTTGCAGTTAACTGCGGTTTAAAAAGTTCAGGAAAACAGCCCGATTTATTACTTTGTTTTCATTAAATGTAAATGTTTACTAGCGTCCTTGTGGAACATGTTAATGTTGTTTGAGTTTGGATGAATCTCACCTGCACGTGCAGCAGAAATCGAACGTTCCAGTAAGAATGATTACCGACTTCGTTTGATCTTAATTGTGTCATAATGGCGTCGGTTGCCGAACAACCATGACGTCATCGGGCGCGTCAATTATGCCGATTTTACTGAATTTTAGTGATGAGATTATTCTCATGAGTCTGAGTCGACTTTTGTGGAAACCATCATGTTTTTTTTCAGTGTCTGTTCTAATACAAATGCTGTTCCAGCGTCAATCAATAAAACATATGAAGCAACATAATGAGTGTGAACATTAAATGGCATTGAGTTAATCAACTTGACACAAATTTCCCTCTTTTTTTTTTTTTTTAGGCATTTGTTTGTTGCAGTAGTAACGTACGCATTAATCCATTGGCGGTATGGTGGTTTAGTGCTTAGCACCAGCAGGGTCCGGGTTCGATTCCCGCCTCGGGTCTGTGTGCATGGGGTTTGCAAGTTTCCTCCCACAGTTCAAAGACACACAGATTAGGCTAATTGGCTTTCCCAAATTGCCTGTAGTGTGTGAATGCGTGTGAGAAGGTTGACCGGAGATCCTACCACAGTCATAAAATGGGAATAAATACAATGGTAATCATCTTTGGCCTCGTAGTTGGACTATAGAGGTTCCTAAATGGGTTGATAGGTTAATTGATAGATAATGCTTAGATGAATAAATACATTATGTGTCCTCCATTAGCCATGCAACTCCTGTGCAAAATCAGAACAAAATCCTGACATGGATGGATTTTAAGCAGAGTTTTCCTTTAAACATTATATTTAACATGAAGTATGTTTTATGTATTTTTCAATCACCTTATTGTATCTTATGTTTCTTAGCCCAAACAAAATAAAACTCATATACTGTATCATATTCATATTTGCCGTAAAGTCCAAATCCATGCTCTCTCTCTCTCTCTCTCTCGCTCATATAAACTGCAGCATGAGCGCGTCGCGAGATCAGTGAGCTGAGGAAGAGACAGCTCGTCTGGTTTTGTTTTGCTCCTCTCTGTTTGCCTTCCCTAGCAAAAGGGACATTTTCAAGGCATTCGTTTAACAGCAACACATCTGATCTAAGGAAATATATTTTAAAAGCAAATTTGGACAAAATGGAAACTTCTATGTGGTTTATTATCTCCTACAGCTACTAATCATTTGCTATTATCAAGACTTCTACAACAGCATGCTTGTCTCTGTGATTATCACTAGAAGCTTCTAACTTGTAATTGTGAAGACAGACATGCAGCACAACAGCAGCAGTACTTCGTCCCTGTCTGGTTTGGGACTCTGTGGGCTCGGAGTAGAGGAAGGTGAAGACCTGTGGAACAGGAGCACAGGGATTCAACGCAACCTCTCTCTCCGCTGCTGGCTCCAGCTGTTGTCCAAAGAAGCCATGCCAGAGCTGCAAGGTGACACCTCGAGTCTGGCTCTGCGCGTAGTCATCGCTCTCGTCTACCTGGTGGTGTGCGCTCTCGGGCTGGTGGGAAACATGCTGGCGCTGTATCTGCTCAAATCTCGGCACCGGCTCAAGCAGTCATCGATAAACTGTTTTGTCATGAGCTTGGCTATAACAGACCTGCAATTTGTACTGACTCTTCCCTTCTGGGCCGTGGACACGGCCATGGACTTTCGCTGGCCATTTGGCAAGGTCATGTGCAAGATCATCAGCTCGGTCACCACTATGAATATGTACGCCAGCGTCTTCTTCCTGACAGCTATGAGCGTGGCACGTTACTGTTCTCTGGCCTCATCTTTGCGCATGCATAGCCCCAAGATGGCATTGGCTGAGGTGAAATGGGCAAGCGTGGTCATCTGGCTCGTGTCTCTGCTGGCAACACTTCCTCATGCTGTCTATTCAACCACGGCACACGTGTCAGATGATGAACTTTGCCTTGTACGCTTCTCGGATGTGGGGAACTGGGATCCACAGCTTTTGCTGGGTCTCTATCAGACACAAAAAGTCCTCCTGGGATTTGTCATTCCGCTGATAATTATTTGTGTATGCTACCTGCTTCTGCTGCGCTTTGTGTTGCAAAGGAAAGTCAGCGGGATCCCCGGCTCGGACAGTGAACGGGGGAGGCACAAACGCCGTTCCAAAGTCACCAGGTCCGTCACCATTGTGGTCCTGTCATTCTTCTTATGCTGGCTGCCCAACCAGGCGCTGACACTTTGGGGTGTCCTAATCAAATTTGACTTGGTGCCATTTAGCAAAGCCTTCTATAATGCCCAGGCCTACGCTTTCCCCATTACTGTATGTCTCGCACATACCAACAGCTGTCTTAATCCAGTGCTTTACTGCCTCATCCGCCAGGAGTATCGTGCAAGTCTCAAGAAGCTGCTGCTGAGAGCCTCACCATCCTTACGCAACCTGACCAATATGCTGCGCAGGAATAAAAAGGTGGCCAATGCTCCACTTGGCTTGGCTGTTGTAGAGATGGATGCTGGGCTGTGAAGTAGACCATGGATCCAAACGCAAGAGACATGTGGCTTTCCCGGATCATCTAATCAGTTTTGTACTTGCACTCATCAAGCTACTGTATAATTGGAATCATAGAAATTATACAGGAGGAAGATTTGTGTGCAAAATAATGGTGAGTCCAGGACCTGAACATATCATCTTTCCCGGGGCTCATTATACAAAGAAAATTGTAGCTTGTCTTGTTTTTGATGTAGTCTGTTTGATTTCTACAGTTTGTTTTCTGTGTGTCTCGGTACAAAAATTGGTTTCTTGTGTCAAGCTTGATCATGTTTGTCTTTACCTTAGTATCCTCGGAAATACAGGGATTATACAGAAACTTTAGTTAAAAATCATAACTTATTTTGAACACTGAATATGAGAGCATAAAAACCTTTCCTCAGAGAAACCAGATTAAATCACACAAGATTAATAAGACCATAAGTTGTAATAGCAAGCCTGCAATAACAATAGCTTTCTCTTTTTTTTTTTTTTTTAATCCAGTCTGCTACCTCAGGCTCATAAAATTATATAATCCTATTCTTTATGCATATAAATCCAGTGGATTATGGATCGAGTCATATAAATATGCACTAAATAGCTGGACTGTGCACAGCTATGATCTGAATTATACATTATATATAATATAATGCGTATTATTTAAAAAAACAAAACAATTATCAAGTATCATTTATCAGGACATACTGATCCTGGATCTGTCTTATATTGACTTTTTTTTTTTTTTGTACTTACTTAACAGGCATACAGCAAGCATTTGCAACAATATAATCTTTTCACATCCACACATGGAATTATATTCAGTGCTTCTTTTCTTATGAACAAAACAACTCTGGTCCAAACTCTTCATCAGCACATGAACCTGAGTATTGACTATTTATTGTGTATTCATTTTTTATTCTGTGTGAATGCATGTGTAATTATTGTGGGAGAAATTGTCATTTTTTTCTATATATAAAAAAAAAAAAACCTTAAAGAACCTTTCTGCTGTTGTTAACTAAAAAAATTCTGAACTCGGGATGAAAAGCCAGTTCTAATATTTATGCTCCCGGAGACCAGAGTTATTAATATTTATTTAAAAAAAATAAAATTATTTTTTATATCAGTGCATATACAGTACAGTACATAATACATGACTTTTTTTTTACTTTAGTAACATTACTATTCTTTATTAATGCCAAGTTGAACATTTGTTATTGTTTGAACCTTAATGCTATATTTTTTCATAATCATGAGTAAATTATTGTATTGAAATCAAATTATTAATATTGAAATTATTGTAGAAATGTAACTAACCAATAAAAAACAATATTTAGAATCGTGTGATTATGTTATCTTTGTCTAACATGCATTCAATATATTTTGGGAGTGATTGGGTGACTGTTTATATGAAAAAGGTGAAATCAAAGAGCATTTGTGTGAAGATGTTTCTTTTATTGCGTCATTAACATGCACTACTGTGAGCAGACACTGCACCTACATACATCAGGACATATACTGTATGAGCCACTAGGGGAAAATGATAGACTTTAAAAATGATCTTTAGCTATTTATGTCTATGTCAGCTATCACTCGCTCACATTTTAATATATCTGGGGGTGTGGGCGGGCTGAAATTTAAGCCCAGGATTGGGCTAAAAGAAGAACCAATAAAAAGATTTAGGTCAAACCTGATATGACCTTTAATTTTAGGTGTGATTTTAGGTGTGACATGCAAATATCTCTTGGGTATTAAAAAATCCTGAGAGGATTATCTGCCATGGCAACAGTCACACATTTGAAATGGTTTTTGACATGTGGAATTTTATATTTTAGGCCAGTATTTTTCGGAATATATCCCAAAATCAGTGGAATTTACTGCTCTGTATACAGCTCTTTTCATTCAGTGTGTGTTTAATGTGCATGTAACAAAGTTAAACTATCCCAAAATTTCGGTCTCCCAAAGATCAGCCAACTAAACTGAAAAAAATCTCAATAGTTCTAATATAAATTTTTACATCAACTGCATCTTCTAAATTTTCTTGATACTGGTGGCTCTGCTATTTGAAAGGCCCGGATTCGATTGCCCAAACCCCAGCCACTGGATGCAGCGCCAGTCCCAAGCCTGGATAAAATGAAAGGGTTGAGGCAGGAAGGGCACCCGGTGTAAAACTTGTGCCAAACTTGTTCGTGCGGACTGGATGGCCTGCTGTGGCGACTCTTTGATGGGAACAGCCGAAAGACCAACAAGCAAATGCTGCCACCTACTACAGTATACTAAACGTCACATTATCAAGAGTTGTGGACATCAAATGGTTAGCTAAACCTATGGTTCAGAAGGTCCCAGGTTCAATCGCCATGACCACCAAGTTGCCACTGTTGGGCCCTTGTGCAAGGCCGTTAACTCTCAGATGCATAATGGGTTAAAAATGTAAGTTGCTCTGGAAATCTCTAATCAAATTGACCAGTTCAGAATGAATCCACCATGTCAATCTACAGGAACCACATCATAAGAAGAACTGAAGCTGAATCTGGCACTGGGATTACACCAGACAGCCGGGTTCCTCATAAAGCTTGACAGCAAGTAAACTGCACTCTTAGAACAAAAAAAGTTTCATCTAGCACCTTTAGAGTCCATTAGATGTTCTGGGTTGAGCCTATAACATAGGGTTTCCATTTCACAAAATACATCAAACAGAACCGAGCTAGAGAAGTAGAATTATTACCAATCTGAAGAAACCTTGGGGGAAAAATTCTGTAAGAGGTTTCAGACTTTTGATAATGAATATTCACTCTCCTGCCATCTGGCACAATATCCTGAAGCATTTCTCAGTTTCTCCTGCAGTCATGTTGAAAAGTTAGAGAAAGATTATTCAAAAATGGAAAGCATTCAAGACTTTCCAGTCTTCCCAGGAGGAGACGTTCCAACCCATTCACCCCAAGGCCAGACTGTGCAATGCTCAAAGAAATACAAAAAGAAAAATCCACATGCCAGGCCCTAAAGGCCTCACTTAGCATGTTAAATGTTAAAATCCATTACAGCACAATTAGAAGAAGACTGAACAAGTATGATTATTTTGAAAGGTTTGCCAGGAGGAAACTCTTCCGACTAAAAGGAACATTGAGGCATGACTAAGGTTTTCAAAACTGCATCTGAACAAAGTTTCTGGAATAATGTCCTATGGATAAAAGAGTTGTGGAGTTGTTTTGCTTTAATGCCCAATGAAAACCAAACAGCATTTCAGTAGAAACACCTCATACCCACAGCCAAGCAATGCAGTGGAATGATGATGAGGTGGACTTAATAATCTGAATCACACCAGTAACAATCACAATGAGTGAAAAAGAAAAGAATCAAGGTTCTGGAATAGACGTGTCAAAGTCCAGACTTCGAAAGCTGTGCAGAAGTGAATTCCCAAAAAACTCAAAGAACTGAAGCAATGTTGTAAAGAAGACTGGGCCAGAAATTCTCCACATGCATTCTCCGTCTGCGACTGATAAAGTCATAAAGGAAGTGATTACTTCAAGGTGGTGCTGCTAACGGTGGATCTACAAGCTATTAAATAATGCGGGTACCTAGTATTGGCCACATATTTCTTTCGTTCTGGCTTCACTTTTGTTCAATAAATAATGGCACATTTGAAAAAAGTTATATGCCGTTTTTCATGTGAGGCTGTATTTGCCTAATACTAAGAGCCCATATGATCCAAAGAACCATCCAAAGAGGCCTTGAGGAACCTTAGCCACTATGTATTGCTAAAATGTACATCTGCTCAAATGTAAAATGTCAATTTATTTTGTATTCATTTGAATTCATTTCATGAACACTATGAAACATGTTTAAAACATTGTTCCAGTGTAAAATTTGCAACATATTCAAGTACGTTCTTTGTGATTGAACACTATTTTTAAGTAGATACCACATGTCTATGCTGTACACACTGTGACCAATGCAAACCATGCACTGCATGCTAACTGAGATTAATAGCAAGCTACTAACTGAGATGAATTACTCTGCCAAGAAGATCGTCTCTATCTGAATGTGGTAATTATGTACAATGATGGTTTTAAGGTTACCTCTTAAATGGTGGCTTTCTTTTTCAAATATAGAGATCTTTTGATTATTATTTATTATTAAAAGTTATGGAGCATACTGTACTATATGCCAAGGAATCACTCTATGCTCTTTCATATTCTTCTGCTCACGTTCACTGCATTAAATGTTTCCTTTTTGCCATTTAGCGACTTGATGGGAGCACTGGAGCATAGACCTAGACCACTGGTTTAGGTCTATGATCAAAGGCAAAAAGCTTGCAGAAAATTGCTTCCAAGATAACAAGATAAGGCACAGCATTAATTTGGGAGCAGGCGCTGTCAGATACTTATTCAAAAAAAAAAAAAAAAAAATTATAAATATATATATATAAATTAATTAAGTAGATATGAATTAATGGTTAATTAGGAAGCTAGTTGTTTTGTCTCATTTTGGTCTATTTTGACGCATCATACTGTACTTGCAGGATGCTTGGTGTATAGTTACATATGTTCTCACTGTGGGTTTCCTTTGGGTTTTATCAACCTTTTTTGACCCTAATTTAAGTGTTTTTCAGGCTGCAGAGCTCCTGAACCAGATCCGAATAAAGATAAAATGATCCTTTGTGTCTTTTAAAAGGGGAGATAAGCCCTCATCACCACTAGTGTGTCAGGATATTCTTCTTGGATGACACCTTTTGACTGGAAGGATGAAAGTGCATTAATGAACACCTTAATGCTTTTGTGATAAAAAAGGCTCATAATGAGTATCAATTGATCAGTACATCTAGAACATTTACACTATTTGTTCAAGCTATGTGCTTAATAATTTTTTTCTCTCCTCTCTCGATAAAAAAAAAGTCACAGCACATTGTCCCTATACGGTATAATTAATGTCTCCCTTTAGTGGAGGACATGTCACCTTTCCTGACTCTGAGAGCTGGTGTCATGGTACACTGATTTGAATGCAAATGCATGTCAGAGTTTGGTGACGAAACCGTGACAGACAAACGAACATGGCTGAGCAATAATCAGGAAGACATAAACAGACAGGAAACAGGCATGACACACACGCACAGCATGTGTCATCGCTCCAGGGACCCTGGTTTATTCCTTAGGTTTCTGTCTCTATGGAGATTCGAATGTTCTCTCCATGCCCATGACAAGCATGAATGAGTCCGTGAACGTGTGTATGGTATTGTGCAAATGACTGGCATTACATCCAGAGTGTACAGTACATCCTCCTCATGGTCAGGGTTCTTGTCCATTACACTCGGAAGCAAAACAGGGATTGCTGCAATTGCTGGATACAGGGGGTTGGCAGGAAATGTCCCTAAAATTGAAAATGGCACTTTTTTCATGCTTCACAATGTGTCTGTTTACTTTAAATGCCCCTGCTGTCATGATTCTCAGAGCATAAAGAAAAATAAGCATTTTCAAAAGCCTATAATAATTGCCTTGTGCATCTTATCAGGCATGTCAAGCACTGGCCTTTTAAAACGGCCTGGCCAGAGATAATAATTCTGATCGAGACGGGGCAGTCTTTGCTCAGCTCAAATATCAGCATGATGTTGCGGTACGAAGCTTTATCCCTGTCCTATTGTGGAACTCCTGTCACTGCTCTGATACTGTCACTCTGACAAGCTTAGCATATCAGGACATGCTTTAAAAGACCAAGACACTGTTTAGATTTTCATATGCTCACTTCAAAAAGGGCATCTCAGACGATTTGGGTAGCTGTATTGTGCTTATACACAGGCAGCTTTAGAATGTTTAAGGGAAATGTTAATCAATATTCATATATATATATATTTTTATTTTTTTATTTTTTTATTTTTATTATTATTTATTTATAGTTTTTTTCATGTTCATTCATTCATTTAAAGAAATTAGTCTATTATAATTAGTCATATTCTGCGATTTTCCTATCCTATTATATCACTAGATATTAATAGAATATTACAATAATAATTATTAGAACAACTTTCTAGCAGAGATGACCAGTCTATGAGGATCGAATGAAAACCACCTTTGCAATCTTTTTTTTTTTTTTTTTGCAAAACTATTTCTGCTTCTACAAAGTCATTTAACTTGAAGTTAATCAGCTTGGGCATAACAGATTCGGAACGGACAATCACAGACATGATCAAATAAGACAGTCATCCAACTGAAATGTACCCGAAACAGCGGGCAAAAGTCCCCTCGTGACAGCAATAAGGGGCTGCTTGTACAGAGTTAATTATATAACAGCACTTGGGTGTCTGAGAATTCAGGGTAGACATATAGTATATTCTCCGCATGTCCACATGAGTTTCTTCCTTCACATTTTCCAGATAATTGGAATGGGTCCTGTTTATTATAAACTGCCACCTAGCTACTATATAGCCATGTGTTCACATTAGCAATCAAGTAATTGTTCATTTTCCATGTAAGTGCACAGCACAGAGTAGCAATTTCAGGGAGAGCAGCAAATACACAGCATGATAAGTAATATTTGAATTGTGATTTTGTTTTCACTTCCATGCAGCAGAGATTTAAATCCATGAAGGTGCAAATACAAACCTTGGAAGAATTAAATAACGTGTGCTTTGATGTTTCGTTATTTGAAAACCTGCAATTCTTCTGTTTCTATCCTGTAAACGTCATTTCATCATAAGCTGTTATCAACCTAGGTACCTTAATATATTTGCGTATCCACACTTAGCATTTTGGAGATAACCATCTGCTTTCAGAGCACACTGTACCAATGCTTAAGACCAACTTTTCAAGGAATATCACAATACAGTTCACACTACTCAAATGAACTGGACTTTGGGGTCATGTGAACTCGATTCCATGCCCTAGTGTGAAAGCAAGCGTGTCCTATTATTTCCAACATTTTATTAAATATATAGTAAGGAAATGGTTTGATAGCAAAACACGATGAAAATTGTTTTCACACTTTCACTCATTTTAGCAAATTATTTTTCTCTGGCACTAAAGGTAGATTACTGTAACAGAAATTTTTATTTAAAAAAAATAAAAAAAAACAATACATATTCTTTTTTGCGCTTCTATAGTTTTTAACAAACAACACCATGGAACAGCCTCAATTCAGAGCAAACTAAAACACATCTCGAGAAGCCAACTGCATCACTTGTTAGCTATTTATCTATAAATATGATAAAATTGTAACATCAACCTTCTATGCACATTGCTCTTGTCAATGATGTCATTGCTGCAAACATTCTGTAGATCAGTGGGAGATGATCAACGACATACTGTGCAAAAGTTTTAGGCACATGCAAATAAATGCTAAATAGCAAGTACGCCTTCAAAAAAACAACAACTGAAAAACAGGCATGACCATGCTTTAAGGACACTTGGGACCCTTTATGTTCAGTTTTGGACAGAAATTTGCATTTTTAAATGGGTTTTTTTAAGTTTTACTGAGCATCCTGCAGAAAGTTCTTAGTAGGACTGTTCCACCTGCTTCTTCTTTGCATGCAAAATCCAGCAGCATTCATTCTGTTTTTTTTTTTTTTTTTTATAATATGCGGCTTTATTTCCTTTTTTCAGCCTAATCTACAGGTCTTTGGACTGGTGGAGGAAACCGGAGTACCTGGAGCAAACCCATTAAGAATGGGGAGAACATGCAAACTCCAGGCACACAAAGATGTAAATCGAACCTGGCCGGGAATCGAACCTGGACCAGTAAGAACCTGTTTTTTTTTTGTTTTTTTTTACATCACCCAAGTTCAACAAATTGTAGCTAAAAGGTGAACATAGAACGAGAAACTACCTTGACACAGGACAGACTCAGAACCAACAATATGATCTATGATTATTATGATGTGCACATTACATTTGCTTCACTCACTGGGAAACTGTGTATAGAGCAGAGAATATGGGCCATTGCCATGGCTACACAGCATAGGGTTAATGGATCAATCCGGCGTCCATGCTCATGGTTAGAAATACAAACACACTGCTGGCACTGAGTGGCAATCAACGAAAGAAACTGCACCCAGCTTATAAAACAGCCCAGAAAACATATCAACAGCTCATATGTTAACCGTCATCATAGTTGCGCAATTCAGGGAGACCATTCTTTAACAAATACCCCATCCTGGGCTTTTATTTACCTTTTCTTCTAGCTCAATTTTTGCTCTCATTTTAAGATTTTACCCAAAATCAAAACGAAAACTTTAAATCAAAAGTCAGTGGGATGCAGCGCTATACAACAGTAAAAGTGAATTAACCACATATAATTTGTTTCGTTCAGATAGGGGGGAAAAAAAATCAATAAGCTATCTTGGAAGTCATTATGCACTGATCAAGGACTGGGTTCAACAGGAGTTGACAGAATGTTATTCAATGACACATATCCGTGGTGCAACAGCTTTATTTCATGCTTAAATGTGCATGTGATGAGACAACGAGAAAACTGACTGAAAACTGTAAACTGACTACTGACATGCTTAGTGATGTGGCTGAAATGTTCTTTGAGTGCTGACGGAATTTGAAAAGGAGCTTTTTTTGTTGGTGCAGCAGGCAGTATTAACGCCTCACGGCTTTAGGGTTCAAGCTTCACCTCATCTGACTGCCAGGCCTCATAGTGTCCCGTCCAAGGTTTATTTTTGTCTTGGAATTGGTGTTCAAGGGATATGCTCTGGCAGCAACGCAACAATGACCCAGATTCTGTGGCTACTGAAGATGAAGGAGGGAATAAAAAATTGATGTGTGTGAATAATTTAATGTAAATGCCTGCGCCAGGATAAACGTAAAATTAACGTATTTCCTAGAAAAGAGACACAGCGATTGACAATGATATAAGAAAAATGGCCTTTCAGTAAGTCATGGTAGCAATACTAGTCTTGTCCTTGTACATGATTTTGTACATAATGCAATATTGGATGACATGGTCTGTTCAGTCTATTATTTCAGCATCTTCAGTTACCTCAGGTGAATTATGGCAGAAATCTTTTATATTGAGGACATAAATGATTAAACAAAGATTGAAAACATGCTCTCCGGTGACTTCATTAGATACAGTACGCCTTGTTCGTACTGGACCGGATCCAGTTTTGCCTTCAGATCTGCTTTAAATCGTTAGTGCATGGTTTCAACAAGGTGCTGGAAACATTCGTTAGTGATTGTGATGCACTAAGATGATAGCATCACACAGCGCATCCATGATGCAAACATATCCCCGTTCCACCACATCCCAAAGGGGCGCTATTGGATTGAGATCTGGTAACTGTGGAGTGCCGTCTGAATAAAGTAAACTTAGAAATACAGTCAATGCAAATACTGTACATCAATGACGCGGCCAATGTGGAGACAATAATACAATACAAACAAAAGCACATGGTTCAGTAAACAAAAGTATGAAATGTAAATCACAATCTTTTTGACTATTGTATAAGGGGGAAAAAATCTTAATTGCAGTGTGTAAAATGTTTATTTTATATAATCTTTTTCTCAGTTATATATATATATATATGTAAAAAAAGGTGCAATATTTCTGGAGGGCCCTGTATATTTATAGACAAACACAATGGAAAAAAAAAAAAAAACTTTTCTTTTCTTTTTTTTCCAATTTTTTTTTTTTTTTTTTTTTTTTTTAATGGTTTAATAGCTTTCTTCTAATGGGCAATTTAAATCAAGACAGACTCACCAAACATGGGATGTTCATGAAAACTGGTTTTATTGACAAGGTATAGGACAATTTGCATATTATTATACAGCTGTTTATAATTATGACCTGTGAGGTGCTGGTTTCAAAATGCCATCAGAGGGAGGCACAACAGGCATGACATTTTAAAGAGCTTTTTTTTCCCCTTTCCAGAAATGAATTACTCAATAGACATTGATAATATGGACTTTAAACAGAATTAAAAATGATGGCAAATGTCAAATCAGTCAGGCGACAAGCTCAGATTAACCCCCATGTATCTAAACGTACAGCTGTACAGTACAATCCTATTGGATATCAGTTCAGATAACACTTTCCACCTTACTCCAGAGCTCATTCAGGAATATTTTTCCACAAATAGATCTTTAATCTTTCCAGGACATATCAAAAATAAATACATTTGGTGATTTTTATGCGTCATGGTGTGCAATGGCATACTGTATTTATTAAGAATTATAGCCTTGTGCACAGGAGCTTTAATTAATTAAACTAACGGATTGCTCCTTGTTTGCATGTTCTCTTCGTGCTTGGTGGGCTTCCTTCAGGTTCTCTGGTTTCCTCCCAGAGTCCACGGACATCAGATTAAGCTAACTGGAATTCCCAAATTGCCCATATTGTGTAAATGTGAGTGTGACTGTTGACCAGAATAAATACATACTAATAATAAACACATAAATACAAAATGGGGTTAAATACAATGGTTGGACTACAGAGGTTCCTAGATAGATGAATGGATGGATGGGATCGTTCATTACATTACAGTATGTCTACAGAGTGTGATGGATGGCTATTTTATCTAAATCACAGATGTTTCAGCTGGACAAAATATGGAGTCATGGGCCACACATTCTGTGATAAAAAATCAATCAATCAATCAATCAATCAATCAATCAATTAATTATTATTATTATTATTATTATTATTATTATTATTATTAATAATAATAATAATAATAATAATAATAAACCTGAATAAATATTAGGCCTACTTGAAAACCACAACACACTAACACCGCCTTTTGATTTTTGATTTAAGGGAAATGCTTAGTAGGTGGGTTTTGAAAAGGGAACTTTTTGATCATTTTTGGACAGTATCATTAGTATAGAGCGATGAAAACACATCCCTTTTTAAACTTTATTTTTTCAGAATTTCTCTTTAGAACCCGGCTCTCTGGAGAATTCATCTGCTCACCTGCTATGACACTGGAATATTTCTGAGGGAAAAAAGCTGGTAAGACCCTCCTCCGGCTACGCGCTCAGCTCTACCCAGGGATCGCTGTTTCGTTTGCCAAAAAAAAGAGGCAGCATGTTTTGAATGGGACATTGTGTGTTTTAACATTTCACATCAGACTGCTTTCTCAGTGAAGGAGCCTGTTTTACAAAAATACTGAAGCTCAAGTGTGACACTATTGCGACTTAAATTCAAATTCCGAAGCTGCAAGTGTTACTATTTAAAATTTATTTCAAAACTTTAACATATGTATATGTAGCCCAGAATTTTTAAAGCAAACTGTATGGGCTTCTAGTAGCAGATCCATTACAGTATGTGTTAATATAAAAATGTTACTTGGTGATAATATCCTCTATTTTCACCTGTTTAGCCATAAGGCATTTAAAACTGGGATTAGGGGCTAAAATTCTGGTCCATCTGTTTCTTAAGAGCTAAAGATGGGTAGTTTAGTTTAGCCATTTTCAGCTCTTAGTTGTTGTTTTTTTAACTTGTATACAACAGCTAAAACTTAATGCTGTCATCTTGAATAAAATACCTTAAATATATACACAATAAATTTGTTACTACTAAGAAACCTTGGTATCTACTGTACTTAATTTGTTCATCAGAAATGCGGATTAGAAAAGCCTCAATAGCCTCAAATACAGTAAATGCCTTATTATGTGTTGACTTTAAATGTCTATCTTCTGATTGGCTAGGAAAATGCCCTTACACAAAGGGTGGGTTATTTAAAGCCACGGTCACCAAAATGGCATGTTTGAAAGAGAGGGAAAATTTGACCTGCCTGAATTCATAATCTGAATTGTATTTCTTCTGAAAAAGTAATAAACATATTTTGGAGACATTTAGGACTTTTTATGTGCACACTAAAAAATGCTGGGTTGCCTCTGTTGGGTAATTTTTCTGGGTTATTTACAGGTAATTGGGTACTTTTTGTTTAACTCCGCTTGCTGGGTTGGAGTTGGGTTAGCAAGTAACCGCTAACATCACAGACAAGACCGCCCCTCCCCCGAAGTTCACCGGTGTATTCAGTGGCTGTGTCAACTTCGTGTCTTTTTTTCTTCCTCCTCACGCATTTAAGAGGAAATGTAAACGTTAAATATAAGGTCTGTATACACACTTTCACTCACCTATGACTGAATTTGCTGACTGTATGTAACATTTATTACTGTTACCGTGCTACACTCAAACTTTCAGCCTGGTCTGTGCTATAGCATGCTAGTTTATCTGATAATGGCTGCTAGCTAGCCAAACTAAAGAACCCCACCTGTGTATGAAAGAAACAGCTAAAATGTCTGAGCTTTTTAGCTTTCTTAGTAGAATGCTTGCAGGGTGTATGAAGATGGTGAAGTGATGAATGAAAGCTAAACTGCTAATTGTAGTGCCAGCATGACACTAGCATTTAGCTAGGTTGCTTGCGTTAGCAACCACATATAAAAAGCTGAGGTGTTACAAAACACTAATCATCTTACAAATATGCATACTAGCCAACCCTCTCGATTTTTTCACAAATGTTTACTTTCTTTAATTTTTTTCTTTCTAAGGTTGGAACTGACACCGTGGAATATCTCCAGCAGGCTGAAGTGTCAAGGCAGTACCCCTACATCCTGATGTTGGGAGATAATGACCAGCACTGCTCTCAGGCATTAGTGCTTCTCAGTAATAGCATCGTAATGATGTCGCTGTTGAACTTGTTTTATATTATCTGATCTTATGCTTTTGAAAAATAAATATAAATGTTTTTTATATGATTTGTACAATTAATTGGGTGTTGTTTATTGCATATATGCATGGTTTGCCAAACTATTTTTATTTTAAGTTTTTTTTTGTAATAGACCAGTATATCAAAGTAATTTACCTGTTTAAACTGTTTCACCCATAGACATGTAAAACATAACAAATAATAATAACCTATTTGTGAGGTAGAATTAAAACAGCATTATAGTTAAATATGACCTAGCATTTGGATTGAATATTTTACCCATCTTGCTGGGTTAAACAAATAACCCATTTTGCTGGGTTAAATGAATCCAGCATGTAGTTGGTCCAATATTTATCCAGCAGCTGGGTTAAAAACAACCCAAACTGGGTTGTTTTTAACCCAGCATTTTGTAGGGTGTGAGCTTTTAAGCCCTTTCTCCAGAACAGTGAACTTTCTTGACCGTGCTGTGTGAATAAAGATTTTGCAGATTTCACCTACCAAATAATTCGAATACACTTGCAGCTGTCACACAAATCAGCCAAGCCCCTAATCATGCACAAGTTTATGCATATTGATTAGTTCTATAAAACATTCCTCCACTACTCTTGGTCTCCACATGTTTTGCCTGTCATGTCCATAGTTCTTATACTGGTGGAGGATGCGGCCAGGATTACCTTCATTATCTCCTGGAGGCCACAATCCAAGTGCTCACCAGATACCTGCCATAGCTGATCTGGTTTAGCCTTATCAACTCCAGGGTGATGCTAGCGACTGCTGCCAAAGCTTACATTACATGATGATGTTGAGGTGTCTCTTCAGACCTTTGTGCATACTGCTCGAATATAAGTAGTGGACCTGCCAGGAATGTAGCCCTTGTCCCCTGGAGAGGCTCAGAAAGTATACTTTACACATCCTGAGGAAGAGCCTGACGACCACGATCACCACTGGGATGAAATAGCCGCTGCATGCCACGGTGGAGCACTTCAAACAGACACTCAAGTAAATTCTAAAGCACATGGTTGTGGAAGATGGGTGAAACTGGGATCTCTTCCTACTCTCCACAAGCCTTCACTGTGTTCAGCCAGTTCGAAATATTGTTCAGGAGGCAACACAGAGACCTGCTCAACATCGTGAAGGAAGCCTGGGAAGAACAGCCCTTTCAAGCCTGCCAGCAAATCCCAAAAAAAGTTTAACTGAGGTAGAGTATTATTTGAGGGAGAGGCCCTTGCAATCAAGCGGGTGATAGAAGAACTGAAGTAGTACCTAGCAGGACAACTAGGTCATCACCTCATCACTAACCATGTAATCCTGCAGTAGATGGCAAGGGCTTAAGATACCAACCTTCATCACAAAATGGTTCTTCTCTCTACTTGTTCTACTTGTTCTCCTGAAAACATCTACCTGTGACCTAACATGGGAACACAGAAGGACTGTCCTTGAGTGTCAGTCAGGTGAGTAGTGTGTTTGGAGCTTCACTAACACCGTGCTTCTGTAGATATTGACTATGCAGAAGACCACTTACACTCTGGTGATCTGCTGAGATCTAGCTGCCAGGCAACTTTAACTGCTGCATTGATTCTTTCACTGGCCTGTCACCACTTATAGCTTACCTCTGTGTCACTGCTCCAGCCAACCTTCCCACGTCCACTTCCTTACTTTGCATCAATGCTCTCAACCATCACCTAGTGCACTTCCCTGCCTTTTCTCTCTCTCTTATTTAAATACAAGAGCACTTTCCGCCACTACTCCTGCTCACCGCATGCCTGTGTTTTGCCTACCATGTTCATGGCTCTTTCACTCTATTACCGTGTTTTTACCCATTCGGTCCTTTAACAGACTTTTGAAAAGAACAGGACTTGGTATTAGGAAGTGAGCGATCCTTATTTCTCTCATGGGTGCCAATATAGATAATGCTTCCTTACCCAGGTAAACAGTTTGCTCAGAAAATACAGCCACATGCATGTGAAGTGTATAAACAGGGGCATTGTGTTTTTACTTTTTTTTTCAACTGATTCCCGAGTTAACATTTCATTCAAAGGCACAAGTGGTAAAGAAAATGTGCTGCACTGGGTCTTTTGTGGTTTACAGTACTGCTGTGGATTGAAACGATGAAGCACATATATTTAATACGCATGACAGGGAAGAAAACCACTTCGTCAACTCCTTCTGTGTGACTTGGCTACTGATCAGTAGTTAGTGTAATTGCCCAGGGATTGTCTCGGGCAAATTGTCATATGGTCGGATAGATTTCATACAGCTCGGCTATACACACATACATGCTCATATGGGAGGAAATTGGAGTACCATGGAGGAAAACCATCAAGCATGGGAGAACATACTGCATGCAGACCCAGAGGCGGGAATCGAACCTTGACTTTGGAGGTGCATTGTGAGAGTTTTAACTACTAAGCCACCATGCCGCCCATCCAGCTTGTATGAAAATTATTTACATTTGCCTTTCAAAAAAACTGAAGGTGCTCTGCTTATAACTGTATTCATATACTGCAAAGTGCACAGGATAGGATCTTACCCCAAATTATAGTATAGAGTTACAGTACAAGTTGTGAAGAAGACCCTGAATATTAAAAGCAAATAAAGAGCAGCTTAGTTTAATTCTTGGTTCTGACTGTTAGAAGATGTTGATTATTGGGGCCTCCGAGTGGCGCAGTGGTAAAGTGCTCGCCCTATCATCCAGACATCGCCAGTTCGAATCCCGGGTGATGCTGTAACCTCTCGCAGCCGGAGGTCTGGAGAGAGCTGATTGGCCAGAGGGGAGGGATGAGAGGTACTTAGTGCTCCCACATTAATCACGGCTCTACAGCCAATCTGGGGCGTCTGTGAGCTCGCGCAACGGAAGGAGTGGATAGCGCTGTCCTCCGAGTGTGTTACGCCGCCCCCCGACGGTGCGTGAACGAGCAGTTTGAAAAGATGCGGTTCGGAGGAAACACGTGATAGTAGTAGCCTTAATGTGGAAGTGCCCCCTAGTGACGGGGAGGAATTGGACACGACTAAATTAGGGAGGAAATCGGGGGGAAAAAAAGATGTTGATTATTTTTTGTAGCTGCTCTGACAATAGTGTGGTTGCAAGGCACTAAATGTAACATTTACAATATATACTGTATTAAACAACTTGTGTAATACAAAGGATGTATATACGATATATGTTTTTTTGTAAAGAGTCAATATTAAGTGCTTTGCAAGAGCAAAAGCATTTTTTGTCTGATTTCTCTGTAACAACTTGTTTAACTTATTAGACAGTAAGTGATAACATGAACTTTTATCACATTTATTCACAATATAAATGCATATATAAACTAAAAAGTTAAATTTTGTACTCTCTAATAACAGCATGCCCTGATGTATATTTCTTATATAAACCATTTTCCTTTCACATACAGGCACTGATACCATAGTGAAGTCTAAACATGACTTCTGCACTTCTGTTCCACTTTATAGAATTGCTGTGGTAACGAATAACAAAGCAATTAGACACACTGTTCCTGATGCACAACACAGTGTCATAAATTAATGGCACTTAATTTGCGATTATACATGAAATTAGGTCATTCAGGTACAGAATATAATTAACAGCCCACAGTGATGAATGATTGCAAATTTTTTGGCTTAAAAAAAAAGACCAGAACATCAATTTGAATGAGGAGCTTGTTGACCTATTTATCTGTCTGAGTGCTGATTGATTTTTTTAAAAAACACATATAAAATTGTGGCCCATGTCCCAATTATCCACATTGTCTCACTTGATGTTAACAGTTAACCTGGAGACTTAGGGCACAAGGTGGGGTACACCCTGGGCAGGGTGCCAATCCATTGCAGGGCACACATACGTACACACACTCACTCACACACTATGGGCAATTTGGGAATGCCAATCATCTTAATCTGTGTCTTCAGACAGTTGGAGGAAACTGGACTAGCAAATCAAGCATGGGGAGAACATGTAAACTCTATGCACACAAAAGCAAATTGAAATTCTTGCCAGGATTCAAACCTGGACGGTGAAAGTTGACAGGGCTAACCACTAAGCAACTGTGCCACCAATCAGCATTTTGATTCATTTAAATTTTATTTGTATAGCGCTTTTAACAATTGACATTGTCGCAAAGCAGCTTTACACAAAAGAAGCTTTATCAAAAGAATGATTTAAGTTTGTATAAAATGTGAATGTGTATGAATCAAAATGATAAGATTGTCCCTGAAGAGCAACCCGAGGACGGCGGCGACAGTGCTAAGGAAAAACTCCCTGAGATGGCAGTAGGAAGACATTATCCTTTGGGTGATAATGGATAGTAGGGATTAATCTGCAGTCATACTGTGTGAGACTGGAAGCTCAGTATAACAGGAGATGTGTTTAAGTTAATATGGATTCCAGTTCGTTATTGGAGGCTCAGGTACAGTAGACTGTAGGAAACTCCAGTCCTGAACTATAGAGCGACTGCAGTCACGAGTCCTCAGAGAACAGCTGTCTGCTTTAGCCGAGGCCAGGACCGTCTTCGTTGGGAAAGTGGAACCACACGCATCCCAAGCAGACCACAAGGGGCATCCATGCAACGAGATCTCCATCCTGACACCAGGATGAGTCAGACAGGGTCAGAGGGCAGAGGGGGTCTGGATCACTGGCAGCTCAGGAGCGACATGTATAGCTCTACAGAGAGACAGGGAAAGGAAAAGAGAGAGAAGAGAGCAGAAGAGAAAGAGAGATGGCAGTTACATATGGTCACTGTCACACATTATTTGTAATCATGTATAAAGTGACTGTATATTTAGTGCAGAGTGCAAGCAGGGACTCCCGCAGGACTGACCATGACAGCATAACTAAAAGGGAGAGCCAGAAGGAAACATGAGGGCTCCCTGAGATGTAAAGCGACCAATCACTTCACCGTCAACAAACCTGAGTGATCAATGAGCGTGGGGAAGACAGCATCTAAACATACCAGTTCACCAGAATACTACTACATCTATGAGTCCCCCAGATCTGCTCCTTCACCTAAGGCAAATCTACTTACAAAAATGCTTGGCTAAATAAATAGGTTTTTAGCCTAGACTTAAACAGTGAGACTATGTCTGAGTCCTGAACATTAATTGGAAGACTATTCCATAACTTTGGGGCTTTGTAAGAAAAATCTCTGCCCCCTGCAGTAGTTTTCATAATACGTGGTACTAACAAGCAGCCTGCATCCTCATAAATTTTCTTTTCATTTTTGAACCTGCTTTGATAATATAATAAATAAAATTGAATTTAATTGAATCCTTTGATTGAAGTAGTCGTGGCAGATCATAAGACACTAGAAGTTCACTCAGATATTGCTGCGCAAGAACATTTAATGCTTTATATGAAAAGTAGTATTTTAAAATCAATGCGAAATTCCGGGAGCCAGTGCAGTGTGAATAAGTTTCTGATTATAGTCTTGCTGCGGCATTCTGGACTAACTGAAACTTGTTTATTCACCTAGTGTAACAACCAGATAGTTAGGCATTACAATAGTCCAACTTGATAAATAGCATGACCTAGTATTTCTGCATCATTTAGTAACAATATATTCATTATCTTGGCAATATTTCTGAGGTGAAAGAGTGCTATCCTGGTAATATTATCTACTTGAACTTCAAATTAATCGCTGGAATCCATAATCACACCAAGATCTTTCACTGTTGCAGTTGATGGAACAGAAAGGCCATTTAAAATTACAGTGTGATCAAAAACCTTGCTTCTAGCTGCATGTGGTACTATGACTAGAACTTCAGGATTAAGCAGAAGTAGTAAGCTGGTTTTTCTTATCTGGTTTTGCTGAGACGTGTAACTGTGTCATCAGCATAACAATGAAAACTAATACCATGTTTACAAATTATGTTGCCCATAGGAAGCATGTAAAGAGAAAAAAGCAATGGGCCTAAAACTGAACCCTGTGGAACACCAAACTCCACTTGACAACATGCAGAATAGTCACTATTTAAATCTACAAACTGATAACGATCAGTCAATTAGGATCTGAGCCAAGAGAGAGCCATTCACTTAATTACTACTACATTTTCTAATCTGTGAAGGAGAATACTGTGATCAATGGAGTCAAAAGCTACACTGAGGTCGAGTAACACAAGTATAGTGACGCAACCCTGATCAGAGGCCAATAGGAGGTCATTTACTACTTTAACAAGTGCTGTCTCTGTGCTGTGATGAGGCCTAAATCCTGACTGATACAGTTTGTTTATGATATTTCTACAGTACTGTATTTAGATATGAACGTAGCTGCTGCGCTTCTACCTTTTCCAGAATCTTAGAGATAAAGGGGAAGTTTGATATCAGCCTGTAATTGGACAGCAGACAAGGAGCAAGGTCAGGTTTCTTATTTAGCTGTTTAATAACTGCTAATTTAAAGGATTTTTGAACATACCCATTGCGAAGTGAAAAGTTAATTATTTTCAACAGACGTTCCGTTATTGCTGGTTCTATCTGCTTAAGAAAATGTGTCGGTATAGAATCCAATACACAAGTTGACGATTTTGAAGAAGAGATAAGTGAAATTATTTCATTTTCTCCAAGGGGAGTAATGTATTCTAGGTTCTGATGTGATCTGGTTAGTTTATTATCTGTATCACTTAAATTGTCTGGTTTGAAAGCCTGAATTCTTTGCCTAAAATTTATGATTTTGTTATTGAAAAAGTTCAAGTCCTCACTACTGTATGTTGTTGTTCTGGAGATTTCTGCAGTGGTCTTGTTCCGAGTTAATTTATCTACGGTATTAAATAAAAATCTAGGATTATTTTTGTTCTTTATATATAAGCATTTACTATTGCAAAATATAAAATTCTTACTTCTAACTTTCATCAATTCTAGGGGCTAAAATTCAAGTATATTTAAGAAAGAGGAAATATCAGGTTATTTATTAAGCTTAAATTGGCAATAACTTGTAAGCACATGAAAAGGAAGAATGAAGTGATGAAAACTGGTAGAAATCCAATTAGGATTCATTTAAATGCACATTTTGGTGCAAAGTTTGGTGGGTAAGTAAACACTGAGGAACTGAAAATATACATGTTTACACAGCTAGGATTAGCTTTTATTAACTTACTTATTCCTTTAATCAAAAAGTTGCCACATGATGCCACTATGATGAAACTAAAAATGTAAGTAGCAAACAAGCAGAATATTTGTTATGTCTACATCTTATTAAGCTATATAACATCAGCCAGGCAAATTTCTTCTTTACAACAGCCAGCCATTGATTACCATGGAGACTATTCAAGTGTGCTTTCAATTCCTTGTGTTTTTAAATATGCGCATCAGTAAATTGTTGCCAGTTCTTCTGCCTGTATACCACCAACAATATGCTTCAAAATAGAAACATGAACTTCTTAATTACCCTCCTTAGTTACCACATTCTTTTCTTAAAGGGAAATTTTTGTTTGTGGTAATTACACCTATGCGATGGATGTGTACTGTTATACTACCACTGTATATATATTATACAACAGACAAACTGAACCACGTCCAAAAGGGACAGGCAAAGAGACACACATCATACAGTAGGTGAGCCAAAACAGACTGGTTGTTATACTAGGTACAGTATGTAGTGTGGTGATGCATCATATAGAAAATCACAACGTCTCGAGTCAGCTTGTTGGAAACTAGAGGCTAGAACAAACCAAATAAAAGTAAGTTAAACGTGAAAGACAAAAGCCACTCACTTCTTCATCAATAAGCGGTTGCACAAACAGCAGAAACACAGCAAAGAAGTGTAAGTCAAGAACTTCCCAAACAAATTCTTCAGGTAGGAGTTATGCGACACTTGTCACTCATGGGCATATTTAGGCTCATGTATGTGGAAGATGGTCTTTACTGAATTTAGCATACATGATGCAATCAAAGCTGAAATTTGACAAACCTCTGCCCAAATGCTCAAAGTTCTAACATGAACTTTTAAATATAAATAATACAAAATAGTTCTGATAATCCTATTATTCCATTTATGTAAATGAGATTACATAGATATAAATATGGGGGGTTAGAGTTAATAGCCTTCCTGACAGTGTTTGGGGCTCAGACACAGTTTCCCAATTTAAAAGTAGACTCAAGACGCATCTCTTTAATCTGGCATACACATAATTAATTTATTTACCTCATACTCCAGTACATCTATCCTGAATGGCAACCATGCTAATTCTTTTCACCTGCATTTTATTTTTCCACCCATCCCGAGGCATCTGGAGATTGTGCCAGCTTCAGTAGACAGAGGCCAACCTTGCGAGGTTCCTGAGTTGTCCAGAGAAGGACCAGCTCCAGCTGAATTCTTCTTCATGTTGGTTTGGAGCTACACATGCTGCTCCTGAGCTCCCAGTGATCCAGACCCCCATCTGCCCTCTGCACCTGCTGACTCATCCCTGTGCTGAACTGGACTTTGTGTTAATTTAAATAACTTCTGTTATATTGAACTTTCAGCTGCATAACACACATGATGGTATAAATTTTTTGTTATGTTATCACCCAAATGAGGATGGGTTCCCTGTTGAGTCTGGTTCCTCTCAAGGTTTCTTCCTATTGCCATCTCAGGGAGTTTTTCCTTGCCACTGTCGCCATCACCCTTGGCTTGCTCATCAGGGACAATCTCATTATCTAGACACATTTTTCTTACACATATACACACGTGGACAAAATTGTTGGTACCCTTCGGTCAATGAAAGAAAAACTCACAATGGTCACATAAATAACTTTAATCTGACAAAAGTAATAATAAATAAGAATTCTATGAATGTTAACCAATGAAAGTCAGACATTGCTTTTCAACCATGCTTCAACGGAATTATAAAAAAAAATAAACTCATGGAACAGGCCTGGACAAAAATGATGGTACCCCTAGAAAATACTGAAAATAATGTGACCAACGGGACATGTTAATTCAAGGTGTGTCCACTAATTAGCATCACAGGTGTCTACAATCTTGTAATCAGTCAGTGGGCCTATATATAGGGATCCAGGTAGTCACTGTGTTGTTTGGTGACATGGTATGTACCACACTCAACATGGACCAGAGGAAGCGAAGGAAAGAGTTGTCTCAGGAGACTCGAAAGAAAATTATAGACAAGCATGTTAAAGGTAAAGGCTATAAGACCATTTCCAAGCAGCTAGATGTTCCTGTGACTACAGTTGCACATCTTATTCAGAAATTGAAGATCCACGGGACTGTAGCCAACCTCCCTGGACGTGGCCGCAGGAGGAAAATTGATGACAAATCAAAGAGACGGATAATCCGAATGGTAACAAAAAAAGAGGCCAGAAAGACTTCTAAAGAGATCCAAGGTGAACTTCATGCTCAAGGAACATCAGTGTCAGATCGCACCATCCGTCGTTGTTTGAGCCAAAGTGGACTACATGGGAGACGACCAAGGAGGACACCATTGTTGAAAACAAATCATAAAAAAGCCAGACTGGAATATGCCAAACTACATGTTGACAAGCCACAAAGCTTCTGGGAGAATGTCCTATGGACAGATGAGACAAAAATGGAACTCTTTCCTTCGCTTCCTCTGGTCCATGTTGAGTGTGGTACATACCATGTCATCAAACAACACAGTGACTACCTGGAGCCCTATATATAGGCCCACTGACTGATTACAAGATTGTAGACACCTATGATGCTAATTAGTGGACACACCTTGAATTAACATGTCCCTTTGGTCACATTATTTTCAGTATTTTCTAGGGGTACCATCATTTTTGTCCAGGCCTGTTCGATGAGTTTATTTTTTAAAATAATTCTGTTGAAGCATGGTTGAAAAGCAATGTCTGACTTTCATTGGTTAACATTCATAGAATTTTTTTAAATTATTACTTTTGTCAGATTAAAGTTATTTATGTGACCATTGTGAGTTTTTCTTTCATTGACCGAAGGGTACCAACAATTTTGTCCACGTGTGTGTGTAATTATTGATAGAAATAATGTTTAAAAACTCATATCTAGATTTTGGGTAAATGCATGATTTGTTTCCCCCCACATTGCTTGAGCACATCTTGGTCACATGGACAGAGCTGGCAAAAAGAACTAAGGGAAATGAGCGTATGGCAACAAAGGGTAATAAAGACATGGGGTGTAGGAAAGTGTGTAAGAAGAAGAAGCAGTTTGTGAATGATTAAATAAAGGATATATCTATACAAATAAAACTGTAAAATTGGTGTCTTTACATTCAAGATATTTGTAAAAAAAAAAAGAATTTGAGGGGATGTAAGATGTATAATAGAACACATCATGATGGTTTTTGAATGTCTGTTTATCTGTATGTTTGTGCTCTCATCCCGTAAAAAATACTGAACGAATTTTAATGGGGTTTGCACAGAAGTATTTGGCTGAGTTTGAGGTAACATAGGGGCTTTGTTTCATCACAATCTGACCATGTGAAGAGAATATGTGCTACTTTGGAATTTAAATGGAAAACGCCATTGAAAAATGAAAAATCAAAATTCAACAGGTGGCGCTGTACATTTTAAAAAATATGTGCAATTCAATTCCACGAGAATGAAGTCGCTAGCACATTTAGATTACAATAAATGAAAAGTTATGGAGGGGTGGGTGTTAAAAGCAGTCAATATTAAAAGCACAAAATAAAGAAACCTTAAAGGACTAGAAAAGTCTTCTGCACTCAAGCTGCACCTCAGCATGTTCTATCTGCCTCGCTGCTCACCGGTGCTCCTGCAACAGAGCACAATTTTGTTCATGTACTATCACATCAAACAGAAGATATACGTCCAGACCCAAACCCCTACTGTGTAGATTGGCTTTTCTCTACCAGAAGGATTTCATGCCCAGGATCAAAGTGCCCCAGAATTCTCCTTCCTACCATTCAGTTGGAAAGGAAGACGAATAATACACACTTGGAAATAAGCAAAACCCCTTACTTGCACCCAGCCACACACACACACATATATCTTCTCTATGGGGAAATGATTCACCCTGATCTGTGCAGTTTTACAGCTGTGCTATGAATAGCCTAGTGGAACTATTGACTCAGAAAAATGGAAAGTAGTTTTTTGAAAAAGTTGGAGAATTTTTTAGCTTCTGCTAAAAGAAAAAAAAAGACTGTAAGCGTTGTGATACAAAAAAAAACATAATATAAGCATAATAAATTGTATTAAACTAATAATTTTTTTTACAAATGTTGGTAAACAGAATTTTTTTTTTAACTTAATCAATCACAGAATGAAACTTTGGGCAAAATGAAAATAATATGTTTCAAAACTGTTAGTCTTTAGTCGGTTATGCATTAATTAATGATTCCAGTTCTGTTTCTGGATTCAAGATTGCCCAAGTGACTGATTTTAATTGGACTAAACTGGACTTTGATATGCATGTGATATTTCTTACATGTGTCAGTATCAGTACTAGTATTAGTATCGTAAAACCTCCGTAGTTCATGTATAGAAAACAGAAATGAGTAGTTACCTTTGAGTTTTCTAGTCCGAGTCGTTCATTCTTTTGTCACATGACTCCCATAGACGCTATGCAGTGCAATAGATTTCAAAGAATGAACGACTCGGACTAGGAAACTCGCTCGATTTTGTTTCCTGTGTAATGCACTGCATAGCGTCTATGAGAGTCATGTGACAAAAGAACGAACGATTCGGACGAGAAGATATGAGAGGTGAGCTGCTCATTCTGTTTTATCCCTAGCTTCTTTGTAATATTTTAATTACTGAAACTATAGACAAAATTTGTGTACTGTATGTAGACATGTTGGGGGTGTGCTTATTGAAATTGTAACATTTTATTTTATTTCTGATCAACAGATCGAAATTAACTAAATGACTCAAAAAAAAAGATTTGTTCTTTATATGTGTTAAAAAACTAATAAAAAACTAATTTGCAAACTTTGCAGCCTGTTCGCTCCCATTCCTTAAAATAAATAGATATACAGTCATTTAATTCAATTTAATACGAAGAAGTAAGGGGTGAAGAAAATTTTGAAAAGTGTTTATGTTCAGAGATGCAGTCAGCTATTGGATAGTGTGTGATGCACAATTGAGAGACATCTAAAACACCTCTTAAATGATGAGGTGAAGCCGCATGCCACAGAAATTTTACCTTCCAAAGTCGAGTCCCTTGGATGATTTTCCACACAGCATGGGAAGCAGTTGAAGTGATGATAACAGTGACACCGTATGAAAGGAGGTAAAGTGGGGTTGATTGCAGACTGATTACCCTAAAGTGCAACACTGAAAGTGGCTTCCCATGTGACACTGTGACATGCGGTGATAATAAATGAAGAATGCCGCAATGCACGTTTCACAAACTGAAATAGCATGTCCTGACCATATGATGCCAGTAGAGACACTTTCTGGATGTGGAAGGCAAACCACACAGCCTTGGTTCAGGGGATTCTGGGTTAATGTAAACAAAGCCTGAAGAGTGTTTTGCTTATCAGCGTTAGAATCTGACATACTTACCAGACGGCTTAAATGTCCTCATGAGAATAGGTTTCAGTGGAAGTGTCCCAACTTTCAATCTCCTCATTATATATGACGAGAATTTCCCATTCCTTCTTAAGATGATCAGTAGTATCAGTAGATCTGTGTTACCAAAATAGCCCTGCTAAAGTTTCCTTAGGGGAATCCTGACCTTGATTTACTTGAGACTAACTGATACGCCACTGAATTTTGACAAGTAAATAAGCGGGTATAACGATGACTGCGCAGATGGTAATTTTACACTCTTTTCCCCCGCTGTATTTGAGCTGGTCTCCTTAAAATCCATTTTAAGTCAGAATTTCACATACACCTTACGTATGTGGATGCAGAAACATTCCTTGCCTTAGGTCAGTTAGGATTATTTTACAAATAGTAGGGAGAAAGATGTACAGAGTGACCCCAAAAATTTGAAAAGATCATTTGAAATATGAATATAACTACATGTCCTAGGCAAATCAAATGGATTCATGCTGAAAAATCAAAGATTTACTTAATTTGTTTTAAAATTCCAACAACCTATTCAAACGGATATAGATTTTTTTAACCTATTTCACAAAGCTTCACAAATGTTCAGCAATCGTGCCGAATGTGACACGACACGTAAAAGTCGGTAATCCAGCTCCTGCTAAACACGCTGTAGCATATTTTGCGTAGCATTCTCCAGCGCTTCAATAATTCTCTGCTTGAGTTCCTCTAGGCTTGTAGGAAAAGGAGGGATAAAGACCAATCCTTTCACATACAGTAGCTGCATAGAAAGAAATCACAAGGTGTCAAGTCAGGTGAATGTGGCGGTCATTTCAACTGCACATTGTAAAGTAGAACATTAAACTTCATTAGTTTTTACACATCTTGTTAGAATTTGAGATCATTTGTGTGAGAATCGGCTATGTTGTTAAACTACGAAATTTGCGACACCCTGTATTTCACCTTTTATTTCTTTGATATATTCCCAGTGGATCAGAAGCTTGCACTTAGTTAGCATTTAGCCCTCAAATTGTTTAACTCGAGTCAAATTCTTCGGGTAGCCTTCCACAAGGTTTTTATAATACAGTAATGGAATTTTAGCTCATTCCTACTAGCAGATCTGAGATAACGGAATCAGGTTTGTAGGCCTACCCAAAATTTTCTGTCGGATTGAGGCCAGGAACACTCTTTGCTTGGAGTCATTGTCCATTTGATAGGACCACTTGCAACCAAGCTTTAACTTCCTGCATGAAGTCTTGCTTCCAGATCCGCATGATCTTCCTTCCTCATGATGGCATCTACAGTAGATTATGTTGTGAGGTGCACAGGTCCCTCCTGTAGCAGAGCACCGCCACAACATAATCCTGCCACCCCTGTGTTTCATGGTTCGGATTGCAAGCCGACGAAGGTCATTACGGCCAAATTGTTCCACTTTGTTTCATCAGACCAGAGAACATTTCTCCAAAAAGTAAGATTTTTTCCCACGTGAATCTGCAAACCAAAGTCTGTAATTGTATGATGGTTTTGAAGCAGTTCTTCATTGCTGAACAGCTTTTTAGGTACTATGGCTTTGCTGTGGTTCTGGGATTGATATGTTCTTTTTGTACCAGGATACTGTACACAATTTCTTCATGATGGGGTATGATGGTTGCACGGTCTCATGGTGTTTATACCTGCATAGTATTGTTTTTAGGGATGAACCTGGTACAGTACGTTTAGACGTTTGGAAGTTGTTCCCAAAGATGAACCAGACTTGTGGAGGTCCATGATTTTTTTCCTGAGGTCTTCATGGATTAACATCAGGATTTCAGCCATCATCAAACATCAAATACATCCTCCAATTCATGGAAATGGTGTCACTAAGCTGTTTTCTGCTGAATTTTCCACACTGTTTAAGGCCTGGGCAACTCTTAACCCACTGGAATTGTGACATAATAAGTGAAATTATCTGGCCAAATACATCCGTGAGAATGTCAGAAGGCACATTTGTCATCTGCGCTTCCATCCTCCTAAGCGTCTTGTGACACAACCTTGTATTATACTATTGATATGCTTCTTGGCCCCGACTAGCTAAAGACCCGCATTTCATAAAGCAGTTTTCGTGGTGAACAAAGAAGTAAAGCTATATAACTACACCCTGAAATAATGAGCATGTGCTTTTCAGCTGCCTTGAACGAGGAGTGTGTTAGCCACCAGTTCCCAGCAGGCCATTCTTGTCGACTGTAGTGTTAAGCTTCTTAACAAGCCTGTCTTTGGGTATGTTTTTTGTCTTTCTGAAGGCAAAATTACTCCGCGTCAAGAAATCCTCTTTATACACATTTAATAATGAGCAGTCTTGTTTAACATAGCAGGTCAGCCGTTTGTGATTTCCCACAGAGATACCAACCATTACAACTCCCCTTCTTCATGAAAGGAAGCAGAATAGGGCTAAGGAAGGCTATGGCTCCAAAGAGATGATACCTTAAGGAGAACATTTCAAAGCAGAGGGAGCCATGACATGTGTTTCAGGGCACATAGTCAAAAGAGATATCTCCTTGACGTTGGACCAGGTGGATATGTTGAAATATTTTGCCATTGCTCTGGATTGAAGAACTTTCAAATCCTATTGACTCTGTTGTTGATGTTCTCTCATAGCTTGGCTATCCTAATTTTAGTATTTAATGTTAAAAATAATTGTAAAAAATAATAAAGAAAGCCCCCACTGATTGACTAGTAGTGTATGTTTATTGATGTGAATTTATAGCTCTTTACATATGTGAGGCAGACAACACCTACTCAAAAGTCGACCAGGTTCTCTGATGCCTTATGGTGGCCGCTGGTCATGGTTATGGTGGCCAGGTTCTCTGATGTCTCATGGTGGCATCCTTCACACATACAACTCAATGTCTTAACAAGCTTTGAAGAACAAACGCACAGCCACTTGCTTTGCTAATTGAGTTCTTTGCTTGTGATGAAATTACTAAATTAATAAATACTGGCGGCACGATGGCTTAGTGGTTACTACTATCGCCTTGCACCTTCAGGGTCCAGTTTAGATTCTTGCCTTGGGGTCTGTGTGCATGAAGTTCACATGTTCTCCCAGTGCTCAGTGGGTTTTCTCCAACAGTCCAACGACATGCAGATGAGGCTAATTAGCATTTCCAAATTGTCCGTAGTGTGTGAATGGACACGGTTGTAAAATGGGAATAAAATAGAATGGAAATCAGCATTGTCCTACACAGATGCTAGTTGGACTACAGAGTTTCTAGACGGATGGAGGGATTCCATTACTGAATACTGATTGATAATTCTCAGGATGGTCAATTTATCACCAAAACTCTAGGCACCCCCCGATGTCACTCATACCTGATTGACGAGCGCTATATTGCTATATGTGCTATATAATGAGATGAGGAGCTGTGCAATCCACAGTGGCTATCCACTGTGTTGTGTGAGATGTGGTGATGCTGTGCAAGTAGTGTTTTAGTCGAAAGAAGCTGACGAGCCTCAAAATTAAGCCAGGGTTGGACAATGCACAGAACAGGTGTTTCTTTTATCTTTTTTCGACACATGTATAATAGATTTAATGTCTGACATGACATTCCAATTTCATTCTAATTTTACAGCAGTTGATGCAGTTATAGCTTCAGCGACAGCACCTGGAACCTCTCTTTCATGCTGTAATTGAAATCTTTACAGCCTCCAACTCTGCCTTTTTGTTTAGCATCACCTGCACTTTTTTTTTTTTTTTTTTTAAGTCAGAGCGAGGACGTGCACATGCTTTTGAAGTTTCTATCCCTGCTGATGAGTATGTAGAAGAGCCGGTCTCCACTGAGTGCATTTCATATGACTGATCAGCAGAATTTTTATTAGAATTGCTTAGCTTGCTGGTTCTCATCTTTGTTGTTGCTTTTCATCTTTGGTCTTCGAGAAGAGATCTTTTGGTCTTGCATTTTGGAAACATCCTGATGGAAGAGATGGTGCTGTGAAAAGTAGATGTCTCTGAACACCTATTTGACGTGTATGTACAGTACCAGTGAGACCGAAATGTCAAAGCAAAGTAAAGTAAAGTCTCCTTTACTTTTCTTATGTGTCATTTGCTTTCGTTTTTGAGGTCACCTAAATTTTGTGCATTCTCAGTTTAACATGTGGAAAAGCAACGCTTCTCCAAGGCTAAAACTGATGCATTAAAGACCAGTTAATATTTCCTATAATGTCACATGACCGAGGTAGTAGTTATATGACTCGACAAGGAAGTAAAAAGTACGAAACAACTAAATAACTTGTACAGGTTGTCCCCGACTTATAAACGAGTTCCGTTCCAGAAGCACATTCATAAGTCGGATCTGTTCTTAAGTCTGACAAAATGAGTCTTATACGCCTTTGACACGATTATACAATGTAAAGCATACCAATCCACTTGACTAAATCTGTTCCCTTTCCCCACAGTATTATGTGACCAAAAACCGTAATCGCGCCTAAGGAAATTAATTTCTCAATGTGACTGGTGGAACCGACATTTAGTGTAATTAACAGAAGTGAAAATAGTTGAATTCTTTCTGGTAGTACTGTCGTCGGCAAAAGCTTTCTACAAAGTCTGCTGCTTCAGTTTTTATAATGCCAATTTGCATATACTCCAGAATGTTATGAAGATGATCAGATGGATTGCAATTATTTGCAAAGTCTCTTTAACCATTAAAATAAAAAATTTTTAAAAAGGGCAATTTTTCAAGGGCATTTCAGTCCTGTCACCAATGGACCAGCTGGACCAGTGATTCTCTCTCGTTAACACAGGTGAGAGTGTTGGTAAGGACAAGGCTGGAGATCACTCTGTCATGCTGACCGAGTTAGAATAATAGACTGAAAGCTTTAAGAGGAGGGTTGTGCTGATGTTCTTTCTCTGTTAACCATGCTTTCCTGCAAGGAAACACTTGCAGTCATCAGTGCTTTGCACAAAAAGGGATTCACAGGTAAGGATATTGCTGCTAGCAAGACTGCACCCAAGTAAACCATTTATCGGATCATCAAGAACTTGCCCAACAAGAAAATGTCCAGCAAGCGCCAGGACCATCACCTAGTGTTGATTCACTTTTGGGATCGACGCACCACCGCATCCACAGTGAGGCGAAGACATTTGAAGCATGGTCTGGTGTCAAGAAGAGCAGCAAAGAAGCCACTTATCTCCAGGAAAAACATCAGGGACAGATTGATATTCTACAAAAGGAATGGGGATTGGACTGCTGAGGACTGGGGTAAAGTCATTTTCTCTGATGAATCCTCTTTCCAAATTTTGTCAAATCCAAGAACTTGATCCAAGACGTTGATTGACAGCAAGCCAGGGCACATTCCAGAGATCTTGAACAATACGTGTAAACATTGAATATTGAAAACATGGAAACTTAATGTAATTGTCAATAAAAGCCTTGGACACTTATACAATTATACTTCAGCATACCATACTAACATCTGACAAAAGATGAAGCAGCAGACTTTCTCAAAACTTTTGTCCACGGCTGTACGGAGCCAAAAGATGAGGATAATAAACCATGGAGGTGATGTATAGTCAAGAGAGGAGATGTACTTTATTCTGCTTTGGATTTTCAGCTCTGTTAACTTGTGGGTTCTGTGATTAAATCCCAAATAGCAAAAATGGAAAGCTAGTGCACTATGTAGGGTGTACAATCCCTTGTTCCACACACCAAGTAGGGATTTGGGATTCAGGTTTGTGTTAGAAGCTAGTAGCAAAAGTTTTGTAGCATGCATTCACAAACCGTAACTGGCTTGTGTCACCATAATTGATGGAATGAAGAAAGTATGATTTCCCTCCCACCCTGAGAGTAAAGAAGAAATTATTTTATTCTTTACATTTTGTTCAAATTGTGTACAAGTGGGTAATTTATCTGCAAACGAAAAAGCACAAATGTGAAGGAGATCTTTAAGTAAAAAGTGCTCACAGAGCATTCAATGCATTAACAAAAGTATCGAGAAGTGGAATTTGGGTCCTAGACGGTACTGCCGCTGCTGAAATGAAAAAGAACACTCCATTCACTCAGATGAAAGTTAGAAGAGGCTCAAAAGCCAGAAAGTTGTCCCCTTGTGATGAAACTTCTTATAGAAGGAGCTCTCAAGGTCCTAAACAAAAATTGTTCATCACAGCAGCCTGCAGTCAAGCTCTCTGGGAAGCAATCTCACAAAATCTGAGCCAGCTGACCTTGCTAACATCTGCCACACTCCTCGAGAGCGCTGACAATCGGTTCCCACACCAGCTGAGTGAGTGTGAGTGTGTGTGTGTGTGTGTGTGTGTGTGTGTGTGTGGTGCTATATTGGAAAATGCTGCACTCCTGTTCTTTTGGAAAGAAAAAATTAAACCACTTGCTTTTGTTGGTTTTGTTCAGGTCGTGTGTTTTACTCAAGAGAGATTCAATTCTGTATGCTGAATTAGATTCTGATTTGGTTTAAGCTATCTGGTTGTTTAAAAAAAAAAAAACACACACACACACACACACAATCCCTCTCTCTTTCAAACACAGTCACTCACTCGCACTCAAACACACACTCATTCAAACACAAATTCACACAAACTCAAACGCATTTAATTACTCATACACACATACTTACTCACACACATGCACTCTCATTCAAACACGCTTATACACAGACTCGCACAGATACACTCTCATACAGTATCTCTCTCTCTCTTACTCTCTTTTCTCACACACAAACTTCAATTCAGTCTACCCAAGACGTTTTTAAAGACATTTATTGTAAAAAGTTTGACTTAACATGTGATATTTTTTAAATATATAAAACGATCACTTGTTACTGAAAAGAAATGGCAAAATGTGTTTAGTTGGAACATCCGATGTGGTCTTGCTGTTGTCCGGTGTCTACGCAAAGCTCATATAACAACAAAACACACACGCTGCATTATGGGAATAAATCCATTCTGAAATGCACTCTTAGAGCTGGCCTCCAAAACTTCTCATAATCAGTTGGTATATTGTGCGTCAGGAACCTCTTAAGGAACTAAACAGTTCTGGAACCTTTGCTGTTTATTATTGCTGTTGCTTTGTGAAATGAACGAGTTCACATTAATGGAGCGAACACACAAAGCACAACTTTAAGCATCAACAGAAGAATGCTCCATGTTTTTTTTGTAGAAACTGAACCTTTGTTTATTCAGTCTGCTTTACCAGGTGTAAATCTTCTTAGCTACATGCAGATTTTTTTTTAAATTATTCCAGGCTAGATAGCTGGTCACTCTGAGAAATCAGTAACGGTAATTCCTGGAGCAGGAAGTATAATCAGTCCTGGTTCCTCTTGTAGGAATGTCCTGAAGTTCCTGAAGCATTCCTTGGTTCCTGTGGTAGAAACACACCTAAAGGCTGATTTCTACTCTAGAGCTCAAAACTTCTAAATCCTGACATCCAATTCCACATTCAGCAAGGGGACATCAAAATCAATCAACATACAGTCAGATTCACTTGTTAAAGCTATAATGTCGTCTAAAGAGTTTTAAGGAGGTAAATATACTGTACATCCCTTATCACAGTTTCCAAGCTAGATTGTTGCCACAATCAAAAACAAACATGGAGGTGTGTGATTTTTTCTACTTTCTAGGTCGAGCACCGAAGGATTTTTAAAAATGACATCATTCCAATCTCTGATTTTCCTCATCTGAGCTAAGTGGAATGCCTCAGTATGCCTGTGAAGGGGGCGGGGCTTGGTGCGTTGAACTTTGAAGTTCTGCAAAGGCTGTACATCTGTGAATGATCATCTTGGTTGAGGTGGCTTGGGGTTGTACCTGTGAAAATTTAGTATAATGCCAAATCCTTGAAAATTGACAGATAACTTGCTGTTAACTTGTAGAAGAGATTAATCTGTCTGTGGGAACTGTACACACAATCATTCATGGACACCACTTGCACATTAAAGGGACTCGGCTGGGAGGTATTGCCACATCCGCTGTACAGTCCTGACCTCGCTCCAAGCCATTCCCACATGTTTGGGGAATTAAAGGAGTTCCTGGGAGGCCAGCGTTTCAGACATGAATCAGCGCTATCCAATCACGGCTCTAGCACACTGACAAAACTTTCTACTGTGATGGTATCCAAGTACTAGTTGTGAAAGACTGAGATAAATGTAGCTGCGGATTATATAGCAAAATTTACTCTCATAACGGTGTTCTGTTCTTCTGGAGTTCTGTTCGACTTGAACGCCGCGTGTAAAATAAGACAACTGTGCACACCTTTGTCAGTTCTCAAAGCTCAGTCTACAGTTCTTAAACAGTTTAAACAGCATCTCGAATCGACGCTATGAGGATGCTTAACCTCATTGCTCAAACCGGGGTCATTAAAATTGAGCTCAGTGTGTCACTCTGAGACTCTCCTGAGAGTGACAGCACTTCAGTTGAGCACCATTTTTTTGTTTTTTTGTTTGCTCACCAGCCTTGAAACCTGACTTGACTCAGTAAATCTATTTTCAGCCCTAATGCTTAAAGTTCCAGCACTCAGGCTTTGGGTATTTGAACACAGCTTAACCAGCTTAACTCTAAACATCAAAGTAAACTTTACACTTTATACCACCTTGAACGTGACATCACCGAGCAGCTACTTGTCCACTAAAGATCAGGAACGGCGTATCAGTCTGTACAAGCCAATCACATCTTATTGCACTATGCACTTCAGGACGAGAGCTTCAAAGTTTTAAAAAGATTACAACATGATCCTGATGAAATCGTAACACTTTATGATCACGTGTGATCTGCATGTCAGATTATACACCAAGATACTTGGATGCTAGACCGGCGACTGAAGAAAATGACTACACTTGAGCAGAAAACAGGTTCATATTAACAAGAAACAATCTTCGATGTAAACTTGAGGTAATACAGGTATGATTATTATGGTTTACCATATTTTTAGTTACCTTATACTTTTACTTCTCTGATGAGTTTGTGTACTCGTATTGATGGCTTTTAAATTTATAAAAACTTCTGACACTGCCAGAAAACTGTTGTCTATTGGCCGTTGCTGTAATTGCACTAATCTACCCATTAAACTCACGACCAAAGGATTCTATTAGTAAGTATTTTTATGAGGAACAGCAAAACCCAGATAAAAAACATACAGTGTAAAAGCCGGTTTAAGACACACTGGCTGTCTAGGAGATTTATGATGTAGTAAAGAAACTGCCTGAGATTTTATTGCTGGTTTTTGCACTTAGATTGTGAAGGGAAAAAAAACAAACAAATAAAAAAACAAGTTTTATGACAATGGCGTGTCATTTCGTGGCTTTTTAGCTTCACCCACAGGAGACAAGCAGAGTTCAGACTCAGATTTGTCATTGACTGTTAAGCTCACTGACTGTGTCTAGTTTATCGTCACCCACCACCTCGCGTTTACATGGTTTCTTCAGTCCTCCGTCATCGTCTTCTTTTTTGACCACTCCATCACTGTCCTTCTTTGGCATTTTCCGCTTCACCCCAGGTTCTTTCTTTTCTTCTATCTTCAGCTCGATCTTGACTTCCTTTTTCCAAGCGCCGAAAGGCAGGATGTCCGCGTCGCCCCCCGAGAACTCGCACAGCGTTGGCCCCGTCCACTCTGGGATCTCCAGGCCCAAGAGCTTCATCAGCTGACCCATGACTTCGTCTACGTAACCATGGATAAGTAGGTGGCCGTGCTTGTCCTGGAATCATGCAGTAGTGTCAGTATCTAGATATATTACATTTCTGTAAATTAACTTCTTGTCTGTTTTCTTAGATACACAATACTGAACAAAACTCTGAAACCACACCTCATTTCTTCATATTAAACTAAATGAAATGTACATTTATTTAAAGATATGGGAACAAATGGTTTACTGTGACAGGCTGCAAAGTGCCTGAAGGTATTATATATATATTTAAAAAATAAACAAATAAAAAAATATATTTAACAACCTCTGCAGCAACCTCATTTCCCAGCCTGATCATCTGTCATTATCTGCACCTGTTTATCACTGGTTCACACCTCCAGTTTGTTTGTTTTTTATTCTTAAATGTGAGGTAAATATGTGGGTTAACAAACAAAACATGTTCTTCAGAAGCTGGACAGGTACAGGCACTGGATAGGGGTGCTCCGATCAGGATTTTTGGGACCGATCACCAATCTCCGATCACAAGAAGCTATATTGGCCGATACCGATCACCAATTACAGGGTCAACTTGAAGCCTCATCATGTGGCATTATTTATTAAACTACATTTAACAACAATGTAAATCAAGTATTGAAGTTACAAGAAGAGGAATATCATGAATGGACAACTGTATTTATAGGCCAGCAACATGTGCAACACGTCAACTTAAAACATAGAAGTCTGTGCTTGGTTAGTAATTGGGAACAGCTTAGAGCTTGAGAAATCCTGCAGATAAAATAACAGACAAGTAGGACGTGGGTTGCCGGTGTTATGCGCTAAAATGCGACCGTCCGTAATCACAGCGCCAAAACTCACGGTGAATCATGATGAACTGTATTTTCGGGCACCGCATGAAACCGCGTAGGTGAGATAGGGGAATTACAGACAGCTGAGTGAGCGGCGGCGCGCGAGTTGCTGAGCTCTCCCGCTCTCTCAAATGTCTGATGAGGTTCGGTGTGTTAAAATGCTTTGGGTGCTTCCCGCCTCGTGGAACTGGGTTGTTACACAGGTTGCAGATTGCTAATGTATTGTCTTTTTTACACAACACATAGAACTGCCAGACCGGTGAAGCCATTTTAGCAGCGCTGAGTTTTACGTCATCTGATCGGCTTTTCTATATCGGCCATTATAGAGACTGCCGATCAATTGTCCCAAAGCTATTATCGGCCGATTATGATCGGCGACCGATCAATCGAAGCATCCCTAGCACTGGACTACTAAAAAGAAAAAAACATGTCAGAAATGAAAGCCAAAATAGTCCATCAGGATGCCTAAAAAACTATTCCTCAAGACTACTTACAAATACAAGAACATCTGGGTCTTTGGAAGCAGGATATGATGAGATAAGGGATGGTTCAAGACTTTTGTACTGTACTAGAAAAAAGCGAAGTCTTGCAGATAATAGGTTTTAAAATATTTGTATATTCCCTATTTTTTATGAAAAGCAAAAATCAGTACAGCTCAGGTGGGAATGAACTGTTTCTGTTTCTGAGACCGCATTAAAAACATAACAGGCCCTGTAAAATCTCTGCATTTCAAATGAGATTAGTCACCAAACGAATCCACTTTGGACTTCAACAGCATCAGCAGCATCAAATCTTTTTTTGTGGGTGCGTTTACATCAACAAAAAAAGAAGCTTCTAAAAGGTGTAAAAAAATTAACAAATAAAAAAAAATCAGGATCAAAGGCTAAACACTTGCAGTGTGAGGAATTTGCAGCTTGGGGGAAAAGTGGGGAAAATGATTCACAACTACTAAAAGCTTTTGACTTACTTAAATCTATTCAGGCTGAGATTATATGGAGGTAACGCCAAAATTATTGGGACTGTTTGAGAATATGGGAAAAATGATTGCATAACAAATATTTCAGATAATGATTTACATTTCCCACTCCAACAACTAAAACTGCCAATCTTTTATCTAAAAGAAATAACTGATATAAGAATATACTGTACTGTGCAAAAGTCTTGACCCCTCCCCCCCGTTTCGTTATACAGTTAAACCTTGGATTGCGAGCATAATTCGTCCCAGAAGCATGCTTGTATATCAAAGCAGCCGTATATCAAAGCGAATTTCCCCCATAAGTAAAAATAAAACAAATTAACCTGCACTTTACCTTTGAAAAGAATCATGACTAGTGTTAGACACACACTAAAAGAATCGCTGCTGTCAGAAAACATCTTTAACAAAGAACCTCTCTAACTACACTTGTTTTAGCCTACTTTTGAGGATTTCCACGAAAATGTGATGTTGCATTGACGTTAAACAGAATTATTGCAAACACTACAGCCTTTTTTTCTTGACAAGGAGTGTTGTTGCAGGCCACTGTTCTTAAAGAACAGTCACTACACTTGGACACAAAATTTAAAAAATGCTTTAAGCGTGCTCACACACGTGGTTATGTTAAAGTAAACAAAATGCTCGCAGGCCAAGTTACTCACAATGCAGTAAGGTTCCGCTGTATTTTGCTTTCAAGGAGCCAGATGTTCTTGTATTTTTAATGCAGGCTTAAGGAATAGTTCTCCAGCCTCCCTGATGGACTATTTTGGCCTTGATTTTTGACATGTTTCTTTCCCATTTTCAGTACAGCCCCTGTACCTGACCAACTTCAGAAGAATGCTTTTTGTTTGTTAAGCCACACAGTGACATATGAAGCATTCAAGCATAAAAAAACGTCCAACCTATGGCAGGAACCAGTAAGAAACAGGTGCAGATGTTGACAGGTGATTGGTGTAGTGTTGATGCTGAATGCTGAGTGGTGGGAACAGGCGAGAGGCAAAATGAGGTTGCTGTTGAGGTTGTTATGTAAACAACCAATTTTTTAATTCTATCTTCGGGCACTTTGCAGCCTGTTGCAGTAAAACATTTGTTCCAATTTATCATAACACATACATACATACACACATATTGGTCTGGGAATTCTGGTTCACTTTAGTTTATACTCGATTCTTAATGCATGCACAAACAATTATCCAAAGTTAAACCATTGCAACTCTGACTACTCAAGCAACCTTGTAAATGCACTGTGAATCACATTACCATATCTGACCACTTGCTTATGCAACCAGCTTCATATCTCAACACTCAACACCATGAAAGTAAAAATTTGCATCCCACAAAGTCTATTGCAATCTCTATTCTCAACCCGATTACTGGCAAGATTTCTCAAACCAAAAAACAAGCAAAAACAAATAGTGTACCTTCTTCAGGTCTGTATTTGTTTAGAACATTATATGTTCATTCCGTATCCTGTATTTTTATTTTGCTTCTCAACACAAAGTTGCCAATATTTCTAAAGTTTTTTGGAAAAAAAGAAGAATTGGATAAAAATGAAAATTGCATTTTGAAGATTTAAGCTCAAAATGTGACACAACCTATTCATTTACGCTCATATACATAAACATCCTAGAGATACTGGGCTTTCAGTGGTTTCTTTTTCTGGCCACGAATAATATATAAAGGTTTAGAAGAAGTTTTAAATAATTAGTTAAACAAAATTATACACACCTTCTTAGATATTAAGTTAGAGGTGCTAAGAGTCCCAAAATGCCTTTACCAACATAATTGTCTTTTGGAGGAAAGTTTTGACCAGAGGAAGGTTTAAAGGAATAAACAAACACTCTGCTAGCTTTTAAGCATGGTGGTGGCAGCATCATCCTTTGGGGCTGTTTCATATGCAATTATAATGCAAGAAAAATTCCTCTGACTTCTTCAACATAACCTAAAATCATCAGCTAGAAAGTTGAAATTTATACAAAACAGAGCGCCAACAGGACAGTTACCCCAAACACACAATAAAGCTGGTTGTGGAACTGATAAAGCAAAACAACTTTAAGCTTACGGAGCCTTGACCCTATAGAGAATGTGTGGATTGTGCTTAAAATTCAGGTCTGTGCCAGGAAATCGAATATATTTAACTGAACTCTGAAGGGTGGTCAAATACCTAACTAGAATTTGAAGCTTGTTGTATATATATCCTCTGATAAAGATTAATTTGCATTCAACCAAATATGGATCAGGTGTGCAGTATGTACATCTTTTCGAACTGCTCGCTCGCGCACCGTTGGGGGCGGCGTAACACACTCGGAGGACAGCGCTATCCGCTCCCTCCGTTGCGCGAGCTCACAGACGCCCCTGACTGGCTGTAGAGCCGTGATTAATGTGGGAGCACTAAGTACCTCTCATCCCTCCCCTCTGAGAGAGCCCGGCCAATCAGCTCTCTCTAGACCTCCGGCTGCGAGAGGTTACAGCACCACCCGGGATTCGAACTAGCGATCTCCGGATGATAGGGCGAGCGCTTTAACCACTGCGCCACTCGGAGGCCTGCAAAAGACAATAATATTGCAATGAGAGAGAGAGAGAGACGTGTGAGGAATGCGTGAATAGCTCGAGAAAGTCGAGAATAGAGCGAGCACTCGATGTCTTTATAATTACACACCTAATAAGTGTGTGTGTGCATGATGACTCACGTGTTTGGTTGGCTGAAGATTTACGATCACCACTTTGCCTCCGGTACGTTTGGTCAGAAGAGGCAGATCACCGCTGGGCTTAATTTGTAGAGACGTACCCAAGGTAAGAGACAGGTCAGCTCGTCTGCACACACATGCAAAATAATTTTCAATCATTCTGTTGCATGAAAATGTAAATATATTGGCTGATCTGCTTGCGGAATAAAAAAATGTAAGAGACGGCCTGCACTTTGACCTGATTGAGTGCAAAGCCCTTGAATGTGCTCCACACACACATGCTGGGCACTTCATTTAGAGGTCAGAGTTACATGATGACCACGTTTTATATCATCTTCGCTCTGCGCATCTCAAACATGCACTCTACAATTCTGAAAGTGTGACCATGCTGAGGCACATACATATATATATAATTTTCCAGAGTGATATAGCACTTTTAACAGTCATGCAATAGACATGGTGCTGCTGTGATAACAAATCATTACTCGTGGAAATTACCAACCAAAAGTCTTAGAAATAAATAACCAAAAAATGTTTGTGTGTATAAAACTTGATAAACCATTTCGGCACTCATTATTTTTGTATTGGGTTTTGAATCCTATATTAACAGCTATTGCAGGAACTTAATTAAAATGTAATATGCTACATCAAGGGTATAAAAATGTGATTAAATTGCTATTCATCACAGTTTTATTCCCACTATTTCAGCAATGTATAGTGCACTGTAAATAAATAAATAAATAAATAAATGTGCCTAGGGCTTGACCAAGAATTTATCTACTACGCTACATTTGATAGAGATGATGTAGGGGGGGCATATTATTTAATATTTAATATTAACATAATATTATAAATATAATATAATAAAATTTTAATGTAGTTACATTTTAATATTAATTTAATTGGTGGCAACGCAACACACTCGGAGGACAGCGCTATTCACTCCTTCCGTTTGCGTGAGCTCATAGACGCCCCTGATTGGCTGTAGAGTCGTGATTAATGTGGGAGCACTAAGTACCTCTCATCCCTCCCCTCTGAGAGAGCTCGGCCAATCAGCTCTCTCTAGACCTCCGGCTACATGAGGTTACAGCATCACCCGGAAATCGAACTTGCGATCTCCGGATGATAGGGCGAGCGCTTTACTCGGATGCTGGTTGAGCAGGTTTTCTGCAAAAATGTCTCTTTGCATTTATGTACTTTAACAAAGGTGTGGCTTCTGGTCTGTTGCCTGCTCAGGCTCGGAAGATTCTCTATAGTTCTTGTATTTAAGAATGGAAGTTTTTAATTCGTTTGGGGGGGAGGGATCTTTAACCTTGTCCAATTCTGTATTTATGCAATTCTGTCTCAGAGCTTGTCGATGGGGCTCGAACCGGGGACCTTCTGATTAGATCACCATACACACAGAGCTACCTCTGCTATTGTGTGATCTCACCACATGGTCTCTACCACATTATCCAGTGATCAGGGTCACGGTGGGCCTGAAGCATATCACAGGAGAACTATGGCACGAGGCGGGGTACAACCTAGACGTGGTACCAACACATCGCAGGGCACACGCATACTTACTTTCATTCACACACTAAGGAAAATTTTGGGAATGCCAGTTAGCTTAACCTCTATGTCTTTAGACTGTGGGAGGAAACCGGAGCACCCGGAGGAAACCCACCAAACACAGGGAGAACATGCAAACAGATCGTGACGGTGCTAACCACTCAACCACCATGCCGCTGCCAGCCCTAGATCTAACCTATAAAATAATAAAATGATAAAATAGTGTACCAGTATGGGTTCAACAAGTGCTGATTAAAATGTAAAAGCTTGGCCTTCAACGGTGCCCAATGGGACACGCTGACAGCCTTGTCTTTGGCTTTAACACACAAACACCAACAACCCAAACTCACCCACCCACCCACCTACCTGCTGGCTTCATCTGCACGGTTCAGATCCCGGTCAGGAAGCGAGTCCTCCCAGTCCAGAATAGTACTGATTAGCTTCCCTCTGCCAACACACACACCAGATGCATTAAACCATACACACACACACACACACACACACACACACACACACACACACACAAATTAATAACGGACACGTGCAAGCCTACTCACCTGCAGGCTCTGAGTCCTCTGGATCGAGTGCCTTCACAGTAGCGCCCTGTGGGTTTCAGACCCATGACCCCAATTGCCTTTTCACGCACATACTGCCTGCGAAATCACAAAGCGCACAATGCTGTGACCTTGTCTAGACCTGAATGCTTAAAAACACATAGCAAATCAGCTGGGGCAATTATAGAACATGGATTTAAAAGGAAAGAAGAGTTGTAAAGAAGAGCCTTCTCATATGACTCATACTAAGCAGCGATGTCTACTACATCCGGAGAAAAACTTTATTTTCTGCATAATGATATAACGAATACATGTATAGCCTCAAGAGAGTGACCATGAAAATGCAGGAAAGATGGAGGAAAACATATTTAGAAGTGCAAGGCGCTTTTTCTAATGAGTATGCCCACCACTGCATTCATTATTTTTGTACCAAAGCAAAATCTGCACAGTGCAAGCATCCTCTTTTTGCAGTAAAAACAAATATATTAATCACAAATTAGCTGTTGTATGAGTTAAGAACTCCCATTATAGTCTAGACAAGTACTTATCGATCAGCTATGCTAATAACATTTAAAAAAAAAAACATTTGTGAAGCTTATCGTTCTGCATTAGTAAAGAGGTTGTAATCTTCCAGCTCTGTAACCCTGGCAGAGGCGAGAGAGAGAGAAAGAGCAATGCCGAGGAGCTCCAGACGGATGTCTGGCTCCCCATGGAACGAGGGCGTAAAAACAAGAAGATACGCGCTTGTGACCCCAAGCAAGGCCCCGAAAAATGACCTTCTGGGGAACTGGGTTTTAAATAACAACTTCTGCCTTTTAGAAGTCGAATGGGGCAAAAGGAATTGAGGGCCAACTTAAATTGAAACTTTCTGTCCTTACTTACAGTATGTTGTTGATTTTTTTCATTGTATTTGAAGTGAAATCCATGGGCTCCCGTGGAATTTGTAAAAACTGTTACTAAAGCTGCTTACTACAGATTACAGAACGCAAGACATTACTGTTTCATTTATTAAGCAACGCTGTGTCGCCTTGCACCTCCAGGGTCCGGGTTCGAATCCTGCCTCGGGGTCGGTTCTCCCCGTGAATGGAAAGTTTCCCCTGGATTCTCCGGTTTCCTCCCACAGTCCAAAGATATGCAGATTATTCTAACTGGCGTTCGCAAATTGCCCGTAGTGTGTGAATGAGCGTGTCTGTGAGTTATGCGATGGAATGGAACCCCACCCAGGGTGCACCCCGCCTCATGCCCCAAGTCTCCTGGGATAGGCTCCGGGCATTCCGAGACCCTGAACACAAAACCAACCGCTGCTGTTTTAAAACCCTTTCAGTAAATCGACCGTTTAACAGCATCAACTGTTGTATGTTCAAGACTATTTCAGAGCTTTAAGAGCTTCCTGTTCACAGAGTGTAAAGGGGCGGGGCTATTTATAGATGGGGCTGTATCATAACACAAAAAAGAAAAAGAAAAAAGAAAACCAGTTCTGAACTGATTATTCTTTTTTTTTTTAATTATTTCCTCGCCCCCTAATTTTGTAGCCAATTCCACCCTTTACTATCGCTGAAGGCCATCAGTTTTTTCCTCCAAGACAGACTATGCCAGAAAGCTCATGCACCGTAGGGAGTGGCGTAGCACACTTGGAGGATGGCGCGGTCTGCTCCTTCCAGTTGCATGAGCAACCCATCCACCTGAAAGAGCTCAGCCAATCAGCTCTCGTTTGGCTTCCCAGGTGTATCAACAAAACCTTGCGATTTCCAGATGATAGCGGCGAGCTTGTTGCTGCTATGCCACTAGGGGATACCCGGTGGGTTTCTAAAGAGCGGTTTTGAAGCTGAACTGTGGGAGCTGTGGTGGTTGCCATCTTGGCAGAAGCTGATGGGTGGAACAATAAAGAAAAGACCAAAGAGCAAACACCTGTAAACATGTTTATGTATGTTGTAAAGTTTGAGCTCTATGGGAATTCTTATATTAGGAGCCAGCAATCCTAGTGGTAATTTGAGGAACTGCATGTTTTAATATTGTTGTGTTTGATTATTATTTCTTTCTTTTTTTCAGACCTAGACATTGCCTGTTAGTCTGGATGTGCTTGTGTGTGTGAGAGAGAAAGAGACGGCTGAGTGAACAATTACATCAGATTTCACTCACATTAAATAATAAAAAAATTTAAATAATTAGGTTTAAATCAAAACTGTAGAAAATGTGTTTTTTTAATATTAAATAATAAAAATAATAAATTGATTATTGATTCGATTATTGATTCGACCACTGGTCAAGAAAAATGTGTGAAATTTGCAACCATAATCCATAAAGCTATCAGTCAACTATAGTAATGGGTTTATTTACACACACAGGTAAAAATTGTGCTGTCTGGAAATATACAGAAGAGATGCTGCAGGGGTAAAACAGCAGGACAAACAGGTACATGCAAAAAAAAAAAAAAAAAAAAAACACAGCAGGACGGTTAGAGATACATGCAAGGAGAAAAGGTGCTTCAAGGAGACAGCCGGCAGGAGAGAGGAGCACAGCGAGTTAGAAAACAGGAAAAAAAATCTCAGGAGATACAGTGGAAAATAGGACTGAGAAACGCACTTGCCGCACTTCTCACACTCCTCAACAAACATGTTCCCATGAAGCTCAGACAATCGGTCCCTAAAAAAAAGAGAGGAAAAGACAATGCTATTAAGTTACACACAGAGTTAAACAAGAGAAGCACAAACCGTTAAAAAGATATGAAATATGAAAAAAAAAAAACAAGCATCTGACATCTTCCACTCATCTCATTCTCATCACAAACACATTTCCGCATGTTAATGCGTTCAGCTGAGCGCCTGAACTTGTATTCGGGCCGCAGAGGACGTTTGGTCTCGAGATGATTATACCTGCGGAGTTCTAATCAAGAGCACGGCATCGTTAACGGCAACCCGGGAGGGGAAACGCAGAGCCGAAGGGGCGCTAATCACAAGACCGTGTGCAGAAATGGAAAACGCGGTGCTCTGAGCTCACCTGAACGATGAGAGCTGTCAAAACAAATCAAATCCAAAACTGTCATATTGTGATTTGCATTTGTGTTTGACTCAGAGAGTCATGTGTTAGAGACATGAGCGGTAAAGGTGAAGAAGGAGGACAGGAAATCGACACGCTCAAACTCACAGAGCGGATGGCAAAGCATGCAGGGTGTTCTCGGTCCTTAGTGTGAAATGATCCATGTACTATTTATTATGTATTTTGAGTTTTTGTTCATTTTAAAGACTTTTTTTGTTTTGTTTAAATTGTCTTAAAGTCATAAGAACACTTGAGAATTGTGGTGTTATGACCCTGAAATATGAAGGACGTTCAAGTCAAAGCATGACTCGTGATAAACATTTTCGTGACAGACGGCGTAAACCCGCCTGACATTTAAAGAAGACTCTAATGAGTCATTTAAAGATGAGACTCTTAGCCGCGCTAAAACACTTGAATTGTGCAAACATTTTAAAGAAGGCCATATGACGATCCCGACTGATGTGTCTCGGAGCCCATGGCAGTCATTACCGTGAACATCCAATCACTGCAACATCTGATCCTTGAAAATCAACTGATAACTTGTGACCAACTTGCGGAACAGACAGGCACATCTGCTTTTGGGAACTGAACAGATGATCATTCACGAACACTACGTGCACATTATAGGAACTCAGCTGGGAGTTATTTCCACATCCCCTGTACTGTACAGTCCTGACCTCGTTACAAGCTATTTCTAAATGTTTGGGGCATTAAAAGAGTTCCTGGCAGGTCAGCGTTTGACACTCGAATAACGCAGTCCGATCAGTCTACCTTGATGGTATCCACCCGAGCCCTAGTGAATACTTCTATTATTCTGCACAGGAAAAAGTCCTGGTTTGACTTGAAGGCCCCATGACTATTATGTCTTTTATCTTAGATTTTTTTTGTTTGTTTTTTTCTGCTTGTATTTATGTTATTTGTGAGATTAGCATCTTTTACAGCATCTACAAAAGCCTTTTTTTCCTTATGGGGAGAACTAACCAACTGCTTCAAAGTGCTGGCCCTGGAAGATGATGAAGCTGTGAATCATAGGTACATTTGGGCATCGCAATACTTTTTAAAAAATTTTTTTTTGATTTCAATTCAATAGCACTCACACGCATATTTCCGATTTGTCCCAACCAACTGTATTACTTACAAAGCGATATTTTCTGTCCATTTCTCTCATCCATGCTCCAGTCCACTAGGTGGTGGTATTGTACCAACCACCCATAAATTCAAAAAGAAGAAACGCAAGTGTTTTCAAAAAAAGGAAGAAGTTTTTTTTAGGCCATTAAATATAAATATCAAATTCTAATATATATATAAATATCCACGTGTACGTAAATAATTGTGAAAAGAGTGTGAATAAATTTGTAATTAAAAACTGACCTACTGATTTCGTTACCTGAATCGACCAACAAAAAATCTATTAAATTGCATAATCTCTTTTTTAAAGGAAAAATAAATGTCTTCTTCATTAAAGCATCACTTTAACATCCTATTGACTTTTTGTTAATCAGTAGATAAAAAAAGAAACTGTTTATTATGAGATCCTGTCCAACGATTACCACAAAAGGTCCTGTAAAAGCTGTTATATTGTTACTATAACCAAATAGAATGAGCGCTTTAATATAGTCTTGTAATTTTTTTTTCTTGGAGCTGGAACTACTCACAGCTGCCTTTAAAAAATTATTCTGACCAATCAGGTTTGAGAAGTTGGCGGTGTGATAGTGTATAACAGGTTTTCACTGTTTTGTTGTTTACCTGGGGAAACCTGAGCGCAAGTGAATGCCATCCACGTTTTGGCTGATGAGGTATTTGAGATATCCGGCCCTCTGCAGCTGCAGCAGTGCCATGTGAGTCAAACTCGGCTTAGCGTCTTCAAACGTAGTGTCAAACTGAGGACTCTCTCCTCTTTCCTCCATCGTCCAGACACCTTTCGGGCCTCTGAATGAACACACAAACACACACACAAGCACACATCAAACACCAGCATGTGTGTTTCTAGGTCAGCGTTTATGAAACTAGGACATGTTGGAGTTTTTCCACTCTTCAGCACGACTACAGACGATACTAGAGTGACTCAAGGCAATGTCTCCTCCTTGAACTGCTGAAGTGGAGAAGAAAGTTTAGATTTAATTTTATTCTCTATTTATTCTCTAGTTAATTTATCTAATATTTAAAATAAAGTAATCTAATATTATTTAAAACTGTATATACTATTAAACTATTAAAATAATTTGTCTATGTGTTTAGCTCTCTCTCTCTCTCTCTCTCTTTCCCTCTCAGGTTTTATCTGAGGTTCACTTATAACTCTTTCCTTTCTTCCTCTGCGCTTGTTCCTCCTCAGGGTGGACCATAGAGCACAAGACACACTGTGCCTTGAGCCAGTCCTCAATTCTTTTTGAATTATTGAATATTTTGATTTAAATTATGAAAGAAATATATTTTCCATAAAGAAATTAAGTTGACAAAATAATGTTTCAATTGAAAGAGAATTGGCAACAAATGGTTTACTGTAACATGCCTAAATATATATTTTTTTAAAAAGATAACTTCAGCAGCAACCTCATTTCCCCTTTCATCTGTTCCAACGATTCAGCAATCAGAATCAGTGTACTAACTGAGTGCTACAAAGTGAGGTCACGTTTGCTTGAATGATTCGTAGGTCACTGTGTGTATTAACAAACAAAATGTTTTCCTCTGAAACTGCTCAGATATCGGGACTGGATTAAAATTCAGAGCCAAAAAAGTCCTTCAGGAATCCTGGAGAACTATTCCTCAAGTCTACATTTAAAAAATACAACAAAGTCTGGCTCTTTAGAAGAGAAAAATATCTAGAAATGAGGCGTGGCACAGTACTTTGCACAGTACTGTACATATATTTTTAATGACAAAGCATGCACTCAAACACAAGGGTGCTAATACTTTCATCTTTAGTAATAACAAAGAAATGTTAATTCAAATGTTATGATGTTAAAACATCACAGAAGAAAGGTTTATCAGTCATGTCCCAAATTATCTCGTCATGCCCTGAGACTTACTTATAAAAAGGCAGATTTTACTCAGGGGTTACAAAAAATGAAAATATCCAAATAGCAAAGAACAAATTACTTTTTGTAAGGCATTAAAAAATTATCTGAAACAGTAATTCTGACTGTAATTCCAAATATTTTTCAGTAATGCTCTTCTAATATCTCAAACTAAACTTTGTTTACATGGGATTTAATTGCACACTCATAAGCACAATTTACTATCTTTTTAATGTACAGTAACAGGAGTGATCACCCCTCCTTTGCAGTGGCTGGTCCTAAACTCTGGAACACCTGAGTTACGTAATATTACGGATCCCCCTCTGTTTAAAGCAAAACTAAAGACTCACTGATTTAGAATGGCATTTGATATTTTATCATTTTATGTGTTTTTAATAATTGTTTATTTATTATTATCATTATTATTATTATTTAACTTTTCATTTATTTATTTATAATTATGTGTTTTATTTTGCTTTTGCATTTTTTTATTTCTCTTTTATTGCCACTAGTTATGTGAAAAACACTTTGGTTCAAACTTAGGTTGCTGTAAGGTGCTATATATATATATAGCTATATATATATAGATATACATAGATAGATAGATAGATAGATAGATAGATAGATAGATATAAATGTTGATTGATTGATTATTCCTTTCGGCGCTATTCCTCGAGTCTTTTCAGTACACGCTCCAAAACACTAAAATATTGAGAAATTTTCAAATCATACATTTTCCAAATAGTGCAAAGCAGCATCTTTTTAAGCAGCAACCTCTATGTAATGATAAATTTGGCAACTAGAACTAAAGCGTGTTTTTATAGATGTTGCTCCTTTTCATGCGTCCTCTCTTGATCTTGTGCACAGACGGCCTTTCTGATTTGAGCTTCTTAGGGGAACGGAAGGAGGAAGAAACTGAGCGACCACAGCGGGGAGAAATGAGATAAGAAGAAACAAATAGATAAAAAGAATTGAAACACGACAAAAGAACAAGGCAGCAGTAAAAAAGAAATGTGAGAATGAGATCGAGATGGCGTTCTGATGTGATTAGAGTACACGGTGACAACCGGAGGGTGCAACAGATATTTTTGAAACTCTACTGTGGTTTGCCCTCCCTGGTAGGAGAGAATGCTTTTTTCTACTCAGTTTTCGAGCTGAACCATTACATTTCTACGTTGCATTGCACAGGAAATCTGAAAAAAGTTCACTTCTGTCATTTCTCTTCATATTTTGACTTTTTGAATAAACTGCTAAATAATACACATTTCATATAAACAACATTTTTCACATTTTTTCACCCTCTGAGGAATTCTCATCTTTAGCCATTTAGTGGATATTTTGCGCTTTCCGCTCTATGAACTTGGCCTTTTATACTGTAGCATTGTGTGGGAGTCACCAAATGAAAATCAGCTACGACACGTAATTACTAAGAAAAATGGCATCAGGAAACTTTTGTAAATATCTTACATTTTATTTCTGTTGTGGTTTGTTTTGTGTGACATTTAAAGCTTTACTCAAAGATTGATGCACAAAGCCCACTGTTTTTGTTTAAAAGCCAGGATTCTAAAGCCATGCAATTGAATCGATTCTACAATTTAATGGAGAATACATTAAATCTATGGATCAGAATCAATGCAGACTTTTTACATTTCTTATTTAAACTTACAAACATCAAGGGTCTACCAATTTATTAAAAATGCACCGCATCTTTTGCAGAAAAGAGACACCCCATAAATTTTCTGCAAATAGCATAGATTGCAAAGAAACTGGACAAACCCTCTGTGACATCACCTATAGGTTTTCAACACTAGAAGTTTGAAACACTATACAGTGTTGAAGGTCAACTTGAATGGTCTGGTTGTCACCATCGTGGCAGGAACTGACCCCGAGTACACCCTGCTTAATCCATAAATGGGCAAATGCACAGAACAAACACAATGGCATATTTAACTGATAAGTTAACTGATATCAACTCAAATGAAAAATGGGTTCCTGGTCGAGTCTGGTTCCTCTCAAGGTTTCTTGCTGTTCCTCAGGAAGTTTTTCCTCGCCACTGTCACCACCGTTAAATGGCTATATAGTGAAACCTTGGATTACAAGCATAATTCGTTCCGGAAGCGGGCTCGTATTCCAAAATACTCGTAAAACCACATTTAATTTTGCCATAAGAAATAATGAAAACTCAAATTATTCGTTCTACAGCCCAAAACAATAAATACATAAAAATAATTAATACAACACAAAGTAAAAATAAAACAAATTAACCTGCACTTAACATTTTTTAAAAAATCTGAAAAAATCCAGACAGTTAAGTGTTTCCTTTTGGGCCCGCAGGCGCCGTGTATTTGTATGTGTGTGCGTGGAATTAGCCCCTCGCCTCGTCTTAAACAGTAAAGCTCCTTCTCCCTCCCATACCTCGCTTTTTAAGTTTCACAACTACCATACACAATGCAAACACTGTTTTAACGGGAAAAAAAGAAATCTCTCTAATGATACTAGCGTGAGCATACTAACGGAATCACTGCTGTAAAGTCAAAAATAAAAAATAACAAATGAACCAGCACCTTACCTTTGAAAAGAATCGCGACAGAGCTGAGTTTTCTGTGTAAATAAAGCGCCGGGGAGATGTGTGTGTGTGTCGGTGTCAAATTACGCACGCGCACACACAAAGAAAGTGTGTGTGTGTAAAAAGTGTGTGTCAAGTTACGCGCACAAACAGAAGAGAGAGGGAGATGATGATTATAAGAGACGAGCACTAAGACGCAGCAGGGGACTCTTATTTTGACACAGGGGACGCAGCAGGGAGACGATTAACCATAATTCCCGCAGCGCAAGAGAGAGAAAAATCATTGGCTCAGTTGTGATCACTTTGCCGCTCGGTGTCAAAATAAGAGTCACATGCGTGATGCATGATAGTCGGCGCTCGTAAACTAATACTTGCTCGGTTTCCGATTAAAAATCTTTGCTCAGTTTGCGGAACACTCGTAAACCACGTTACTCGCAATCCGAGGTTCCACTGTATAATTAAAAGTGAATTGAATTGACTTCAATTAAAAATTCACCCCATACAATTGTTATAAGTGGGGAAATTTAGCAATGAAGACCAAGCCGCTTTTTTTTTTTTTTGGAAACTAAGCTGTAAACATGTTAATTTCTGTTGTAAAATTGCCCATTTTAAATATTGGGATTGACTCACTTTTGGAGCCAGCTAGATCCTAGAGGCCATTTAAGGAATTGCAGGTTTTGGCACTTCTGCATTTGACTCATTTTTCAGAACTGGAGGTTGCCCCCTTGGCTCGTACTTCTTTTGAATTTATTGGTAGATGATGCATCAACATCACCCACTGGACAACCAAAAATACAAAACTTTGACATTCAATACTGTCATGCAACAGATACGATTTCTTTCTTCCTAATGTTGCTCAGGGTTGCTGTGGTTTAAATGATTAATTTGTTTACATTGAACTGATTGAAACATGGTGCACCAGCGGGTTGTGAAACTACTTCACGTCATCAATATCATTTTACATTACTGTCTGTGAGAAGAATCGTTTGTTCTTCACTTCAACAGCATGTGTTTGTGGACTGGTAATGATAAATTGCTCCTAGAGTATTAATGTGCCCTGGATAGACTGACAAATATGACTGAAGAAACAGTTTAACCTTTGAGCAAACATTACGGATATAAGCCATCAGTGCATTAATTGTATAGATAAAATAATAATAATAATAATAATAATAATAATAATAATAAAACACTACAATGTGTACATAGCAGAATATGCAGAAACACAATGCGTCTTCTTTTTTTTTGTCTGAATTTATAAGGTATTCTGTGCCAACACAATTTGTTTAGTCTATCAGACTAATTAAAAAAGTTAGTCAATTCAGGCAATGCAACCTTGTCCTCAGTTGATAACACAAATTTATGCACTGTCTGTGTTAGAGCCCCATTTCTATTTGGCCCTAGGCAACACTTCTCTATATGCATGTATGCATGTGTGTATGTCTGTATGTGTGTGAGATCTCAGGACCAACTGTATGTATCTAGTCGGAATAAGTGTCTAGGCTTCACCTTGAGAAAGGCGTCTCCATATTTATTCTCATGTCATTGTGTAAGGGTGTGTATGTATGTCATCTGCTCGAGTGTGTCGATGTATGGAGCTGGGAGGAATGAGGTTGTGCACATAAACTCGCACACAAACGCATCACAGCGTCCTACTGAACCTATAGAAGATACCTAATCATGATTTACTAGAACCCATGGAGTGCCATATTTAAGGAATAAAAAACACAATGTGGTATGGGATAGGAAAATATTAAAATAATTAATAAATAAATATAGAAATAATTACAAAAAGGGGTGATGTGATAGATCCTGACATGAAGAGTTACAGTTATCACAGTAAACTTAATTGAGTTAATTGAGTAACAGCATGTATTTAAGAGTTTTCTTCCTCTTACATTGCAATGAACATAATTAAAAAAAAAATCTATTTAAAGATTGTCCGTATTTTTATTTTTTATACATATACAGTGGAACCTCGGATTGCGAGTAACTCGGTTTACGAGTGTTCCGCAAGACGAGCAAAGATTTTTACTAAATTTTGACTTGAAAAAAAAGCATATCTTGGTTTACGAGTGCCGAGTTTTTTGACACCGACACACACACACACACACACTCTCTCGCCTTTACACCCCCCCTCCCCGGCTTCACACAGACACACACACTCTGCTATACACAGAAACTCTGCTCTGTTGCGATTCTTTTCAAAGGTAAGGTGCTGGTTCATTTGTTTTGTTTTTTGTTTTACTTTAAGCAGTGATTCCGTTAGTCTGCGTTAGTCTCTCATTAGAGAGATTTCTTTTTTCCCGTTAAAACAGTGTTTCCGTTGTGTGTTTGTTTGTTGTGACTTAAAAAGCGAGATGGGGGGAGGGAGGAGGAGTTTTACTGTGTAAGACAAGGCGAGGGAAGGGGCTAATTCCACACACACACACACACATACACACACACACACATACACACACACACACATACACACACACACACATACACACACACACACACACACACACACACACACACATACATACACACACATACATATACACACACATACACATACACACACATACACATACACACACACACACACACACACACACACACACACACACACACTCACACGCAAATACACGGCGCCTGCGCGCACAAACACTTATCTGTTGGGATTTATTTGAACTTTTTTTAAAGGTAAAGTGCAGGTTAATTTGTTTTATTTTTACTTTATATATTGTATTAATTATTTTTCTGTATTTATTTTTTTGGGCTGTGGAACGAATTATTTGAGTTTTCATTATTTCTTATGGGAAGATTTGATTTGGTTTACGAGTGTTTTGGAATACGAGCCCACTTCCTGAACGAATTATGCTCGTAATCCAAGGTTCCACTGTACCTTTAATGTTGTGAAATGTCTGCCAAATAAGATAATTCCTTTTATCACATAGATTATAACAGCTTGTTGCAGAGGAGGAGTGGTCGAGCACTTTCCGTCAATAGGGGGCGGAGTCCAGGAGAAGAAGTACATAATTGCAGGACTGTTAATAATAGTGCACCACTACTAAGCAGGTAAAAATAAAAATTACAATATGGATCTGTGCAACTATTTAATTGCAAAAGGCTGCAAGTTATTATAGGTAATATATGCCTTATATTGTGTTCTTTAGCCCAAACAAGTCTCTTCTGCTTGTTCCCTGTCCTTAGCAGTGGTTTCCTAGCAGATATTCTACCATGAAGGCCTGATTCACACAGTCTCCTCTTAACAGTTGTTCTAGAGATGTGTCTGTGCTAGAACTCTGTGTGGCATTGACCTGCTCTCTGATCTGAGCTGCTGTTAACCTGCGATTTCTGAGGCTGGTGGCTCAGATGAACTTATCCTCCGCAGCAGAGGTGACTCTTGGTCTTTCTTTCCTGGGGCGGTCCGCATGTGAGCCAGTTTCTTTGTAGCGCTTGATAGTTTTTGTGACTGCACTTGGGGACACTTTCAAAGTTTTCCCAATTTTTCGGACTGACTGGTAAAATGTTGCTTTTCCTCTATAGTCCTACAGGTGGTGCACTCTTACCTACTCACAAATTAGCAGGCAGCACAGTCTCTTGTGTGGTAGGAGCAAATTATTCACCAAGTTTGTTTAGAATTGTAACAAAATCTTATTTTTATACATACACACACACACACACACACTACCAGTCAAAAGTTTGGACGTCCCTTAGACCCATAGTCTTTCCTGATTCTTGATTTTTCTTTGTATACTGTAAAACAATGCTGAAGGCGTCCAAAATATGTAATAATCTCTTTTGAACAGTTGATATTGAGATGTATCTGCTGCTTATGCTCTGTACAGCCTTTATAACGGCTCTAATCTGAGGTAATATTTGTTAATTGGTGATTTCTGAGGTAAGTTTTGGTCTTGCTTTCCTGGGATGATCTTCATGAGAGCCAGTTTCATCATGGTGTCTGATGGGTTTTGTAAACGCACTTGAACAATACTGTTCATGCAAGAACTGTTCCAGGACATCTGACCTTCATGTCGTAAATGACTGTTGTTAATGAATGAATGAATGAATTAACTCCATATTTGTATTTCATTCCTTTGAAATCTCCAGCATTGTTCTAATCCCTATACACATATACACACACACACACACATATATATATATATATATATATATATATATATATATATATATAGTTAGAAATGTATGTAGAGTATTTAAGCATTGTTTAGTACATGAAACAAGCCGAGTTCCTAAGAAGCAGAAACATGTGCATTTGTGTTTTTCTTTCCTTTTTTTCTTTCCTAAAAAAAAAAAATGCACCGGTGATATAAATCAGGACACGCTCTCCACATCTGGGCTTCCACTGTCCTTATTACTCGATACACTTACCCAGGGTTTCATTATAAACAGGTGTTTCCTCACAGGTCTTTCTATTTCTTTGATTTCTTTTTTGAATGCAGAGACTAAAATCTCCTTCCAAAAATGCTAAATAAACATCTCCACTCAGAATAGAGCATTCTATTAAGCAGTTTACATGAGATGTCTATACATATATAAATCCCTGGGTACATTTATTACTACATCACTGATAACATATTCGAAGTGGCATGTTAATATAACCTTAGAAGCATGGACAAGAATCGCGCCTTCAAGAGTGTGACACAACAAATCCCCAAGAGCCTGAAGAGAAAATGTCTTATATGACTACAATTACAAGATCAGCTCTCAAATATTTGAAAGTTACATTTAGTACGTTTTTTTTAGCTTCCAAAATTCCAGCTACATTAAAAAAACTGGTTGGAACATCACTACATTACTCTGCATGTAAATACCTTATAAATCATCCATTCCTACAAATAACCGTCTCTGTAGAACACCGTATATGAAAAAGTTTAAGAGCTTTGCTTTGCTTCAATTTAGTCGTGTGGACATATGCAATGTTTTTAACCTACTTTCCTCCGGCTTTAAGTACTATACTGCTTCAGACATTCATCAACGTGCAGGCCATTATCGTTTTCTCTCTAACAACACTGAAGATTGGAGGCTAAATTGGTTCGAATGTGACAGTCGTGTGTCCACTGTGTGCTGCTTCAGTGAATTTGTGATTATAATTCGATTATGTGTGACTGCATGTGTGGAGTGTTTCCATCAAGAGCCTTGTCACGCATATACGGTCTTTGAAAGAATAAAAGTGTTTGACTTACTATGTGTGTTATGCTTGCTTCAAGAACCTGTGTGTGTGTGTGTGTGTGTGTGTCTGGGGGGGGGGTTGTTTGATTTAGATTTTAGTCTCTATTTGTGCATAATTTTTCCCCCAGTTTGCCTCAGGATCCCGTGTGTATATTTGGCAGGCGGGCGTGCATGAGTGTGTGCATGTTTGTGTGTGCGTGCATGAGAAATGCACCCCGTCATCCCTCTGTCACCTAAGGATGCCTCCATTCGACAGCTGCTTCCTCCTATGAAACATTAAGAGCCTGAACCCTGGAGGCAAAATAAGCAGCTTCAGTCGTCCTCTCGTCGCCTAATGACACGCACTTACACTCCTGTGCGCAAACCTGTCTCTCCACACACACTTGCATGTTTAGAATGCAGTAAGTGGAACAAGTTCACTCATTACAATCCTACGTCTAAATGAGTGTGTGTTTTGATCCCCCGTATCCTTTTCTAATAGCGTTTCAGAACAACAAGATTTGTTGTAAATGAAGCAAATTAAGAGCATTTTGGCGAACGTTGAAGCTTTTGAATGGGATCTGTTCGAGCAGAGTCTATAGACTGTTCACCAAAATGAAAACAGATCAACAAATCAATAAAATTTGACTACAGATTAATTACAGGAGCCATTCAAATATATAATTGATTCCAAATGTAAACAAATTCAAATTAACTAAAGTTACTTTCATCTTGTCACACAACGCAGAATGCAAGTGACGGATGAAGTTTATTCAAACAGATGTTTCATGTTGTTTCATGTGCTGAAACTTTGAACGCGCTTTCAAAGTGATAAACCTGGATGTTTGATTCCCTCAGTAGTTTTAATTCCTGCATAAGAAGCTTTTACTTGCACTGAGACATGGGATCATTTTGAATGCCACTAAGAATATAAGCACTGTAGTGCTTCAAATTCTGACCCAAACGCCCTCTACCCAATCAGACTACAGATCCAATCACAATACCACTGTAACCAACACAGTATGCCCACAGATCCTCTACCTAATTCCACTGTAACCAATCAGACCAAAGATCCTGTCCCTAATGATCTCATCCCAAACGTCATTGTATCCAATCAGACCACAGATCCCACTTCAAACGTACTCTAACAAATCAGACCACAAATCCCAGCTCCAACATCACTGTACCGAATCAGACTACATGGCCCGTCAGTAATGATCTCGTCCAAAACGTCAGTGTATACAATCAAACCACGGATGCCACCTCCAATGTAACTGTAACCAAGGAAACCATAGATCCTGTCCCTAATGATTTGGTCCCAAACCTCAGTGTATCCATAAGCCCAGATCCCATCATTAATGGCACAGTAACCAATCAGACCACAGATCCCACCTCCAATGTCACAGTAACCAATCAGACCACAGATCCCACCTTCAATGCTACTACAGCCAATCAAACCACAGATCCAACCTCCAATGTCACACTAACCAATCAGACCACAGGTCCCATCACTAATCACTAATGATCAGGTCCCAAACATTATTGTATCCAGTCAGACCACAGATCCCTTGATTAATGCCACTGTAACCAATCAGGTCACAGACGCTGTCCCTAATGGCACTATGATAACATGTAATCACACACCTTATTCCACTTTAACCGGTTTCTACCAATGATGCAAGAGGCAAAATATTTATTTAAATTTATGTCTCTATTTCTGAAAAAAATTACATTTTGTTTCTTGGTATTGGGTTTAAGTAAATTTAGTTCAAAGTAATATTAACATTACAACATTATATACTTTATTATTATTATATTTGATATTTTTATGTTCAAACTTATTATATTCGTTGTAGGTTGCAAGCTGATCACTCAATCACTGCTGTCACTTACGAGTGCAAAAGAACTCTGATTCTTTTAACCGAAATCAATGTAATAAATATATATTTAAATACAATTTATGGATGAATGTTTATTGAAGAATCTGCTGATCTCCTGCCAGTTTTACACACAGCAGCCTCTACTGTTAGACAGAATGGTACCCAGTGGTGCATTCCTATTCTGTAACATCAAACTAAACATCTTCTGAATATCAAAATCAAGCATACGGTATGTTTTACTAATCAAAGCAACATTTTAATTTCTTCCGTTTCTTGCAACACATTGAACGCCACATCCTCACTCCTATTCCCAGGCTATATCAATGTCCCTCTCAAGCTGAAATCAAAACAAACCAAGCTTTTAACTGCACTATCCAGTGTCACTCATCAGGAGATGCGTTACCTTCTGAGTCTGTTTCCACTTTCTTATATCATCTCAAGCGTTCATCTCATCATCACTCTTATTATGAAACTAAATCTACATCCAGATTTATGTAAAGCTGCATAATGATTATAGTTAAAAATCAGCTTCACTTTGATTCAAAAAGCTCCTCAAAACAGTTCAGTGGCGTTAAGCTCAGAAACCATTTAATCAGCGTTATCTCAATTGGTCTGAATGTTCTCACTGTTCTTCAGATCTTAACATCAAATCCATTTTTATTTTAAACATAGTTATAATTTTACAGTCCCACCGCAAGGTATGAATGTCATGTTCAGATGGCGGCAAAGGGGATACCAAGGCACTCTATCTCCCTCTAGTGAATGATCATGAGTAACACACTCTGAAAAAATTCTGAGAATTATTTGCTCAGGAAAAACAAAAAGATTTTCAGGAAACAAATTGCTCAGGAAAAAAAACCCTGATCCGTTTTCTAATTACAGATGAAATTTATAGTCAAGGACAGAGCAGACACTTTCTACTAAGAAGACTAAGGTCTTGTGAAGTGCAGGGAGAACTACTGAAGACCTTTTTTTTTTGATTCTGTGAAATGTTTAGCAAAGCTAAGAAGGTCACACTAATTAAGACCAGAGCCGAAGCAAGATGTAAAATGTTTTGTTCTCCTACTGATAACCTCTGTTATCATTCTCTACCTTTGTAAGGCTTGATTTTAAGTATTAGACATATGAATATGCTTGTATTGAATAGATCGGCTAACATATGCGTCTGGATAGTGTGAGAATTGCTTAATGCACCACAGTTTTATTATTACATATAATGAAATAATGGAATTAGCTGTTACCTGAAGTCAGGTATGCCTGTAGACGTGCTGATTCCTGCGCCAGAGTGCACCACCATGTACTGCGAGTCTCTGATCAACTGAGCCAAGGTCTCCACTTTAGTTCGCAACTCGTCTGGATCGTCAAACACCTGCAGCATTAAAAAGAAAGCAATTGGTCTTTAAAGCTTGAGTCTGTATAGATTGGAAGGTCTATCAAAGTACAGTTCTATGTACAACAAAAGAAAACAACAAAAAACAACACATATTTCTATAATTTTGGAACATTTAAAAAAAATCAACAGGGACCACCTGGAATCATATTATGACGATACCCAGATGCAGATTCTATTTGTATTGCGATTCATATTCACAATTTGCCACAATTTTACAAATATCCTGATTTAATAATTAATAATTTCTTGTTACAGGTTGGGGTTTTTTTTTTATTAATTTTTTTTTACTTAATTTATTATAATAAGTGATACTTTACATGTGCACAAAGTGAGCTAAAAGACACCTGAATATGAATCTGGAGAAAGGTACAGGTGGAAATGGTCTCTCTCAAACCCTACGCAGATTAGAAACATAAAATGAAATCGGCAACTACAGTATGTCTTCCTCTTTGAGGATAATCCACTGTCGTCCTTTAAACAGGATATGGTCATCCATACTCGATGGCCGACGAATGTGAGAAGTAAGCACTTATTAAAGCTTTTTTCTTATGCTTTTCTATAATTGGGTTACTAAAGATAAAAGTTTATTTTATTTTTTTTTAGTGTAAAGAGGGTGAATCCATGTATCATTTGTTCTTTCATTTTTCAATATAAAACCACAAATTAAAAACTTGACTTTGTCAATATTGAATATTTTCCTGAAGTGTGTTTACATTTTTTGGCTGACTCTGTGTGTGTCTATATACACCTTCCTGATGTTTTGTCTCCATATCTTTCACACTTAAATGATTCAGTTACTCAAACAAATTTCATTATTACACATTATTATTATTATTATTATTATTATTATTACTTTCCTGCCAAAGCGAAGCACACTAAGAGATCTCCTCACTAAGCCACGGCCTAAAGAAACTAACCTATTGTATATCTTTATAACTAACTAGCATTGACTGGTTTAACTATAATGTCAAATAATGTCATTAATCAACAGATTTTTGACAAATCCGATTCGAGAATCTAACAGGGATGTGTAATGTATTATTATTATTATTATTATTATTATTATATATAAGAGGTTTGTTTAAAGCAACTATTATGTTGTATATTTAATTGTTGTGATATGGTTACACAAGTCTATATTTATATTTAATTGCATTAACAGTTGTATAATACCGTGCGAATCATCAACAATAAAACACCAAGTTAGATAAACATCAGCAACACGGACCTCATTCAAGTGCAATAATCGGAGCAGAATATTCAACTTAATGTTCTAACAAGCGCGACATTTGCTACAATGGTCAAATAAAGCGGGGTCCAATCCCAATTTCCCTGTGTCCGGTTGGTGAGGTGCACTACAGTGCGCACGAGAAAAGGACTTTGAAGCCTATCTAGTGCACTATAAAGTCCCACAGTGAGCGAGTTGAGATCCAGCCATAGTCGCTAGCTAAAATGCTAAAACAAGGTACCTCTGGAAGTCCACAGATGCCTTTATCCGCGTAGGGAGACAGTCCAGCGGCATAGTCGACAGACATGGCAAACAGTAATTAAATCTCGAGTTTTTATGTCTTTATTAAAACATGCACAATCACGAATCAATAGCTTTGGTTATTAAACAGTTGCAGGCTTTTTCACGCTCCAGTTAGGGTTGTGTTGTTCCTCCTCTTACGTCATACGGAGTGTGCGTACTGCTGGTCACGTTTGCGTACAACGTCACGCGGATTCGCTTAATGGAATGTTTATTTTTTAGTTTTTTTCTTCTCTTATTTATATTACTTATGTCGAATCTACATGATTCTTCAATTATACGTTTCTTTAAAAAAAAATCTGTTTATCCTGCAATATTCCGTCTCGAAAATTTCAAATTTAATAAGCTTAAACCTGGGTCCTAAAGCCCTACCTGTTTATTCCCTACGACGTCATTCAACTTAATCACTCACAAATCTATACCTTCTATCCTGTATACAGGGTTGTGGGGGGCCTGTAGCCTATCCCAGGAGATCTAGGGCATGAGGCAGGGTACACCCTGGATGGAGTGTACACACACAATGTGTACTGGAAATAATCTACACACACTCTTATTCACATACTACTGGCCATTTGAGAACACTAATTAGACTAATCGGCATGTCTTTGGATGCGGGAGAGCCCCGAAGCGAATCGAACATTGACACTGGAGGTGCAAGTCGAAATTGTTAACCACTACACCATCGTGCTGCCTCATTTGTTCTCTATTTATTTTAAAATGGCCAATCATAATATACTTTATTTTTGTTATTCATAATTCATATACTGCATTTTGACTTCATAATCAGTTGGACAAAAAGACATAAGAAACATTAAAACTTTAGTGCATGATAATAACCAGATGTCATATTATATTTCATTTATGGCAGTGACTGTTTAATTCAATAATTCTGCCATTTTCCGTTCTTCTTTTGATCAGGTGTGCTCTAACAAGAAAATCTAAGCGCTTGTAATGCTCCAGTGTTGTTTCAAAGACAAGTGGCTCACCTCATCAACAAGAGCTAAAATTCTAGACTCCCATTTGGCCCCTTCCCATTTTTTTTTAACCATAACCATTTTTAAACCACATTTATCAACTACCCATCATCTTTACTATCTATGTAAGTAAGAATAGCAGTAAATTAAAAATTCCAACACAAATCCACACGAAAAATGGTGTCTTAGGCCAAGAGGGTCTCCTTTTTGTTCTTTTCAAACACTGTATCTTTTCAAATAATAGCTTTACATGGGGCAATACAGTGATGAAGCAGTTAGCACTGTGTCCTCCAGGGTCTAGGGTTTGAGTCACGCCTTTGGGTGTATGCATATTTTCCCCTAGTGCTTGGTGGGTTTCTTTCCAGTGCTCTAGTTTCCTTCCTCAATACGAAGATTAGGCTGATTGACATTTCCAAATTCCCCATAGCGTGTGAGTAAGAGTGTGCATACTTGTGCACTGGGATAGGCTCCAGGCCACCCATCTTGTACACGATAAGTGGTATAGAGAATGTGTGTGTGTGACAACTGTATACAATGTGTATTGGAAATAATGTACAGAGTGATATCACAATGTGAATTGTCCCTGATTAGATCGAGTTAAACTCAAAACTGAACTTAATGCAGATCATCATAGAGGAAAATATTGTAGTGAATACAGTTTTTGTTTACATGGGTAATCGACCATGTTTTTTTCTATTTTAAACTCCAAAAAGAAATTGGCAAGATCACCTTGGAAAACCCACATGAATATAAAAGGCTCCCTCACAATATTGCCAATAAGCTCCCCACTGTGTTAATGGTTCTAATCAGAAGCAGCACGCCAATTAATTTTATGAAACAATAAACTTTGGACTTAAGGCTTATGCAAAAAAATATATACTACAAAATGTACAATATATACTTATAATTAATAATAAAAAAAACACATTTGTAAAAAAAAAAAAAAAAATCAGAGTCAAAAGTTCCGCGTTCATCGACTCCGGGGCCACCGGGAACTTTATTGACTCCTCCTATGCCAAGAGATTGGGGGTGGAGACTGAGGCGTTATCCCAGCCGGTTCGAGTGACGTTCGTCGACGGTCGGCCCCTTTCCTCCAGCCCTATCACCACCCAGACTCGGCCCATCACCCTCACCATTGACCAACACCACGAGGAGATCCGCTTCCACCTCACCTCCATTTCCTCATCACCCATCATCCTAGGATACCCCTGGTTACTCCACCATGACCCTCTCATCTCCTGGTCTCAAAACTGGATCCTACAATGGGGCCCGACCTGCCTCGAACTCTGCCTACAGGCGCCGGCTGGGACGTGCTCTACGGAGTCCGAGGCCCCCGATGTCGACACCAATGCCATCCCTTCAGCATATCGTGACCTGGCTGAGGTCTTTTGTAAAAGACGTGCTAACCACCTTCCTCCGCATCGCCCCTATGACCTGGCGATTGAGATCCAGCCAGGCTCCACTCCACCCCGCGGCCGTCTATACTCTCTCTCTTCCACCGAGATGCGGGCGATGGAGGAGTATGTGTCCTCCACTCTCCATCAGGGTACCATCCGACCCTCTTCCTCGCCCGCTGCCGCGGGGTTTTTCTTCGTAAGGAAGAGTTCGGGAGAATTACGTCCATGTGTCGACTACCGGGGGTTAAACAACATCACCCTAAAAAACCGACACCTGCTGCCGCTTACCAACTCAGCCCTGGATGCCCTCTCTGGTGCCACCATTTTCTCAAAGTTGGACCTCCGGAGCGCCTACAACTTGGTGCGTATCAGAGAGGGCGATGAGTGGAAGATGGCCTTCATCACCCCTACTGGACACTATGAGAGTTTGGTCATCCCATTTGGACTCTGTAACGCTCCCGCAGTTTTCCAGCAGTTCATCAATGATGTTCTCCGGGACATGTTGGGAAAGTGGGTATTCGTCTACCTAGACGATATACTCATCTACTCCCGCACCGCCGAAGAACACATCCGACACGTCAGGGCAGTTCTTAAGAGATTGCTCGCCCACCGACTGTACTGTAAGCTGGAGAAGTGCGCTTTTCACAAGCGCTCCACCACGTTCCTGGGTTTTGTCATCTCGTCCCAGGGTGTGGCCATGGACCCGCAGAAACTGGAAGCTGTACATCATTGGCCCCGACCCAAGACTCTCAGGCAGCTTCAACGGTTTCTCGGGTTTGCGAACTTCTATTGTCGCTTTATCTGGGGCTACAGCACAGTCGCAGCACCCCTAACCGCATTGACTCGCCCCTCATCTCGTCCCTTCCAACTCGACTCCACGGCCATCAACGCCTTCTCTCAACTCTGCCACCGATTCACCACCGCTCCGATTCTCCTCCATCCAGATGCCGATCAACCATTCGTTGTGGAGGTGGTCACCTCAGAGGTGGGCGCTGGGGCGGTTCTCTCCCAGCGGGGTCCAGACCAGAAACTACACCCTTGTAATTTCTTCTCCAAAAAATTTAACCCCACTCAGCAGCGATACGGGGTGGGGGGCCGCGAGCTGCTGGCCATAAAGTGGGCATTGGAAGAATGGCGACACTGGCTCCAGGGTGCCAGAGAACTGTTTATCGTCTGGACCAACAACCAAAACCTCAGCTCCATCAAGACACTTAAACAACTCAACCCCAGGCAGGCGCGGTGGGCTCTCTTTTTTGAGCATTACAATTTCCATTTATCCTACCATCCGGGGTCAAAAAACACCAAAGCCGAAGCCCTCTCCCGACAACATGAGGGGGACGTTCCCCGGGCGGACCCCGCTCCTGTCCTGTCACCCTCCAAGATCATCGCGCCACTCCGTTGGGAACTGGAGACGAGGGTCCGCCAGGCGCAAGCCACGGAGATCGAACCGGCAGGTGCGCCGCCTGGACGACTTTTCGTTCTAACCACCGTCAAAGCCGACGTCATTAAATGGGGCCATTGTTCACCGCTGTCGGGGCACCCAGGCACACAACGCACCCTTCAATATATCCAGCGCGCATTCTGGTGGCCCTCCATGGCCAAGGACGTCGAGGAGTTCGTTCGGGCGTGCCCAGTGTGCGCCAGGGCTAAGACCTCTAACCAACCAACACCGGGGGAACTCCAACTACTCCCAGTTCCCCGTCGACCCTGGACGCACATTGCCGTCGACTTCATCACGGGCCTGCCGGTATCCGAAGGGAAGAGTGTCATCTTGACGATAATAGATTGGTTCTCCAAAGCTGTGCACCTGGTGGCCCTTCCCGGACTTCCGTCAGCCAAAGGGACAGCCGAGCTGATTTTAGAGCACGTAGTCCATCTGCATGGGTTCCCAAAGGACAGGCATCACTCTCCGTGTCAACCCTGTCACCTATCGGCTCCAGCTGCCTGCGGCGCTCCGGATTCACCCAGTATTCCACACCTCTCAGCTCAAACCCTTCATGACGTCACCAATGGTTCCACCCGCCCACCCCACTCCTTCTCCACGAATCATCGAGGGTAGTCCCGCTTACACGGTACGCTGGATCCTCGACTCGCGCCCTCGGGGCAGAGGTACACAGTACCTGGTTGACTGGGAGGGCTACGGCCCCGAGGAACGGTCTTGGATTCCAGCCCGGTTCGTCCTGGACCCCGAGCTCAAACGGGACTACTGTCGTCTGGTATCCGTCACGCCAGGACCGTCGAGAGTCGGTCCTGGACAGGGGGGTACTGTCATGAGGACCCGGAAGTAAGACGATCGCGCTTTCAGAAAGCATAAAAGGAAACAAGATGGCGCTTCACATCGCTCAGTCATTGAGTTCATTCATGCCTTCGCTATCGCTTCACCAACTATTTCGTGAGTACTCACCTATTCAGGTTGCTTTCTTGATTGAGTGTGTGTTGCTAGAACGCGGGTTTATTTGTGTAGATCCTTGCTCTTTTTGTAAGAGAGTTCTAAGAGTAAACGCGTGGTTATCCTGCCTGCTCGCGCTGCTTCCGCGTTTGGGTTTACCGTCCACGCAACACGGGCTAACTGCTAAGGCTACTGTGTTCGTCCCTCGGTTGCTCGTGACACTTACAAAAGTATAAGCTTTGGGTTCAGTTGTGTATTTACATACAGTATATTAATTTTCTACAGAACGTTTCTAATAATAATAATAATTTTATGAAAAAACAATCACTTTTTTATTTCACTAAGCCACTGAATTTTTTACTTTTATTTTTTTCAGGCTTCATATACAGAAATGTAATTTTTTAAAAATTGAATAATCACATATTAATAAAGAAATGACTATTTTTAAATTTAATTTATATTATTTATTTAAGGTTTCTGACTATAAAAATGAACCAAAACCATTGCAATGTAATATTTTAATATTCAGTACAACAGTGCTTCCTCTTGTGTAATATTCTTTAAACTTATTTAATAATTTGCTAAAAGTAGTGATTTAGAGTTTTAATGCTGAAAACAAAACAAAATTATGAGTTGTTTGGATTTTTTGAATTGGGACTGAACAATGCTTACTGTACTTGTATTTACTGTACGTGTATTGATTTGCAGTCTTTAAAATAATTTCTAGTGTTTAAATGTCCTCTTTTGGTTTTATTGATTTTAGGGGCTTAGGATTAGGCTAACCCTACCCACTTACCCTTGTTTTATCCAATGTATTGTTTTGAACTATTTATGTTGGTTTCCTGTGTTGGTATTGATTATTTTAGTTTGTACTGATTTGCAGAATTTGTGTTCATTTACTGTGTTTGGACATTCTTGATGCTGATTTACATTGTATTGATTTACAGAGTTCCCTTTCAAAAGCTACACTCGATGCTGCGTGAAAACGCTATGGGAACATCTCTTTGTTGCCCGGTTGTGAAGCTTGTGCATGTCAAACCCGCCGAATACCTTCGGCTTATAACCTGTGCAGGCATGACGTCACCGAACAAGGTGCACCTGCAGGTTATAAATAGGAGTGAACCGGAAACATCCTCAGATCTTTTTGTCTTCAGGACCGCTTTGTGTTTGCGCGTGCATGCAAGCCGTAACGAAAGCGAAATAAAAATAACAGCATTAACTCACCGATATGGCGGAGTTGCTTAAGAGATGCGTGCCTCCGTGTGATAGATTTCTTTCGGAGGGCGATCTTCACGAGTTGTGTCTCGAGTGCTTGGGGAAGAACACGCTCGCCTCGGGCTTCAGGGAGACTGTGAGTACTGTGATCTTCTCCCTATTAAGGTGCTTCGCGCGCGCGGCTCGCTTTCTTTAAAGAGAAACCGCGAGCCGCGGCGCATTCCTGGGGCTCGCGTGCTGATCTGGCAGACACGCACGAGACGGAATTTCCCCTTTCTCTCGCGCTCTCTCCGGATCAGGAAGTTTTAGCTTCCGCTTTGCAAGCGCGCTCCGGCGCTTCTTGTGAAGGAGCGGAAGAATCTTCCTCTCTCGCTTCCATGGAAGTAGCCTCCTCACAACGCTCCTCCAGTGCTGACAGAGCTTTTGAGGAATTATTAGAGGTTATAACGCGTGCGGTCGAGCGATTGCATATCGACTGGCCGCAGCAGCGAGATTCCCCCAAGCGTTCGAGATTGAACGACAGGTGTCTGTCGGGTGGCCGGGGGGAGGAGCCTCAACGTCTCTCTCTCCCCTTCTTTGGTGACATCCATGATGAATTAACTCTTTCATGGAGGAAGCCGTATTCATCGCGTGTTTTTGTACCATCGACTTCGACTTATTCGAATATCGTTGGTGCGAAAGCACGCGGTTATATGATGATGCCCAGATAGAAGAGACGCTTGCGGGCTCTCTCTCTCCTGGGACATCATCCTCCCTGAAAAAGCCTATTCTCCCCTCCAAGCCGTGCAGATTGACATCTGCTTTGGTGGGTAAAGCTTTTCAGGCAGCAGGACAGGCTGGTGCTTCATTGCACACCATGGCGGTTTGGCAGGTTACCAGGCTGACCTGCTGAAGGACCTGAGCAGCGGCGTGGCTATTGATGACAGGGCGTTTGCAGAGCTGCGCCGAGCCACAGACCTGTCTCTCCGTGCAACCAAGCGGACGGCCCGTGCTGTGGGCCGTTCCATGGCTGCCATGGTGTCCACGAAGAGGCCTCTGTGGCTGAACCTCACGGGCATCAAGGATAAGGATCGTGTTGCCCTCCTCGATGCCCCCATCTCGCCTTCCGGCCTTTTTGGCGACGCTGTTAATTCCGCCGCCACTAGGTTTCGGGAGGCAAAGCTGTATGAACAGGCCGTTGGGAGGTTCCTTCCCCGCCGTGCTCAAGAACCGGGACCGTCGGCCACCCGGCCCCGGCCAGGTCTGGCCCCTATCAGGCGTGAGGTGCAGAAGGAAAGTGTGACCAGCCGCGCACCCCCCCGTAAGGCTGGGGTGGGGCTCGCCGCTCTTCTCAAAAATCTGCTTCGAAAAGACCGGATCTGAGGAGCTTCCTCTCTTCAAGAAGAAGCCCTGAGTTCGTGCGCCTGGGGCTGTGGGGGTGTCTCCCCCCGGGGAGGGGCGTCTGGATTTTCATCACAAAACAGGGCCTCCTCCCTGGCACTCCCGGGAGGCCGGTGTTCAATCCCCGCCACGACTGGTGTTTCGGGGAGCGCCGGTCTCCAACGAAGAGTTGGGTGTTGGGTATCCTGAAGTATGGCAGGAGATACCCAAACACCTAACACCCCCCCATCCAGCCGAAGTGTCAAAGCTCGTGCCCCTTTCGGAGAAGCTGGCAGCGTGGAAACTACTGCCAGGCATATCTCCTTGGGTAGAAAAGACTGTAGGCACAGGCTACAGGATTCAGTTTGCACATCGTCCTCCGCGTTTCAACGGCGTGGTCTCCACTTCCGTGAAACCGGACCGAGCACATCTGCTGGCCCAGGAGTTAAAGACTCTGCTGGGCAAAGGGGCCATAGAACATGTTCCCCTTCCAGACAGAGAGTCAGGCTACTACAGTCGGTACTTTTTGGTGCCCAAGAGAGGGGGGGGTTGCGTCCGATCTTGGATCTTCGCGGCTTGAACCGCTATCTCAGGAAATCCAGATTCAAAATGTTGACTGTCAAAATGATTGTTTCTCAAATTCAACTAGAGGATTGGTTTGTGACAATCGATCTCAAGGACGCATATTTCCATATAGAAATATTGCCACAGCACAGGAAGTTCCTGAGGTTCGCCTTTGGGGGCGAGGCTTACCAGTTTCGGGTCCTTCCATTTGGCCTAGCTCTGTCACCCCGCACATATACAAAATGCATGGATGCGGCTCTGGCTCCTTTACGACTCCAGGGCATCCGTATTTTGAATTACATAGACGACTGGCTGATTCTGGCCCAGTCTCAGGAGCTAGCGCTTCGACATCGGGATGTCGTCCTAGCCCATCTTCATTCTTTAGGATTGAGACTCAACGCCACGAAAAGCGTTCTCCTTCCTGTTCAGAGGACAACATATTTGGGTGTCACATGGGATTCGGTCACGATGCGGGCACAGTTGTCTCCTGCTCGTGTCGAATCCATTCTCAACACCCTGAAGGAAATCAAGCTAGGCCAGAAGGTCACTGTTCATCACTTTCAGAAATCTTTAGGCCTCATGGCGGCTGCGTCCACGGTGATAACTTTGGGCCTTCTGCACATGAGAGCGTTTCAGCTGTGGCTAAGAGCCAGGGGGTTTCATTCAAGGGCCAACTCCCAGAGGCTAATAAGGGTTACGCGCCTGGGGCTTCGTACCCTTTCTACGTGGTTCAGACCCCGGTTTCTGACTTTGGGTCCCACTCTAGGTCCGTCTTGTCGTCGCAAGATGCTAACGACAGACGCTTCCCTCATGGGCTGGGGTGCGGTCTTGGATGGCCGTCCAGCACAAGGGAGCTGGAGAGGTCATCTTCTCGCGTGGCACATCAATTGCCTCGAAATGATGGCTCTGTTTCTGGCCCTGAAACACTTCCTCCAGCAGTTGAGAGGCTACCATGTCCTAGTGCGGGTGGACAGCACTGCGGTAGTCTCGTACATAAATCACCAGGGTGGACTGCGCTCGCGCCGCTTGAACAAGCTAGCGCACCAGGTTCTGCTTTGGGCACAGGACAAGTTCCTGTCCCTCAGGGCGATTTACATTCCAGGGCACATGAATGTAGGAGCAGACTTGCTATCCAGACAAGCTGTAGAACAGGGGAAATGGAAGCTCCACCCCGAAATAGTCAGTCAAATCTGGGAAAGATTTTACGTAGCAGAGGTGGACCTCTTTGCCTCACAAGAGACAGCACAATGCCCCCTTTACTACTCTCTGACTCCTCCAGCTCCCCTGGGTCTGGACGCAATGGCCCACACGTGGCCCAGGTTACGCCTTTATGCGTTTCCGCCTATAGTTCTGCTCCCGGGAGTCCTGGCGAGGGTCCGTCAACAAGGGTTGCGCCTCTTATTGATAGCGCCCCATTGGCCGACCAGAGTGTGGTTCTCGGATCTAATATCTCTCCTCGACGGCTCACCCTGGGTGATTCCAGTGAGGAGGGATCTTCTGTCTCAGGCGCAGGGGACAATACTTCATCCCCGGGCCGAGCTCTGGAACCTTCACGTTTGGCCCCTGAACGGGACCAACTGAGACAGGCTGGGCTTTCAGCCAGCGTAATTGAAACCATTTTAAGTGCCAGGGCTCCCTCCACTAGGAGAACTTATGCCCTCAAATGGAGTGTGTTTGAAAATTGGTGCATGACAAGACACATAGACCCAGTTCACTGCCAGATTGTTTCAGTGCTGGAGTTTCTGCAAGAAAAGTTGTCCTCGGGCTTATGCCCTAGTACGCTCAGAACGTACGTAGCCGCTATTTCGGCCTGTCACGCTCTGAACGACGGGGTTTCTGTGGGCAAGCACCATTTAGTTGCCCGTTTTATTCGTGGAGCTAAACGGTTGAAGCCGCCCACTAGAGCGACGGTCCCTTCGTGGGACTTAACTATCGTACTCAAAGGCCTGGCTGACACCCCGTTCGAACCACTAGAGTCAGCGCCTGTCAAGCTTCTGTCTCTTAAGATGGTTTTTCTGATGGCTATTACTTCTTTGAAGAGGATTGGGGATCTGCAGGCTCTGTCAGTTTCCCCATCCTGCCTAGACTTTGCCCCTGGGCAAGTCAAAGCTATTCTGCATCCTCACCCGAACTATCTTCCCAAGGTTCCATTCTCAACCATGCACCCAGTTGTTCTCGAAGCCTTCTGTCCTCCGCCTTTCACAGCTCCGGAGCAGGAAGACTTCACTTACTGTGTCCAGTACGTGCTCTTCGGATCTACGTCCACCGCACTAGCCAGTGGCGTAAATCAGAGCAACTCTTTATTTGCCATGGGGGTCGCAACCGGGGGGCGGCTGCCACTAGACAGACTCTGTCACACTGGGTGAGAGATGCCATTGCCCTAGCCTATGAGGCGCGTGGTCACACTTCGCCTCTGGGAATCAGGGCTCATTCAACCAGGGGGATTGCCTCATCGATTGCCTTGGCAAGAGGCGTACCCCTGCAGCAGGTGTGTGATGCGGCGGCCTGGTCCTCTCCACACACGTTTGTTAGATTTTATAGTCTGGATGTCAATGCTACTCCAGGTTCGCGGATCCTTGAGTCAGCATCCCAGAGCTAGGTCTGAGACCTCCTCGGCTTGTGCGCACACGCTACACAACCTGGGGGTCCAGACACTTGCAGTGCGGCGGCGTTGGTATTCTCGTTCCCATAGCGTTTTCACGCAGCATCGAGTGTAGCTTTTGAAAGGGAACGTCTCGGGTTACTTGGCTGTAACCCTGTTCCCTGATAAAGCGGGAACGAGATTCTGCGCTCCGATGCCGCACTGCTGGCGTGCCTGGACGTCCTTCAGACAAAATTGACCTGAGGATGTTTCCGGTTCACTCCTATTTATAACCTGCAGGTGCACCTTGTTCGGTGACGTCATGCCTGCACAGGTTATAAGCCGAAGGTATTCGGCGGGTTTGACATGCACAAGCTTCACAACCGGGCAACAAAGAGATGTTCCCATAGCGTTTTCACGCAGCATCTCGTTCCCGCTTTATCAGGGAACAGGGTTACAGCCAAGTAACCCGAGACGTTCATGATGATTTGCAGTGTTTTAATTGACAGTGTTTGCAATAATAATGTTTATATGAGTTTGCAGTGGTTATGCTGTTCTATAATGGATGTATTGATTTACAGTTTTTGTATTAATTAACATTGTATTAATTTGCAGTCTACTGTATGTATTGTTTTATAGTGTTTGTATTGATTTACAGTGTTTGTCAACTAACAGCATTTCTGTTTATGTTTAGTCTTTGTAATGATTGTAATGTCATGCAGTGTTTGTGTTGATTTGCAGTGTACTATATGTATTAAGTTCTAGTGTTTACCTTAATTAACAGTATTTGCATGGATATGTGTATGGACTTGCAGTGTTTGTATTAATTATTAATTATGTGTATTGATTTGTTTTTATGTACTTGTATTATTTAGTGGTAGTTTTATTGATTGATTTGCAGAGTTTAAAATAATTTGCAGTGTTTAATCGACAGAGTTTGTTATTTTGCAGTATTTGTGTTAATTTGCAGTGATGGTATTGTTTTAAACAATTAGTCTTGATTTTTTTTTTGTGTTGCTATTGATTGTCAGTGTTCATATTGATTTGCAGTGTTTATATTGTTTAATGATGTTTTTTTCTGATTTGTGTTCATTGTGTATTTTTGTTTTCATTTGCAAAATTTTTATTGATTTCCATGTTTGTATGAATTTGTCAGTTAACATGGTTTCATTATTTAAGCAGTATTAAGTTTGTTTTCAGGTTTTGTAGTGATTGTAATATTTCTACTATTTGCAGTGTTTGTGTTGATTTGCAGTGTATGTATTGAGCTGTAGTGTTTACCTTAATTAACTGTATTTGTATGGATATGTGTATTGATTTGCAGTGTTTGTATTCCTTCATGGTGCTAACCCAAACCTTATTTGTATTGATTTTCATGTTTTTGCTGATTGCAGGGTCTGTACTGATTTCTTTCTTTAATAATTTGTCTGTTGAATGTTTGTACTTACAGTGTGTATATTTATTTGCAGTGTTTGTAGTGATTTACAGTGTTTGTACAGTTTTTTTATTGATTAATAGTACTTGTATTAATCAACAACTTTTCGTATTATTTTACAGTATTGATTTAGTAGTTGTTATTTTACAATGTACTGATTTGCAGTGTTTGTAATAATTAAAGGTGTTTGTGTTAATTTAATGTTTGTACTGATTTCAAAGGTTGTACTGATTTGCACAATTTTGCTCACTTGTAGTGCCTGTATTGATTTCAGTGTTTATACTGATTTACAGTATCTGTGTTGAGTTTCAGTGTCTGTATTGATTTCAGTGTTTCTACTGATTTAGTGTTTACGCTCCAATACTGTGTTTGTGCTGATTTATTTTTCATTCTTATGTACAATGTTTGTAATTATGTACTTACAGTTTGTACTGATTACTAGTATTTTTATTAATAAACTGTGCTTTTATTTATTTACATGGATTCGACCAATGGGAAGAAATACTGCTGGCTGTGTTATGATGAGGATGACATTTTCCTGGCATATTTGGATCCCTTTAGAGCACAAGGTCCAAACTCATTACTGTTTTTATTTTTTCATTTTTAAATTTTGTGATTTGCATCAAGTTTGTTATAGCAGGAAAACCTCTCAAATGCACAAGTCAGTTGCTACTCCAGGACTAGGGCTAGAAACCTGTGCTCTGAGGCTATGGCTCTGTAACAGGGACCACCAGGGGTCAGTGATGTATTTTCAGGGGAGTTTAAGTTGTCTTTATTAAATCAACATAAGTTGTATTATTTAGTATCAAGGCTGTTATTGTTAATATGTAGTTGTTATTATTGATAGCTGTTATCCTATTGGTTGGTCAACTGGAATGAAACAGCTTACCTTATGTATTACTGGTGAAAAGAACAAGCACATAAAATAATATTAACTATAATTGCAATTTAATGGAATTATATTTAACCTGGCTGTTCAGCTGGACATCTGGAAAAAGCGGGAGTAAAAACTTGGAAGACTAGATTGGATTGGAATGGTGGTGGTGGGTCTTGCTATTTGTACTGTTAAAAACTTCTACTCTAGAAAGGAGTCCTAGACACAAATGATTTGTGAACCACTGTAATCTTTAATTATGTGATTTTTTTAAATGACTTCTTCCTCGAGTTTGCCCCATAAATAAATTAAATAATGAGTAAAATAAATGAATTAATGCACACGCTTTGAAATCTTGTCAAAACATGGCACTTGGGTCTCTATATTTTTATTGCACTTTTCATCATTAATACCTTTAATATGCATGATCCATCCATCTACCATCCTCTGTAGTCCAACTAGGCGAAGTGGAGGCTACCATTGTATTTATTCCCATCTTTACAACTGTAGTAGGACCTCCGGTCAACATTCACACACATTTGGCAATTTGGGAACGCCAGTTAGCCTAATCTGCATGTCTTTGGATGTGGGAGAAAAACTGAGTAACTGGAGGAAACCCACCAAGCACGGGGAGAACATGCAAACTCCATGCACACAGACCCTGAGACGGGAATCAAACACAGACCCTGAAGGTGCGAGAGCACAACGCTAACCATGTGGTGCCTGATATGCACGATAAAGCCTGATAGACTTTTTTTTTTCTTCTGATTCCCAGACTTTTGATGTGATGATCCCAGGTTCAAACCCCAGCATCACCAAGCTGCCGTTTTTGGGCCCCTGAGCAAGGCCCTGAACCCTCACCTGCTTGTATGTGCAATGAGACAAATGTAAGCCACTCTGGATAAGACTGTCTGCCAAATTCCACAAATGATGTCTACAAGTTCTGTAGTAAATGCTACACCGTGTCCAGCAGGGGGCACTAGAGAGCCAGGCTGGTGAGGCCCCGCGCTTCCCTCATGAACCCCTCTCCATCATTTGAGCACGACATGTGTCGAGTAAAGAAGAAAAGAAAAGAAAAAGAAAAAATAAAAAAGTGCGGCGCGCTTCCATGTGAGCGCTCAGTACTCTCGTCTCCGGGCGTTGCGCACGCGCGGACGTCTGCGTGCGTGTGTATGCGCACGTGTGTATATGTGCGTGTGTGTGCGTACTAGCCCGCCCCCGCGCGCGCGTGTTGTGTGCGCGTGTGTATGTTGTTATTATTATCCTCCCGCCTGCCCGCGCCTCTCCTCTCCTCTCCTCTCTCCTCTCCTCTCCGCTCCGCTCCGCTTGTCTCCGGCGCGCTCGGCTCAGAATGGCCAGATTCACGCAGAGTGAAGTGAGGCGGCAGCAGCAGCAGCAGCAGACTCCCCCGCAGCCCGCCCACGCCAGCGCGCTCCTCGGCGCGTCACCCGCAGCACTGTCAGCAGCCCCGAGCCCGCAGCACGCGCACCTCGCGCTCCCCAAGCCCATGAGCGGCCCCGAGTCCGGCTCCGTGATCCACGCCGACGGCGGCGGCGCCATGAAGGACCAGGACGCCATCAAGCTCTTCGTGGGCCAGATTCCGCGCAACCTCGAAGAGAAGGACCTCAAACCGCTGTTCGAGCAGTTCGGCAAGATCCACGAGCTCACCGTGCTGAAGGACCGTTACACCGGCATGCACAAAGGTAACGCGCTTACTCTCGCGCCCTGCGCCCGCGCTCTTGGTCCAAAGCTTAATAACAATAGTTTTTGTACTATTATTTGACTCTTTTAGGACGAGCTTTTTTTTTCATCACGTAGTGATTTTGGGAACGAATTACTCAATTCTGTTTTATTTTTTATTTTTTTTATTTTCAGCATCATAAACAACAAAGACAGACATTTGTTGATTATAAACAACACGCGACATCACGCTTTGTTCTGCACCAAATAAACTGATATTTCGTTGCAAATTTTTCCCCCATAAAGAAAACAACGTGTCACGAAATACCCCTCAGCAGGTGGACATGCGTGCATGCTGGGGGTCACTCCCACTTGTTTATTGCACGATTTTATTTTATTTATTTATTTTTTTTGCTCGCGTGTTGCGCCTGAATGATGTCCATGTTAACATTGCCGATCTATTATTTAACAATGCATAGCATAGTGAAAGAGCAAGCCTTTTATGTGAGATGCAAATGTTTGCATGCATTATTGGAACAACAATTAAAAAAAATGCTGCTGTTTGTTGTGGAGTCGCAGCTTACAAAACAAATGAACAACAACAAGAAAAATAAAATAACATCCCATGAAGGGACTTGTTTATTGCACAGAATTGCATATCGCATACTGACACCCCCCCCCCCCCCAAAAAAAAAGGAAAGAAAGAGAGAGAGAGCGAGAGAGAGAGAGAGAGAAAAAAAAATCAGCCCATGATGTCGGAGTGACGATTCCACGCACCGTAGTATTGCGCAGCTCGAATTCTCGGCGCGTCAGTGCACGCGCGCGACGTTTTCTATCCGATCACGACAAACGACGTGCATGCTCATTATGCTTTCCCAAAAAAAAGTTTCCACTGTCATTGCACGTTAAGATATGAATTGCAACATGTGATGTGACCACGCAAATAATAATAAAAAAAGATTGCTTATTAGACTTTCTTTCTTTCTTTTTTTTAAAAATGCATATCACATTTTATTTTAAAATGCATGCATGCAGTGTTCACGTGGTGAGGAGGAGATTTGCTGTGCATCTGGCTTTGAAAATATGGAAAGCAGCATGCTTTGTAGTTTCTTTAAAGCTCTACTGTGTAGCTTTCTGCCCCTTGAGACATACATCTCTCTCTCTCTCTCTCTCTCTCTCTCTCTCACACACACACACACACACACACAGACTCATAAACACACAGTACCTGTAGTAAACTGTAGACCTAGGCTGGCAGGATCAGTCAGTGTAGGATGCTTGCTTTTCTTTATCACACACACACACTCAAACCGTGGCTGCCGCTCCATGCCATCTCACCGCTTAATTGTTGCATTAGCGTTCAACTAACATTGATTTACGGTTTTGGGACGGCATGTTACAGAACACAAAATCAATAGAATAGTAGTGAGACCGGGTTAGTTACCGAGCATGATGTCTGTGTGTGTGTGTGTGTGTGAGAGAGAGAGAGCTAGACTGGGTAGAACGCTGTAGGACACAAGAGACAACTGTGTATGTAATATGTACCCTAATGAAGCCTTTTATACCACAGCAGTTCTGTATTCTCGGATCTGACTCGACAGAAGTTGTTGATTAACACACTAATGTTAATGCGCTTTTTCGAATACCCTACCGTTTCCATAGTAACAACTCATTCAGTCATTCATATAAGACTTGGTATGGTGTGTTACTCCGTTCGTTGTGTTATTGCATGCGACAAAGTCTAAATTTGACCATGAGCAGATTTTATACAGTCAATATTCCTGTATTGTTATTTAGCAGAGAAGATCGTCTAATGTCCAATAATAGACGTAGTAAAGTCTTTTTTTTTTTTGTGTGTGTGAGAAAACACCAATTTCCAGAGAGAGATAAAAAGAGAGAGGTGGGCGTAAGAGCAACAGTTTATACAGCAGCAGCTATAACAGGAATGGACATGTACTGTATCATGGTCATTAAACAGAACTGTACATGGATCAAAAAGTATAACGTGTCATTCTTTATTCAATGAAAAGCTGGAATTGCTGGAAAAGCTGGAATGACAGCTGTTTGCAAAATCGATGTGTTGTAAGAGAAGTTAAACACACAGGGGTGATAACCCAGGCTATGACATTCTCTCATGCATAGCATATACAGAAGCATGCACGATGCAAGTGAGGACATTCACGCACACACATACATACACACATAATATGATGTTGTGTTTGACATGCAATTATAGCAGGTGGTGCGTCTAAAAATAAAAAATAAATGAATCAATCAAATAAATGACACACATTTTCCCTAACCCCAGTTGTAGATGATCTGTCAGTGCATTTATTTATGAATTTATTATCATTATTCGTTCATTCTTATAGCTATGGAGGGAATCTAAGGATGCAGGCTAAAGATAAATGCGGTAATGTTTTTTTTTTTTTTTTTTCCCCTCACAAACATGATTGTTTTGAACGATGTATCGGAAACGGTGTATCCTTTCAGGAAATATGTCAAATCTGATCTCATAACGATTCAATCCCAAATCAGTCTGATGCCAATATGTAGAATTGGATTCCTACTAAAAGTGATTAATGTGGCTGTGGATGATCCATATTGAATAGTTGAATAAGTGTGTAAATCGTTTCACAAACTGCTGTTGCCAGAAGTAAAGAGTATTAGTTTTGTGCATAAAGGGGAAATGAAGAATGATGAATAGGTGTTGAACAAGTGGCACATTCCTGCTGTTTCCTGAAAACCCGCCGCCTAAAGCGACACAGCAGCTATTCCCTGTTCCTCCATGCCCGATTTACTTTTCGCTATGATTTAACCATAAGTCATCATTTGCTCTTGGTCTGAATTACACTCATTCGCTCTCTCGCTCTCTCTCTCTCTCTCTCTTGCTCTCTCTCACACACACACACTCCTCTGCCCTTTCTATCCATTTGCGAGCATTTGACTCGGGTATGAGGTCATTCCTAGCACACTACCTTCGTATCCGAAAGCATCCCTCTTCAGTCCATCATTCGGTTTTGCATTAGCGTCGTTCAGGGTTCAGGTACTGGTCGAGGACAGGAGCGTCCATCATCCAGAAGTAATCGTGTGCTCAGGGATTCTAAGAGCTGCTTCTGCGTATTGTAATAAACAACGGGATTCTCTCATGAAAGATGAAATGCATCAGCGAGACGTGACAAGAGCCCGAGCCTATTCACACAAGTGTTCACATGCACGAATACACCGGGCCAGGCCGGAATTTATTATGCATTAGATTTTCATTTCGTTCGCATGCATTAGATGCTGGGAGGCCACTACGTCGTGTTCCGTTCCGGCGTGGGATGGAACCGCAGAAACAGAAGCGCGCGCTCATTTCTAATGCGTCAGGCTGTCGAAATTATAGGCCAGCTGAAGGCGGCAGAAGCAGCGCGGCTTCTGGGCCGGTCGGTCCGTCAGAACATCTTGTAACCGGTTTCAGGGTAGGAGACATGTCTTCTGCGCCAGTCAGTCTCGCGGAGATGGAATGTATACTGACACTGTCATTCTGAGTCACTATAAAGACAGACGGAATTGCTTTAATGTCTGACCGACGCAGTGATGACGTCGGCTCTGTGCCTGTCAGGCCCAAAGAAGAAGGTGTGTCTTTTTTTTTTTTTTGGTTTGTTTGTTTTGTTCCTGTAAGTCCTAAATCTGTGTGCATGGTCTCTGTGCCTGACAGGAGGGATTGCTTTTGTGCTCAGTAAAACAGGCATGTACCGTGTGCCTGTCAGGCACTTGGAGGAGGCGGAGGTGTGGCTTTGAACCTGTCAGTCTCAGGGGAGTCTGTCTCAGTCCACGGTGCCTGTCAGTGTGAAGAGTGAAGGGTGGAGGGCATTTTTTTTTTTTTTTTTATGTCTATCAACCTTTTTGAATAAGATGTGGCCTCTATGCCTTTCAGTCTCAGTGGACCTTTATCCCTATAGATCCTAAAGAAAGAAGCCATGCCATCTATGCCTGCCAGCCCCTGTCAAGGCATGACTTTGAAACCTGTCAGTTTTTGTGGAGAAGGCATGATAGGCAGACCATTTAAAGTAGGTGGGGCCTCTGTACCTTTCAGTCCTCGCGCAGGAGGCATGTCGTGTGTGTCTGTCCGTCTGGACGAATGTCTCCTGTGCTTTTTCATTCCCAGTGAAGTAAGCATGGCAGTCGGTCTGTGTGACTGTAGGATCTAGAAGAAAGAAGAAGTCAAGCCATGTGGAGAAAGCGTGGTCAGGTTAATACCCGTCCGTTTTAGGTGAGAAATCAAAGTAGGCGTGGCTCCTTGAATGGCCGGCCCCATTGAAGACAGCACGGCATCCAGTTACAGTGAACGTGGCCCAGCCGATGTGCCTGTCATTCCACACAGCGAGCCCCCTTTATTAAAATCTATCTTTCACATAGCCTATAAACAGAGCCGTTTTTTTTTTCTTCCCTTCATCAGTCTGTGTTTCTAGGAATCTCATTATAGCAGAGAGTGTTCCAAGTAAAATATTCTAGTCATCAAAACGTGAAGTGCTTTTTGTAATGTAATGTATTGATTTATGGCTATCAGACGTTTTCTTGCAAGCAGTGTCAAAAACAAAGTAAAATGAACATCAAACTGTTTGCATAATACCGAATTACATCCTATTGCATCATATTGCATCGCATCATACTGAACTGAATTGCTTGGGCCGTTCCAGATTGAACTCTCCTCCATCAGATTGATCATTATCTATCGGAATTTGCAACTTGAAAGCGTAAATATGCGCCATCAGTTATGAATATAATGCGTTTGCTGATTTCAGGAGTCTCTGTCGTTGCTGCGCTGCTGTCAGGGGCTTCATCTTCAGGTGTGTGCACATTCAAAAAAAAAAAAGAAGCGTGTTCTTCATGCGTTGATGGTTTCGCTCTTTAAACGTGACCTCTAACGAAGGAAAATCGACAGTGGCCTAAAAATCCAAATAAGGGATTGGATTTTAATTGAAGGCCGCTGATTATGTTAAAGAACTGCTTCAGTAACACCAGTGAAGCCGTTTCCAACACCCGATAGGGCTTTATAAATGAGTATAAATGAATAGGTCTCTGGAACAGAAAAGCCTTTTCCACGCTGACAAACTCAAATGGATTCATTTGCATGCAAATTTGGGGTCTTCAAATTTGTAACCCAGTTTTCTTCCAATTTAGCTGTTGCACATTTCCACCCTGTTATCTAGGTCTGCTCCTACTGCACAACAGCTACCAGTGCAGATAATCAGGCCTGACGTATGCCTCCTTAGACCCAGGTGAAGCCAAATATATGTTTTTCGACCTGCCTCTGCTTCGACCGGTTACGACAGTTTGGAGGCGAAGGCTGATTGCTATTATTTGCATAAATATCCAAGCAAATAGTTTGTCCAGCATTCTGAAACTGGAAACTTTTGAAGCATGGCTAGTTAAGGACTCTCTCTCTCTCTCTCTCTCTCTCTCTCTCTCACTCACTCATCGTCTATACGGCTTTATCCTGTATTTAGGGTCGCGGGGGTACTGGAGCCTATCTCAGGAGACACACATACAGGAAACCGGTGGAAACCTACAGGGAGAACATGCAAACTCCACGCACACAGAGACGGGAATCGAACCCGGACCTTTGCTCGTTAGTGTGAAATGTGAAAATAGTTCGTTCAAATTGTTCCGGTTATTTTTCAAAACGCTCTACCTCCATCTCCCACCGTTTCGTCACAATGGAAATTAGATCAAGAATAAAAGTGTTAAGTTTCATTGAACACAAAACCTTTAGTGCACAGCATCATCAGTACCCTCCTCTACGTGTTCTAGCTTCACTCAGGTACACGATGACAGCTCCATATGATAGTACAGGTATGCACCATATGACCAACAGCTTTTCACACACTGCGCTGTCAAGTGAATATGAGATTGCAGGCACGGCGTAAATGCGGACGTCAAGACCACTAATTAAAGAACATTAATTAAAAACAAACTGGAACAAAGATAACCAAAACTGAAAGCAGACCAGCGCTAAACGGAATCGAAGCGAAGAGGGTAGTAAAGTTTTCAGCGACACCGGAAACAAAACAGTAACAAGAGATGGGAGACCATGGCAGCGTTCCGATCGGTTTGAAATTCCCTGCGAAATATACTGAACAGTTTATTCAGTGCCATTCCAGACAGCTGCTCGGGTGAAAGGGAACTGCGAGCGGTTTAGGGAACAAGTGGACAATGGGTCATCACTAAGCCGAAGTGGACATAAAAAAATTTCCCATCAGTCCTTGCGCCTCACTGGAGCGTGAAAAAGGGAGCCCGAAAGGGATTTATACAGTATATCTCTTTTTAGTTCAATTATTAACGAGGACGACATAATGTTATGACACAATAATTTCAATGGAATTGAATTCATTCAATCAAATCAAATGATTGATTTATACACATTTTACTAGTGCAAGTTTTATAATAGTGTCAGCTTTCGTTTCAATAAATATTCACTATTCAGTTTTCCGTAGTGTGAAATTTCCGCAGTAGCAATAACAGGTGCTTATGTTACCATGGTAACGCACGGAGGGAGTGACGTCTGCGCAGGGGTAATGTTGCAGGGTTTTCCGAATGGCCGAATTTGGTTAACTGACGTTCCCTGCACACGGAGTAGTGAGTAGGGTGCAACCCTCTACAGGACACCGTGGAATGGAACGAAGCCAAAGACTGACTAAATACACTGAGATTAAATACTTATGACAATCAGTAGTGATGCGCCTAAATGAAAATTCTGGTCCGAAATCGAAAATTAAGGATGCACTTGGCCGAACCCGAAAAATGGCTTATTTCAAAAACGAAAAATGTTTAAAACACGCTTACTCTAGATTTCTACTGTGATATATTTAATGTATTGTCATTAATATATATATATATATATATATATATATATATATATATATATATACACACAGTATACAGTATATATACATCAGTAAAAAAATTTTTTTTTAAGAACCAAAGTTGCTTAGCGTTTTGGCTGGAGAGACGAATTCCTCTTCTCATTAAGACCATGAGATGCTGCACTGAATATTCTCTCACTGTCTGTGCTGGTGCTTTGGGGCAGGTAAATACCGACGTGCAACACAATGTAAAGCGGACATGGTTCGAACGCCTCATCTCTCAATCATGGTGTCCTCATCTAAATCTTCAGAATACTTCCGTAGCGCTGACATGCTCTGTCTTTGATGGGCAGACGCGTGATAACAGCGCCAGCGTGAGGAAAACGTAACCTGTCGTGCGCGAGGATGGGAGGGGCGGGCCGACACGCATTTTCGGCTCTTGCATTTTCGGCGTGTTTTTTTGATTTTTTGATTTCGTCCCGAAACTGATAATGCCATTTTCGTCCGACGATTTTCCGGTAACAATTAGTATCCTAACCAAAACCCCTTTGACCACAAGATTTGTAAAAAAATAAAAAAATTGTAGTGCTTACACTACAGTGTCCCTCAAAGCCTGGATAGTTATACAGTATATAACATGGTGTTCGAACCATATCCAAATGGCATCAATGTCCTATTTTTACCAGAACATACATTATGAGGAAGGTTAAGTGACGCGTTCCTGACATTTTTTTACATGTCACAGGGACACAGAGTGCAATAACGGTACAATGTTTAAACTTCTTTTTCTTGCCTCCGAGTGGCGCAGTGGTTAAAGCGCTCGCCCTATCATCCGGAGATCGCTAGTTCGAATCCCGGGTGGTGCTGTAACCTCTCGCAGCCGGAGGTCTAGAGAGAGCTGATTGGCCGAGCTCTCTCAGAGGGGAGGGATGAGAGGTACTTAGTGCTCCCGCATTAATCACGGCTCTACAGCCAGTCAGAGGCGTCTGTGAGCTCGCGCAACGGAGGGAGCGGATAGCGCTGTCCTCCGAGTGTGTTACGCCGCGAGCGGTGCGCGAGCGAGCAGTTCGAAAAGATGCGGTCGGCTGGCGTCGCGTGGTTCGGAGGAAACACGTGATAGTCTTCGGCCCTCCCGGCTGAGTGGTAGTAGTAGCCTTAATGTGGGAGCCCCCTAGTGACGGGGAGGAATTGGACACAACTAAATTAGGGAGAAAATCGGGGAAAAATCCAAAAAAAAAAAAAAAAAACCCTTCTTTTTCTTGACTTCAGCATTCTCCGTCAATCCAGCGAACACGTTTAAACCATTCTTGCCAGCCATTGTGTTGCTCAGGATGTTTACTTTTCAAAAAACATGGAAATTTAAAGCCTCTGAAGTCAGGTTACGCAGCACTTTTTTTTGTAAGTCAATGACAACCTTGTGCGTCGGAGAATAATAATTCGCCAAAATGTGTAAAAGTCTGAAAACGTTTATTGTGTTTGGCTGTCAAACTGTTCACACGAAGTCTGTAATCACGTCTCGTTGTTTGGAGACACAAGCTGAAGCAGAAAGCATGCTGAGCGTTACTGTATAGCGTCGGCCTCCCGATGAATCTCTGTTTTTTTTTCACACAAGCCTTGGACAAAAGCATTCAAAAATACACATTGTTTTTTTTTTGTTTTGTTTTTTCAAAACTACTAATAGAATTTATATGTATGAAGCAACCTCATAACTGCGAAATGTATTTTATGGTCGCAAACGGAAGATCAGACCCGAGCCAAGTGAAGTTATCTTTTATGAATTTCCCAGTGGGACGTTAAGCCAGACTATGATAACACCATAATGCTGCGCTCACTACATTAGACTATATATGAAAGCATTTGTCAGAAGGTAAAGCAAAGCAATAAATTGCACCTTTGTGGCCTGTTTTTTTTTTTTTTTAATTATTGATATTAGTTCATGCGTCTACCACCTGATGACTGCGATGGCGTATTGAGTAACAGGCTAATTTATCCAGCACAGGATTTTATTATTGCTTGTAATATTTATTAACGTCATCGTTTGGGGTTTAAACGGAGGAGGCGTGTTTCTGTAGTAAAAACGCCAAGCATCATTATCATCATGCCTGTTGTTAATATGTGGTGGCCATAGACTGTAAAACTTTCTTTCGGCTGCCCCCGTCACGGGGTCGCTACACAACTTGGCACAGGTTTCACACCAGATGCCCTTCTAACCGGGCTTGGGACTGGCATTGCATGCAGGAGCCGGGTAGTACGGGGTTGTGGCAATGGAGCCCGAACCCAGATCCTCACATCGACAACCTACTGTACACAATTTACAGTAATCAGTGCAACATTTCAACAAATGCCAAGGACGGTACTGATGACATAGAAAGCAAAACTATTCAGAGAGAGAGAGAGAGAGAGAGAGAGAGAGATATCAGTGCATTACGTCGCATTAAAAGCCGTAATCCTTCATGAACACACGCAGAGAAAAAGGGAAGCCGAACATGATAAATGAGACACGCGACCCTCCTTCGCATTAGAATTCATATTTATGCAGCGCTTGTTGTGTTCTCCAGCATCACAATTTGAAAGGTACACTTTAAGCATAATAGCATCATGTACAGTACATAAGGTCCTTTCTATTGTGGTGCGGGTATTACCTCTTCTCCAACAGTTGCCTCCATAAATCACCGCATGAGAGAGCAATACAAATGACTTCTGTCACACAGTGTTTACCTGCACGTGTAGTTTTTTTTCTTTTTTTTTTCTCTCTCTCCCTCAGCTGTAGATACAGTTTGCTATAAATATCGAAAAAGAGGGCCCAGGTGTGCAGTTTGAATGCATAAGCGTGGCAAGCCCTTGTGTCTTTGTTAAATGGCATTCTTTGTGTATGTGTGTGTGCGTGCATGCGTGTGGAGTGTGTGTGTGTGGGTGGGTTGGGGGGGGGGGGGGGAAGGGGGGTAGGAGACGGTGATGTTTGAGAGAGTAAGAAAGAGGGAGTGATTAGTTCTACATGGGGTGGTCCGTGCACTCCTGACACACAGCTTTGCTCCGAGGGCCGAGGTTGAACAGATCTGAATGCGCCCGACTTAATTAAGGTTTACAGGTTCCACTAGACTACCGCGTATATAATGCCACTCATTACAAGGCAATTATACAGGAGCTGAGTGAGCTTTGTAGCTGGAACAATGAGACAGGATGGGGGAAAGGTCTGAAAAGAAGCCCTGCTCTTGGCTGTATGTTATCAAAAATCCAGAGATATTTAGAATTTTTTTTTTTTTTTTTTTTTGTCCAGATGTCAAGAAGCTCATCATTCTGTAAAGTTGAATAGCGTCCGACCTTTATGATTCGAGCTCTCTGTTTCTGAATAAGGATGAATAGCTGCTTGGACCTTTTTAGATCTTTTTAGTTTTTTATCAATATAGCCGTCATCTTCGAAGCAGGTACATATTGTCCGGCAATGAGTTCTCTGTAAAAAATCTTTTACTGTAGACAAATATACTTTACTTACAGTACGATTCATTTCTAATCATCATTTTCTTTGTTCATGTTATTAAAACCCATATTGGTATTATACAATTATGCAAAATTTTATTGCTATTATTTCATTATAATATTATCCCAATGAAACTATTAGGCTAACCCTACAGTCCAAAGACATGCATATTAGGCTAATTGGCATCCCCAAATTGTTCAGGGTGCGTGAGTGTTGGAAGGAGATTCTACCACAGTCTTAAAAATGGGAAGAAATACAATGGTCACCATTGGCCTCTACAGTCCCAAATTGGTCTACAGACGTTCCTAGATGGATTATTATAGTTATTATACTACTACTACTACTACTACTAATAATAATAATTATTATTAATAATGAACGATTAATCAATTATTCAATCATTCACTTACAGTGGAACCTTGGATTACGAGCACAATTCGTTCCGGAAGTGGGCTCGTGTTCCAAAACACGCGTAAACCAAATCATCATTTCCCATAAGAAATAACGAACACTCAAATTATTCATTCCACAGCCCCAAAAAATAAATACATAAAAATAATTAATACAATCTATAAAATGAAAATAAAACAAATTAATCTGCACTTTACCTTTAAAAGAAGTACAAATAAATCCTGACAGATAAGTGTTTCCATTGGTGCACGCAGGCGCCGTGTGTGTGTGTGTGTGTGTGTGTGTGTGTGTGTGTGTGTGTGTGTGTGTGATTGCGTGAATTAGCTTCTTCTCTCACCTCGTTTTACACAGTGAGAGAGTGATGCTCGGTGTCAAAATTAGAGTCGCATGAATGATACATGATACTCGGCGCTCGTAAACTAATACTTGCTCGGTTTCCGATTAAAAATCTTTGCTCGGTTTGCGGAACACTCGTAAACCACATTACTCGCAATCCGAGGTTCCACTGTATTTGAATTGTGCTTAATACCGGAAAGCTCATCACAAAAAGGTATTAGAATTCATGTAACTCATGAGTTAACGTTTGATATTTGTTAAAAGCAAAACAAACCCAAAATTCATAGTACGTTACTAAATACGAGGGGCGTTCAAGTCAAACCGGGACTTTTGCCTGTGCAGAATTAAACAACACAGTTACGACAGTCAAAACTACCTTTATGCCTCTATATAATCCTCTCTCCTTTCACTAGCGCTTGGACGCAATCAAGGTAGAAAGTCTTCTCTTTACCCCAGAGCCATGACTGGACTGCCCGCTTCAGATCTGAAACGATGGCCTCCTAGCAAGTCTTTTAATTGGGATAAAGTGTGGAAATGGATTGGAGCGAGGTCAGGACTGTACGGGGATGTGCAAATAACTCCCAGCTGATCTCCTTTACTGTGCAAGTGGTGTTGGTGAATGATTGTGTGGACAGTTGCTTTTCTTCCACAACTTGTCCATCAGTTTTCAAGGATCAGACATTCCACATTCTTAATGTTCACAGGAACGACTGCCGCGGGCGCTGAGCCATCTCGACCCAATTTATTATTTTTTTTACTGCAAGCAAGATTCTAATTACTGTACCATACTTCAAATCTTGTTTTTTAAATGTCCCACCTTCATTCGCAAAGACGGTCAACACAAGTCCCGGTTTGACTTGAACGCCTCTTGTCAGTTGTTCGTACAGGACAGGACAGAAGCACATACACATCCAGTTTTGGATACAGCCGTGTTTTTAATAGATTTGTGTAGTTTATCTTCTTAAAATAAGAAAAAAAAAATACAAATCCGCACCAGTTATTTAGCATATTGTTTTGCACATTTCTTCATCCAGTAATATAATACAACAAAGAACTACGAGCATAACGATGATAGGCTGATAGGTGACGAAGTGAAAATGATTGACTTTATCACGTTCCTTGTGCGAGCGAGCTCTAGAAACGAGCGGCCAACCTCAAGAAGTATTGAGGGGAAGGAGAGAGAGCGAAAGTGTGTGATTTCTGCCTAGCGTAAGCAGCGTCTGGGCCAATTTGCCTTTGATCCCTGACTGATTGACACGCTGCTACAGACCACGGCAGCCTGCGCTCACCATGACCACCTCTCTCAGTCTCACTTAAAGCGCAGAGAACTTCGCTGCCTGCCAGACATACAGCACCTGGCTTTAATCCGTGACCTTTCCACTACACTATGAACTTTTTGTCTTTTGAAACGAGACACATAGGGGAAGGAATAGTGTTTATTCTTACAGAATCAAATACTTACTTACATGCTGTTGCTTAGGAGTTATGCACGATCCATTCATATTTGAAGGAGGAAGTCTAACATTGAATTTCAAATGAATTTCTCACTCCCTCACTCATTCACTCACTCATCATCTATACCGCTTTCTCCTATATACAGGGTCACGGGGGTTTGGAGCCTCTCCCAGGAGACTTGAGGCATGAGGCAGGGTACACATACTCGCACTCACACTCACACACACTAAAAATTCTAGGTCATCTAGTTGTTTGTTTGTTTGTTTGGTTGGTTATTTACTTCTTCGTATCTCCTCTCATTTCTAATATAGCGTTATTTTTCCTCTCTGTGCTATAATATGTAAATTCCCATCTAGGAGGAATAAAGTGATCTATTTATGCTATCATCTGTAAACTATTTAGGGGAAGAAAACAGCAGCTTGCTGTTGCAGGAAAATAATCAAGGACATATTGCTGCGATGCGGCTTCACACTGTAACATCCCAAAAGTTGATTATATTCAGACCTACAGTAGATTAGATTACATTAGTTCCATTCAACTTGATTGTCATTATGTGAAGCACATGCACAAATAATACAGCATATCATACATATACTGTATATACAGCCATAAAATGCAGCACATCTCATGTTTTGTTTTATTCCTCCTAAACAACGTTCATTTGCCAATTATCAACAAACCATTTTTTATTTATTAAAGTATAACATGGAATAGATTCTGTAAAGTTGGTTCGTTTCGTCACTTATGTTATAACTTTTATTAAAAATCTAAAAGCATGCGTAAAATGAATCGCTCACGACCTCGACTTAATGCAATCATATGTCAGTTATTATCATTTTTAAAAATTCTGTTAATACTTTACCCACTGTGTATGTTCATGTACTCTGCCCTTAAAAACATACTATCAAGCGTGTGGACACAAGACGCCGTCCCGTCCAACCTGTGACACGGAAACAACACCGAGGAGAAGAAATATCCCGGCTTTATTAGTCGAGCATATTTAAGGTGCAAACCATGTACATACACACAAACAATCAAATAAAACCAACTAAAAACAAAATAATCCTTCATGAGTCATGATCAAGGTAAAATGTTCACGTAATCATGATATTGATTTAATCGCCGACACCGGAGACCTTTACCTTTACACAAAGCTTATAAAGCAATATATACAGTAATATAATATATATTGATAATAAATATGTAAAAAATCTGAAAAAAAAATCAATCCAGTTCTGAATCGTGATTTTTTTTTTTCGTGATTCTTCTATGTAAATGTATTTATAAATGATTTATTACATTTATATTAGACATCCACTCTGACGTCTAATACGTGCAATCGTTTGCGTATTACATGACAAATCCCTGCAAAATGAAGGTGTCAGAAAATAAACATTATATGAGAATTTGTACTAATGGTCTTGACACCTGTGACGTGCCGAGGGTTAATTATAATAGTGATATCATATTTGATAAGAATAAACCTATGAATTTATGTTCTAATATAATATCTGATAGAGATTATGCAGGGGGGGGGGGGATGGGGAGGGGATCTGTGGCAGGGGGGGGCTGATCAACCCGATCTAACCGATTCTGAGGGAGTGCACGAGCTTCTGAGTGACGCAACAAAAAACACATCTTTATGACTTTACATTATCAAAAGTTTGACTCAGATCAGATTTTTTTCCCCCATTTTAACTCTCAAAACGTACTCATTACACACGCTTACACCAGTCTCAAAACACAGGCTTTTTTTAAGGTTCAAGGTCTTAAAATTGTACCTAACTCGGAAAAAATGTATTATCGCAGCGGGATATTTATAAAATCGTGATACTTACAGAATTGCAATACTAATCGAATCGCCATTAACATGGTTCTTAATCATTTATTAATGTTATATTCTGCATAGAATCTCTCTATACTGTATATGAGGTATTGCTGTGTAAGTTGTTACTATAGAAACAGTAAGTGTAAGAGCAAGTTCATTAATATTAATATATAGACTTTTGATTCGCCTTGCGTTTGGAATAACTATCACAGGTCCTGCTATATACTGTAAAATTTAACAACTCTTTTCCGAGCAATCAGATCAGAGAATTCAATGGCGCTGTGGTGTAATTTATATCAGCCAATAATTTAACAAGCTGTGCAGTGTTTAATGTGTTTAATATGTACTTTTAAACCAGCCATGAATTACTTTTACTACCACTTCTTATTGCAAGCTTTCGGTACTGAGGTTAGCAAATGTCTCAAGCGTTTTACCGCATATACTGTAGCGGAGTTTTGTTCAGACGTTCAGGAGTTTCTAGAGGTGACAATGAGTCTTGAACAGAAACCCCACAGTGATTAATAGCAGGGGTATAAAACCGTTTCACAGGTTTATTTTATGCATATTCTTTTTTTTTTTTTTTTTTTTGGATTTTTCCCCGATTTTCTCCCTAATTTAGTCGTGTCCAATTCCTCCCCGTCACTAGGGGGCTCCCACATTAAGGCTACTACTACCACTCAGCCGGGAGGGCCGAAGACTATCACGTGTTTCCTCCGAACCACGTGACGCCAGCCGACCGCATCTTTTCGAACTGCTCGCTCGCGCACCGTTGGGGGCGGCGTAACACACTCGGAGGACAGCGCTATCCGCTCCCTCCGTTGCGCGAGCTCACAGACGCCCCTGACTGACTGTAGAGCCGTGATTAATGTGAGAGCACTAAGTACCTCTCATCCCTCCCCTCTGAGAGAGCTCAGCCAATCAGCTCTCTCTAGACCTCCGGCTGTATTTTATGCATATTCAAATATATTCCATCCATCCATCTGGGAACCTCTGTAGTCTATGTAACTATGGACCGTAGAGGCCAATGGCGACCATTGTGTTTATTCCCATTTTTATGATCGTAGCAGGCCATCCGGTCAACAGTCACCCGCGCATTCACACATTATGGCGATTTGGGAACGGCAGTTAACCTAACCTGCATGTCTTTAGACTGTGGGAGGAAACCGGTGTACCCGGAGGAAACCCACCAAGCATGGGGTGAACATGCGAACTCCATGCACACAGAATCGAACCCGGACCCTGGAGGTGCAAGACGAGCTTTTATCACGAACCTTTCTACCAGTTCTGATGTTCCAAGCCAGTTCCGTTGTATGTTTGAAGGTGATCGTTTTAACAGTACTTTATTACAAAAGTCAATTTGATTTATGTTGATGTAAGTTATTAAACTAGTCAATTAGGCATATAAATGTAATTTGTGCACGCAGTTGTTCATAAATTGACTTCCAGGCTTAGTAAACCACACCGCGGGTGTCAAATTAATCAGTTTGCCAAATTGTCACTGACCTGTATTTTGTCTCGTAATGTCCCAAAAACACTCAATTTAATAGCATAGGATTTTTTTTCTATTATTATTTTGGAATCCTGTGCAGGCAGTCTGTATGTAAATCTGCATGTTTATTATACTTGTTATCAAATTTCCACACATACACCTAAATCCACTTATGGGCATGTGTTTAGTACATCAGGGAATCATCTTGTGAACACTGATCATTCCGGCAGGTGCTCTCATGAGCGCACCAAAGACAGAATGAGCGTAAGGGATAAAAACATCAGGATTGACTCATTCATGCCAAAGTCATTGGAAATCGTTGGCTTAAGGTCTGTTGGTGGGGGGGGTGGGGGGTCCTTCGTTGGGGCAGAGGTGTTAAAAAAAGGTCGTTAAAGCCTTGACCTATGCATCTCACAGGTTCAAACCTCCCGAGGAGACGGCCATATAAAGCAGAGCTGATTGACGGTTCTGATCAATTTATCCATCCACCCAGAAGGCCCCTTTTTCATGCCGTCTTTTCCACCTATATCACATCCAGGGTCTGTGTGACCTCGCCGGAGCCGTGACACGGGATCACACTAGGGCCTTGTGATACACACAAGGGAATTGAATTTTTTACGGCTATATCTTACCAGTCTGTTTTTTTCCCCCCCATCAGGACTGAAAGGACAAAGAGAACTAGAATGAAGGAACAAGTGATCTTTATCCTCGGCTCAGGCCAAGGATGTGACATTGTTCAGAACAAATAAAAACAGTGATAAGAACAAAAGGTTAATTAATGCATTTCAGGGCACTTGGGATTAGAGGTATACATCAGGAAAACAATTGTCCATCAATGTTTTTCTTTTCGAGCAGTTAGATGGGAACCTCGAGCAAAGGTTCATGTTCATTAACAGGAGTCTGTAACATTGCTCAATGCATTTAGAGTGTTCAGTCATTGTTTTGTTTTTTCTTCTTAGTAACTGTTTTAAATTAAAGTACCCAAAAACAAGATATCTTGATTGTAGCTTGGGAAATAGATCTAAAGTAGGCAGCATTGCCTCTTGCCCCGATCTACTGGGGCGCTGGTGGCTCAGTGTGTTAAGGTCATGGCTCGAGCCCAGGTTGCTGCTGTCGGGCCCTTGAGCAAGACCCTTAACCATGTCTGCTCCAGGGGCGTCGTATAATGGATGACCCTGCGCTCTGATCCCAGCCTACTAACAAAAAGCTGGTTTATGCCAAAAGTAAAGAATTTCACTACGAAGTAACGTACATGTGGTGAAAAACTAAGATTAAATGTCAGGTACAAACTAGAATGGAACCTCGGATTGCGAGTAACGTGGTTTACGAGTGTTCCGCAAGACGAGCAAAGATTTTTAAATAAATTTTGAATTGGAAACCGAGCGAAAGTATTAGTTTACGAGTGCAGAGTATCATGTATCATGTATGCGCCTCTTATTTTGACTACCGAGCGTCGAGTGATCACAACTGAGCCAATGATTTTTCTCTCTCTTACGCTGCGGAATTGTGAGTAATCGTCTGGGTCTTAGTGCTCGTCTCTTACTGGTATAATCAACATCTGCCTGTCCCTCCTACTGTATGTGTGGTTTACGAGTGTTTTGGAACGAATTATGCTCGTAATCCAAGGTTCCACTGTGAAGCAGTAACTCTGAGCGCGGGTCTGTATTTGAGCCGAGCTTTGAACTCAAGTGATGGTAGTTGTGGTTGAGACCCTGTCAGATCGAGGATTCACACACCATACAGGCAATATTGCCATTTCTACCCTTGTGTCCCTGGTGGTCCACTGTTCCTTCTGTACCTTCTGATTTAGAACTTTAGGTTTAAATAGCAATACACATATACAGTACAGTAGACAGCGGCGCTTGTGCTACACCCTGGTGCCAGGTCTGACTCTGTCTTCCATGCAGAGAGATATGCAACTGTTTGTATTGACTTTACATTAAGCCCTACTGGTGACTCACACACACTCGCACACATTTCTCCAATTTTCTCCAGGCAGTCACGCAACACCGTGATCAGAGCCGGTCAAACATCAAACCTTCCATTGCTATTCCACTCCTCCACTCTCTCACCCTTTATTTATTGATATTTTTTCTTTTCCTTCTATCTCATCACAGTCTTTTTAACTTGACTCAAACTCACTTGAGAGTAATTAGGATGGAAGGAGAAGAGAAAACGATATAGATGTTGTCTTCTTTCTACTTCTTGCTTAATTTTATATGTTAATAAATGAATAATTTAAGGCTTTTTCTAAGATCTCTCTCTCTCTCTCTCTCTCTCTCTCTCTCTCTCTCTCTCTCTGTGTGCATATGTATTCTCATGCCTCCATATGAATAAGTGTAGAATATATTATGCCTTTGATATTCGCCGAACACATGCATTGCATTTTAATTACTTAAAATATTAAGGACACCAATGCATTTAAATATTAATGAGCATACAATATTATACTTCTACGGACAGAATGGGAACACAAAGAAAAATCGCACGGGACATAGCCGTAGTTTTAAAAATTATGTTTCAAATTGAGACCCACTTGCAATGTTTTTATTGTGGCTATTTACCTAAAGGTGATCAGTGATGAACATGAAAATCTGTCACCATCAGTTACAAGTGCAATTAAAAACACCCAACTGAATTAGGCAAAAGAATGTATATACATTTCAGAAATAGAAAATTTGTATAAATATTTAATACTAGATTAGATCAGTCAGGAAAAACTGGTCACTTTTGGAAAGATTTTAATACGCTTCCAGTATAAATACCCACATCAAATTGATGCGCATGCTCTCTTTTGATGCTGTAGCGATAAATATGAACATAAGTATAAACAATCACAAATTAACCACATTAGTGCTTTGTTGCAAAATCATTTTAAGCAATTACAGCTTTTAGACCAATATGGTCAGAACTAATTAGGTTTTTGCAGCATTGTGGTTCAATTTTGTCCCGTTCCACTTTGTAAACTGGCTTCAATTCAAGTCCCCAAGGTCACAAGGGTCCCACTGATGAAATTGCAATTTCAAGATCCTCTGTAATTTTTCATCCGGGTTCTATTATTATTTAGCATGCTGCGTCAGTGCGGCGTACAGTATTGTATCTGTCGTTCCCGGCTCGTCCAAGTGAATGTTTGGCCTCAGTCTTAGCTTCCTTATCATTAGTTTTAGAGTACCTTGTGAACCAGTTGTACTGACAGGGATGTTTATCATCTTTGACTCTGTGTAGCTTTTTCATTAAAGTATTTTTTTAGTAAGTTTGTCCCAGAGAAATTCATTTAACTTCACCATGATTGTCACTACAGTAGTTATGTAAAGGTTTTTTTTTTTATGTAAAAAACTAGGCTAGAAATACTTTACTTAAAAAGAATTCAAAGATATTAAAAGATAATTTAAGAATATTGTATATTGTGGAAAAGTTTCCTGTTTTGTAATTTAATGCAAAATGTGAAAATCATATTATAGATTATAGAAGTGCGATATTTTTATTTATTTTAATATTTTGTTTGAATTCTGAAGATTACTGCTTACAAATCCAGGATTAAAAATATTACAATATTTCATTTCGAAATATTGTAATATGTTTGAATATATTATAATATAAATACTGTGGTGGCGGCACGGTGGTGTAGGACCCTCCAGGGTCCGGGGTTCGATTCCCGTCTCTGTGTGCATGGAGTTTGCATGTTCTCCCCGTGCTTGGTGGGTTTCATCGGGGTACTCCGGTTTCCTCCCACAGTCCAAAGACATGTAGGTCAGGTTAATTGGCATTCCCAAATTGGTGAATGAATGTGTATGTGTGTGTGACCTGCATTGACCAGGGTATACCACGTCTTGTTCCCTAAGCCCTTTGGGATAGGCTCCAGGCCCCCCATGACCCTGAATACAGGACTAAGCGGTATAGATGATGAGTGAGCGTGTCAGTGATAAATACTGTGCATTTCACAGTCCAGTTCAGTATATGCATGGGGAAGAGTGCTAACTTGACAGTTGTCTAGAAGACACCCGCCACACAAAACCTTATCCACAGGTCATCACTGAAAGAGCTGACTGTTTACAGAGTGCTGTATCGATGCACACTCATGGAAAAGTGTGGTGGGAAAAGCTCCCCAAATAACAAGGATGAACACATGGCTTCAAGAACATGAGAGAGCTTCACAGGGAGTCGAGTGAGGGTGGAGTCGGTGCATTAAGAGCCACCATGCATGGACATCTTCAGGAAATCATATCATTTCTGTTAGGAACCTCCACTAGAGGTCACTGTTCATGTGTCTGTCTGTAGTTTTTGTTGGTCGACTCAGTTTCCCAGAAGGCACCTCAGTCAGGTGATGAGAGCTCACCTGAACTGAGGTGCCTCATTAAAGTTTCTATAAATAGCAGTTTGTTCTGGGAAACTGGGTCGAGCATTGTTTGTTTGTTTGTTTTGTTATGTTTGTGTTTTTGTATATACCGTCATGTGGGCATTCCTTTTGTTTGGTTCTTGTTTCTTTAAGTTTATATTTTGGTTTGTTTTGTAACCTGTGTTCAAGAGGGCTCTAGTTTAGTTTTCTTTATACTCCTTGTGTTACTGTATTCATGGAGCTGTCCTGTTTCATGTTTAGTTAGGCTGTGTCTTCTCCTGTGTACAGTGTAAGTACTGTTCTGTGTCTTCCCAGTGTTGGTCTTCTTGTGTAGTTCTTTGTCTGTTTAGTTTTGTGTAGCCACATGAGAGCCTAGCCGCTAGCAGGGTTAGCCGCTAGTAGGCCTTGATTGCTAGTAGGGTTAGCCTCTAGTAGGGTTAGCCTCCAGTAGGCTAGCCTCTAGTGGGATTGACTGCTAGTGGTTCTGGTTGCTAGTAGGTTAGCCGCTAGTTTGGTATAGCCTCATGTGTGCCCTGCCTTTTGTGTTCAGTTCCCCCCTATTAGGTCAGTACTAACCCGGTTAGCCACTAACTCCTTTAGATACTAACCTGGTTAGGTCAGCATCCAGTGTCCCCAGTATTCCATGTAGCTACTAACCTCACTAACCACTAACCCATCTGGTCTCTAGTCTCTGTGCTCCTGGTCCTGTCTCCAGTCCTGTCTCTCTAGTCTCCAGTCCTGTCTCTCTAGTCTCCAGTCCTGTCTCTCCAGTCTCCAGTCCTGTCTCTCCAGTCTCACCAGTGCTTTATTAATCCCTAAGGGAAATGTAATAGTATTGTTTAACAATTTTGTCCCAGAGACATTCCTTCACCTTGATTCTCACTACAGTAGGTAAAACTGGCCTAAAAACTAGTCTAGAAATGCTTTTCTAAGTAGAAAAAGAATGTCAATCAGTGGTCCAAAGTCGGCTTTTCAGATTAAAGTCAATTGTCCATTTCTTTTGGAAAACAACGTTCCAGACTTTAGAGGCAGAGTGAAAAGCCACAGAAGTCCAACGTGAAGTTCCAGGAGTCAGTAATGATTTGGGGAGCCCAGTCACCTGATGGTGCCGACCCATATCGCGTTTTATCAACTGGAAAGCCAACGCAGCCATTTATGCTTCCATCTGCTGACAAACTTTATAGAGATGCCGATTTCCTTTTACAGCAGGACTTAGCATCTGCACACAGTGCCAAAACTTTCATTGACTGGTTTGCTGGCTATGATATGATTGGCCAGTCAACTCGCCTGACGTGTCTTGTACGTCCTTTTTTGATATTTTGATTATATTTGTTTTAAAATACTGACTGTTTGATTTATATGAGCCGTAAGCCATAATCATCAAGACAAAAATCTTGACATGTGATGAATCCAGAATGTATGAGAGTTTCACTTTTTTTTCTCAATTTTAATAAAATGTCAAAAATGTATTTATTTATTTATTTTAAGGAAAAATGTCTGTGTTTTTACACTTCCTCATCGTTTCAGAAGGGTCACATTATTGATCTGCATCAAAAGCAAAGACAACAACTAAGGAGATTTAAAACAATAGAATTTAAATGCATGTTGACAAGTACTGTACATATGATCTTAAACATTGTGAATTTTTGTCTTTGAATATAAAAACTGTAACTACTGCATTATGTAATATAATAAAATATATCATATTATATAATATAATAGTATTAAAACTAGTCAAAAAGTAGCAATGTGTGTGAGTGCAGAAAAATTTGAAAAGAGTTTGTGTGTGTGTGTGTGTGTGTGTGTACTTATTTATGTGTAAGTGACAGATCGAGTGAGATTGTTTGTGTGTGTGTGTGTGTGTGTGTGTGTGTGTGTGTGTGTGTGGGCAGTAGTGTGTGGGCATGTGCAGTAATACTTTAATCCTCCTCTCTGTTCTCCAGGCTGCGCGTTCCTCACCTACTGCGCTCGTGAGTCAGCCATCAAAGCCCAGAATGCACTGCACGAACAGAAAACTCTGCCAGGGGTACGTATCTCTCCCTCCATCTATCTTCCTTTCTCTCGCATGCGTTCACTTGCTTCATCCGCTGACTCACTCAGACAATCCTGTTTCAGGCTCACATATCGCTTAATTCGAATTTTTAATCTCCTCTATATGAAATATTTACACCAGGATCCATCCAGATCCAGGTATGACACCGTTGTGTGTTCATTACGTGAATAACAACACGCTCATTATAACGTCTCCGTAATAGCGGCAACGCTCCGCGAGCTCACTGCGAAACACCTTGCTGTTCAGCTATTTACGTCCGCCTTCGGGTGAACTGGGATATTCCAGAGCAGCCTGACACTGTGTCATTGTCTGCTGAGGGAAATTTCAAGTTCAAGTTTAACCGTTCAGCCAAAAATAAAACGTACACAACGTTATGTTTTACCCTAGATTTTACTGATGCGTGATTCCCAACCCCCCCCCCCCCCCATTCCCCCCCCCCCCCCCCCCAGGTTTCACTAGAAACATTCAGGATCACTTAATGAAAACTCACTGCAAGCCTTAAAGTCATGCAAACTGCTTTTCTGAATGATCACATGCTCTCGTGAAAAGACATCAGAAAATAATCATATAGGTACATGAACCTTGATTTATACTCTCATCCACATAACGTCTCATATACTGTACAGTTCCTCCTTTTTCACACCACAAAGTCTGTCGCTTGCACAGAGTTCAAGTACTGAGACAGAGAGAGAGAGAGGCTGTGCAATGTCTGTTCATCTGATTATAGACGCTGCATAAGCAAATACAGTACTGTACAATAGTAAAAAAAAACTACAAGAAAAATATAATAATAATAATAATAATATGTATATTATATTATTATATATCATATTATTTAATAATAAATAATGTTTATTATCATATTATAATAATTATATTATAATATAATAAATAATATGTAGTGGTATAAAAGGTGGTGTAGTGGTTCAATTCCCGTCTCTGTGTGCATGGAGTTTGCAGGTCCTCCCCGTGCTTTTGGTGGGTTTCCTCCAGGTGCTCCGGTTTCCTCCCACAGTCCAAAGACATGCAGATTAGGCTAATTGCCATTCCCAGTGTGAACCCAGTAGTGTGTGAATGAGTGTGTGTGCTTGCCCTGCGATGGATCGGCACCCTGTCCAGGGTGTACCCCGCCTTGTGCCCTAAGTCTCCTGAGATAGGTTCCAGGCCCCCCATGATCCAGAATACAGGATTAAGCGGTAAAGATGATGAGTGATGAGCGATGTATGCGACATGCTGGTGTAGTGGTTGGCACTGTTGCCAACGCACCTCCAGGTTCTGGGTTCCATTCCCACCTTGGGTCTGTGTGCATAGAGTTAGCATGTATGTGTTAAAAGAATCTTCGGTACAAAAAAAAAAAAAAATAGAGCCGAAAAAGATCATTTGCTTTCTTTTCAACTCTTCATCTTTTTTGAAAGCATCCTATATTCACGGTAAAATAACAGACGTAGAATTGTACATTTTCCATCAAATCAGTTTTAATACATAAAGTATGGTGGAAATGACACCGGATTTAAATTGTAACTGCTTAGGCTTCAGGCCGATTTATGCTCCTGCGTCGCTCGCTTTGGCTCGTACACTGTGCCGAACCCTACGGCGCAGCCTGATGTGCATCTCCCCAGAAATGTAACTACACAAAACCCAACAATTTTGATTGCTCCGTTTAGTAGCAACGTATTTCCAGCTCATTCTGCGCTTCCGACCGTCTCCTCTCGCTGCTACGTTGCAGCAATTTCAGGAAAAGAAACTGTTGTATTAGATCTGAAAGGTAAGTCATGTCAACTGTCTGTCCTCCTCCATTGTTCCCGTAGCGAGCCTTTTCAAACAGGAGAGGGTCGCTTGACATGGGAGGACTCAAGTGCGAGGCACTTACTGTACCAACTTACAGTACGGCAGACTGAAGAAGCCACTCGGATGAGCAGTGAAACGAACAGGAAGGTCGACATGTCCAGTTGACATGACTCGAACTTCCAGATAACCTCACCACCTGGATGGAGGACCAGCTTCACACACAGCTATTAGCTCTGCTCAGTTTCATTTGCCAGTTTTTGGTTGGACATCAAAATGAAAAATACTCACCAGGGAGTGGGAAGAGACTCAGCATAGTGGCATATGAATCTCACCGCCAACTAGCGGTTTGTTGATTTGCAATTGCAGAGCAACACACAGACCACAATGCAAGGCATACAAGTTTAATCTGTAAATAAAAGTATGTTATAACCACACCAATTTTTTTTTTTTCTTCCTAAACTGTCATTGTTTTTGAGAGCGTCCGTAAAATACATTTTTTGATCGCGTCGCTAGACATTCATCATCTATACCGCTTAATCCTGTATTCAGGGTCACGGGGGATCTGGAGCCTATCCCAGGAGACTTGGGGCACAAGGAGGGGTACACCCTGGACAGGGTGCCAATCCATCGCAGGGCACACACACTTACACACCCTCATTCACACACTACGGCCAATTTGGGAACGCCAATTAACCTAACCTACAGGTCTTTGGAGTGTGGGAGGAAGCCTACCAAGCACGAGGAGAACATGCAAACTCCATGCACACAGAGACGGGAATCGAACTCGGACCCTGGAGGTGCAAGGCGACAGTGCTGCTAACCACAACACCACCGTGCCGCCGCTAGCGTTTCACGTTTTAACTAATCTCATTGATAATAATGTGTCTTCTTTTACACTGTACAAATAAATACATGAAAAATATACATGCAGTTAATAATTTCCAAATTTTGTAAAGGAATCTTAAGCAAATTTCCGTGGGAGAAAAAAAAAATGCCTGTAAGCTGCGATTTCCAGTTAATAACATTCTTCTGGCGGCGACGGCAACATCCGAAGGGACTTCCTAGACCAGCTCACACAGAGGCGTTGTGATGAACAAGAGTTTACAGTTTATCATGGTGTGTGTGCGTTGTGTGTGTGTGTGTGTGTGTGTGTGTGTGTGTGTGTGTGTGTGTGTGTGTGTGAGCATGTTGGGTTGTTGTTGTGAGGCCATGTACACACAGTGCGCTGTCATGAGCAGGGATAAGGGTGTGTGTTCATACACTCCCACAGGGTACATCCCCGCCACCACACCAGCTGCCTCGGAGAGAGCAGGAGCACGAGAAGAAAGAGGAGCGAGAGAGGAAACGAGAGGCAGGGAGGGTCGAGAGATGGTAAATAAGGTGGCGAAAGATTTATGTAAAGGTTTCGACCATTAATCTCGCGGTCGCACGCAAGAGTACGGAAAACCTATAAGCATGCAAATGCATTCGTCAATACACACACGTGTGACCCTTCCTGACCTACACATGCACTCTTAGAGCCGGCGTAAATATAAACTGCATCGTGCAATTGCTTTGCATTTCAATACGTGTTTCCAGCTGGAGCTACTCACATTGTGTGTGTGTAAGTGAGACCCTAAATTGTGAGTGGTGTAATAGTGGTCAAAGCGAGAGAGACCCAATCGCACCATAAAACTGCAGGTCTGAAAGAAGTCCAGTTTCAGAAAGGCATGTGTGCTTTTCTGTACCCTAAAAAGATCTGTGCTACTTTTTCCCATTAGTGTGTCTATCTGCGTTTGTGTGTGTGTGTGTGTGTGTGTGTGTGTGTGTGTTTGGGGTGGGTCAGGCAAAAATGAGAGTGATGAAGGCATATTTTTAGGCCTGTTAGCCTATTTTGGGAGGAGGGCCGGAGGTGGGGGGGATTTGCGATTGAATTTAGTGAACTCACACTCCTACACAAGCATGATGTGCTGCTGAATATATACTGTACAAGACACACTATGGTATAAAGGTACTTATTATTGGTAAGCGTAACGTAGAATCCAATACAGAAAACAGAAGTCAGGCCAATCATGGTCATCTGTTATGCCAGGGTTATAGACCGTAACAGAAAAAAGACAAGAGGAATAAAACGCATGCTGTTACTGTACAGAACCTCGTGTCTGGTCGCACCCAGGCGTTGATTGTTTTCCCATCACGGCATATCCTGTCCAGGTTTTTCGTCCCCTTACTTACGTTTTTGGATCTAACCAGGATTGGAAAATATCGAACTGTCACTGGAAATAAGAATGATGGCACAGGCGTCAGCTACAAACTGAACAAAGAGACAGAGAAAGAAAATGAAAGCTGGGTCATACTGAGTGGAACGAGAAATGATGAGTGAGAGGAGGGAGAGCGAGAGGGTTAGAGAGAAGCCTGAGCGAGGAGGAGGAGGAGGAGGAGGAGGGAGAGGGGGGAAATAGATGGAATATGCAAATACAAACAGCAGTGAACAGGGTCATGGTTATGACTCCAGGCTGGTGCATGAGAGTATGTTTGTGTATGTGCATGTGCATGTGCATGCATGCTTGTGTGTGTGTGTGTGTGTGTGTCCTCTGAAACCACACAAGTGCAACATCTTACAACATCTCTCAAACATCTTCCTATGCGTGGCATGCCAGAGAGCTCGGGTCAGCCAAAAAACCTGAGAGCGGAACAGCGAGAAAGAGACACGCACACACACGCACGGAGCGAGCCGTCACGATGCTCATTCTGCATTCATACAAGATATTAATGGACATGTGGGATATAAGCTCATTATTTTTTCATCAGAAATGAAAGAGCGGCGAGTGAAAGCAGACAGGGAGGGCGAAGGGCAATCCCCGCGGATGAATTCACAGCGACAGTGCATTTGGTGTGTTCTTGACCTTTTAACCCTCGTGCCATTTGTTTTACTTATTGAAGACTAAACCCACCCGGATCCCAATCCCTCTCTTTTTCTTCTTCTTCTTCTTCTTCTTCTTCTTCTTCTTCTTCTTTTTTTTTCACGGACGTGATTTTCTTTCATGTAGACAGATGAAGGAGGTAGAAGTGATGAAGAATTATGAGTGCTCATAATTTGTCTTAAGCACATAAGCTCTGTGATAGACAGGGATTAGACGAATCTACTCTAATCACATCCTGATCATTATCCTTCATCCAGCGTCTCATCAATGCTGAATTCTGGGAAAGTCTGATGTTCGGTAGAAGATGCTGTCAGTCCCAATACTACTGTAGAACCAGGTCACATTTTTCCTGTGCAGTTTTACCATCAGACAGGTTTCGCCACTTAACTTTTTATATTTATAGTTAGAACAATATTCAGTAGTCAAAACACTGTCATGAAGAAAGATGTAGTCTACCCTTATCATATATATATATATATATATATATATATATATATATATTTAAACATTTATTCATTCTTTATTTAATCATGTCTTTATTGATGCACTACTTTTCCATCTGAGCTAAGCGTAACAGTGTTTCCATTTAAACAAAGCACATTTATTTCAGCTTAGGGTAGAACTCAGTCATATTTGTTATCCCTTATAAAAAAAAATCGATATACTGTATTGCAATATGTTGTGTACATGTTGCAATACGACCGCAAAATGCAGCAGCATCTCTGTAGATGTTCAGCCTCTACGCTCCACTATAATGGGCTCAAACATAAGTAAAATAAGCATTAAGTAAGCAAGAAAGTTTTTTTAAATGTTTTTTTTCCCCCGTGCAGTTTATTTCCAGTGCATGTAATTCTTACTTATCCATACTGTACAAACATACTTTTATGAGCGAAAGTGTTGACACATAATATTCTTAAGATACAGATGTTACTTATGTATAGTATACATAAAGTACTCAAGAGCAGAGTTGGCAGATAATACACCGATGTGTTTAACACATCGAGGTTTTGGGTCCCAAAAATGTCATCAAGGACGGTAGCAAGAAGAAGGTTTAATGTCTATTTCTTTCACACTTTACTTAATTTACATGTCTTTTCTAAATGTTTTGATTGTTTCTAGATGCAGAAATATGATTGTAGTGTTGGAAATTGGTAATATTGGTAATATTTTGGGTTGCTGGAACGGATTATCTGCATTTACATTATTTCCTATGGGACAATGTGTTTCGCAATATGAAAATTCGTCTTAAGAACTCGTCTTAAGAAATTAAATTTGTATGCCGAGGTACCGCTGTACAAGACTATATACAATATATGGTTTAAGTCGGAAATGTACATACACTTAGATGAAGTGATTAAAACAGATTTTAACAAGTCTGTTAGGACATCTATTTTATATAGAATTTTTACTAAGAGTTGGTTACGGATACAGTATTTTCATTTATAATTCACTATATTTCAGTGTAATTTCTAATTCCAGTGGAACAACGATTTACATACACTCATGTTGCCTAGACATTTAAACAGACTAAACATCATCTATGTAAGCAAAATCAAACCGGTTTATGGTAGACTAATATGAACTGTACATAATCCACTACCAAGAACTCGATCAGGTCGGTCGATCAGGGAATCACAAGCAGAAAATCGGTAACCAGAATAACAAATGAAAATCATACACTGTAAGGCAATCAAAAACAAACGCGGCCTGGCATGTCCAGAAACACTTGGGCTTGGGATGTCCGATAAAAATCACTGGAGTGTATGCTTTGCAACGTCTCTCCATTCCAGAGTGCAGAGTTACGCACCTGTGTAATTGGGCAGGTGTGTGTATAGAACTCGGGTGATTTGGACTGTGGTTATTGGGAGTTCTTCTTTGCCATGCTTGTATGCGGATACGACTTCTGCCATCCTTGCTGAACTGGCGTGCTTAATATACCTACAGTAGTAGAAACTTTTACCTAGATGGAAGGAATAAAAGGGTGTGCTGTTGCAGGGAAAGCATCAATGACTGGGAAGCGGTTTATTCTTCGTACACACCATCCATTTACCAATGATTACATAGTTTTGTCTGTTGATCGAACAATGACCACTTCGTTCATTTTTACACCTACATTTGACATTGTGGAGCGTTCACGAAAAGTTAACCCTCTGTCCATAGATTTTGAAAACCGTAACGAATCGCTGACAATGGAGACTCCTCCAAATAATGTTAAATAACCCGAGTCTTTAAGTAAGTAATGATATGGCATATGTTTGACTGAAGAGCTGGTTTGAATGCTACAGCCATAAGAGGGTCTTTGGATGCAAAAAGTTTGACAACCCCTGATCTGGCTCCACAGGGTTTCCGTTCCGTATGTATGGATGATGTGAAAATGTGATTTGACACGAGTGTGAGTCACTGCGTGAAACTCTGTAGAGCACTGTAGAGCAGCTTGCTATCCACGGCTCTGTGTTTGTGTGTCTTATCTTTCCATGGCTCTGTGTTTGTGCATATATGTGTTTTTATTTGATCTATCTAAGGTTATATATATATGTGTGTGTGTGTGTGTGTGTGTGTGTGTCTGTGCGATATCTATTCACTTCTCTCCCGATTCTTTAGCATAGTACAGCCTGCCCGAAGGATCTATAGTTGCTATAGTAACCCAAAGCAAGCCTGTTATCAGCTAAGTGTAATGAAAGAAAACTCAATTCCCGCTTTAGTGCCACACACACACACACACACACACACACACGTACTTCCCTGAAGCCACAGTGAAATATAAAGCCACGCTGGCATTTGCTTCAATGCTCAGCTTAGCCAGCATATAACAACAAGTAGAAGATGTAACACTAATGAGCTGTGTTATATTCAGGTCAACCTGTGGACAAGCTTACGTAATGCATATCGCAAGACATGTAATAACCTTTACTCTTAGCGATATTTCTCTTCCACGTCTTTCATTTATAGCTTTTTATCCACCTTGTCCGTTTCGTACTTTCCAGATCACCGGGGTGAGCCACTAAGCAGAGAGGCTAAACTCCTTCGGTTGCTAACCGCTGTATGAATCTCGCTTTAAACCCACTCACTTCCTGCTTTCAGTCACGTTTAGCTGACTCATGGCTGAGGCTAGTTAGCAGGGATTTAGTAGGTTTTGAAGAAATACACAAATAAAACACTCATGAATTGTTTTATAGTAGTGTTAAAATTGTGGTGTAGAAAATTGGCTAGTTGTATAAAATTATACCTATAATAATACTATAACCTGCATTCATAAAGAATGCTAATACTGTTTAAACACATAGCTAGCAGACATTGTGGATTAGGTTTAACCTATATATATATACTGTATCCAGGCTTGCTGAATGAATCCAAAATATGCAATAATCTCCTTTGAACAGTCGACATTGAGATGTATCTGCTGCTTATGCTCTGTAAAGCCTTCATAACGTCTCTAGTCTGAGGTGATTGAGGTTAATTGGTCATTTCTCAGGCTGGTAAATGAGCTAAATGAACTTCTCTGCAGCAGACGTAAGTTTTGGACTTGCCTTCCTGGGATGGTCTTCATGAGAGCCAGTTTCATCATGGTGCTTAATGGGTTTTGCAAATGCACTCGACAATACAGTATATACGGTTCTTGCAAGAACAATTTATCCTTATGTCGTAATAAATTCCTTAATTACGTAAAACTGTTTACTGCTGCTCTTCCCACTCCCTCAATTCATACTTCATCAAAAAAGTACTGTTATGTGTTACATTGTTGTGTCTGTCATGTACCTCTTTGTTTGCACATTTGCAGAAATTTGATAGTTCTTCTTTTAGAGTAACTTAAAAATGTATGTTGTAAATTTATGTTGTTGCTTGTATATACAGTAGCACCCTGGTCCTGGAGGAACGTTGTTTCGTTTCACTGTGTACTAACTGTATATGGTTGGAATGACAATAAAAGCCTACTTGACTTGACTTGACTTGACTTGACTAATGCCATACGAAGCATTGCTCTCGAATCTAGAAAATAAATCCAAACTTGTGCCCAAACGTTTGACTTGGTAATGCACTTTTTGAAATAATATTACCCTAGACCTGGTGAGGAACTATTCTGTATCTACAGTAAAAGAAAAAACCTTGTAAGCAATACTCTCCATGATGTAATAGTGTGCAGGTCTACCTTTACCAGCAACAGCTGCTAAAGTAATTGTTTCCTGTATGACTTTTATATGACTGTTATGACTTCGTTACAGCATCGCTTCGGTTCTTAGACAGTTTTGGGATTTCACTCATGCAGAACTCTCTTAAGGTCCCACCATTGAGATCTTCTACCTGACTCTATCTATCCAGAGCTGCTATTTGAGTGTGTCAGCTGTGGTCTAATTGGGTCTCTTGGTGCAAAGGCGCTAATACTAATTTACATGCTATATATTTAGCACCTTCGGATAAAGCCGTAATACAAGACAACTAAATTCAACTCAGCTCTCGTCTCTTATTAAAAAAAAAAAAGAAAAAAAAAGGCGTTTCGATTTGGTTGTCCAGCTTTCGTCTTGTAAAAAGTGTTAGTAGTCTATAACGTTGTGAACCTCTGCTTAAAATGCATTCTAACATTACAATAATCTCAGTGAAAGATAAACTAGGGGTTTACCTGTTGATTTTAGTTTCTTATATACTACAGAAAACACCCGTCAGATACAATCCTAGCAAAACATTTACTCTCAAGCATGGTTCATTTAACCAGATTTTGACTTTTTAAATTGAGTAAAGCAGCTACAGGACTGCTGTTAAGAATTTCAGATGAAAGTCTGTAGAAATATCCATCTGAACTGTGAGCCGCTATTGCTAACTGTGTTGGAAAAAGAAAAAAAAAAAGCATTCAAAGCTGCATGTCCTTGTTTAAGCAAAATGTTTTGTGTACTTCCTTTAGAAAAAAAAAATGTCTGCCGTCGATGCTCAGTTTTTTGCCTCTCCGCCCAGGCGAGAGCTGAAACGAACGCTACCCGCCGGCTGTAGCTAGGCAACGCGAGTGCAATGGAGCAGGAAAAGAGCCTGTGCCAAAAATTCGCCTGCTCTTCAGGAGACACTGCAAAAATGATGAGAGCTCTGTCTCTTTCTCTTGCAGCGTACTTTCGCCTGCCACTCATCCCTCATGTCTTGTCTTCTCTCCGAGTGTCTCTGGCTTTTCACTCTTTCTGATTCTGTGGCTTTTCATACACATGGTTGCACACAGCCTTGGACTTTGTAAAGGCACACATGTTGAATAATCTTTGATAAATGTGTACTTTTATGTATGTAAGATGTAGGGAAGTCAGTGTGCATGTGTGTGGCGAGAAATATCTTATATGTTGCATCGAGCCTAATGGTTTCTTTGTGCATAAGTCATGTCTAAGTGTTATGCTAGCGTGACTGTAATGTATATTCAAAGCACTGTACGCACTGTATGTGTACCCAACCAGCCACCTCATCTCTTCATCAATGCACCCACCCATCCACTTACACATCCCTCCATCTACACACTCATTTATTTAACTACCGTTCATCGACCCACCATCTACTTACACATCCATCCATCCATCAACCCATTCATCCATCCGTTCATATACCCATCTATCTACTCGCGAACCCATCCATCCATCTACTATCCATCCACCCACCCGACCAATTCGCTCATCTTTTCAGCTATCCGTGGATTTCCCAACCTATCTATATATCTGTCTATCTATGTATCCACTCCATAAATGAATGCGTACGTGTATATTCCTTATGGACGCTTGGCCTCTCGATTGCACTCCTAACCCTGTTCGTGTACTATTGAGTGTGCCGTGTCTACTCCAGAACTAGGCACATGCAATATAGTGTAATGTTGTAATGCATGTGTGTATGATACTTATATTCAGAGAGAAACGTATGTTGCCGTCAACTGCTCCGTTGTGCTGGGAGGAACGAGTGGAACAGAGTAAAGGGTTTTCGACATTTGCCCCCCCCCCCCCCCCCCCCCCCCCCAAAAAAAAAAGATAGACCAAGAGATAGAAGGAAAGAAATAGGGATTAGTGGACATAGACATGTGCGTGTAAGCAAAGAGTAAGGGGAAAGGATGCAGAGTACGAGAGAAGAGAGGGATAGAGGAACATGAGAGGGAGAGAGGGAGTGCTGCCACTTAGCAGTGACCTACAATGCAGGCACAGGCGCGCACACACACACATACACACACATGCACACATCAAAAGGAATAACGATCCAACCCTACACTCATGTATTCTAGGTCACAGCAGCCCACCCCCATATCCCTTTTTTTTTTTTTTTTCAAAATATAACCATGATGTGACGCACTGCCACAATAAGCTGGAGGGGTGTGTGTGTGTGTGTGTGTGTGTGTGTGTGTGTGTGTGTGTTTAGCTCTAGGCACCCCAGAGAGAATGAGTTGTTCATGTTCCTCTTCATCTTTTTGGCCACATCAAATCTGACCTTACAAAAAAGTCTGACACTGTGGTCTGCATATGTGTGTGTGTGTGTGTGTGTGTGTGTGTGTGTGTGTGTGTGTGTGTGTGCACATTTTTAGTTGCTTTGTCCTCTGTGGCTGCACCAGAAATGTTTCTCAAAGGGTTCGGCTGCCGGTGGGAGTCAGTGAGAAGAAGGTCTGGGTGGACACACACACAGACACACACATACAGAGAGAGAGAGAGAGAGAGAGAGAGAGAGAGAGATTTTGGTTTAGTGTAGCAAAAATACTGTATGATCAGCTGTAACATTAAAATCACTGACATTTGAAGTGAATAACACTATTATCTTGTTACAATGCTACCTGTGTAGGAGTAGAGTCAACAGTGAACAGCCAAGAAGCAGTTATTGTGCTGCAAGCAGGAAATATGGGCAAGAGGAAAGACCTGGATGACCTTGAAAATTGTGATGCCTAGAAGAATGGGTTAGGGATCTCCAAATCGGCAGGTTTTGTGGGGTGTTTAAAGTAGACAGGGGTTGATGTGTACAAAAAGTGCCCCAAGGAAGGATAGTCAATGAGCTGGTGGAAGTCTCATGGGAGCCCAAGACTCACTGATGTGCATGAGGAGCAAAGGGTAGCTCATCCCACAGAAGAGCTACTTCACAAATTGTTTAAAAAGTTAATGCTGGTTTTAGTAGTAAGGACTCCGAACACACAACGCATCACAGTATGTTGTGTATGGGGCCGGTGAGCCGCAGACCAGCCAAAAGTGCATATACTGGGCATGTGAGCATCAGAACTGGTTTCTGTTACATCATATCGATGGCTGGATACAGTACATGTAAATCACAGTGTACTTGGGGAAGACCAGCATTAGGACATACACTGGGAAAAAGGCAAAGCCTGTAGTAGGAATGGTTTGAGGACTATGACAGAGTTCAAGGTGTTTACTTGGCCTTCATATTACACATATCTCATTCTGATCAAACCTTTAGGATGTGGTTAGACAAACAAGTCTAATCCATGGAGGCCCCACCTCGTAACTTACAGCACTAACAGGATCTGTTTCTAACATTTAAGTGCCAGGTAAGCAGAGCGTACCTTCAGAGTTCTTGCCCGAATCAATGCATGTACCATGTGATTAAAATAAAGTAAACTCAGATTGGATGCCAGATGCTAATTATATATTGTTTGCCGTTTTATATAGCTGTGAACATAAACGAGGCTTTAACACAAAATTCACTAGTCACATACGGAATTAAAAAAAATAGAGACTTAAGTAAAAAAAATCAGGAATAAAAAATGTAATTTAAAGACAGACGAATACAGAAACCAAGATTAAGATAAGAAAAATTAGTCCTCAAATTTAGAACTCAAAGATCAGATAAAAAACATCATGAATAAAATGCAGAAATCAAGACTTAAAAATGAAGACTAAATTGAATAAATAGAGACTCTAATTCAACAATTAAGAATGCAGATACAAAGAAACAATCAAAAAACCAAGACTTAAATTTAAAACTTGAGATATAAATAACGGTTAAGGCCAAATCAACAAATCAAACATAAAAATCAAATCTTAATAAAAAAAAACTCAAGACTTAGCTCCACCTCATCCTTACTGTATGTTGATCAGAGACAGCACTATGACTACAACTAATGCACAGACTATTCACCAGGATTGTTAAAAGCACAAGAACGAGCACTGCTCTTTTGCTGCTCTTTTTAATCACACTTCCACGTGCTACAGTATATATTAAAATGAATGTGATATGTGCATTTGAAGATGATATGCGCGAACATGATATATGCGTGAAAATGAATTAGCCACATATGTATTAATTAATTCTGCATAAGCTGTTGAGCAGGTCTATGATGTTATGTTCAGAAGCGGCCAAGAAAATGTACAGGAACATGGCGTTCTTTGCATCAGTATAAACCTCTTCACTGAATGCCAGCCTGTGAAATTTGATATATGTATGAAATATGTATGAATTATACGAACATATGAAGCAATACATATGAAAGTCCTCTATAGCCTGAAAATAAATGTGGTAATAATCTGTGAAAGTAGCTTGATAAACCAAAAGCCCTTGATTCAGTTTAATAAATTTACATTCAGTGCAGGCTGCATGTCACGAGTCATAAATTACCTCTGATCCCATTGAATTAGATGTTGAAAATATAGGCTATGATAAAGCAACAAGCGAAAGCAGCAAAACCAAGCAAATAATTATATACAAAATATAATGTATATAACAGTAGCAACAACAACATTGATAGTAATACAGAATAGTACAAAAACTACAGTTTGCCCAGAAAATGTCAGAATGTTTATCCTGTGGTCACAGAAAATATGTTTCTACATTTCAGAATACGTGTCAGATTATTGCCTGTATAAGGCAAAGATAGCAACTAAGGATATTACTGAAATTGGATTAAAAACTGTCCGACGCACAATACACACATTTCTACATGCAGAATGCAACGAAAACTCAAACAGCTGTGTGGCTGTTAAAAAAGAAATAAATAAAGCCACTTATTAGTGAGACTAATAAAAAAAAAAAAACGTTCAAAATGTAGTACTGTAGGCCTCCGAGTGGCGCAGTGGTTAAAGTGCTCGCCTTATCATCCGGAGATCGCTAGTTCGAATCCCGGGTGGTGCTGTAACCTCTCGCAGCCGGAGGTCTAGAGAGAGCTGATTGGCCGAGCTCTCTCAGAGGGGAGGGATGAGAGGTACTTAGTGCTCCCACATTAATCACGGCTCTACAGCCACTCAGGGGCGTCTGTGAGCTCGCGCAACGGAGGGAGCGGATAGCGCTGTCCTCCGAGTGTGTTACGCCGCCCCCAAGGGTGCGCGAGCGAGCAGTTCGAAAAGATGCGGTCGGCTGGCGTCACGTGGTTCGGAGGAAACACTTGATAGTCTTCGGCCCTCCCGGCTGAGTGGTAATAGTAGCCTTAATGTGGGAGCCCCCTAGTGACGGGGAGGAATTGGACACGACTAAATTAGGGAGAAAAATCAGGGAAAAAATCAACAAATTTTTTTTTTTAAATTATGTAGTACTGTGCTGTTATAAGGTTGTTCAAACTATGCCGAATCTATGCCGTAATCAAATCTAAAGGCAGTCTGTAAAATATTAGTGTGTGACTTTTTCGTTGGCCAGGCCGCGCATTTAGCTGTTTAGTTGGATTAAAATAAGGAAATTGGTTGCTGTAATTATTAATTATGCCTTAAAATGATTAGATTTTTGGTATGTTATTGATTTTTAAAATATAGCACAAATGTAACAAGTAGGCTAAATACTACTAATATTACTACTACTACTACTATTAATAATAATAATAATAATAATACTAATAATAATAGCTATCAATAAAAAAGTAGAAAAGGGAAAAGATTTAAGATTTCATTTATAATAAATGATTATACCCTGATCTATTTTACTAGCAATGTTTTTAGTAGAGATTTCTGTAAAGTAAAAGAAAAACTAGTTAGTTACTACTTAGGATAGTTATATTATTTATTGAAGGTTATATTAATTATATTAATTGAAGGTTTGGTGTTTTCTTGAGGGCCTGTGTTACCAAGGGTTTTCTGTTCCAGGTGAAGCATTTTCTCTGCTCCATTAACCTTGTTTCTAAACATCATCATCGTAATTAACATGTCCCCGCTGACCTGTAAGAACAAGATATCGTCCCCTGCATGTTTACAGCTACATTTGATCTTCCGGTATGGCCCCGTTTCCAGTTGTTTCCATAGTAACAATTAAACAACACTTTCTGACCAATCAGGGTCAAGACCAGCATTGGAGTGGGGGAGATCAGTCTTGTTGGATCCAACGGCTGCAAAACTGACTGTATACAGCATTCATAGCTGAACTACTATAATTCCAGTCTCTATGTCTCTCAAAGAGTGTGCAGCTGCAACTCATCCACATCTTTTTCTCTTCCCCTCTCATCTGTCAGCATTATGTGGCCTTCTAATGATTACATCATGCTGCCCCATGCTACATGTATTTAAACGCAGTTTAAGAAAACTCTGCAATGCAAAGGTTAACCCTAAAGTGGGTGGATAAAAGTTGAATAAATAAACAAATAATTACAGGATTTCATATTAGGTGGTACGGTGGCTTAGTGTTAGCACTGTTGCCTTGCACCTCCAGGGTCCCGGCTCGATTCCCGTATGTGTGTATGAGTTTGCATGTTTTTCCTGTGCTTAGTGAGTTTCCTCCGGATACTCCGGTTTAATCCCACAGTCCAAAGACATGCTGATTAGGCTAATTGGTGTTTCCAAATTGCTCATAGTGTGTGTGTGTGTGTGTGTGTGTGTGTGTGTGTGTGTGTGTGTGTGTGTGTACCCTGCGGTGGATTATCACCCTGCCCAGAGTGTACAGTACCCATGCCTTAATTCTCCTGAGATAGGCTGCAGCCCCCCAGTGACCCTGTACACAGTATAAAGCGGTATAAACTGTGAGATAGTGAGGATTTCATTTTTCATTTCATTTCATGAACTTTCATCTTATAGTCATGGTGGAAACGGAAAATGCTAATGTCATTAACCTGAGGTGAAATTACTATTATCTAATTACTATGACGTACTGTAAATTGTATGTGGGAATCATTCCTCAATTTATTTAAAGTTTATTATTTAATGATGATTTATTGTTGCATTTTTGCAAGGTTTTATCCCATGCTCCAAGATGGCTGCCACTCTATTATGGTACAGTATTTTTAGTAGCTTTAGTGAGCAGTATCTTTAACAAATAGCCTGGCTAATTCAGAGTCAGCATTTGTTGGTTAGCATTAGCATTTTATGTGTAAAAGTCAATTTTGGGCTACATTTAGGGTTGTTGGGAAGTGAGAACATAAAATAAAATTTTGATTGTTAGTGATGAGCACTCAAAATACTGTACATTCGTTGTACAAAGGCACCTCTTGGAGATAGAAAAGGGGAAAGCTAATGTTGGTTAAATGGAATGAAATACAGTCATGTAAAACCAGCTAGCATACCATAATGCTCACCTTACTAGCTTTCCTTAGCAACCAAGTAAATTTTAGATAAAATGTAAAATGTTAGATATAAGCCATAGTGTTTGTCTGTCTCTAGTGTGTGTGTGTGTGTGTGTGTGTGTGTGTGTGTGTGTGTGTGTGTGTATGTGTGTGTGTGTGTGTGTGTGTGTGTGTGTTGTGTTGAAGTGAATGTTACAGAGGTGTAGCTGCTGGAAGTCTTACAAGACTTGGCCTCATTTCAGGCCGGTGTGACGTAGCATCACTTTATTTGGCACAGAAGTACACTATCAAGGTGGTAAATGTTCTGAAACCGTACTGATGTCCAGAATGATTTGGTCACGCAGTTAACCTAAAGATACTTTATTTTAATTGCTCTTTATTTCTTCATCGTTAGATTTAGGGCTCCAAATATAGATACATTATTGTCAGATTGTCAGGAAGGTTAACAAGGCACCCGATTGAGACTATACTGAGACAACTGAGCCCAATAGCTAGATATGAAGCTCACGTGGCTAACAAAGACCATATTTATTAACATAACTATGCATTTACAGCACTCATTTATTGATCCTTAGTAACTGCTTGGTCAGGGTCTTAAATTAAGATACTACATTGTTTAGATTTAACAAAATTTTAACAAATAAATTAGCCAGAAAATATCATAAGCAGGTAGATAAGCAGGTAGTAAAAAATAATAATTGCCTGGGAGGGGTTCTCATCTCTATTTGCCACTAATTATGATCTCGAGTCAGATAGCTGAGGTTGTATTATATTCATATTTTTACAGAATTCATTCATTTATTTACAAAACAAGAAGACAAATTAATTAATAGTAGTTTTTTACCAATTTCAGAAATGTAAACTTTGGGTTTGACTATAAATATATATGACAGTGGTTTCTCAAATGGTTAAGTCTCTGGCTCACTGACCAGAAGGTTGGGGGTTCAAGCCCTAACACTGCCACACTGCCACTGTTGAGCCTTTGAGCAAGTCTCTTAACCCTGTCTGCTCCAGGGGCGCTGTATCTGGGCTGACCATGTGTTCTGACCCCATCTTCTTAATTGGGATATATGAAAATCTGTGCTATAAGGTACATGTGACAAATACTTACTCACTCATCTTCTATACTGCTTTATTCTATATACAGGGTCATGAGGGCCTGGAGCCTATCCCAGGAGTCTTAGGGGCACAAGACGGGTTCACCCTAGATATCGTGCCAATCTGCACATCCATTATTATGGGCAATTTGGGAATGCCAGTAAACCTAATCTGCATGTCTTTGGATGGTGGATGGAAACCCTAGTACCCGCAGGAAGCCCATGCAAACTCCATGCACACAGACCCGAGGCAGGAATCGAACCCACATCCTGGAGGCGCAAGGCGACAGTGCTAACCACTATGCCACCCATGTGAGAAATGATTGAATCTTAATCGTAGATAGAGTTTGTTTTTTTGTGATAAACAGGAATGGATAAAGAGACAGCCAGTGTTATTGTGTTCAACACCTAGTTAAAGCATTTTTCAAAATGATGGACTGCAGCCATTCCATCATCACGTTGCCCACACACATTAAAAGGAATACAATGTCCATTTACCTTCATTTCTTCTTTTTTTTATTAAGACAAATAGACATTTTTCACAGTGCACATTCACTTTCTCCGTTATATTTAATGTCTTTACTGAAAGACAGACTGGGCACATTCACTGAGAGAAAAAGAAGAACAAGAAGAAGCGAGTAGCAGGAAAATAGAGATGAGAGAGCTTTAAAATCATAGCCAAAAGAGGATTTGAGGAATCATGTAATAAACGAAATGTTTTGGGCTTCCAGTTAGGATTAGCAGCTATAATAAGCCTAAAGGATGTTGTTCTCTCATGGCATGAGCTTCAATCATAAGTGCCAATAAATCATGCACACCAATTTTAGCCATGCATGCATGCCCTGCCCATACACACTCCTAATCTACAAATGCAGACATGTAAATAGGTGCTTAGATACACAAAATCTGCTGGTATGAAGCCAAAGCATGGAAGGCAGCATTTGTGTACATAAGGATTGGGATTATCTACAAAAAAAAAATTGCATTAATAAATTCCTTTAAGCCAAAATGCATTTAAAACTTCAGGAAGCCTGAAGACAATTTAGTTCAAACTACTACTTTCAAATCATTGCACCATAACATTTGGTGTTTGACCGCCAAAGTTGGACCTTTGAGACAGTTCGAAAGGTCAGATAAAATAAAAATGTGGCAAACTTAATTTGCATAGAACAACTTGTATAGAAAATGTTGATCAACATAGAAGGTTGACAGAACTCTGTATTCATGTAAAGATGAGCATTTAAGCTGGTATTTAAAAGTAAAAATAAAAGAAAGAAATCAATCAATGAATGAATACATTTTTGGCGTTTTCATCTAGCGATGCTGTAAAGTCAAAATGCTAATGTCACTAACCAGAGGTGAAAGCTAATAGTGTTCAATTAGCATTATGTAAATTCCATTTCTTTGAAGCACATTGTTTCATGAATTATATTATTACAAAAATGCCTGAAGTCGTTTTAATACCAAGTTTTAAAATTGCTACCAGTCTTTTTTTTATCCGATTTTCTTCCTTAATTTAGCCAAAGCCAATTCCCACCCGTCACCAGGGCACTTCCACATCAAGGCTAAAACCACCAACCAGGGTGAAGGCTAACACGCACCATATAATATACCACCACCAACTGCATCTTTTCAAACTTTCAAATTTCTCAATAATATATAATATGTCCAAACTTAAGTTTGACATATAAAGCATTAGCATTGAATATTTAGGAATATAACAAAAAAAAAATCTCATAGATTCTTTCAGGTTAGATCGTATATCATGTACTGTAGGGCAAAAATAATTCTGTAAATATACTCGTCCTTGTGAATGATATTAAAATTTAAAGACTTCCGTGTACACTTTAATGTATGGTTTTTTGACCGTCATGTCCATGTGTGCCGTATGTTGAGCTTCTCATTCCTTTACTGTAAAAATAATAATGTCTGGGAAGGCTTTAAACAAGATTTTAGCTTATGAGGATCTGTTTATTCAAACACAGAGCTCAGGCACTGATATTGTAAAAGGGCTTAGACTTGACTGTAGTCACATTTAAGTTAATCCCAAAGGTGTTCAGTGGGGTTGTGGTCAGGGTTCTTTACAGGACACTCAAATTCCACGGTGTACTTTAAAGTGTGCACCAAATTTTCGCCATTCAGAATACTCACCGACATCCCCAGAGCAGACATCAATTCCTCCTTGTATTACTCCACTAACGTAAGCACTTCTGATACCTGGTGCTTCTATTGTGGAACATTTAGCATGTTCACTTTCAATGAAGTGATCAAACCGTTGCTCAGTTTCTTACACCATTTACAATTCCCTTTGAACTGAGCAGATTCGCTCCCTGCGGTTTGGAATCGTACTCAACATGCCCAAATAAACCGTGCAGTCCACTTCGCAGGGAAGTACTAGCCGGTCGAAACGCAGCTATTATTAATACTAAACCGATGACCTGAGTGCGATTCGAACTCCGGTTGCTGTGCTGAGAACACAAGGGGCCAGAAAAGAACATGCTGTTGATACTCTTATATGTGCATACATAATGGCAAACACCAAGAACACTTCAGTATATTACGGTTCGGTAATTTGGGAACTAAGCTGCAGCTCACTGTAATATTTTCAACAGAGAGGTAAGAGATGCGCTACAGGAGATACACAAGCTGCGTGCAGGGAAGCTGTTGTATGCATTCCGATCTCCGACGGGAACTCTAAACCCTGTTAGTAACTTAAGGGACCATGGACATCGTCCCGGTGAACCTCACTGCAATGTTGTTACAACAATATTACAACAGTAATTTAAGTTAGGCTTCCTGCCGGGGTGTCTCTTAACCTCATGAAGTAGAGTATCGACCTGCCTGGGAGATGGAAAGAAAGTGAAGAATGTGAAAGAAAACCGAGCGAAACGTGAGGAGAAATGATCGAAACTCCACACATACTGGAGCCCACAAACACACCGGGGACCTCCTGATCTGTGAGCCGCACCTTCAGCCGATGTCTATAAAACCGGCATTTTAATTACAAGGTAAATATTTCGAAAGTGAAAGCAATTTTGAATGAACATGTAAATGGGAAAGGTACGGCCCCTAACCTAAAGCTTTCACCTCGGCCTCAATCGGGCTATCAGTTCGATTAGAGCATGGTGAAAGCCAGAGGAACGTTATGTCTTGAAACTCGGTTCTCAATTTCCCTATTGCAGAGCAGGTTTAACCCCATGTAACCCTCACAGACATGTTTTATCATCCAGACACCTCATGCATTTATTGCTAGGTCTCTTTCTTGTGAGAATCTTATAACTGTACACATTTCTGCTCCTGCGCTCTGCTAGATTGCAGCCTCTAGTTGGCTCGGCAAGCTCTTTCTCATTTTCTCTAAAGATGGAGCTATTAATTTTGCTTTAGCCTCGTGCCACACGCACAAACACAACTGCCTGCAGAATGAGAGAAGCCCTGGTGTGCTTTCTTTCTTTCTTTCGTTCTCTCTTTCTTTCTCTCTATATCTCACTCCCCCCCCCCCCTTCCCCTGTTATGTGCTGTCTCTTTGTAGTATAGCACTGAATGGACTTAATGCACAGGTAGGGGAAAAATGACTTGCCATAGGGAAGATATAAAAGGAAACACATTGAGCTATAAAGCAAAGAGAGAGCAAGGAAGAGCATGTTAGCGTGGATAGATGGTGCGAGAAAGAGCAAAAGGAAATAAAGAGCGAGACAGCTGGTGAGAGATGATGTGTAAGAAGGCAAGAAAGAGAGGGAAAGTGGGTGGATAAAAAGGACGAGGCTGACTAGAGATGAAGAGACTCAAGAGCAGAGATGGAATAATTCGGAAAGCTCGGAGGTTTAGCCGTGTGAAAAGACCAAGAATAAATCTCTGTGTCAGAAATGTAATTCAAAAACACCTTAGCGAATGTTCCTCACCGTTCCTTTAAGAGAAGGATCTTTTCTGGATTCAGATTGAAGAACTTGACATAGCGATGGGAATTTAGGTCAAAAGTGTTTTGCTACCCGCTTTAAAGCTTTAAAGATTCATTCCATAGCCACGTTCTTCTTTTCTACCCCCCCCCCTCTCTCTCCTGCCACGTTTTTCTCATAATTAATGAAGAATATTTGCCTGTCAGAGCTGCTCTTAGGAAAGTTCAATCAAACGATCCTAACAAGCCTATCACGGAATGAATAATGTTGCTAATGGAGATTATTTTTGCCTGGTGAAGTCAACACCGGTTGCTTCTTATTAAGGTGATTGGATTACGTGAAAGTGGCTGGATGCTCCTGCAAATATAACAATACACCAAGGATCGCTTTATAACCATGTGCTGATGGGTTTTGACTCAAGTGTCCCTTTTGTAATAATAACAGTGCCACTCTGATAGCGGCAGATTCTGAGTAGTGGCATTACATTGACGTTGACGTTTTCTTTTGGGAGCTCGCGTCGGCATTCAGTGCTAAGTGCAATAGTCATTTTAGCAGTATGGACACTTGTCTTAGGAATATTCACAAGAAAATGAGGACGATATTGACTTTTTGTGTTTTGGTTTCGTCATTACATTGTTTATATAGAAGCACTTAAAAGTTCATTAGGCAAAAGACTAGACTTTTCTTTCATAAGCTCGGGTCTCTAATTAAGTTTTCTCACCTGCCTTGTTTGGGCTAGTTCATTTATAGTTCATTTTACTCCATGGTTCCGTTCATTTGAGCAGGTCTGAACATCAATCGCACATGAATTCAGACCAAAACGACCACACTGGTACCCTTTCTGGATGCAGACATCGGACAAAGTGCACATGCCTACAGAAGCCGATTAGATCAAATTTGCACAGTATTCTTTGAACTAGGTCCAAATTGAGGTTGGATCAAGGATCATGATATTGAATCCAGAGATTGTTTAAGACCAGACTGAAACACTTTCTGGATGTCGGCCGAGACCTTTTCTTATGAACTAAGAAGACCATTTCTTATGAGCTAAAAAATGTCTTTGGGTTAACCGTTTAGAGATGGTGAAAATCTATTTGGTTACATATTTCATTTGGTAATTCATGAATCACCACAGTAATCACAAATAATTTTGTAAAAATAAAATTTTTAATTCATACAGATAAATGTTTTTGGATTTGACGTGGTATGCAAATGTTGCTGCACTCTAAACCTTTCTACACAACCTACCATCGTGTGTGGTAGAAGCAAATTATGTGCTAAGTTTGTTTAGAATTATATACAGTGGAACCTTGGATTATGAGCATAATTCATTCTCGTATTCCAAAACACTCGTAAACCAAATCGAATTTTCCCATAAGAAATAATGAAGACTCACTCCACAGCGCCCCCCCCCCCCCCCCCCAAAAAAAGACATAAATACATAAAAATAATTATTACAATATATAAAGTAAAAATAAAACAAATTAACCTGCACTGTTTAATATATTGCTCAAAATATTACAAAGGTTATGGGCAAAGGCCAATTGTGCTTGTTTCTCTATGGTACAAAGCAAAATTTCCTTCATAGGATGTTCACAGTAAAGAACACAGATCTTTTTAATATATTTATGTCCTTGCTCCTGTCCCAGTCTCATTTACCTGACAAGCAAATGAAACATTCTCACATGACTTTTGGTTCGCTTGGATATTTTTTTGTGTGAAATAAAAACTGAACAAAATCCCAAATACACAAGGTTACAAACCAGATATACTGATTCAGACTAGTGCAGATGTTTACATTTGGGCTCAGAAAGAGATGCTTGAAATCATTTCTATGCATGTTTGCAAAACTCCATCTCAGGATCTGTAGTGGCTCGTTGAATATAGCGTCTATAAAAAGATTGACAAGAGGCGAATCCAAACACAAAACTGGGAATCAGGGAATTTTACAAATGTGTTTTCTCAAAGATTAAATACAATGCATTTTTGTTTATGATGAGAAATAAAAACTTTTTAAAAAAAAGACTATTGCACCTTTGATGCCTACTTGCTAGCTTGCTTTTTTAGCAAGAAAAAGTACAAACTCACATGTTCTGTTTGAACACACTATTAGGCAGAAAGCCACTTTTAGACTCTGGTTCCTTTAGAGTGCAGATATCCATACTGATGCGGGACTGAAGGTTCATTTGTTATGTTCAGTCAGTTCTTAGTCTGGCTTTTTACTTTATTTCCTTTCCTCCTTTCAATTCCCAAATTTTAAGCAGCTGTGCATAAAGTTCTCTCTGCTTCTGCACATCCTGCAGAATTTATAACATTGTTAATTGCATTTCTTTCCCTTTTCCCATCCCTTTCTCCCCCCCCCCTCTCTCTTTTTCTCGCTCTATCTCGCTCCCATTCCCCTTTTTCATCTCGTTTTGCCGAGCGCCGAAAGAGTGACAGCTTAATCAGAATTAATTGGGCAGTTGCACCATCCAACATCTCCCCCTGCTCTCCTGTAATGTTTTATTCATCTGTAATTTTGTAATGCAAAATTAATTGTATTTAATAATACATCGGTCCTGTATAGGTTGGAGACATGGACGATAGGGCACCATTGATGATAATTTCTGGATTGGCTAATGGAACGAAGTCGAGAAAGAAATAGGTGTACTAGAAAAAAAATGAAGTCGAGCAAATCGTTCAGAGGTGATGTAAATGTCCTGAAACTCACATCTGCAGAAATCTCCAAGAGGAAATATGGCTAATAATATTATATGATTAAATATGAATATATACTCATATACAGTGCGATTTCTGTTTTCTGTTAAAGTTGTGCCTATAATAAATATGTCCTAGAAAGAAAAAAAGAAAGCAAGGCATGTACAGTAAATAGACGGATAAACAGAACATTAAAAAAATTTCACTGCACCTTTAAAATGCGCATTGAGCAAAGACGGGTAATTAAGTGGGTGACTGCGGTACAGATAGCGGACTCTCCGTCTTGTAATGCGTGTATTCCTTTTTTGTGTGTGTGTGCTGAATTATTCAGAAAGGTAAAACTTGTCAGACAACACCAGTGGGGTGTGCGAGTTTCCCCACACATAATGTACACACGTGGACAAAATTGTTGGTACCCTTCGGTCAATGAAAGAAAAACTCACAATGGTCACATAAATAACTTTAATCTGACAAAAGTAATAATTAAAAAAAAATTCTATGAATGTTAACCAATGAAAGTCAGACATTGCTTTTCAACCATGCTTCAACAGAATTATTTTAAAAAATAAACTCATGGAACAGGCCTGGACAAAAATGATGGTACCCCTAGAAAATACTGAAAATAATGTGACCAAAGGGACATGTTAATTCAAGGTGTGTCCACTAATTAGCATCACAGGTGTCTACAATCTTGTAATCAGTCAGGGGGCCTATATATAGGGCTCCAGGTAGTCACTGTGTTGTTTGGTGACATGGTATGTACCACACTCAACATGGACCAGAGGAAGCGAAGGAAAGAGTTGTCTCATAGACAAGCATGTTAAAGGTAAAGGCTATAAGACCATTTCCTAGCAGCTAGATGTTCCTGTGACTACAGTTGCACATATTATTCAGAAATTTAAGATCCCTGGGACTGTAGCCAACCTCCCTGGACGTGGCCGCAGGAGGAAAATTGATGACAAATCAAAGAGACGGATAATCCGAATGGTAACAAAAGAGCCCAGAAAGACTTCTAAAGAGATCCAAGGTGAACTTCATGCTCAAGGAACATCAGTGTCAGATCGCACCATCCGTCGTTGTTTGAGCCAAAGTGGACTACATGGGTGACGACCAAGGAGGACACCATTGTTGAAAACAAATCATAAAAAAGCCAGACTGGAATATGCCAAACTACATGTTGACAAGCCACAAAGCTTCTGGGAGAATGTCCTATGGACAGATGAGACAAAAATTGAACTTTTTGCCAAGGCACATCAGCTCTATGTTCACAGACGGAAAAATGAAGCATATGAAGAAAAGAACACTGTCCCTACTGTGAAACATGGAGGAGGCTCTGTTATGTTCTGGGGCTGCTTTGCTGCATCTGGCACAGGGTGTCTTGAATCTGTGCAGGGTACAATGAAATCTCAAGACTATCAAGGGATTCTAGAGAGAAATGTGCTGGCCAGTGCCAGAAAGCTGGGTCTCAGTCGCAGGTCATGGGTCTTGCAACAGGACAATGACCCAAAACACACAGCTAAAAACACCCAAGAATGGCTAAGAGGAAAACATTGGACTATTCTAAAGTGGCCTTCTATGAGCCCTGACCTCAATCCTATTGAGCATCTTTGGAAGGAGCTGAAACATGCCGTCTGGAAAAGGCACCCTTCAAACCGGAAACAACTGGAGCAGATTGCTCATGAGGAGTGGGCCAAAATACCTGCAGAGAGGTGCAGAAGTCTCATTGACAGTTACAGGAATCGTTTGATTGCAGTGATTGCCTCAAAAGGTTGTGCAACAAACTATTAAGTTAAGGGTACTATCATTTTTGTCCAGGCCTGTTCCATGAGTTCATTTTTTTTTGTAATTCCGTTGAAGCATGGTTGAAAAGCAATGTCTGACTTTCATTGGTTAACATTCATAGAATTCTTATTTATTATTACTTTTGTCAGATTAAAGTTATTTCTGTGACCATTGTGAGTTTTTTTTCATTGACCGAAGGGTACCAACAATTTTGTCCACGTGTGTAACTGCAAGCTCAGGAACAGAGAGGCATTCGCTGAGACATGTGAGACTCCTCCTAACATTCAGCGCAGATGAAGTAGTGATGACTATGGGTTTTGCTGGGATGTGTTTTTGTTTCAGTTCCAGCTAGGATTGCAATTCCATAGTTCTTTTTTTAGACTTTCGCTCGACAGCGCTGGTTACTGCCAGTTATGTTTTTTGGCATTACCAATCTAGATGTCCACCGGTTCAGTGCACGATAGAACATACAACGTTCTGCCATAAAATTCACACCATGACAGGCTTATTATCAATAATGTTCCAGTAAACTGGTTAGAGAGGAACTTGGGCTCCCAAGGCTCACCCTCTCAGGAGGTCTTGGACATGAGGTCTTCTGGATTCATGCAGCTGCCCCAGTGACACAAGGGGAACTAGACAGTATTGGTGCGTTGCAATGTTTTGGCTGATCGGTGTATAATGTGTTTATAGATGTGTTTCTTTTCTTTTCTTTTTTTTCCTTTTCGTCTCCCCAATTTGGTCACTTGCCAATTCCCACCCATGAGCCAGCTCTCCCTATCATATACCACGTACCATACCAAGTCTGGAGAGGACACGCACCAACGCATGCTTCCTCTAAGACACATTAAGGCAACCTTTTTGACCTACTGTTCATGTTGTTTCACGTGATTGTGTAAAACACATAGACAAAAAGAGCGCTATCTGCCCTCTTCCACTCTAATAAATGGATGAACCTGGTTCCTACCATTTTGCAATCCTGCAGAAGTGATGTATGAAGCCGTGCACTGGAGCCATTGTCTTAATGGGCTTCTTCAATGTGAAAATTACCCTGCGATCAGGAGCCTCTCCTGCAAATGAGCCAAGAATCTATCTGGGTGCAGGCTCAGGTATTAAGGCCAAGTGTAAAACCATTCTCTATCTGCTCCCTTTCTTTTATATTTTGAAATTAGAATGTTTTCTAATGAACAGGCTGAAGTTCTGTACACCAGCCTGTTTAAAATCGAAATAAAAAATTGAGTCTGGATATTTATAATATTATTATTATATATTTATAAAAGCATGCTACTAATGAATTTGTAACACAAATTGAATCAGCATCTAATGTAGGTATCCTGATAGTGTCCTGTATCCCTAACAGAAAGTGCACCACAGCCTACGGGTCTGATCCGTGCAGGCGCCACCAATAACCCAAAGGATCCGCCACTTACATTCCAGTACCAGACACCACAGCACATCTCCAGAGCTCCTTATGGAGTCATGCCCTGAGGGGTCAGACCTGCCCTGTGGCACAAGGGTAACCTACCCAATACTGGGCATGATGTTTTGCCTTATTGCTGATCGATATATAGGAGTTCAAGTGAGATTTTGGTTTGGGCCTCTGGCACTGCAATAAAACCCTTCTGAAAAGTTGTAGCTTTCCAGCTCACATGCCACTTCTCGGCAATGTCATCTAAAATAATACACAAATTCTGTGCGTCCTTTTCTAGACTGGTCATCCTGCATGTGTGTGTGCGTGTGTGTGTGTGTGTGTGTGTGTGTGCCTCCTGCAGTTGCTTTGTGAGCTTGTGTGGTGAGCTTGAAGGACTTGCCAAATACACTGGCAATGAGCACAGTCTCAGAGACAGGGACTCATTGTGCTGCTTCTTGTATAAGATGAGAGCTGGTGCGTGTGTGTGTGTGTGTGTGTGTGTGTGTGTGTGTGTGTGTGTGTGTGTGTGTGTGTGTGTGTGTGTGTGTGTGTGTGTGGGCGTTTGTATTCCATTGAAAGGCTGGGAGATGAGAAGCTGTTGAGTTCAAGAGACACATGGCCTGTTATGGGGTGTGTGTGTGTGTGTGTGTGTGTGTGTGTGTGTGTGTGTCTGTGCAGTGATAATTGACCCTCTCTGACACCTACGAAGAGCTCTTATCACCAGAGCAAGCCCTAGCTTGCTGTTAGTTAGTGCTCTCTCTTTATATTTTAAAAAAGCTTCTTTTTATAGCAGCAATCATTTCGAACTTAAAAGGCTACTTTTAAGGCAAACAACCCTATTATACGTTTAAACCATGGAGCCAAAGATCATGGGTTCTAAATGTATCCAGTGCAAGACTAAGTTTGATTTATCAGTTCGTCTCACGTTAATACGTATTAACATTGCAATGGATTTTAATGGATTCCCCCCGAAAAATAACAAATTCTAAGTGAATCCACTGAATCATGTACTTTACCTTTACTGGTGTGACAAGGAATAAAACAAACAGTATGTGCTGTTATGGGAACATAATCCACAACGGGTTGGTGTGGTGTCTACTGATGTGAAGCGGAGTTACTGTTACTGTTACTGTTGCCACGCCAAAGTGAATTATTCTCCCAATCACTTTCTATACAGCCGCTATAAACAGTCGTCCCCTCTGCAGACTCTCACAACTTTTTGAACTGCTGCCTCACAAGTCAGTGAAATAGTGGATAGAAAGATAGAAATAATAATAAAAAATATATTAATCCTGAAAACAACTGCTATCTGCCCTCTTTTACATACATACATACAGTGATTACGAAGTGACCAGGCGTGTTGTCATGTTGATCTGTAAAGTCTTCTTCAGTGGACTTACCCTTAAGACCTCTATTGGAGTTAAAGTATGAACAGTCTTAGGGCCAGTTCATGTTTGAAAATGATTCCTCATGCTCTTTCACGACTTGCATGCCAGGACAATCAAAAAGAAAGGAAAAGAATGAATTTGTGTAATAAATTGGTCGTTTAGTACACTCAGTTCACCAGCTGTCTTCATTTTATTGCCACATCCTGTAACGTTGCTGAGTCTAGACCAGACCGACTGAAGCGACCCCAGATGATAACACTGCCTCCAGAGGCTTGTACAGTGGACACTATGCATGATGGGTGCATCGCTTCATGTGTTACCCTTCTTACCCTGACATGCCCATCGCTCTAGGATAGGGTCAATCTGAACTCATCAGACCATATGACCTTTTTCTATCGCTCTAAAGTCCAAGCTTTATGCTCCCTATGAATCTGATTAGTTTCACTAACGAGTTTGGATCCCACCTTTCTAGGGATTTAACTGTTTAGCACTTTCCTTCCAATATCTAATAATTACAGTGATTTCAGGCATTTTCCTTAATTTTTTTTCATTATCAAAACAAACAAACAAAAATATTATTATTAATAATAATAATAATAATAACAATAACAATAATTTACTTTTATTTATTAATGCAGGCCAATAATGTGACTTTCTGAAACAGAATAACATATTTTCTTCTGACTCTGAAGAAAAGAAGTGAGAAGCTACACACTGAATCACTTATGATCAGCTGGTCATGTTACCAGCTGACATACAGTATATCAATCACTGCTTTTACTATGCAATTAAAGCATCCAAATAAGTATTTAAAGGCAAAGGGTTGATGACATTTCCCTAGTTTTTCTGTTTACACTCACTCCGTTAACTTCGGTTATGTGTTAGCTGCCTGGGGTTTTTCCAATAATTATGTATTTTTACAACCTCATCAGCCATAACATAAAAACCTACCGTCTAGGTTTTGGATTCTCTTTGTGGGCGTGGCTATGCAGGGCCTCTTGTGAGAGTGCTGTGATGTCTGGCATCAGGATGTGCGCAGTGGATTCTTTGGGTGCTGTAGGTATAGTGGGGCCTGCATGGATTCAGACTTGTTTGACTGGTATATCCTATGGGTGATTGGGATCTGGGGAGTTTAGATACCAGATTGGACGCCGTGGGCTCTTTGCCTGCTTTGCTTTCTGCATTTTTTTTTTTTTTGGTGTATTGGCTTTTCCGTGAGATCGGACCAGATGGGCTGGCCTTTGGTCCCTGCACGCATTGGTGAGCCTTGGGTGCCCATGATCATGTTGCCAGTTTGCAGTTGCATAGTTGGTGATCAATGTTGTTCAGTTCACCTGTGGTGGCTGATCACTGTATATACAAACAGCTTAAAATTTAAAGTTCACTTGAGTATATTACAGTATGCATTCATTTACCTCACTAAGGTTATGGGTTATACTTTATTCAATGTTTTCTGCCTTGTGATCTGTAATCCGACCTATTTCTGGATTGTCAAGTAAACATGTTATCACTGAGAAAACGATAGCGCCAGCGGTATATGATGTATAACGAAAAGGAAAAGTAAATTGAAGACATATTTCATGTTTTTCAAATAAAGCAGATGTGTGTATCAAGTCACCTGGAAAAGAGAAACAGAGATAGAACGGACACAACAACTCTCAGCCTGAATGATGCTGAATCTTTCTCACTTGCTGTTTTTTTCCCCCCTTTACATGCTGCCACATTCTCCCCTCATTTCTCTCTCTCTGAATCTCTTCCCCTTCCCCCAATACCACCACAACGACTCTGATCAGGCTGAAAGGAGATAGTAGCTAACGATTTTACGTAAGCACATGCTTCTACCAAAATGTGTGTGTATATGTATGTCTGTGTGTGTGTTAAGGAGATTGGTAATCCTGCGTGGGAGAAACATTTGGTGTGCAGAAAGCCAGAAAAAGAAGGAGAGATGAGGTGGAATGTAGCCTGAGGAAGGGATGAGTAGAGAGAGAGACAGAGACGGAATGGAAAGAGAGATAGTTGGAGAAAAAAAAAAAGAGGATATGCCTCTGAGAGACGAAGTGAAGATGAAAGAAGTGAGGAGAGGGAAGTGTAAGAGGAAAAGAAAAAGTCAATTTAGGAGAAGATGATGCAAGAAGGGTGGGAGAGGAGAAGTAAAAGATAGCTAATAGGCTGACAGTTTACTGGCTCTGACAAATTCCTTTTAAAATCGCATTCCAATTTGTAATATTTAAAAGTTTTTATATCTTGCTACTCTGAAATATTATCCTCAGCCCGAAGCTTAAACACTAGCAGAAACAATACAATATGGTTTTGCATCACATCAACCTTAAAAAGTGAAACTGTTGCTTTTTGAAGTATAAAAAGTAATTAAAATACAATTTCAAAACTTTATCATAAACTTTGACTTCGATATGTTCTAAAAGTATTTCCAACTAGTTTGCGTCTCTCAAATTTAGGTATATTTTATATGACCAACCTACGATTATTCTTCTGTCCACTACATGTGGTTACTACAGTACCTGGGATATATCCTGAAGGAGTTCCCAGAGGTGTCGAGTACCTGTTGGCTGCTTTTTCCTTCACTCTCCACTCCAATTCATCCCAATTGGATTTAGATCGGGCGATTGTGGAGGGCAGGTCATCTAACGCAGCACTCCATCATTCTGCTTCTTGGACAAATAGCTCTTGCATAACCTAGAAGTGGATTTGGGGTCATTGTCCTGTTGGGAAAAAAAAGATGGTCTCTCATTAAGTACAAACCAGATGGGATGCTGCAAATTGTTGTGCTAGCCATGCTCGTTAAGTGAGCCCTCAATTTTGACTAAGTCACCAACAGTTTCAACAGCAAAGCATTACCACACCATTACACTTCCTCCTCCTCCATGCTTCTGAGTGGGAACCAAAGGACAGTTTTCCACTGATCTTGTGTCCATTCCTCATGTTTCTTGACCCAATCAAGTCTCTTCTGCTTGTTGTAATGGTTTCTTTACTGCAAATTGACCATGAAGGCCTGACTCACGCAGTCTCCTCTGAACAGTGGATGTTGAAATACTGTATTCTAAAAACCTATCCTCTGCAGTAGATGTAGATCTTGCCTTTTCTTTCCTGGGACGGTCCTCAGAAGAGCCAATTTCATCATAGCATTTGATGGTTTTGGTGACTGGGGATACCATCAAAGGTTTTAAGACTTTTTAAAGTAATGATGGACTGCCTTTTTTCTTTACCAACCTGAGTGTTTCTTGCCATAATATGGATTTGTACAGAAGTTGTAGAAGAACTAATAAGGCTATTGGCTTTGTACTAATCCTTCCTCTGCATAAGACAAGTGATGGTCTAAAGCACATTAAGAAGGCAACAAATGTCACTAATTGACTCTTGACAAGCCACACCTCTGAACTGAACACCTATCCAGGTGACTACCCCATGAGAGAAGGCTATGAGTGTTCCAAGCAATCATCAAGCTATCGTCATCTAAATGTACAATAGCTACTTTGGACAATCAAAAGTATAATATATACAGTGGAACCTTGGATTATAAGCATAAACGGACTCGTATTCCAAAACACTTGTAAACCAAATCAAACCTTCCCATAAGCAATAATGAAAACCTTTAAAAAAAAGTGAAAATAAATCCCAACAGATAAGTGTTTCCGTTTGTGCGCGCAGGCGCTGTGTATTTGTGTGTGTGTATGTGTGTGTGTGTGTGGAATTAGCCCCTTTCCTTGCCTTGTCTTACACAGTAAAACTCCTCCTCCCTCCCCCCACCTCGCTTTTTAAGTTTCACAACAAACACACACACAACGGAAACACTGTTTTAACAGGAAAAAAAGAAATCTCTCTAATGACACTCGCCTGAGTGCACACTAACGGAATCACTGCTGTAAAGTAAAGTAAAAAAAACAAACAAATGAACCAGCACCTTACCTTTGAAAAGAATCGCAACAGAACAGAGTTTCTGTGTGGAGCAGAGTGTGTGATTCTGTGTGAAGCCGGGGAGGGGGGATGTAAAGGTGAGAGAGTGTGTGTGTGTCGATGTGTGTGTGTCGGTGTCAAAAAACTCGGCACTCGTAAACCAAGACATGCTCGTTTTTCAAGTCAAAATTTATTAAAAATCTTTGCTCGTCTTGTGGAACACTCGTAAACTGAGTTACTCGCAATCCGAGGTTCTACTGTATGTATGTTTATATTATATTTATTAATTATATTATATATAATTTTTTGTCTAATACATAATTCTGCCGTAAGGCTGCCGTTTATCACCGGTATTACACATAAAGTGAGGAACTTATGCAGAGTTTAGTAATTCAGGTATTTACTGTAGGTATTTGTAATAATTTTGAGGTGATACATATTGGCAAATAAACAGACCACTTGTTTCATTGTTTGCAATTGGTCTAGATAAATAGATTTGAATACAACTTGTTACATTTAATAGTTACACATTGTAGTTTAAATTTCGGACGCAATATGCCACAAAATAATCACAATGCGATTTATTGGTCAAATTGTTCAGCCCTAGAGCCTTTCTATTGTGGTACTGTCTCTCTGGTCACAACTTTTAAAATAAAAAAATATATACATATTGCTTGTGCAGCAATTGATGGAACATTTGAACAGAAGGCTTTATTAATAAAATGCTTAATTAGACTAACATGTTAGACTCGTGTTACATGACTGAAAGTCAAAATCTAAAAAAAAAATTCTGAGAATATTCGAAGAGACACCCTTCCTAACAGCCCTACCGTGCAATGTCTCCATGTTTTGTGTTTGTGTAAGAGAGAGGGGTCTGAAATAAAACCAAAAATATCTCCAAGTCCTATTCATCTATATTCATAAGATACAGTAATGCAGCATGACATTTTCCGAGTCATATTTTGGGCAAGATGTGACTCTGGAAACTTTGCGCATGGAGCTGCTCTCACGAATCTCTTTCTGTCTCTCTGGTCACAGTATGTATATATGTGTGTGTGTATATGTGTGTGTATGTGCATGTGTGCATGTGGTGTGCTCTGTGCATATTCTTTGCCTATTTCTTCCCAACTTTATTGATTTGTACAAGGACAGACTTGAGGAAAATCATTATGGGCCGTGATGCCAACGTTGCTCAGTTCATCAGATTACAGATGGTGGGATGTGTGTGTGTGTGTGTGTGTGTGCGCATGTGCATGTGTTTGTTTGCTCACGTCTGTTTGCTCATTCTGTTCTCCATATTCTTCTTTTTTAGGCATGTCTAATGTGTCCTAGTTTCATTACATGCTACCGGATTGCATCATCCTACTAAATAGTCTAGTAAGCAAACTACGTACACAGAAGTGTTTGGTCATTTCGCCTGGGTGATGATAGAGCTGTGCAAAATCTTGGTTGTTATGGTAGGTGCACGAGTCAGAACAATTTTGAACGGCTCAAGGACATGCAGCGAAGAATTACCTGATCTAAGTAGTATATTTTTGGCTTATTTATTAGGTTTGTCACTGAATTGGAATTTTAATTGCAGCTAGTGTAGCTTGTTGGTTTGGTGATCTTACCATTAATTGAGTCAAGGGGAAGATGTGGGGTTCACAATAAATGGGGTATTAATGCATCACAGGGCACACACTCACACTCACATGCTCATTCACACCTACAGGCTGTTTGGAAACTGGAACCTCCAGGGTCTGGGTTTGATTCTTACCTCGGGTGTGTGTGCATGTATGTTCTCCTGGTACTTGGTGGGTTTCCTCTGGGTTCTCCAGTTTCCTCCCACAGTCTGAAAACATGCAGATTAGGTAAACTAACCAAAGAACCTGCAAACTCCATGCGCACAGACCCGAGGCAGGAATCGAACCCAGACTCTGCAGGTACAAGGCGACAGTGCTAACCACTAAACCACCATGCCATCTGATATACAACAATCTCATCTTTAACTCAGGCCTCCTTACTATTTATTAGCTTGGTCGTTAGCTACCTTGTCGGTTTGGTCAATTTACCTTTAATGAAGTCCTCATCACATCCACATTTATGTGTAAATGTAGCCCGCAAGAAGAAGAAGTATTTTGTATATGCAATAATCTTGAGATTTTTAAGTCGTCATCATGCAAGAATAAAGAAACTGTCTGGCTTTTTTATGTACTGTAGTACTTGTATGGCTCTTATTGTCCAGGGGATATACAGACTGCTATTTGCAGTAAATACATATAATCATGTTTATGTTTTGATTATACAGCCCAAAATAGCTCAAATGTTTTCTGTGAGATTGAATAATAATAAATAAATAAAAAATCCCGTCTGCTCCCTGTGGATATGCAAATGTACATGTAACACATGTTCAACAGAACAATAATGATCACCAATTATACACCAGCGAACTGGTGACAGGTTCATTGGCAGCCAAGGATCACCCATGCCCACAAACAAGTCTGATCCACTGGGTTCCCATCCAGGGCATCTAAAGGATCTACCGCCTCTGGGGTGTGCCGTGCCAGATGCCATGCCATGAGGTTCCAGAGCCGCCCCAATGGCAAAAGGGGAAAAAAAACATTCTATGAATCTTGGGAATATTTTGAATATTAGTTTTTGGTTGCATGAGTTGCTCAGAGCATTATAATTCAAACTGAAAAAAAGAAATAATCAGGGTGTTTCCTAGCCACTATGCTTGCACTATTAGCTTGCTGTCTTAGTAGGACATGGGGATGTATTTAAATTGCATAAGTCGTGCATTTTTTTTTTTAATGAGGGCAAAGGTGTCGAAATGGCTGTTCCATGCTATTGTTTTACTAATGATTTGGTTTTCTAAAGATTAAAAGCAGGTCAATATTTGTGTTCTTTAAACTCCAGTAGCCTTTGACCCGGCTGTCTGGGGGCCTTGTTATTTTCAGCATCTGGGCTTTATGGCGACCTAATGGAGACAAAAGACTTGCAACATCTGCTGATCCCTCCAGCCTGTCCGCAAGCACACACTCATTCAGCTCTCCATCCCGGCACAGTGCTGCACAATGCAGGCTGGTGACACATCCTATACAATGAAGCACCAACAAAAGGGTTATAAAACAATTAAATGCAAAATGACGTTTGACCTCTGATCAACGCATCACAGGCCCATGAGTGCATTTGGTTTAATGCTATTCAATGAATTGACACCATGAGGAAACATTCCAGTACCAGGCCGGTGCTTTTAAGTTTAAAGAGATGATGCGCCATGGTCCGGTTTTTCCATACGAACGGAGCGTTTGCTGGATGGCTAAAGTTAGACCTGAGTGCTCTGTTTTGTGAGATGGGATAGAGTTGTCGCTCGGTGGGATGTCTGTGGAGGGGAGCAGAGCCCCAAGATTGCCAGTAATTACTCTCTGACTCACATTAGCCAGCCATCTGCTCTTGAGAATCACGCCATCTCTCACAGAGAGAGAGGGAGAGAGAGAGAGGGAGAGAGAGAGAGAGGGAGATTTTATACATTTAGACTGCACTTAATGCTGGACTCAATTCATTTGAATTCAAATTCAACTTATGTTTTAATTGTAATTTGCTCTTTTACTGAAGGAAAAAGCCTAATGGTTCTGCCACTAGCTACTGAGTTATTTAAGCTTAAAGTCTGAGAAAATGAATAGAACAAATGGAATGTAAGATGCATTTGTTTAACATGTTTAATTGCCAAAAAAAAAAAAAAAGGCAAACTAAAGAAATCTGTCATGTATGTGTGGACCTTTCGTTCATTTTTGACCACAATCACCACTATGAAACAACTCATGCAATTATGCATTCACCATGAAAAATGTTAAAGCTGTTAAAGCGTTTAAATGTACAGACGGTTTGACGGGGCTTTTACTTTAAGTCCAAAATAAAAATGACCACAAATTTAAGCAAAAAGTGAGAAAATCTATTATTAATAACCACATTAAGCATAAATAAATTTCAAGAGTGAGTGTTTATTCAATTGTCATTTAAGAAATAAAAAAAAATATGTTGAATGTAGTGTATACGAAATGTTTCATTTTATAAAATATCACAGTATACACAATTTTCTGACTTTTGGCACAACAAAAGTTCTCTATGATAAAATATTTAATGTAAAAAAAAACAAAAAACTTCCATGTTGTTGACATTCAAGTCCATGATATGTTCTGTAAGATAGGACATTATGCCATTTGGACACCAACATTACCAATGCATCATTATGTGTGTGTGTGTGTGTGTGTGTGTGTGTGTGTGTGTCTGCCCTGTGATGGATTGGCACCCTGTCCCGCCTTGTGCCCTAACTTTCCTGGGATAGGCTCCAGGCTCCCCGCGACCCTGAATAAAGGATAAAGCGGTATAGAAGATGAGTGAGTAAGTGAGAGTGAGTGTTCTGCCAGTGGAACATTCAAGAATTCTCCTCTTTAAGATTCTCCCATTAGGAATCGCCATAGAGGATTGCCGCATTTAATTTGGCACAGGTTTTTACATCAAAAGCTCTTCCAGATCTTTCAGAACCCTCCTATTTTTATCTGGCTTGGGGCATGCTAAATGCCGGGCCATGGGCTAAGGCTCCTGCAACCCCATCAGCTACGTAGCAGGGAAGTGAACCCAGGCCTTCCATGTGGCAGGTGAGAAACCTACCACTGACTTAGGAATCACCATGATCAGGCTGGTGATTAGTATATTGGTGATGCTAAGTGCTAAGTGGGTGGAACAGACAAGAGGGAAAATGAGGTTGCTGCTGAGGTTGTTACATAAACAACCGATTCTTAAATTGTATTTTCAGCCCCTTTCCAGCCTGTCATAGTAAAACTCATTCATTCCTATTTAATTGAATCTACATAATTTAATTTAACTTAATTGGATGAAATGAGGAGTGGGTCAGGACTTTTACACAGTACAAGTTTAAAGGGTTAAGTTAAACGCAGTATGACTGTATAACTGTATGATAAGGATATTTTTATTAGTGCATTTCTGGAAGCAACCAGATGTAAGTGTGTGTTATGTAGCGCTTTAGTGTGTTAGTGTGACGCTGATAGGATTTAGCCACCCACGCCTTCAACATTATCCCCTAAAGTCAGATTAAATGCTTGTCTGTCTCTCTCTGTGTGTGTGTGTGTGTGTGTGTGTGTGTGTGTGTGTGTGTGTGTGTGTGTGTGTGTGTGTGTGTATACGCGTGTGCATGTGCATGCTATGCAGTCAGGAGTAAACTTTTGGCCTGCAATGTTTATGAGGCTCTGATGAGCAGCAGGGGCTCATGGGTAATGAGATGAATGCAAGATGATAATCTGTGGAAGACAAATGTGATTTCCTGTACCGGGGCTGAGATTTGAGTTGGAAATACGTACAGCTGCTCATGGATAGACAGAAAGAGATATCAGAGACAGAGAGAGAGAGATGGCGAAAAGATAGTAAATTTGATTTCCTGCAATAAAATTGCTATTACTTATTTCCCTTCCATATAACAACACTTTATATGGTAATCTTTGGGCTCTGTGTAATATTATGGATTTTTATCCAGTCTATTTCTTTTTGTTTTTTAAAGTTTCCTTAGCTATGTTTCTTAGGCAGAAATGTTAGCCAATGAATGAACTTGAAATACAGTCACGCGTTTAATGGCATGTGATGCCGCCACTGTAACAGTTTACCTGAAAACATCCCCCCCCCCCCACCCCCCGAGCTATGATTGGTCATTGGGAAACCGTGGTGATCTGTGATTGGTCATTGGTAAACAGAGGTGATCAGTGATTGAGCGTTGGTAAACAGAGGTGATCAGTGATTGTTGGTAAACAGAGGTGATCAGTGATTGTTGGTAAACAGTGGTGATCAGTGATTGTTGGTAAACAGTGGTGATCACTGATTGGTCGTTGGTAAACAGAGATGATCAGTGATTGGGCGTTGGTAAACAGAGGTGATCAGTGATTGGTCGTTGGTAAACAGAGGTGATCAGTGATTGAGCGTTGGTAAACAGAGGTGATCAGTGATTGTTGGTAAACAGTGGTGATCAGTGATTGGGCGTTGGTAAACAGAGGTGATCAGTGATTGTTGGTAAACAGAGATGATCAGTGATTGGGCGTTGGTAAACAGAGGTGATCAGTGATTGTTGGTAAACAGTGGTGATCAGTGATTGTTGGTAAACAGTGGTGATCAGTGATTGGGTCGTTGAGTGCTGTATCAAGTTAAAGACAGAAACTAGCGTCTAGTCAAAAAGACACCAGTTTTTTTGTCAGGATCTTTTTTAAATGACTGATGCTTAAGTAATCTTAAAATCCACCAAATTTCAAGCAACAAAGCCTTTGTTGGTAATCAGGTAATAATATAGTTCCGATTGGATTCGTATATATATTAATTGCTAATTGAGGAAATATTTCCCTCCCAATAGTAATACTCGGACAATTTTGAACTTATGAGGTAATTGTGTGATGATATACGCATGTGGGTAAATGAATCTTGTAGTTTCAGTGTGATTCCAAAGACACCTACCCAGGTTGGCTGTTGGGCTGCACATACTCTCACACATTATGTACACATTCATATACAGACTAATTAAAATAATTATAATAATAGACTGTTCTCATATTTGGGTGAAAGAACGATACTGATTGTGCTTTAGAGTAACTTTAAAATTGATTGATCATTAGTTTGTCTCATACTGAAAACATGTTAGTTTTTGAATAGTATTCAAATGAAGTAAACCTTGAGGGTGATTTTTTTTGTTTGTTTGTTTGTTTTTGTCGAAAACCATATAATAATAATATAATAATACCATCAGTTATGAATAGTGTTTCAGCTTTATCCCAGCCTATTACACAGCATGCGAAGAATGGAGACTCCTAAATAAGCTAAACTCCCCTTCACATCATTTTAAATCCTTTATATGAAAGTGATAAAGGAATTAAAAGTAGCACTTCAAAATAAACATGCATATACATGCGTAAACAAACAACCTTCTGGTTACTATAAACACCATTAAGTTGTTATTTTTAATGTGTGTATATTCTTTCCCCCTGTACTTTAATATGTCTGAGTCCTCTGGGCATATAGTGTTGTAAATGTTCCTCATATATCACTTCGTTTTTGGTTTTTCCTCTCTTACACAGACACGCATGCGGAGATTTACACATACATAATTTCTATGCCTGCATAGTCAGGGATTATGAAGCACACACATAAAAAGTCCTTCCACCAAGTCACCCCTCACCTCCCTCACAACTCAGCACTTCCCCACACCCACACACAGACACACACAGTAATAACACCGTGATAGCAGTGATTGGGTGTGTTTTGCAGCCCCTGGCTCTCTGGCTCTCTGACCTGTGTGTATGAGAGGAAATTGATGGCTGTCGTTATCTCCGCGCGGTCCCTGCAGCGGGATCACGCCGGCGTACACCGCCATTATTTTTATACCGCGTGATAATATCATAAGCTCTTCAGCTAAACAGGTCTCAGAGATTGTGTTTCGATGGCACTCGCCTGAGGTGTAAACACACGCGTGATGGGTGATTCTTCAGTGCAAGCCCTAACACGGCACTCGCGCACAGAATAGGTCGTGTTTATATTTGGAGCGAAACCCATTTTTATTAATACAGATTTTAATCTTACAAATATTGACGGAGATTCTGCCTCTCGTGTCTTTTCGGCCGTTTGTTTGTCTGTATCGCGCATGCAAACGAACAGTTAATAAGATGGGAACTTCAACAAAGAGTACCAGAGTGGAAAAATACCACAAGTCCGCCATCCAGTTATGACCCAGCGATGAAATGAAAAGGCTTCATGTCCTGCTGGCTTAGTTGCCTGGGACGAACTGTTATGAATAAAAATTGAAGTGAATCATGCAACATCTGATGCGAAACAAATGAAATTCAGACAGCGGCGGGAACATGGAACATGAGCTAACATGATCCGTTAGTACAGTATGTGGGCCCTGGTTCTGAACTTGAACTTGTGAATATTAAATTCATTCAGTTTTCTAGGTATTCTAATAATAATAATAACCATAACATTTGCAGGAAAAAAATCCTACAACTTTTTTATTAACGTTATAATAAGGTTATGAAAGAAACCTTTATTACAGGATTTAATTTTAGAGCATTATAAGATATTATTTGTTGAATCATACATCCTGATCTTATGTTCTGTGTAAACTAGGATGTAGGTGGAGCTCAGAAGCATAAAAATGAGATTTAAAAAATTTTTTTTCTTGTGAACAGCTTTTTTTTGTCTTTTCTTTGCTCCTTTTCTTTTGATCTGCAAGGTATTGCAACTGGATTTTTATTTTACACTGGATGTCCTGGGTTGGACTGCCGCAAACCAACCCAGGCACTGATGATGCCCCCTCATTGGCTGGGTGTAAACACTAAATAGACGAAAGAATGTGTCGCAACCTGCAGTGACGATGCATTCAAGTACTTCAATATGGAGTTGGTCCTCCTTATGCAGCTATAACAGCTTCCACTCTTTTTGGAAGGCTGTCCACAAGACTTTAGAGTGTTTCATTCATTCTGTAGAGCATTTATGAGCTCAGGCACTGATGTTGAATAAGAAGGCCTGGCTCACACTCTCCGTTCCAGTTCATCCCAAAGGTGCTTGATGGGGTTGAGGTCAGGGCTCCGTGTGGGCCAGTCAAGTTCTTCCACACCAAGCTAATTAATCAGTCCTTGATTTGGTCATGTTGGAATAGAAAAGGGCCTTTCCCAAACTGCAGCCACAAAGTTGGAAGCATAGAATTGTCCAAGATGTCTTGGTATGCTGAAGCATTAAGCTTGCCCTTCCCTAGGGATACGGGACCTGATTGAAACACCTGAGTTCAGTAATTAAGGTCAGGTCAGGTTTGGCCAAATACTTTTGTCCATATATGGGCATAGGCTTAAGGGCCTTGCCAAAGGGCCCAACAATGGCAACCCAGCAGTGGCGGACCTCGAACCCATGACCCTCTGGTCAGCAGCCCAGAGCCTAGTGACTAATGCTTAAGGTGTAAGAAATTTTTGAGTAACCGGAATAAGCAGTTTTGACAACATATAGTCATCTAGTCAAGTACTTTTGAACGTCGAAAAGTCCGGAACCAGCTCAAAATATTGCACTGCACATACTGTATATGTTGTTTTTTTGTGACAATTTTTAAGATGTGATTGCAAAGTTTTTGTTCTTTAATATTTTAGAGCCTTTTTTTTATGTGCTGCTTCACCTTGTTTGTAACATGAGCACGAGGCAGAGTGGTTCCTACCCCAATGTGATTTTAGGAATATGTGGTTGGTCAGATTTAAGAGAACATACAGTATTACGTATAGATTCTATAAAAATATTCGGTTTCTCATCAAATTATGATTTAATCACTAAATGTAATTTAAACCAGTTTCTAACTACTGGATAGGATTGCATAGAGCGAGCGTGATCAATTCATGCAATATTAACGTGATCCGATTATGTTATAGAATCTCCTGAGGTTGTTAGCGCTGAAAGGAAGAAATAACTATAGCATTAAATTAACATGATTAAACCACATGCGGTAGAATAATGAGCGGTGAACATCACAATCTCATAACGGCAGTACAAGGTTTTTGATCATGAGCTCGGTAAGAGCGCAGCGTTCGGTTTTATTCAGGGCTTTGAAATGACATGATCAGATTGCGTTGGATGCGCGGGAGCAAATTGCATTAATATAATTCAGCTCAATCACGTGGACCGGATGTGTAGATTTTTTTCCACTTTGTTGGTGCTTGATGCAGTTCTCATTTTTGACCACTAGGTGCAATAAGTCTTAAGGTGCAATTGTGCCATTCTGTTAATCTTTTTTATTTTTTTTTCCACCTCTGCCTCTCCCGATGAGCTAATATTAAATACAGTTCGGATTACTTATCAGTGATGTTTGAATAAATAATCGTGCATATATAATTTTATATATAAAATATATATTTTTTTTATGTTTGTCATACTTAAATGATTGAGACGCTGTGAAATGAAATTAAACATTTTAATCCCTTCAATGTGGCTGAACTAAACCAATTCTGCAAAGAAGAGTGGGCCAAAATTCATCCACAAGATGTGCTAAAATCTTAGGGGGCAATTACTTTTTCACATAGGGGTACGTAGGTTTGAACAGCTTTTTTCCCTAAATAATTAAATCATCATTTAAAAATAGCTTTTACTCAGGTTGGTTTTGTGTGATATTAAAATTCATACAAATATCCTTTAAAAAAAAAAAAAAAACAGGAAGGGGACAAATACTTTTGCTCGGCACGGTAGCTAGTATACTAAATGTTAGCTAGCTAGCTGGCTTACATTTTATCCATCCAGAATGTGTATTACCAGTTACTTAAATGTTAGCATCCATGTTACTCTGGATCTCTTGTGTAAAAAAAACAAGCAGGCTTAAACAAGGCAATTAGATTTTCCCCTTAATGTGACCTCATATAAGAGGACACGCCTCCCCCCGGCTTGTTGCTCAGCTCTGCTGTTCCCTGTTAGTGTTGTGGCTCAGCAATAGACACTGAAATGGCATGTTGGCAAGAGGAGTGAAATAAGTGGAGAAAAGACAAACCTTATCTGAAGGGTATTTCAGCTGGGGCATTAACACACACACACACATTTTTAAAGGAGCTCTGAGCCTCGTGTTAACTTGTTAAAGACATAGTAAAATATAGACCCTTTAGATCATTTAAAAATATTCATGTACACTTTAAATATGGATTGAACACCTGCGAGTTTCTATCTGAAACCCTTTTTTTGACAGCTTGAAATAATCTATTAATGATTTTCAGTGTTCCTCCTTATAAGTTCAGCCAGGAGTTTTTAGAAACCTGATGTAGATCAAACAGAAGTGGAGGCTGGGATGAGCCAGTGGTTATAAATCTATATACAGTTAAAGTATGTATACCTAATAAACTGGAAAATAGGTGTATAGACGTCCATTTTTTTTCAATAGCCCTAAATTTTAGAAATCTGCAGCCATCACTGATACATTTTGGCCTCCATGTGTGTGTGTGTGTGTGTGTATATGTAATTCACAGTTTTCTCTCTCTCTCTCTCTCTCTCTCTCTCTCTCTCTCTCTCTCCGTCGCTTTGTAATGGTTTGTAAAGGTCAGGAGGGGAGGCGCTGATCGCTGTTCTTGATTCCGCTCGCCGTTTGCGTTTCCTGTTTGGATTAGGTCAGCTCCACGCTGAAATCTGGCCCGTCAGTCACTGTGATTGACAGAAGTGTTCCAAAGGTCAACTAGCTCCATCATTACACTCTCGCATTCACACTCGTACCCACACGCATAAAGAATCTGCATGCTTTCTGATTGGATCATTTCTTGATAAGGTTACAGTGTGTGTGCGTGATCGCAGAGGTGCTGTCAATCAAAGGCCAAGCACACACACACACACACACATATATATATATATATATATATATATATATATATATATATATATAAAATGAGAGAGAGAGGAATAGAATGAGAGCGAGACTGTCCTGCATTTCTGCTGCACCGTGGCCTTGTGATTGATGTCACTAAAGGCGTTAGATGACTGCAGAACGCGCCGGGCCAAAATGACAGGCGATTACTCATTTTGCATAATTGAATCCTTAACACCAATCATAAACGTCTCACTGTGGAAACGTGCCTCCTGGAATATCTGTCGCTCCCAACCCCCCCCCCCTTTTTCAGCATCGGGCCCGGGGGGACGGGACTGCATGCTTAAATAACCCAGTTTATACAGAGAGTGGAGGGGGTGGGGAGGATAAGCAGGATGAGAGAGAGAGAGATGTGCCAGCATGAGAGATGATGAGGAAGGGAAAGAGGATGAGTCTCAAAGGAAGAGATAGAGGTGAAGTGTGTCGAGAGAAAGAAAGAAAGAAAGACACAAAGAAGGGACCCTAACCCTAACCCAAGAGGGATTGAGGGGATGTGAGAATGTAAGGATGAGGAAGTGAGAACGCAAGGAAGAATGAGAGAGAGAGAGACAGAGAGAGAGAAGGGACACAAATGAGGAAAAAGTAGGAGAAGATAGAGAGAAGTGATGTGAGATGAACAGAACAAGGTGGATGGAATGAAAGCAAGGAAAGTGGCAATTGAAGAGAGAGAGGGTTGAGACGATGGCATGGAAAGACAGAGAAAAGGGAAATAGAGATTGAGAGAGAAAGTAGGATGAGAAAAATTGAGAAAAGATAAGAAGGAGACAAATAAAGAGAGCTGTGAGAATTAGAGAGCTAGAGAGAGAGAGAACGGGAAAAGGAGGGTTCGAAACGAAGAGACAGGTTGATCGTGTGAGATTGGTATATGACAGAGAAACGGATGATGGGCCAGTGAAACTTGGATAAGAGAGAAACAGGGTGAGAATGAGACAGGACATACTATAGCGAGAGAGAGAGAGAGAAAGGGGGTAAGGGTGAGACAGGAGGAGAGACAGTGTGAGAGAATGTTAAGAGAGAAAGCGTGTAAAAATAAGGAGGGAAAAATCAGATTGAGGCTGAGATGGAGATAAAGAGAGAGAGAGAGAGAGACAAGGTGAGACAGTGATGAGAGGGAGGCATGATAAGAGTGACTGGGTGAGAGTGAGACAAGGGATGTGTGAAAAAGAGAAATGAGATGAGGGAGAAACAGGGTGAGAGTGAGACAAAGGATGTGAGAGAGAGAGTAGATGAGGGAGACACAGTTTAAGAGTGAGACAAGGGATGTGAGAGAAAGATAAATAAGATGAGAGAGAAACAGGGTGAGAGTGAGACAAAGGATGTAAGAGAGAGCAGATGAGGGAGACACAGGGTGAAAGTGAGAGAAAATACAACAGATGAGGAGAAACAAGGTAGACAGAGCGAAACAAGTGAGAGAGAGAGAAGCAGGACTGAAGTGAGACTGGTAATAGTTTAAAAGGGGAACGGCACAGGAGATGAGCAAGAGGGAATAGAGATGAAAGAGAAACAGAGTGAGAGCGAAACTGTTGTTAAGATAGAAAATTGAGACAGGAGATGAAAGGGAGAGACAAGGAAAGGGAGAGAGAGAGAGAGAGAGAGACCAGGTGAGCCAGGTGATAAATAAGCAAGAGAGAAATGAGAGCGACAGAGCGAGTGTAAGATAATAGTTAAGCGAGAGAGAGATGAACGAGAGAAAGACAGGGTGAGTGTGAGAGAGGGATGAGAAAGAGAGAGAGAGAGAGAAAGACAAAACAGGGAGTTCGAGAAAGAAAGAAAAGCAGCAGGTGCTCCTCAGAGTTTATAATATGCGTAATCATTAAGAGCGTGTTCAACTTCTCGGCTCATTCAGCAGTGGAGTGAGCAGAGTCTGAGACTCGCTTCAGAAACTCTCTCATTTTGTCGATTATTCTTCATGCGTGATCGACGTGCACGACTCGTGCGTGGTCTTTATTTTTAGAGAACGCGGCCGACTTTCCTGAAACAGCCTCGGAAAGAGACGAGGTTTGTTCGATTTAGCGTGATTTGAAGCGATCAAAGGTTTAAGGTGACCTCCGGGTCGTTTCGTCAGACAGCGAGGAGACAATTAACATCCAACTGCCCGATTAAAATGCAAATGAATACGCGCTGTTCATGGTCCATAAACACAGAAATGTGATTAATTATCACAACCACCATAAAGGACATGCTGATTGGTGGAGAATGAACATGGTATAGCTGACACGTTGGTTAAGCTTTTGCCAATATATTTACATATATCATATATACTCACACAGTAGGTTTCACGTTGTCTTCCTCAGTGCTGTGTCATGTCTTGAGTGAATTTCTTCTTCTTCTTCTTCTTCTTCTTCCTTTTTCGAATGATTATTATCTCGCAACCCCAGGATCGAGGGTTTGATTCCCACCAAGGGTCTGTGTGCGTGGAGTTTACATATTCTCCCTGTGCTTGGTGGGTTTCCTCGTGGTACTCCGGTTTCCTTCGACAGTCCAATGACATGCAGAGTATACTAACTGCCGTTTCCAAATTGGCGGGACTTTTTCAGACATTTGAGTGCGTCTGCGTGTGTGCCCTGCGCTGGATTGGCACCCTGTCCAGGTTTCACGAAGTGTCATGGAGTAGTCTCCAGGCCTCCCATGACCCTGTACAGGATAAGCATTATAGGACATGAATTATTATTATTATTATTATTATTATTATTATTATTATTCTCTCTGCTAGCATTGTTTAAACGCGGCATCATAGTCATCATCGTCGTCTATACCTTTTTGCCTGTATACAGGACTAGACGGGGGCCTGGAGCCTACATCAGGCGATTTAGAGCTCAAGGCAGGGTACACCATGGACAGGATGCCAATCCATCGCAGGGCTCACACACCTACACAAACTCATTCACACACCACTGGCAATTTGGGAACGCCAATTAACCTAATTTGCATATCTTTGGACTGTGGGAGGAAACCGGAGAACCCGGAGGAAACCCACCAAGCACTGGGAGAACATGCAAACTCGGACGGGAATTGAACCCGGGTCCTGGAGGTGCAAGGCTATAGTTCTAACGACTAATCCACCGTGCTCGGGCATGATAGTGTGAAGACTAAATGCACAACCAGAATGTTTTAGTTTCTTTTGATAACAAGGCATGTCAGTTGAACATAATCACCTTTGTATATAAATTGCTGTATTTTTTTAAATACTAAGTGATCACAACAAAAACACACACACACACACACACACACAAACACACACACAGATTATAATACTCCTCATGTATGCTTTGGGCTCGTTTTTATCAATCCCGCATACACACTGGAGAATTGTAATGCTGATGTTCCTCGATATGCTACTCGCGAGAAATGTGGCCTAGTCTTGTGTCATACAGTATAATGAGATAAATCCATCCATGTACTTCAGTTTTCGTGTGTGCGTGTATGTGTGTGTGTGTGTGTTGGCGCTCAGCATGCTGTCACACGCTGAAAGGACAGCCTGCTGTTAGAAGCTCCCTCGGCCTGGGTTAAAGTACAAACACAAAGACTCTAACACTGCTCTCAGCAGGAACACCAGCTCATACATACACACACACACACACATTGAGAGAGAGAGAGAGAGATGCACAATATAATTGGCAGGCCTTTGTTCATCTCCATAACAGCCATGCTCTGGAGTGTAGATGTTCATTACTTCACGTTTTCATAGAAGCCTCATTCGTTACTTAAAAAGCTGAATTTTAGAAATAGACTGGTTTATTCTCTTCAGTACAAACGTCTCTCGCTGTGCATCTGGGATAGATTGTGTGAACATAAGCTCATAGCTAAAAGAATACTCGCACGGTTTATGAAAATAGTAAATCAGCATTTAAATGAACTTTCAGTAGCCAATCAAAACCTGTTTGTGTCAGTGGAAAGCCAAGTGAAGCAAGTTTACTTTAATTAATATATATATATATATATATATATATATATATATATATATATATATATATATATATATATATATAATTTTTTTTTTTTTAACACGGCTGGTGCCAAGAGAAATCATAAATTAACGTTAAGTGAAGTGTAATGTCTATTTATTTAATATTCTACTTAATTAACATGAATTTTGTAAAAAAACAAAACAATTATAGTTTATAGGTTCAAATATATTATTATAGTATGGAAATTGGTAATATGGGTAATATTTTTGAGTGGCTAGAACAGATCATCAGCATTTATATTATTTCCTATGGGAAAATGCGTTTTGCAATATGCAATTTCGCCTCCGGAGCAGATTAAATTCATAGGCCGTTGTATTCATCATACCTCTGTATCTATCTGTAAGTATAAGCTTTACTTACCAGTTTACATTAACATAATAGCTTAACTCCTAAAAAAGCTCATCTGAAAGAAATTCTAGTTGAACATTTAATTTTTGCCTGTTCCTTTAAGAGTTTATTTAGTTAGCTTGGCTCTTCCTTACGCGCGCGCACTTCCCACCGCTAAACCTCAGCACATAGAGAGAGGTAAAGAGGTAGAGATTTGCTCTTCAGCGCCATGCCTGGCTCGATTCTAGCGCCGTCCTTCTAACACTCAAACATTAATGCTGTTTGCTTTCAGCGAGGGCCTCATTTCCCATGTATAAAAATTTATGATGACATTTTCTACATTCCATAAAATATTCATAAATGTCATTAGTAATATCGTTCATAGATCATTTAAATTGATCTCGGTGTCTGTGCGGGAGTACCGTGTGGATGTGCGGTGATCAGGACGAGAAAGAAAGAAGCACGGTGTTTCAGCTAGAGAGAGTAAGAAAGCCACAAATCAGGCGCGATAGAGGCGCGGCGGACAATACGAACTTTGGAAGGAGTGCAGCGAAACGCAGTTTTCCTTAATATTCTGCTTTATTTGTTGTTCTTGTTTTGCAGATTTTGTGCCGAATTCATTCAAGCTGTTGTTATATTAAGTTACATTATGTATGTTCCAGTCAAACCGGGACTTGCTACACTAATGCACTTAGCCCCGCGTATCACTAGTGCTCGCATACCATCAAGGTATAAAGTTTTCTTACTACGCTGAGCCATGATTAGAGTCATGTCTGAAACGCTGGCCTCCCAGGATCTCCTTTAATGGCCTGTAATGTGGAAATAGCTTGAAGAAGAGTTAGGACTGTACTGGAGATGTCACACTGGTGACATGTCATCTGTCGATTTTTTGGCACTTTTTAAAGTTATTTGTACCAATCAGATGCTTTGCTGCGGTTAAGAGTTTCATCACCTTATTGTGCTTGAAGTCTTTTATAAATGTCAATCAGTTTTATGCTCCATCCAATAAAATTACATCACAAGCCCCAAGTTTCACTTGAACGACCCTCGTGGTCATATTTCTCGTTAAGATGATTTTTTTTTTAAATAATGAAATTTCCATGGTTTGGCTTAAAGTTCTTTCACTCTTATGTTGGCCTGTTTTTATTCCAGTTAATGGTTTCCTACATCACCCACAAGGCTGATAGTGGAACCAGTGAGATTTAGCCTGAGCTTCATTTACACCTAAAAAAAAGAATATAGGGAGTGAATTTCTGTACATATCATATCTAATTCAATTTAATTAAATTCAAGGCGACAGTGGCAAGGAAAAACTCCCTGAGATGGCAGTTCAACACACCATGCTGCCGGCATGAGAAGACGAGAAACAGCGGGAGATCTCACACACACTCACAGCACACACACTTAATGCATGTAATTAAACCCATCTGTCCACACAAACACACACACACACACACACACACACACATGCACCAAACACACACACTCACACACACACACACACACACACACAGACATGACTGTGTGTGTATGATCACAGTCACATCTACAATTCACCTGGACTTGGTCAGGTGTGAAAAAGATTTACGTTTTAAAATGATTTAATGTATGTTGGAAAAGTTTTTCTTTTTTGGTCAGAATCATATGCTGTATCTTTTTTTTTTTTTTTTAATAGCTTACTTTTGTATCACAAAGCTATTCACCTCTTAAATCTAAACGCTTAACTTGCTTTTAATTTAACTAGATAGCATTCCAGTGGGGAGCTAATCCCCAGAGTATGCTAGCTAAACATGGAACTTGCTAGCTAATGCTATGTCAGCATAAAGAACATCAATATAACGTGGCTAGAATTTGGTACACATTGTATTATCAAAAAAATAAAAATAAAAAAATAAAAACAATAACCCATAAATAAGTAGGACGTTCAAGTCAAACCGAGTTTGACTAACAGAACAGCACAGTTACTGTATGAGAGTAAAATCTCCTTATTTCTCTCTATGTAATGTCCTGCTACATTAATGAATCAATTACCCCAGAATTTCACCAGTGCTTGTATACCATCAAGGAAGAAATTTTCGTAGTACGCCGGAGCCATGATCAGACTGCTTGCTTCATGTCTGAAACACTGGCCTCCCAGGAACTCCTTAAAGAGCTTTATTACATACAATTAATTTGTTTTGGTAACAGAAGCTTCCATAGATGAAAACACATAGACAGACACACACGCGCACACACACACACCAGGATTAACAAGAATGGAAATATGATGTGGGGTATTATCAAATAAATATCAGTGGTATTACACAGTATTGCACATATTAATATTTTTATTGCACACTGGGGAGAACATTTAACCGGTTATGAGGTAGGTTGTCTGATCCTTGCCAAGAAACTGTCCTCGTGCCTGGCTGTCCCGGTGTCCGGTGCTCTGTAGCACCAACCAGAAGGCAAAAGTACAAAGAGTTGATGGCTTGGATGTAACGGGTCCAGAGTGATTTTCGAAGCCATTTTCTTCACTCTGGATGTATACAGTTTTTGAAGGGTGACCTGGGGAGCACCGATAATCCTATCAGCAGTCCAAACTGTCCTTTGTAGTGATGTCTGATTTTGTAGCTGAGCCAAACCAGTCAGTTATTGATTGGTGTGCAAGACTGTATGGAGGGATGCGGCAATGCGAGCTCCTGTAATATGCAAATGGTGCATATTGATTGATTTTGTGTACAGTTCCAACAGACAGATGCGTCTCTTCTGCAAGTTGGCGACAAGTTATCCGTTGATTTGAAAGGATCAGGCATTAGACACACTGAAGGAACGAGCGCACTGGGCTCTGAGTGGCCCACCTTGGCCGGAATCATTGTTCATGGACATACAGCCTTGTTTTATTTCAAGGTTTGTTGCATTACTGTACTTGAAGTCTTCTGTAATTGTGAATCGCTTATATGACTTATATGACTAGACAAGTCCCAGTTTGACTTGAACGCCTCATCGTTACCAAGCCCACTCAGTTGAATACCCTAAACCGTTCTAATGTTTGTATGCGTTTTGTCTCTTTATTACTTATCATTAACCTAAGGAAGTGAATGTTCCAAGAGAGTAAGTGCATAATTAAGGTCCTTCTGGTCTACTAACGTACGTAAAAATACATTTTAACGATTCACAGCATTTGTTTTCTTGCTTTTTGGAGAAGCAGGTTTGGAGTCTCTGAATTCTGACTTTATTTTTTCGTGTCCGCACGTAACTTTGGCATTTTAAACGCTGCGACTGAGAGCATGCTATTATCATATATACGACCCATTACCTCACTGACATAAACTTACAGAACGGCAAAACGCACATGTTCCATGCTTTCTAAAGGTCATATGATCTTTCATTATGGCATTAATCTGGGTATGATAATAGTGCGGTTGTGCTATTGCACATTGCAGTTATTGTGAAATATGGCACCCTGACATTAAGGTATTCAGTAGCATTTTAACCAAATCATAATACACTCCCAAAGTCATAACACTCTCAGAGAGGTTAAAGGCGTCCATCTCTCTCTCTCTCTCTCTCTCGCTCTCTTTCTGAAAAACGTGACCCAGGGACGGTGTCTGATGCAATTACAGTGAAACTGATTGACGGAGAGGTCAAATTATCACTGCGATGATTGTCCTTTGTCTGAACGGGGAGCGTGACATTCTGCTGTGATTAAAGTGTCAGAAAGAAAGTGACAGTATAGTCAGACTGAGTGTCGATGTATTTTGCTCCTCACCTCTCCTCTAGAGTTGGGGGGTTAAAAAAAAAAAAAAAAATCTGTGCTGTACTTTCTGATTAAAATGTCATTCCTCTGGTTTTTTTTTCTTTTTTTTTTTCAACATTGGATTTTTGTTCTTGATTAGAATTCGTGATGCAGGGCTGGAGCGGGCCAGCAGTCGGTGCCAGAACAGGTGTGCATTGCCAATTACACTGTAAATCCATTCTTTTTACAATTACTAAAGCCGTGTATGCGGACAGAGATGGTTTCGACTCTCACGACATACAGTACATCCGAGACGGCTTTATTATACAGTATTTGCCATATTCTATCGGTTTCCTCTTTAGTTTTGTGCAAATTCCAGGTTCTTATTAAATCTTTGTGCTATTTTGGGTTGAAGATGTGCCTCCATCTGCACTCATGCAAGTAGTTTTAATATTAAATGGTAAAGGAGAATTTCTTAAGATTAGGTCTTCACCAGTTATGTACTGTAGATGGGCTGGAGCTCCCTGCTCATGTGCTCATTTCATGGCACGGAAGTTTTGAGAGAAATCTGAACTGAGCATGATGAAGGCAAAAATAAAGCATGGGGACACTTTTTTTGCAATCAGCGGCATGAGAGCTCATATTAGAATGACAATTCACAATTTTCCCCAGTGAGATTTGAAATCTACTTATTAAAATCTCAGAGTGTAACTACAAGCCACCAATAGGAGGACGGCATAAAGTGACGCAACACTCATGGGAAGCTACACCGATCAGCCATAACATTAACACCGTATAACCTTAACACGTTAACATTGATTATCAATTGTATACCAGCAAACTGGTGACAGGATCTTTGGCACCCAAGGCTCATTAATGCCTGTAGGGTGCAAAAGCTCCCCTGTTCGGGTTCGATCATAAAATAAAATACATAATCATACATAAAAGCTAGCGCAACACAAGTCACCAAAAAAAGTCAGCACTGGCAAAAAGTCTATCTATCCGTCCGTCCGTCCGTCCGTCCGTCCGTTCGTCCGTCCGTCCGTCTAAGAGTGTTGTGTACAATAATACTCCCCAAATATCAGATGAAATCAAACAGTGCAGTGCAATCCTAGAGATCATATTTTCTACAACACTTGACCTGAGTATATCTTAATCACCTGCATGCTGGTTTATATATATTTCAAACATTTAATACTCTCTGCAGTCTGCACCTCATTGGAATGTTCCTACAGTTTTCAGGGGATGTTCATCCTATATAAAGCCGGTATGTATTCTTTTAATTAAGAAAGCTGTTGGAGTCAGTATTAAATAAAGGTAAATAAACCGACTCCTTTCCTTTCATCAGAATGTGCCACATGTATATTGTAGAGATGCATTGCTTAGTTCCTCTCGTTGGTTTCGTGACTGTTACAAATGGCAAGACAGAGTTTATGGTCCAGTAATGCCATTTTTCCACTACTATTACTATCTATCCTGGTTAAAGGTCCTCAATCCCATCACATAAATCCCGGTTCCCACTTTTTTTACGATTTTTTGCCACAGGTCAGTACGTGTTCAAAATCAGTGCTTGACTTTGGTCCTGAATGAAGGGTAAAAAGCTAGGGTTAAGATGATGTATGTTGTGACATAAATTTGATATGGTAAGGGCGCAGATAGGAGGGATGAGAGTCACCAGGGTCCACATTATGCAATATTATGACGATACCCAGGTGCCGATTCGATTTGTTTAGCGATTTTGCTCAAATCAGTATTTTTATTTATTATTTTTTCCCCCCCGATTTTCTCCCTGATTTAGTCGTATCCAATTCCTCCCCGTCACTAGGGGGCTCCCACGCACCGTTGGTGGCGGCGTAACACACTCGGAGGACAGCGCTTGCATGAGCTCACAGACGCCCCTGGTTGGCTGTAGAGCTGCGATTAATTTGGGAGCACGAGGTACCTCTCATCCCGCCCCTCTGAGAGACCTCGGCCAATCAGACCTCTCTAGGCCTCCGGCTGCATCACCTGGGAATCGAACTCGCGATCTCCGGATGATAGGGCGAGCACTCAAAGGCCTAAAATCAGTATTTTATAAAAATCCTGATTCGATCTTTTTTTTTTAAAGATTTTGTTACAATTTTCAACTAACTTAGCAAATAATTTGCTGAGAATGCTGTGCTGCGTGAATAGTTTAGAGTGTGCCATCTGCGGAATCTTTGAGGAATGGCAACATTGCGCAAATGCAAACTCTGTACCAGATATATCCATTCCATGGCAGGGCAAACACACATATACACACACTACAGGCAATTTGGGAACGCCATTTAACCTAATATTGCATGTATTTCGAGGAAACCAGAGCACCCCGAGGAAACCCACCAAGCACAGGGAGAACATATAAACTCCACGCACACAGACACGAGGTCGGGATCAAACACTCAAACCTAGAGGACCACACGACTATGTCGCCTCACGCAAACATTAATAAATGCAAAATTTATATAAAATTATGTAGAGATTTTGAAAACAGCGAGGCGAAAATTGAATTGCCACCCAAAAGAATCAAGATACATCACTAAATCGTTTTCCCCCATCTCAGTCGTGAAAATATATATGCCTTTCTTAGCAGAGTACTGAGCATATTTTGAACTACATTCATTCGCAGTCTGTCCTGCAAAGTGGGAAAACGTTTCCAGGTGCTCGTGGACGATCAGGTCACGTCTCCATGCACTCGAGGCACTGACACCCCACACACACTCACAAACATACAGCGCGTACTGTACACGTTTCCACCCAAACGTATTCATGAATCATGACTCCTCATCGTGATCTCATTTCACCTAATTCATCTGAATTACATACAGCTGATCATGTCGTGTTTCTGCGATGGCACGAATACTACACAGAGGGAATTCGTTCCTTACACTCTTCCACACAATCATGATTGCAGCCACCCACCAAACCATGCACATGCAAACTTCACATTCACAATCACCCACACACACACCAAACAAGCAGATCTCTCTCTCTCTCTCTCTCTCTCTCTCTCTCTCTCTCTCTCTCTCTCTCTATTTCTCTCTACTTTTATAACACATGCATACACGAGCCCACAATGCTGTGTGTGTGCAAGTGTATGTGTGTGTCAGGTTTTATTTTTTTATTTTTTATTTTATTCCTCCAAATGAATCCAAATGAATTCGGTTTGCAGGCAGAAATGTAAGACGCTGGAAGCAAACATGCTGTTCTGACTCTGGGAACAAAGCCAGGCTCTCAACTACTCTATTTACTGTGCAATCTCAGTACACAATCACAGCCATATTTCTCCAGCGTGTATCAAACGAAGTCTTGCGTTCGGCAATTTTATTACAAATTGTATACAGGCATACATGCATGTGTGTATATATATATATATATATATATATATGTACAGTATACAGTACTGTGCAAAAGTCTTAGGTGCCATATTATCTGTAGTACCAATTTTGTTATATAAGTTTATTATGTCTGCATTATTATGTACAAGACCATTCCCTACAAAGATACGCTACAATTAATGAATAAATAATATTACAGAATAATATTTGCATGCCTGTAAAGAAAGCGACATATTACATGACAGACCAGTTTTCAGATGGGGGGAAAAAAAATCAATAATGTAATCAAAAGCTTTATTTACGGTACTGTGCAAAAGGCTTGGGTACATCCAAACAAAAGCCATATGCAATGATGCTGTTGAAAATGCAATGATGCTTTTGTATTTTTACATTAAAAGAAACTTCTATAAAAAGCACTAAATAATAACAAACAATACACGTTCAGTATTTGTTGTGGAAACTCTTTGCTTGAACATAAGCGGTGGTGTTCGATACAGATGTGTGCAGTATTCTAAGTAAAACAGCTGTTAGGTTTTACTGAGCATGCTGGAGAAGATGAGTTCTTTTGGTAACTTCGTCACACTCGCTCCTTTCTATTTTCATGCAAAACCCAGGAGTCTACAGTATTGTTTTCTTTTTTCCCATCTGAAAACTGGTCTGTCATGTAATATGTCGCTTTCTTTGCAGGCATGCAAATATTCTTCTGTAATGTTATTTATTCATTCATTTTAGTGTATCTTTGTAGGGAATGGTCTTGTACATAATAATGCAAACTTGTATAACTAAATTTGTACTACAGATAATATGGCGCCTAAGACTTTTACACAGTACTGTATACTGTATATATATAATATATTTGATATATATGGGAGATTTATGGGTGTATACTGTATATAAAGTACATTGTTCAGGCATAAATAACAGTTAAGTCACCTGCCTAATATTATGTAGGTTCCTCTTGTGTCTAATATGGCGACATGGTGTCCTTGCACCTCCACGTCCCAGGTTCGATTTCCTCATCGGGTCTGTGTGTGTGGAGTTTGCATGTTCTCCCTGTGTGCTTGGTGGGTTTCCTCCGGGTTCTCCGGTTTCCTCCCACAGTCCAAAGACATGCAGATTAGGCTATTTGGTGTTCCCCTTATGAGCATATGAGTGTTTACCGGAGGTCTTACATTACCATGGCTGTACAAATGGGAATAAAGACAACGGTCCCCACTGGCCTACATGGTCCCTAGGTGGACTACAGATGTTCCTGGATGGATCCATATATATCACCCTCCTAATATCGTGTAGGTTTTTCTTGTGTCACCAAATCTTAGCTCTTCAAACTGTTCTTAAATGATTTAGCAGTGCGACACGGAGAGGTATCCTGCTCAAAGAGGCCCCTGGCATGAGGGAATACTTGGTCTGCAACAATTTGTGGTAGGTGTTGCGTATTAAAGTTTCAAGCCTACACGTGAATTCCTGGACTCAGGATTGCCCAGAGCCTCACACTCCCTTAGCTGGCATGCCTTCTTCATGTAGTGCATCCTGGAACCATCTGTTGCCCAGCTAATTGACACACGCAAACGCACCCAGTCCTCATCAAACGTGATCTATTAAACCAGGCCACCTTCTTTCATTCCTCCATGGTCCATTGCTGACGTTCATGTGCCCATTGTAGGAGCTTTTAGCAGTGGACAGGGGGTCAAGCATGGGCACTCGGACCAGTCTGTTGCTACGCAGCCCCATACATAGCCAGCTTATATAGCATATGCAGTATATAGCTATATAAATATTGGAATATGCAGGATTATTTAATGGCCTTAGTTTGTGTGAAGTATCTACAGTATGCAGTTTGCTGTCTGCTCTCTGCTCTTAATGGTGTGTACATAATAAGCTATATAATAGTTAGCGCTGTTAAGTCTATGGAAGTGAAATGTTGTACCGAGACAGCGTTAATGTGCTAATTGTAATTTTTACTTCACACATCATAAATCCACATCTGTTCAGCTTCGTTTATTTGTCTTAGTTGTAACGATTGCTTGTTGTAAGTACAGTTTTGAGCGTGGCTAAAACGATGAGCTTGAATTTATGGATAGGGGGCTCCCCTTTCCCACTAAACCCTCCCCTTTTGCTTCTCCATTTATTCCTCTTTCAATTTTTATCAGCAAGGCAAAGAAACCCTTTCTCTTTCCAACCCTCCCTTTTCTTTGC